>JBBGZY010000261.1:820000-1500000 GCA_037952925.1 Lithobates clamitans
ACAAAGCCCTTAAAAAGAAGAACCAGCGAGTGGTGGTGTCCTTCAAGCTCTACATTTGATGGGAATCCTTTACAATATATAGACATATATATATATATATATACACACACACACACACACACACACACACTCTGCATTCAGTGTAGCCTATATATACAGTGCAGTCAGTGGTGTATAGTTTAGAATACACTTCAGGTGGTGTACACAGTATATAATACAGTGTAGTGTGTTGCAAAACAAAAAATACATCATGTCTGGAAGGCCACCAAGTAGAGGCAGACGCGCACTGGCCAGTAAAAGAGGGCAAGCAGCCTCTGTGTCTACAGTCAACAGTGGTGGTCGTGGACATGGTGCATCCTCTGCTGGTGGCCGTGGGGCAAGCTTGTCCTTTTTTTCTGCTGCTGGCCGTGTTATTGAGCCGCAACATGCAGAAGAGTTGGTGGAGTGGATAACGAAGCTGTCCTCGTCCTCCATCACCCAGGCTCAGAGTAGTTTGCCTTCCAACGCAGATGCCAAAGCGGCCTATTCCACCGACTCCTTACCGACAGTCACTTCTTTTGTAGCCCCACCATCATGCACGGAGGAGTCCCCAGAGTTATTCGACCACAGTGTCAGTTATATGCTGCTGGAGGATGCTCAGCGATTTGAAGGCTCCGATGTTGGTTCACAGGTTAGGGAAGGGAGTAATGTGAGCCTAGAGAGGGGGTGCCAAAGAAGTACAAGAAATTGGCAGTCATGTTCCCCCAGCTGCAGCATACTGCCAAGTTTGCTCCAGTGAAGAGGAGGGAGAGGATGATGAGATCACTGACTGTACTTGGGTGTCTAGGAGAAGAGAGGAGGATGAGGCACAACTCCAACGAGGCAGGATGTCCTATAGGGGGGCAGCTTAAGAGCAGCCACCCTGTTGCATCACACCGCAGGTGCAGGGCGCTGCTGACTCCTCACTGACTTTTGCTGTTTGCAACCTATGTCTGAAACGGATCAAGCGTGGCCAGAACAGCAGCCGCTTGGGCACCACATGCTTGACCAGACATATGACGACCTGCCATGCAGTCTGTTGGCAACAGCACTTGAAAGACCTACATCATAGAAAAAGGCGGACTTCTCCTTGCTCCTCATCTGGGATCTCCAAACCTACTATACCTCCAGTCCTCTCAAAAACCTGCACTGAGATGAATGAAGGTATAGCAATAGGTGTTCCAAATACTTGCAGCCAATCTGCTAGCAGTACACCACCATCTGATTTTAGCAGGCAAATTTCCCTACCCCAGTTGCTGAACCGTAAAAAGAAATTTGGTCCAAGCCATCCAACATGCTCAGCGTCTAAATTTTCGTTTCGATAGGTACGGGTGACCAAGGAGAGGTCCTCGATCCCAATGGAAAGGTCCAGAAAGGAAATCCTTGTGTGATCACATGTAAAGGTTAATTTAATGTTGCGATCATAGACTATCCGGATACATTGCTTTGTGGACATCAGTAAGACTATTCTTGACACAATCATCAGCTTCCAGATGCTCCATGGACTTCCCATGATCCCCTCCATATCCTCCTGCCCTCCCCCCCCCTTCCCGTGCCCCTCCACCTCTGGGATTGATGTCAGCCCTGTAGCCCTACTGAGCAATTGCTCCTTCACAGTCCACTGGGCAGCAGGACTGACATCAACTCACTGTGCGTCCGGACGCTGTTTTCTGTTTTGTTACATGTCTCGGTCTTATGTTATTTTGTTCCCCCTGTTTGTGGACGCGGCAGACTCACCTTCACAGGGGGTCGGCGTCATTTTATAGTGACAGCACTGCACTGGGTTATCACCCTGCTGCCTGTTATATATGTTCATGCCAATAAATCGCAATTTTTTGCTACTAAAACCTGGTCATTGCTCTTCCATTTAACCCTGCTTTTCCTTCCCCCCTGTCTGGGATACTTTTTTACTTAATCATCTTGGGCATGGAGTTCACCAGAGCTTCACAGGTTGCCACTGGAGTCCTCCCCTACGACGACATCATGGAGATGGTGGATGTTAGAGACCTTGCGCTCCTCCACCTTCTGTTTCAGGATGCCCCACAGATGCTCAATAGAGTTTAGGTCTGGAGACATGCTTGGCCAGTCCATCACCTTTACCCTCAGCTTCTTTAGTAAGGCAGTGGTCGTCATGGAGGTGTGTTTGGGGTTATGTTGGAATACTGCCCTGCAGTCCAGTCTCAAAAGGGAGGGGATCATGCTCTGCTTCAGTATGTCACAGTACATGTTGGCATTCATGGTTCCCTCGATGAACTGTAGCTCCCCAGTGCCAGCAGCACTCATGCAGCACCAGGCTATGACACTCCCACCACCCTGCTTGACTGTAGGCAAGACACACTTGTCTTTGTACTCCGCCCCTGGTTGCCGCCACACACACTTGACATTATCTGAATCAAATACATTTATCTTGGTCTCATCAGTCCACAGGATTTGGTTCCAGTAATCCACGTCCTTAGGCCTCTTTCACACGGGGATCCGTATGTCCGTTTTTCATCCTTCCGTTGTCGGATGAAAAACGGACATACATTCATCCCTATGGAGCGTCGGATGTCAGCGGTGACATGTCCGCTGACATCCGACCCCGCTCCGATCCGAAAAGTGTAACGGAGGAAAAACCTACTTTTCCCTCCGTTTTCGGATCGGATCGGATGACGACGGACACTACGGACCGTCATCATCCGATCCCCCCATAGGGGAGAGCGGCGCTCTGACAGGTCCGTCGCTGCACAGCGTGCAGCGATGCACCTGTCATCTTCCTGCTCAGCGGGGATCGGCGGAGCGATCCCCGCTGAGCCAGCGGATGTTCACGGGGCGGATCATCACTGATCCGCCCCGTGTGAAAGAGGCCTTAGTCTGCTTGTCTTCAGACTGTTTGCAGGGTTTGTTGTGCATTATCTTTAGAAGAGGCTTCCTTCTGGGACAACAGCCATGCAGACCAATTTGATGCAGTTCTGAGCACTGACAGGCTGACACCCCACCCCTTCAACCTCTGCAGCAATGCTGGCAGCACTCATACGTTTTTTTTTAAAGACAACCTCTGGATATGACGCTGAGCACATGCACTCAACTTCTTTGGTCGACCATGGCGAGGCATGTTCTGAGTGAAACCTGTCCTGTTAAACCGCTGTATGGTCTTAGCCACCATGCTGCAGCTCAGTTTCAGGGACTTGGCAAACTTCTTATAGCCTAGGCCATCTTTATGTAGAGCAACAATTCTTTTTTCAGTTCCTCAGAGTTCCTCTGCCATGAGGTGCCATGTTGAACTTCCAGTGACCAGTATGAGAGAGTGAGAGCGATAACACCAAATTTAACACACCTGCTCCCCATTCACACCTAAGACTTTGTAACACTACCGAGTCACATGACACCGGGGAGGGAAAATGGCTAATTGGGCCCAATTTGGACATTCACTTAGGGGTGTACTTGCATTTTTTGCCAGCGGTTTAGACATTAATGGCTGTGCGTTGAGTTATTTTGAGAGGACAGCAAATTTACACTTTTATACAAGCTGTAGACTCACTACTTTACATTGTAGCAAAGTGTAATTTCTTCAGTGTTGTCACATGAAAAGATATAATAAAATATTTACAAAAATGTGAGGGGTGTACTCACTTTTGTGAGATACTGTATTTGCTTCTGTTCAGAGTATATAGGGCCTGGGGGACCCCACGCAATTTTTAAAAACATTTTGGTGCAGGGCTCCCCTTATTATTCATACTGGACCTGAAGGACCTGGTATGGATTGGGGGGGGGGGGGGGCATACACGTCATTTTTTTTTTGTATTTTTGCTGCTGTTTTTTTCAATGATTTTTATCTATATTGCCGGGATCCGACAATACATTACAGCCGCAAGCAGTTTCACATGACATTTTTTCCTTTAGAAATGTCATTTTGCTGTGGTACTGTTATAAACTTGCATATAAGCCTTTAATACTTGATTTTCACGTTTGTGTCCCATAGACTAACGCTGTTCGCACACATTTTTTGCCTGTTCGCATGTTCTGCTGTGAACAGAACCGGGGGGTATTTGGCTCATCCCTACTTGCTAATATCGCAATGTGGTTAAACAGTGGTTTCTGTCCATGACCATCATTTTGAAGGTGATGCAGGTGCCCAACACAATGGTTTACTAAAACTGGAGAGTACAAAATGTGGGGCAGGTCTGCATCAAAACCAATCAGCTTACAGTTTTAATTGTCAAAGCCTAATTGAACAAGCTGATTGGCTACCATGCACAGCTGCACCAGATTCTGAGTACTTCATTTTTAGTAAATCTCCCCCAATGTGTCTGGGGGAGAACAGAATGCGGCATTCAGTTTGGGAGGTGACACGCAGGAAGTATCAATCAGTGTCCCGGCCCCAGTATCAAACTGGCGGCCCTCTAGTTGTTGCGGAACTACAAGTCCCATGAGGCATTGCAAGGCTGACAGTTACAAGCATGGGGAGGAAACTGGATTTTCCGTTACCTCTGGGACTTGTAAAGCCTGAAGCCCAGAGACTTTGTACATTATTTGATAGGATTAAGCCTTCAGACCTAGGCCCATGGTTTGTTGGCAGCCAGTATCCCGATTGTGAAGTCATGTACAGCCCTTTTAGTATGGATGCAGACTATAGGTCAGGGCTTCTCCGCCAAGGAGAAGCATTACGCTAGAGGAGAGCAGGTGTGTTCTGGCCTGAAAGGCAGGCATTCCATCCAGGCTGTTGCCTAAAGAGTAAGTGGATGTCTATGCTGAAACAGAGTGGGTCTAAACGGAACAATATAGCTACGAGGCTGAAGCTTTGTGTGTCATTCTGTATAGGGCTAAATCCCCTGTGAGAGTAACCTTGTATGAAGGAACTTCTTTGAATACATTAGCCCTTAAAATGAGGGTTTAATGAATGGACTGCATCCTTAGAAGCACTACACTTGAACTTATTCCTACATTGTAATCTGACTGCTAGGAAACCAGCAGTCCTGGAAGAATGCCAGCAATGAATAAAGTGACAGTTATCATGAGATTTCCCTGGCTGGAGAATGCATGGGTGGAAGAATGGTTGTCATACAGGTGAGACACGGTTATTAGGCAGAATTCACATAATAAAGATAGCAGTTCAATTTGGTAGCCAGATCTGTAAGCAGCCCGCTACTTTGACTTACTGGTGCCAGGCAGTCGTGTTGTTTGTAATGTGTTCTGTTGCAAAATGAGTGATTGATTAGTACCCAATTCCTACAATTTACAAAATAATAATAAAAACAGAATAGTCCGGGTCCCTGCTGTTTTCCTTTTCCAATAACACACAATATAGTTACAGCTAGAAGTTACATTTCCAGAACATTGGTCTCATGATAAAAAAAAAAATGCCTCTTCACTCCAGTAATGAGATCTTGAAGGCAATCACTTCCATAACAGTATACATTTCTAAACGGAATCACATTTAACCACAAAAAGTATTAATGAGGTTAAAAAGCTCATTATGCGTTCTGATGTGAACCTGTTTAATGCAGCAAAATCCGTTTTATGGATATACTCTAATATAGGATATATTAAGCTTCAAAATAACTGCCGCTTTGCAATAATATTTCCATCGAGAGCATAAAGAGTCATGGTCCCACAGTCACAGCAGAAGATGGATAATCTAATGATGAAATGGATAAGCATAGGGCAGTGGTTCCCATCCTTAGCCCTCAAATACCCCCAACAGGCCATGTTTTGGAAATTTCCCCTAGATAAAATAGCTCCCATAAAACTAAGCCATTGCTTTAAAGTACCTGGGCAAGGTGAAGAAAAGTCTCAAAATGTAACCTGTTGGGATACTTGAGGAATGAGCTGGCATAGTGGTATATACACAGGGAATTAACTAATCCATATAAAGTAATAGTTCAGATATAGGATAAATGCTGGTGGGTACTTTAACCTAACCAATGTCTTTCTTATAAATAACTTCTCCAGTGCCATCTAAGCTCCCTTCTCTGTAAACCTGCCTCAGTGCCTGCTAAGTGCTTTATGACATCATTATGGGTCAAGAGGCAAAGCACTGAACACACCAAGGGAAATTTCCCCTCTGCTGCCCTCAAAAAACCTCAAAGAAGGCTCTTCGGAATCTTACTAAACCTGCTTATATATTTTAGAAAGCATGCTTACACCACAGCACTCTATAGAAGTGTAAGCTGTAAGCTTTGCAGAACTTTAAAGTAATTTAAAAAAAAGAGTGGGTAAAACCGTGGGGAGCAGGAGGATGAATCCAGTTTATTAAAAAAGGAAAATTGGCCATCATAAAAAAAAAAAATTCAATTTTGCCTGACTTTTTCCTGACAACTAGTGAGCAAGGTTGGGTGCCACTCACAGACCATACGATCACCACCCAGCTGGGTAGTTTTATTTATGTTAGTTGTGTGGGGACTAACCCTTCAGAAAATGTAACTGTAGAGTATCTTGGCAAAAGATCTGTAGAGAATAAGTCCCATATATTCAAGCTCATGATTTTAAAATCAAATTTATTAAGTATGATTGATAAAACAAGTAATTTTTCACCGATTCAAACCATTTAATCTGTGTGTAAACATACAGTTAGCTTTTACTAACATGTTCATGAAAAAAGTGTGCAATAGTGTCACTTGAAGGCTGAAATAAAAAGAGGTACATTTGTGGACCATTTCAACCCGATTAGCAATTTCAATTTAAAATTTTTTCTTCATCTTTCTCAAACAGCCATACAATACTGTAATTTAACAAAATCAAGTTTATGGCAACCTGTCACGAGTAAGGCTGGCCATACATTGAACAAAATGTGGTTAGTTCAGCAGAGACAATATGAATTTCAATCAGTGTGTGGTGGATTTCTGATTGATTGATTTGACTGATTTCTGTCACAGGGACATGTTGGAAAATATTTCTCCATCAGTTGGCTGCAGCCGCTGATGTATTCTGAGAGCTATGGGTGCCAGTGTCAGAATACAATGGCTAGGCAGGGAGAATCCATCCGCTTCTGTGTGTAGATGGAGGAATCTAAGTTTTTACCCATGTATGGGCAGCTTATGATTTCTGGCTACTGTTATGGCCTGGCTTCCATATTTTTCTTAGTCGCTGTTTTAGAAGCAGGCAGTGTATGTACTTTTTCCTTTTCAGCAATTTTCACAGGAGCCGTTATCATAGGCCCAGGCCACTGTAAACATTGCCTGCATGTCTTCGCTGAAACGTTTAGGCGGGGGCACATGACTATGACCTGAGATTAAAGCTGGCCATAGATGGATCCAAATTTTGGCAGTTTAGCAGGGAATGGCCAAATTTAAATCCATGTGCAGCCACTTCTGCTTGGAACTGTCAGAATTTTTTTTTTTTTTGATTCTGACAGTAGAGGAGTCCTGTCAGCAGAATACAATGGCACAGTGAAGGATTCCTCAATCTACCATGCTTGTGTGGAAGGGGAAATTCATCTCTTTTTTTTCCCCCTCTCAGCCCACTGGCTGATGAGGGAAAAAAAAAAAAAAAAATTAGCCATCTATGGCCAGCCCAAAAACAAGGAAAACATGAGGGACCACTCTAGATATAAATTCTGCTTTCCACAAGTAGATGGTCGTAATCACATGGCATAAAATGGTAGCCTGCTTTTGATCTGTTTCTTCAGTGACTATTGTAGTAGGAATTAAATAATATTTTTTGGCTTTTGGCATTAAATCTAACAGGTAGTTGTAGCAAACACTACTCTTTTTTAGTCTTGGTCTTTGTCTGCAGTCACAATGCTTTGTACAGTGCAGACAGGGAAAATGTAATTTAGATAGCAATGTTTACTTTGTCTTTAAAAGCACAGAAAAAGGCATTGGCGTTACTGGATACACCAAGTCCCGGTTCACACCTGTGCGATGCAGGAACCAGCACAATTCCTGGGCGGGTTCCCGCATTGTATTTCACTCGGCTCTCTGCGAACCGATGCGGGCGTCAATGTAAAAGTTAATGACACCCCTAAATCGGTTCGCAGATCGCAGTGTGAACTGTGAGATCGGACAGGAATCAGATTACATGGGTCTGAATAACCATGTGATCCGATTCCAAATTTTTGTGACCAAAAAAAAAGAGAAAAAAAGGTGCAAATACAAACTGTATTGCTGAAATTGCATTGTATGTCTGAATTGCAGAGATCGCATGTGATGTGCACAGGAATGTTGTGCGAATCACATGCGATGTCTGGCATCGCACTAGTGTGAACCCAGCCTAAAAGAGCAGAAGCATTTTAATGGTGCATTTATCCTCTAAATAAAATTGTGCAAAGAGTACTATAGTTCAAATCAACATTACAAATCTTACTAGAATGGATAAACAGTATAAAAAAAAAAAAAAAAAAAGCTGAAAAATGCCGTGCCAAACTTTGCCTGGGGCTGGGCACATGATCTCTAAAGAATGGATGAAAATCACTCTAGACTGATGCTCTCCTTTAGTTGAAATCATGAGATCAAATACCCAAGCATTTGGTTATGTGACCAGAACTAGGAGTTGAGAGCAGCATTTTCTTCAGAAATGTTATATCAGCGTTTCTTTTGCTTTTTATGTGTGGACCCCAGCAAGCCTGAAACAGTTTTAAGCAGAATTTTTCCCATAAAATCAAATTCCTTTACATCCTTTAGTGTTGTATTTACTAGTTCATCAGCCATTTCTCTTTTGAAAAAAAAAAAAAAAAAAAAAAAAGACAAACAGCACAGAATAGTGTGTAGATGCATTGGACATGCAGAGTCTATTTCACCACGCATGTACCCCACAATTCTTCTCAAAAAAATCAAGATGACTGGGTGACATAACCAGTCCTTCTACCGGCATCAGTACAGAAGCCTAGACAAGTGACACATAGGAGCATTTAGACAAAATGACATTACAGTTTAAAAAGCAGTGAAGATACAAAAATGCCCGAGTGTGTATATGTTATACACGGTGCATAGGTGAATACTAGGGAGGTCAGTTTGCAGGAGTACACCTTCTGTATCATAAGTAACCTTGCAACTATAGGTACTTCAGGACTACAGTTCTGCTTCTGCAAACGTGTGGGCTGGTCCATACTTGCAACCTGGTTGCAGGGCAATATAGCAGGAACCTCCAGCTGCTGGCACATATGATTACTTTTTCTCCAGTAAGCATCAGGTTGTGGTTGGTCTATCATGCAAAAAAGACCACACCTTGCATGGCTGACCTGTGACCCACTCCTCCTATTCTCAGTGCTGGTCCAGAATGTTATCACACTGATTAACAGGAGAGGAAGGAAGGGAGGGAGGGTAGCAGACCTCAGGGTAAACAAAGTCTGATCACAATTTCCAAATCAGAGTGCCATGGGTCCTCCGAGAAGAAAATAAATATTTGTGCAGGCAACTGGTGAGGCCTGCTTAACCCTCTTGGCGACAGTCATTTTTGCGTTTTTTCCACGTTTAAAAAAATCATTTTAGCCCTAAAGATTACATAAAACCCCCAAACATTATATATTCTCTGAAAGCAGACACCCTAGAGAACAAAATCGTGGCACTTCTTTTTTTATATTACACAAAATTAGTGCAAAGGGTTTTCAGTAAAAAAAAAAAAAATACACTGAAAGTTACATTTTGGGCACACAACGCTATAAATTACCCAACATGTCACATCCTAAAATTGCTTGCGTCCGCGAAATGGCGACAAACATCAGTATCCTTTATTTTCCATAAGCAACGCTTTAAAAGCCTTTATAAGTCATCAGTTTAATGTTGCGCAGGAGCTCTGGTACTAAAATTATTGCTCACTCGAGCGATTTGCAGGGGAAAAAAAATAATTGCTTCATCTATGGCCGGCTTAAAGCGGAGTTCAACCCACGTTTGCGAAAGACCACCTTTCCACCCCTCGTTTTTGGAGATTAAAAAATTTTCTTCTATCGCACCTTTTTATAAAGTACAGCCTGTACTTCCGATCCATCAGGTCCGTGGCGCAGGACGTAATTGCCTTTTGAGCGGCGAGCCCCCTCCCCCACTGTCTTCTGGGACCTGTGTCCCAGAAGACAGCTTGCCATTTACAAAGCGCCGCGCAACTCGCGCATGCGCAGTAGGAAACGGGCAGTGAAGGAGCAAGGGGGCCGACATCGCAGGCTCCCTGGACAGGTAAGTGTCCTTATTAAAAGTCTGCAGCTACAGTGTTTGTAGCTGACTTTTTTAAAAAAATTAAATTTGCGGGTGGAACACCGCTTTAAGTTTGCAAGCACAGACTGATACACTTCAAGATAACACCTGATTATAGGTCTGCTTTAGAAAGGATAATCTACACTTTATAGAGATATTCCTTATCAACTTAAAATCCCTGATAAATGAACCGAAAGGGGCACCTATAAACATCAATCAGAATGCCATCCCCTTAATATTTACACTTTTGGCAACCGAGACAAAATGGTTATTTGCAGTGCAACTTGACACTCCTCAAATACAATGTGAACCATGTCCAACCTGTTGCCTGAAATTCAATAAAGAATTCAAGTTAGGTCGTTGTACAATTAAATTGCACCTGTACAGGTCAGCTCTAAATTATTTAAAAATAGAATCCCTAACCGCTTATAAAAGATGAATCAGCATTGTTATTTTTTCCCTTCTGTCACATGCTCAAATTGATGACTACTAGTATTTATAATACAGAAAGTTCATTTTTTCCCTCAGGTGATAAACAGCTTCCTGAATTTTGCCCATGGCACAGAAGAGATAAGCAGAGTTACAGCTTCTTTGTGGATTTCAAAAGCACCACCTAGAGCAAGGATACACAATGTGACCTGGAATATGAACGGAACGAAAAGGCTTGTCATCTCTCCTTTATGGTACCCACAGGGACCCTTTGACAGATCTTTAGAATAGGAGAGAAAGTGAGGCAAAATGCAGCCACCAAGACAAACCGTTTGATCATAGAAACCAAACACTTACACTAGGCCTCATATATAGAAAGTGACTGAAGGTAAGAAATCTGTTTTATCCATAGCAACCAGATTCTCTCCAAATGGGCCAATAACCTTTAGGTCAAGACCCGACACGTGGTCCCAAGATCAGTTGAGTCTCCTAGTTGTCAGATTTTTCTCTAGGAAAAGGCTGTACAAATCCAGTTTTAAGGTCTGCATAGATGCCAAGTGTTTCAGACACACACATTTATTTTGCTCAGTGTATTCATTTTTGCTTCGTATCGCATGTATAAAAATATTCTAGAAGATTTATGGCTCTCAGTGGACAGCACTGACTTCCAGAAGAATAGCGTCAAACTAGACCCCAAGAGCAAGATGCATCAAAATGAAAGCCCCCAACTTAAAAAAATAATGGGTCAGTCAAGCTTTAAAAGTAACATTTTAATCCTAGACAGAGTGTGGTGACTGACTTAGGTCCTAGCTTTTTATACGCCATGGAAATTCCAATAGTAGGATTTTCCTGCCACAATTTCACAAACACACTATAAAAAAAAAATAAAAAATTCCATACGAGGCACAATTGTTCCATTTTCGTATAGTGTGTACACAACTTACGACATCCAATTTAGACTTTCCAAATGAACATTTCAGAAGGGACAAATTCCAAAATTTTTCTCGTCTGAACAGAACTGACAATTTTCATGATTTCGTATGAGAAAAATTAGATATGAAAGACTTCTCATGATCAGAAACAATACACACACAAAAAACAAAAAAACAAAAGCCTTATGCCCCGTACACACGGTCGGACTTTGTTCGGACATTCCGACAACAAAATCCTAGGATTTTTTCCGACGGATGTTGGCTCAAACTTGTCTTGCATACACACGGTCACACAAAGTTGTCGGAAAATCCGATCGTTCTGAACGCGGTGACGTAAAACACGTACGTCGGGACTATAAACGGGGCAGTGGCCAATAGCTTTCATCTCTTTATTTATTCTGAGCATGCGTGGCACTTTGTGTGTCGGATTTGTGTACACACGATCGGAATTTCTGACAACAGATTTTGTTGTCGGAAAATTTTATATCCTGCTCTCAAACTTTGTGTGTCGGAAAATCCGATGGAAAATGTGTGATGGAGCCTACACACGGTCAGAATTTTCGACAACAAGGTCCTATCACACATTTTCCGTCGGAAAATCCGACCGTATGTACGGGGCATTAGTCGTACGAGAATTTTCTGCACATTAGTTCCATCCTTGGTTTTGACTTGCTGTGATACATCGAGGAAAACCGATGTATCACAGCCGATTGTTCACTTAATTTTTTTATAGTGTTTACCAACCTTAATTCTATTCCTATCCACCTAGTAGTTTTGTTTCTACTCCTCTACCTGTTCTAGTATTTCCTGGTGCACTGTGCCCAATATGAAATAAATAAAAAATCCAGCACAAGAGTGTGAATCCCTCATAATGACCAACAACAACTTAAAGCACAGATATACCAACAGAATACTTAAACAGACATATATTGTTAGGTAATTTTATACTCCAGCCATTAACAAAATAAAAAGAATAATAGTAATTGTTTGAAGTTTCAATTGTAGCTTTTTGCATAATAGAGCGGATACATAAACATTGCCTTTTAATTGGTTCCCGACCGTCTCACGCAGATATACTGAGGCAGAATGGCTCCCCTGGGTGAAGTCCCTTACGGGTACGTCCATTCCTTTAGCGGCCACCAGAGGGCGCCCGCCTGCTGCACAGCAGGGGACCGATGTGCGTGGTCAGAGGGCACGATCACGTGGATGAGTGCCAGCATGGGGATTTGTGTGTTCACGTGGATGAGTGCCATGAGTGGATGAGTGCCAATCCCTGTGCTGTCAGGGAAGACGAGCCAAGTAGGAAAAAAGATGCATCTCCTCCCCTAGTCAATCCTATACCCCCACAGTTAGAACACACAATTAACCCCTTGATCACCCCCTAGTGTTAACCACTTCCCTGCCAGTGACATTTACACAGTAATCAGTGCATTTTGATAGCACTGATCGGTGTATAAATGCCAATGGTCCCAAAAAAAAAGTGTCAAGTCTCCGATCTGTTCGTTGCAATGTCACAGTACCGCTAAATCACCGCCATTACCAGTAAAAAAAAAAAAAAAAAAAAAGCCATAATTCTTTCCCAGTTTGTAGACACTATAACTTTTGCGCAAACCAATCAATATACACTTATTGCGATTTTTTTTTTACCAAATATATGTAGAAGAATATATATTGGCCTAAACTGATGAAGACATTTTTTATCAAACTAAGCACTGGGATAGGTTATAGCAACTCAATCTCTCAACCATTGCTTAGTCACTATTTACAAAGAACAGTTCCCTTTGTTATCCAGTACACCGCAGATTTGAGTATCTAGCAATCGCACACATTTGAAGCATTGTGCGATTATTACTGGTGAAGCTCATCCAGTAGAGTGACATGTGTTCTGTGTAGCAATGAATCACTTGTGATAATAGTAGTGAGAGACAGAGTTACTAAAAAGGACCTGTATAGCCCTGCACTAAGCTACAGTAGAATGGAACCTCTGGAAATGAATTGGCTGCTGTGCACAGTACTTTCTCCTTATGAGAAACTAAAGAGGTCATCAGCTGCTGGTTTCATAGAAATATAAAACAAATACAACATGTTCCTTCTTAAAAAGACCTGAGTGCAAACAATTTACAGAATAGCAAGAGCAGTGTAAAACATACCAAAAACTTTGGATGACGGCTGAAAAGGCTAACTATACATTCCTCAAAGTGTAAATAAAAAAAAGTGTGTGTGTGGGATACAGTTTGGCACCAACACAATTTCAAAAACGGACATCACAGCAATTTTTTGCAGTCAAGTATTTTTAGCTATATAGTCACGGTGCGGTACACCCCACATCCATATATAAAACTGCCATTAAAATATCACATGGTAAAAAGGGCATGGAGTGGGATGCCTGATAAAGCTCATTGCATTCAGTGATCAAAGGGTTGTGAGTAATCAGACTTTGTAATTGTCAGAAGTAAAACATGATCAAGTAACAACAGCAGGCAAAGGAGCGTAGCAGTTATTGCACGATCAAGGTCTGTGAATCACTGCCATATGTTTTCTCTTTTCCAGAAGACACTGGGGACAGAGTGCATTATGGTCATGTCAAAGTTGTCCTGAATCTGAAAAAAATAGCACAGAGTAGCTCTAGGGAATGTTCTGCGGCCAGCGCATATCCAAATGTTCCTTAATTAACCTCTAAGGTGCCAGACAAGCTCTGAACCTTTTCACTCCGTAAAGCAGCAGCTGCAGGGCAGCACATCATCAGATACTGCCATAGCGAGTCTCTTGGGAATTCAAGCTGACCGTTCCCCACTCCACAAAGAAAAATGAGATGGTGCCAAAGAATCCAAATATCACCATGATTAACAGCTGCCACTGCAGGAGGAGGTAGTTGCTATAAAAGAATGCAACAGCTGCGCTGATAGACTGAATAAAGAGGGAGATACAAGAGTGTTACTGACATAGTTCATTACCATACATCTGCTTTTCATGAATCACTAACATTTCTATAAATATATATACTCAGAAAAAAAAATAATTAACAGATATGTGTTAATCAGAACAAGTAGTGACTAGCTGATTACTACGTTCACAATCTAAAATTCTGTGGCGATTGCTTATGCATGAGCCAGATTTAATCCATCATCAGACCTCTCTAGACAAAATATTTCTAATATGTTTAAAGAGCAACTGTGTTCTAAATCAGATCAAAACTGAATTTCCTTACAAATAAAAGTAGTAAACTTGTTACAGCAGTGGAAATAAGTCACGCCATGTTCATTGCTTGGCACAGGCATAATAAAATTTTGCAACAAAGCTGCCCTGAATGAGGAGACCTCTGGATTGGTCTTAGCCATGCCCAGGGCTTTTTTTCTCAGATAATAGGTGCAGGAACTCAACCATGCCCGCCACACACACACACCTGCCAAATGGCATAAAATAGTAGCTCTTCCCTCTGCATACAACCCCCTCCCTCCACTGCCCTCATCTTCTCCCCTCTCCTTAAAAGCTCCACCATCTGTCATATGTCTTACCTTTGTTGCAATATTAAGCTGAAGCACCTGACTGTAGTACCTCCCAGCATACTATACTATAGTCACTTGCAAGGGAGATCATGCAGTAGGAGCATCAACAACTGGTCACCAGGGAAAAAATGGAGACCACAGAGGGTGCAGCCTACCACACACCCTCTCCTGCCTATGACTGCACTGAACCCTGGGCACCTGTTCTGTATCTCCCTTGTCCCTGTCCGGCACTCAGTGGGATCTGTGCAGGGGATCTGACCTGTGGGAGCTACTGGGAGATAAGCTATCACTTGTAAACGCAGAAGCTGGACTTCAGTGTTACCAAGTGATAGTGGTGAGCAGGGAGCAGAAGACCTGAGCCAGAGGTGGTGGAACTGAGTTCCCCCTAGTTCCTGCTGAAAAAAAGCCCTGGCCATGCCGAATGCTAGCCATAAACACAACAATTTTCATGGTTTTCAACCCAATTTCAAATGCAAAATAACCTACCACAAAGTTTGGGTCCTTTCACACTGATGCGCTTTTGATACACTTTTGATGCGCGCCCTTTGACTTACAATGGAAGGTGCTTTTTTGGTGCGTTTTTGAAAATCTGCATCAAAGATGCAGCATGCAAGACTTTTCAAAGCACAGCACACATGAAGTGTGAACAGTTACATAGGATTTAATAGGTAATAGTTTTCATGCGCATTTGTCGCCCTGAAAAAGCGTACCAGTGTGAAAGGGACCTATATATAGCAAAAAAAAATATCTAAAATTGGTTGATGGTAGGTTTTGTAAAAATATCCTGTTTTTGCCTGCTGATAGCAGATGAATGTGTTTGAAATCATCTGAAAATTGCCATGTACAAAATGTGGCCAATATTATGAATGACAGCTTAGACACCCATCCACGCTATGGGGTTGATTTACTAAAACTGTAGAGTGCAAAATCTGATGCAGCTGTGCATAGTAGCCAATCAAACTTCACCTTGTTCAATTAAGCTTTGACAATAAAACCTGGGAGGCGGATTGGTTTCTATGCAGAGCTGCACCAGATTTTGCACTATCCAATAGTAAATCAACCTCAACGTGTCTTCAGCAACTCTGTAAGGCCCCTTTCAGACAAAGCGGATCCACCTGCTCAGCGGGAATCTCTCTGCTGATCCACGCTGAGCAGGCAGATGGCAGGTCCATGTCCACTCAGCAGAACAGACACAGCCCGCTCTCCTCTATGTGACAGTCTGATAGAAACTGACTGCATGTCCGTTTCCATACGATTCCTCAGATGGACAACGAACGTATCGCCATGCATCTGTTTTTAGCTGCGTTTATCGGATCTATGATTCCAGGCCGGTGTCAGTGGACATCTGCCGTCCCATAGCGATAAATAGGTGATCCAATCGGATCCGCCTGGAAAAACGGACAGGCGGACCCAATCGGTCCGCTAGTGTGAAAGGGGTCTAATGGTTTATATTCTGTAGAAGTTCCACAAGATAGTTTGCCTAGAAAATAACACATATCATGGCATTATGTTTCGAAAAAGAGATCTTTTTAAAAAAAAGGTAAATCATTTTGGATTACATGATTTGCATTTTTTTTTAGTTTAACCAAGGGCTCAATGTATACCCAAGAGATGTTTAGCTAAAGTGGTTGTAAACCCCATTCATGGAATCTGACCTGGGCACATATATCTGTAGTGTTTACTTATCTCCCTCCAAAGCTCTAAGCGCTGTGTCTTTCTGCTGCTCCGTTCTTCAGTTAATATAAAAGCAGCTGGAAATTTGTGTTGGGGAGGGAACTTGTCTATTCAGATTGCAGCTCTGCAAGTCTTAGTTCCTCTGCCTATGTGGAGGGGGGGGTGTATGTCTTTCCTCCAATAACCTCTCACAGAGTGTATGCCCAGACTTCACACCCACTGCTGAAGCAGGAAGAAAGATTTGTAACACGATGTGCACTTTCTAAAGAATGTAGAAAGGTAAAGGACAGCAGATATACATGTAAAACTTATGTAGGGAGATTTGTTTAAAGTGGTTGTAAACCCACTTTTGACTACAAGTAAGCCTATAATAAGGCTATCTCCTAAACCTGCAGGGTTTAGTAGATATCTCCTGTATCTGCTCCGACGACATTGGCACATGCGCACTAAAGCAATGTCACATTTGTGCCGTTGCTTCAGTTAGTGACAGTTAGTCCAGCCAATCACAGCGCCAGAGCCCGCAATACCCAGAAGTAACCCCGGAAGCGATGTCGCCGGGAGGAGCTGTGTACTGGACCGCTGTGGGGGCTTCGATCTAAGGTGAGTATTTCATAATGAGCTAGTATGCTATGCATACTAGCTCATTATGCCTTTGTCTTGCAGGTTTTTTTTACAATCTTTTTAATCTGTGTATCATCTGAGGCAATTCAATTCACTGGGTATATGTGAGGGTTTACAACCACTTTAATTTAAGGAACTCTTAATTCAGTTGATAGCGTATGGAATAAGTCAATATGTATACTTTGTGAAAATTTGAAGAAATACACAAGATGTATTATTACCGACTCCTTGGATATCTGTACATTTAATTTGTGATCAGATTTGGATAAAATGGTGAGGGGTTAGAATCACTGTCAGATTTTTAGGACATTAGGAGGCAAAGCACTGGAAACAAGTTTACAAAAGGCAAGTCAAATAATCACTTTGGCTCAATGGCTCCAGTTTGTCAGCTCCACACAACCAGGGGGGGCCTTTGGAAAGGGATTTACACTATCCAATTGTCTGAACCATCAAAGTCATGGGGGAAAGTGAAGGAAAAAACAAAATTTTGAGTTGCCATCAGTATAGGGGGGGAAGAAAAAAAAAAAAAAAAAAAGGGGGAAATCCTCCAATGTTGACACTTTAAAGCTGGAGACACACTATACAACTTTTGTTGTTCGATTTCCTTTAGATTTACCAAAACCATGTAGTACAAGGGCCTGCCTGATTGAATACAAATTGAAACTGTTAAGGTTTGACCTCTTATAATATGTTTTTTATAAATCTAAAGGAAAAAAAGCTAAAGAAAATTGTATAGTGTTTATCCAGCTAAAGTATAGGTTCACCCTTTGTAACACGTTACACACCCATATTGGAAAAATATACCATCCCCCCCATCCCCTGTTTTGGCAGCGAGCTGGGGATCTTCTCCCCCAACTTGCTGCCACACTCTAAAGAAAATGCAGCCCTGCGGCATTATTCATTTACAATGTTCTGTGTCTGAATGGACTACAACTATCAACAGCCTCTGCAGCTGGTTGGCTTTTAGTTCAAGAAACTATCATGGCGCTATTGAGTGCTGTGGTAGGTCATTAATTCTTCCAGTCAGTGTAAAACTGCCTGCCCGTATGATGTACAGGGTTGCACCGACAGTCTGCAGGAGGCCTGCATGGCATCGGCCATCTGCTGATCACCGCTTTCCAGGCTCCTATAACAAAAATAGCAAATGCATTTTTTCCCCCGATCCTCTCACTGTGAAAGCGGGCAGACGTTCTTCTCCCCACACCCGCTGTCGCAATTTAAAAACAGTGCAGCTGTGTGGGGCTCCACCCACACAGCTGTGTCATTCATTCACAGAGTTCTGTGAATGAACTACAACTACCATCCTCTATTGCAGCAGAGGGTTTGTAGTTCTCAATGAACAGCGAGGGCGCTGGTGAGCGCTCTTTAATAGTTACTCGATCTTCCTGCTGTTCAGTAACTGTCTGCCCATAGCTATACTGAAAGTCTGCAGGAGGTTAGCATTGCACCAGTGATGTACTGATCTTGGATGCAATAATTTTCCAGGCTCCTGCAAGAAAAAATAATAAATGCACATTTTTTTCTGCAGAAATACAGTGAGGGAAAAAAGTATTTGATCCTCTGCTGATTTTGTACATTTGCCCATTGACAAAAAAAGGATCAATCTATAATTTTAATGGTGGGTTTAATTTAACAGTGAGAGACAGAACAAAAAAAATATCCAGAAAAAAGCATTTAAAAAAAGTTATAAATTGATTTGCATTTTAATGAGTGAAATAAGCATTTGATCCACTATCAGCAAGATTTCTGGCTCTCGGGTGTCTTCTATACAGGGAACGAGCTGAGATTAGGAGCACTCTCTTCAAAGCAATGAGATTTCAATCTCTCCACCATGGCCAAGACCAAAGAGCTGTCCCTGTATGTCAGGGACAAGATTGTAGACATTTACAAGGCTGAAATGGGCTACAGGACAATCTTCAAGCAGCTTGGTGAGAGGGTGACAACAGTTGGTGCAATTATTCACAAAAATAAGAAACAAGGTCCCCCTTGTTGTGGTCAGATGACACCAAAATCGAGCTCTTGGCATAAACTCAAACTTGCCATGTTTGAAGGAGGAGGAATGCTGCCTACGACCCAAACAACACCACCCCCACCGTCAAACATGGAGGTGGCAACATTATGCTTTGGGGGATGTTTTTCTGCTAAGGGGACAGGACAACTTCACCATATCAAGGGGACGATGGACGTTGCCATGTACCATCAAATCTTGGGCGAGAACCTCTTGGGCGAGAACAGGGCATTAAAAATGGGTCATGGATGGGTATTCCAGCATGACAATGACCCAAAACACACGGCCAAGGAAAACAAAAAAGTGTGGCTCAAGAAAAAGCACATTAGGGTCCTGGAGTGGCCTAGCCAGTCTCTAGACTTTAATCCAATAGAAAATATGTGGAGGGAGCTGAAGGTTCAAGTTCTGCGAAGAGGAGTGGGACAAAATCCCTCCCGAGATGTGTGCAAGCCTGGTGGCCAACTACAAGAAACGTCTGACCTCTGTGATTGCCAACAAGGGTTTTGCCAAAGTACCAAGTCATGTTTTGCAAAGGGGTCAAATACTTATTTGACTCATTAAAATTCGAATCATTTTATAACTTTTTTGAAATGCGTATTTGTTATTCTGTCTCTCACAGTTAAAATAAACCTACCACTAAAATTATAGACTGATAATTTCTTTGTTAGTGGGCAAACGTACAAAATCGTCAGGGGATCAAATACGTTTTTCCCTGACTGTATATGTGCGTCATAAAAAACAAAAAAAACAAAAAAAAAAGATTTGTATAGCAATTATCTGTGTGCATGTTTATTTACATAAGAGTGAGTTCTCACATATTTCTTACCTGCACAAATTTGAATATTGCAAAAGCAGGTGCACTGTCATCGGAGTACAAGGTCCCCAAAATACTGAGGAGCTGAGTGTTGAAGCAGCTGTCTCCTAAACCCAACAGAAAGCTGCAGAACATGGACAGGATTTTGCTACCGGAAACAATGAAAAACAAACCGAAATGGTTAGATGTGGCTAAGCTGGTCTTAAAATAAAACTAGAATTAAACCTGAATATAACTATTGATTTCTTAAACTGCTTGCCTTCAATAAACTTCCTGGCAAATTGTGCAATTATTATTGCCACTAAAGTTTGAGCGGCAGTAAGCATGAATGGACTTTTCTCCACATACCGCCTACAAGATTAAAACTAGGATTCACCTTTTCTACAGTCCAACTGCTTGGTGAAAAGCCTTCAATCATAGCCCTCCTCTCAGATGTGAAACAGGGCTTGTTGCAATAAAATAAATATTCAGTCTATTATTACATCTCTGTAGACTTTTAAAAAAAAATGTCACGTGTCCCCTTATTTGCCTTACATTAGTTGAGTCACATTCTCTAACCTGAATGTCAGAGGTAAAAGGGAACTAAAATGCCAACTGCTGTTCTGTAAGCTACCTTACCTCATGCTGATAACACATGCTTTCTCTTTGTTGGTGCACCAAATACTGATGTTTCAGTTATAGTTGTAGCGTGGTGAGCTTATTTATCTTGGAGACTCCAGCACTGAGATCCCTACCATTGTTCCTGGGTTTGCACCCTCTCATCTCGGAGTTTAGGTTGTTCCCACTCCTCCTATTATGCTCCTAATGACCATTGTATAAAAGTAAGAAAAACTCAGGAAGGAGAGTGGGAATGATTTATGACTGCCTTGGTATGTGTTCAGACCTGGGAATTTCTAACCAAAGCAGTCACTTACAGACATCTGCCAAAAAACGGTTAAATTGAAATGAAAGCCATGGGTAAACTGCCCTATAGTCTAGTGTGCAGACACAACTTTCACCGATGTCGATAGTGGGGTTAGCAGATACAATAATTTTCTCCCCCATCCATTTTTCAAGTGATTGTAAATGTAAAAATGAAAAAACACACACAAAAAAATAAAAATAAAAACACAAAACAGGAAACAAAAACCACAAAAGCAAGTTTATACTTACCTGCTCTGTACAGTGGAATTGCAGAATGGCCTCATATCATCCTCTTCTTGGGACCTCCGCTGGTTCTCCTGGCTCCTCCCCTCCGGCGAGTACCCCATAGCAAGCAGCTTGCTACGGGGACACTCGTGCGGGCTCGCTCCCGGGCCTCGCTTTCTGCATCTTCAGACACAGACAGCAGGACTCAGCCCTGCCCCCGCTTTCTCGCCCCAGGCTTGATTTAATAAAGCAGCAGGAGCCAATGCGAGACTAAGAAGTGAGGGGAGAGAAGAGCCTCAGATGGGCGCAGCACTGGATGAACAAGGGGGGATACGGATGCCTAAACATTGTTTACACTAATGCAAGGAATGCATCAAGGTAAAAAATGTTTAGGCTTTATAACCACTTTCTGCTTGTATTACTACACGTCAGCTATGCAAACTGGATAAATGGTTAACACTTTCGCTTTGCTGTATGGGCATCCTAGGGTCAAGTAATTTTATCAGCATCGAGTTTGTATATTCTTTCTTGTGTGGGCTCTTCTTGGTGGCCTGGTTTCTCTCTGCAGTACAAAAACATAACTAATTAAAGTGGCTGTAAAGATAGAAAGTTTTCTTACCTATAGGCTACTTTCACACTGGGGCAGGGTCGGCTGTAAAGCGCCGCTATTTTTAGCGGCGCTTTATCGTCGTTTTAGCGGTGCTATTCAGCCACTAGCGGGGCGCATTTAACCCACGCTATCGGCCGAAAAAGGGATAAAACCGCCCGCAAAGCGCCGCTGCCCCATTAATTTCAATGGGCAGGGGCGCTTTAAGAGCGGTGTAAACACCGTTTCTACAGTGCTGCAAAGATGCTGCTTGCAGGACTTTTTTACCGTCCTGCAAGCGCACTGCTCCAGTGTGAAAGCTCTCGGGCTTTCAGACTGGAGAGAAAGGAGAGGCTCTTTACAGGCGATATTTTTAGCACTGTAGCGCCTGTAAAGCGCCTCAGTGTGAAAGTAGCCTAAAGCATTCTATGCGTTAAGGGCAAAAAAAACCACAACACCTTCTGTGTGCATCTTTACCCCCCCCCCCCCCCCCTTATACTCACCTGAGCCCGATCTCGATCTCGATTTAGCACTGTGCTTGAGAGCAGCGGTTCTCTCCTTACATGGCAAATTGATAGCTGTGGGATCCATTGGCTTCTGCCACTGAATCAAATCCTGGGTTGAGGGAGTGGGGGCAGGGCCAAGCCACACTGTGTGTCAATGGAAGCAGACAGCACAGCTTGGGGTTGAGCCCACAGGTGTGCCACAACGGGAAGTGTCCTCCTATGGTGCCACACCGAGAAGAGGATGAGCCAGGGGGGGAGCATGAGAAGAGGATCAGGGCTGCTCTGTGCAAAACTATTGCACAGAGCAGGCAAGTAGAACGTTACTTTAAATAAAATAATAATAATAGCATTTACAATCCCTTGAAGTGGCTTCTAACCAAAGGGACTCTAGAGTATGTATTTTTGTACAATTGTGGTTGGGGCAAAATACTTAACTATTCTGGAACAAGAACTGAAGTGACTGTAAAAACACTAAAATATGTTGTTGCTCTCTAAATTAGGGAAAGTAAAATATATTCATATTGGGTTTTATCAAGGCAGTTTTTTTTAAAACCAATTTCCTACCTAGGAACTACATACGCCCGACTGTAAGTCCCATCACGTGAGGCAATAGGAGCATCAGTAGGAATACTGAGGAAGATCAGGTAGAAAGCAAGAAAATGAACAACAAGACCAAACAGAAAAACTGGATTCCTGCCAAAGCGACTATTCTTGCTGAGTAATCCAAAGACTGCTCCACCTATAAAGTAGACAGGGAGATTTTTAATCAGTTTGCAGTACAAAAAATGAATCTCTACACAGCTGGAAGGCTTGGAAAATGCTTACCTTTCGTGTTTAAAGAGCAATTCTATGCAAGTCAATACAATCTGTGAACTGTTAAAAATATCCAAAAACACTGCAAAATGAGGTTAAGTATGAAAATCCACTTACATTTACCTTAAAGTGAACCAGTGAGGCCAACCAAAGTGGGGGAGAGGAAGAAAGCAGGAGAAGGGATAGAATTAGGAGTGATGGACGTTTAAAAAGAATACAGTAAACCTTTCATGAGGCCATTTTGCATGCTGCGATAGACAAAATGATAGAGCCTGTTTCAGCAATGGAAGGGTGAAAAGGCCCGAGACCAATTAAAGACAGGCCAGTGTTGCCCACAAAAGACAGTCAGTGCTTCCCCCTCGGCAGAAAAGATGTTGCAGGAGCAATGTGTCTGTACAGACATGCAAGGAGCGTGTGTCCAGGCCTGTCTGACCTTACAGTGGGTCTAAACTTGCCAAAATAGCCAGGAAGCCGAATGTTTATGGTGTGTGATGCCTAAAAACACCACTGTGATGGTAATGCCTTTGTGTTGAATAAGAAGTTGTCAGGAGCCCTAAAAGAGTATTTATGCGCTCACTGCGAAAATCCGAGACAAATCTTAAACCTTAGATTTGTCTCAGAGAATTGGCAAACAAGAAAAATCTGTAGGCCAGTGCAGGACACCTCTGCCACTACCAAGAGCATGACCATAAACGAACACAGAGGAGTGGGACCTCAATGGACTCCAAGAAAATATTACAGAAAGTACAAAATTGGCCATCACATCCATTCCGACAGGGTTTTCTGCCACCTTCAGGTGACTGGACACTGGCAAAACAAAGATAGTAATTTCCATCCAGGCATAACCCAAGTCAGGCACAGCCTCTTTTTTGGTAATGTCTTAGGCGATGGTCATGTCTGTGCACACTGTAAGCTTTCAAAATAGTTTTTCTCAAGATTCCCAGCAAGGACAGGGGAGGAACTACAGTATATCTGTAGCTTTTGCCTACGGCCTGATATAAAGATGAATGGTACCCACACCCCATGGTGGACTTGTGAGGACAGCCTGTAATGTTGCCTTCATCAGTGGACCCTGCATAACACAAACCTTTCATTGACTGTCGGCCTGACAGAATGCTATACAAGTCCAGAGCAGTGATCCCCAGCTGAGGAGTCATGTCCCTGAAGGCCCTAGTGGCCTGCCCACCATGATGGGTCAATGGGTGATGAGTGTCTGAACCCCCAACTTCCCAAATGGAGGGGGCATTTTTTTGGCCACACCTTGGGTTTATTTGAATCTCCTAATTTTTAGGTAAGATTCAGATCTGATTCTTACACATACTGTTGATATTTGAAGCAGTTAGCCACTCCCAGAAACATTGAACGCATGGGATACACACAGTGGCAAAAAAAGTATGTGAACCCCCTTGGAATTAACTGGTTTTGTGCAGCAATTTGACATTAGTCATATAATCCTCATTCAAGTTACAATAGTCACACAATGTGCTTAAAGCAGTATTAAACCCAAAAGCAAACATTATATTGCAGCTCACCATTTCTTAGATGTGGTGGTTGCATTACTTTTCTTTTTTAGGCATGCTTTCTTCGGTTTTCATTTGATGATTTAGGCAGTAAGTTTGGAGTTTTTCCAAAAAGGACAATCTCTCTTCCAGATGCATCAGTATTCAGAGATTAACCACTTCCGCTCCAGGTGGTTTTACCCCCTTTTTTCTTTGCGCCACTTTAACTGACAATTGCACGGTCATGCAATGCTATACCCAAACAAAATTTATATAATTTTTTTACACACAAATAGAGCTTTTCTTTTGGTGGTATTTGGTCACCTCTGGGTTTACTTTTATTATGTAAATGGAAAAAGACCAACAACATTTTTACTTTCTGCTATAAAACATATCCCATAAAGAAATAAAATGTAAAAAAATCCCATTAAAAAAAAAAAAAAAAAAAATGAAGTTCTTAACCTCCCTGGCGGTATGATTATTTCGGATTTTAGGTGCTGAAAGCGGTACCATTATTTTGCATGGAAATTTGGCGTTTTATATTGTAGGTCTGTAAATCTTAACAATAACACACTTAAATCTGTCCAAACCAGAGTCTAGTAGATATCCCGGGTATGATAAAGTTTGAAACACAAAAACATAAATTATAATATAATAAATAAAAATAAATAAAAAAAAATAAAAAAAAATAGTAATAAAATAAATTTCCCCACAATTCACTATCGCTCAATTCTGCAAGTGTTCTAATTTACTATCGCTGTTTTCTAGCTGGTCTAAAGCCACTTTTGACGTAAAGGGACACTTTTTGGTTGCTATGGACAATCTCCAGTTTCCAGGCAGAAAGAAAAGTGTATATCACATAAAACTGCATGCAGGGCATGGGCCAAAGCACTGGGGACAAAAGGGATGTGAAATCATTTTATACAGTACTGTAATCTGTAAGATTACAGTACTGTATGTGTTATGGTTTTTACTTTTTTTTTAATTTGCCGCCAGGCTCCGCCCCCGTGCGTCGTGCCGCTCGCAGGGAGCGGAGCCTGGCACAGAGAGGCTTCGGAGGAGGACGGAGCCCTCGGACACTGCGGGGGACATCGCAGGATCCCGGGGACAAGGTAAGTAACGCCGCCCCAGGATCCTGCAATGCGATCCCAAGTGTGGCTCGGGGTTACCGCTAATGGTACTGAATTTTAACCCCGAGCCACACTCGGGAAAACCGCCAGGGAGGCTAATAAATTTTGACACGATTTCGCTACATGCATTTGGTAAAAAAAAAAAAAAAAAAAAAAAAAAGTTCCAATAAGTGAATATTGATTTGCTTGTGTGAAAGTTATAGCTTCTACAAACTATGAGATATACATTGTAATTTTTTTTTTTTTTTTATAAAAGGGCGGCGATCAGCGACTTCCAATGTGACTGCGATAGTGCGTCATGCAATCTGACACCGACGCTGGGGGAACTAACGAACTACTACTGACATCACCAGTGACATTATTACAGTGATCAGTGCTAATAATATGCTCTGCCACTGTACAAATGACACTGGGCAGGAAGGAGCTAAATGCATGTCTAACAAGCGTTTGTGTGCTGCTTTTACTGGGGAGCTAGTTCTTTTAATTTCCTGCTTAACCTCTTCCAGCCCAAGGACATCATATGATTTTCAGTGGAGATATCTTTTATAGCCGACGATTCTGTGCACCGTAAGAATGATCATAGCCGCAGTTCTGCCACTCCTGGCACCCGCTGATCGCGGAGAGACGCAGGCTGGAGCTCTGCCTATTTAAACAAGCCTGACTGAGGAAGTGATGGACTTTCTTTCTGTGCAAAGCAGGGAATAAAATCCATTGCATCCCTTAGTAAAAACACCACACAGTACACACAAACACTGGATAGGCACGCATTTAACCCTTTGATCATCCTAGCTGTTTAGCCCCTTCCAAGCCAGTGCATATTTTTAGCACTGATCACTGTATTGGTGTCATTGGTTTCCACAAAATATTAAAAGTGTCAGAATGTGTGCCGCAATAACTTAGTCCAGTTATAAGTTTCTAATCGCTGCCATTACTAGTAAAAAAAAAAAAAAACCCAGTATATATACGCCATAGTTTGTAAACACTAACTTTTGCACAAACCAACACATTTTCGCTTATTGGGGTTTTTTTTTACCAAAAATATGTAGAATACATATTGGCCTTAATGTATGAAGAAATTAGATTTTTTAATTTTTTTTTTTTATTGGATAGGTTTTATAGCAGAAAGTAAAAAAAAAAAAAAAAAAAGTTTGTTTTTTGTTATAGTGCAAAAAATAAAAAAAGCAGTGATTAAATACCACCAAAAGAAAGCTCTATTTGTACATGACAACGCAATTGTCAGTTAAAGAAATGCAGTGTCATATCGCAAAAAATGGCCTGGGGGGGGGGGTTGTTAAATCTGCCAGGGGACAAATGGTTAGGCACATTGCGTTTGTCTATTGTTGTGACTTAAATGAGGATCAGAACACATTTTATTGAAAATAACTACAGAAAACCAGTTAATTCCACATAGTTCACATACTTTTTCTTGTCACTGTAGTTACTTTATCTTCTGAAGTTAGCATTTGGCAATCACGTCTTTATTGATTACTACTGTTACTTCTAAATTCAGCATCCTCCTAGAAACCTGGCAAAAAACTGATGCATGACAGTAGCGGGAGAAGCCAAGGCTGGCCTATAATTTGTCCGTTACTCCTGTAGGCAGTAGTATAATCTGGGAGGTTAAAGACTTCCTGTGTTCCTCAATGGAAGCAAAAGAAAAGATTTATTTTTGAGTGGACTGAGCTCCCAGAAAGCTCTCCACATACAATTAAATCTTACAATGCCCATTTACTTAAAGTAAATGAAAACTGGGATGAAAATACCAACCTAAAACTTCTCCAAGGCCAACAAATATTCCAGATAGACCAATTAAGCTCTTAGCATCGGCTCCGAACCAGTTGATTGCGCCAATACAAGTGCCAAACACACCAGAGTAAAAGGTGAGTTCAAAACCTGAAAGACAATGAAAGTACATATAATACAGTATAGAGACAACATCCTAAAGTCTAGGTTAAGCTATGTTTCATCAAGACATTTGTGCTTCATTTTACTGTTCCATTCTTAGTGTTTTTTTAATCTTAAAAATCAGGAAAGAACTGCAGTAAAACTGGGGTCTTTTAGTTATCATTTTGCCCTTAAACATCTGCATAATGTCTTTCTTCCCTTTTCCATTCTAAAATTACAACACATCACAGTTCTCATTTCGCATGTGTTTAAATGTTTACACTGTAGCCTATGGGAATCAGATGAAAGGCATAGTCCACTTTCATTCTGTTGATCCCTTTTTCATAAAGTGTTTTCCACTTTTATGTAATGGCAAGTTAAACAGGACTGGGAATATACTGAAGGCTTGCTGAATTTGCATATAGATTTTTGAAGGAAAAAAAAAAAAAAAAAAAAAAACGCGACTGATTTTGTAAGGAATAAAACGGAGTTGAAATAAACAGAAAAACTGACAAAAACATAGGTTATTTCACTTCAGATTTATTCCATCCAAATATATAAAAAATATATATATATATATATATATATATATATATAAATATGAATAGGCATGCTTTCCTAATATATTATATATATATACACACACACACACACACACACACACACACACACACACATATATAAAATATGAATACGTGAATAGGCATGCTTTGCCAATACAGTGGGGAAAAAAAAGTATTTAGTCAGCTACCAATTGTGCAAGTTCTCCCACTTAAAAAGATGAGAGAGGCCTGTAATTGTCATCATAGGTATACTTCAACTATGAGAGACAAAATGTGGAAATAAATCCAGACAATCACATTGTCTGATTTTTGAAAGAATTTATTTGCAAATTATGGTGGAAAATAAGTATTTTGTCAATATCAAACGTTCATCTCAATACTTTGTTATATATCCTTTGTTGGCAATGACAGAGGTCAAACGTTTTCTGTAAGTCTTCACAAGGTTGTCACACACTGTTACTGGTATGTTGGCCCATTCCTCCATGCAGATCTCCTCTAGAGCAATGATGTTTTGGGGCTGTCGCTGGGCAACACGGACTTTCAACTCCCCCCAAAGGTTTTCTATGGGGTTGAGATCTGGAGACTGGCTAGGCTACTCCAGGACCTTGAAATACTTCTTTGACACTGGTAAACCCTAATTAGGGAAGTTTACTCCCCTATATAACCCCTCCTCCTTCCAGGAGCACATCAGTTTTTGTAGCAAAGCAATATACTTGTATCCCAAAAAAGAGGGGAGGGACCTCCGTGTCCCATGATATACTCCAAGAAAAGGATTTTACAGGTAAGCCGTTATAGAAATCCTATTTTCTTTATCATACATCATGGGACACAGAGCCTTAAGTAATTACTTAATGGGACGTCCCATGGCAATGCCACATGAGGGGTGGGAGAAAACAACCCGCAGGGTACACCCATACTTGAGAATTTATACTGCTGCTTGCAGCACACTGCGCCCGAAGGCGATATCCTCATACCTCCTTACATCCACCTGATAAAAATTTTGTGAATGTATGCACTAAAGACCAAGTTGCGGCCTTACAGATCTGGGCCATGGAGGCCTGATGACGCACTGCCCAAGAAGCACTAACCAGCCTGGTAGAATGCGCCTTAACATAAAACAGGAGAATTTTACCCCCTAAATCATAAGTTTGAATTATCACTTGCCGAATCCACTTAGCAACATTGGATTTCGACGCTGCCTGTCCCTTCTTAGGACCCTCCGGCAGAATAAATAAGACATCAGTCTTAAGAATCTGAGCAGTTTTCATTAAATAGATTTTCACTGCTCTCACCACATCAAGACAATGTAGTGACTTTTCTTCCCTGGAACATGGTTTTGGAAAAAACGATGGTAGGACAATATCCTGGTTCAGGTGAAAACCTGAAATTACTTTTGGCAAAAAGCCTGGCCGAGGGCGTAACACCACTCTGTCCTCATGAAAAATCAAATATGGCTCTTTACAAGAGCGAGCAGCCAATTCTGAAACCCTCCTTGCTGAGGATATAGCAACCAAAAAAACCAACTTCCTTGTCAGAAGGACTAGGGGAATCTGTTGTACTGGTTCAAAGGGCTGTTTTTGTAACACAGACAAAACTAAGTTTAAGTCCCAAGGGTTCAAGGGAGGTTTGACGGGCGGATTAAGCCTCGTCACCCCTTGTATAAAGCCCCGGACTAAAGAATGAGTAGCAAGTGGTCTTTGAAATAAGACCTATAAAGCTAAGACTTGGCCTTTAATAGTACTTAAGGCCAATTTCATTTTTACCCCCAATTGTACAAAGGCAAGAATTCTGCTTATGATATATCTCCGAGGGTGCCAACCCTTGGATTCACACCAGGAAACGTAAGCCTTCCAGACTCTATAATATATAGTTCTGGAAGCTGGCTTCCTAGCATTAAACAGGGTAGAGATAACTAACCCGGAAAGCCCACATTTCTTTAGAATGTGGGTTTCAATAGCCAAGCCGTTAAATTTAGAGACCGTGAGGAAGGATGGAATATCGTTTCCTGAGAGAGCAGATCTGGCTGTAGTGGGAGGGACCATGGGCCCTCCACTGCCATCTTTACGATTTCTGCGTACCATGACTTTCTGGGCCATGCTGGTGCTACCAAAATTGTCGGCTTACTTTTCAGCTTGATCCTGCAAAGAAGTCGAGACAGCAACTGAATAGGGGGGGAATGCATAGATCAGTGAAAACTGATCCCATGGCGTCACTAACGCATCCGTTCTGCATGCGAATGGATCCCTTGTTCTGGCCACAAAGTTGACCAACTTCGTGTTGAACCTGAATGCTAGAAGATCCACGTCCGGAGTCCCCCATCTTTGACAAACAGCCCGAAATATGTCGGGGTGAAGAGACCATTCCCCTGGGAATAACTTCTGGCGACTTAAGTAGTCCGCCTGCCGATTCTCTACTCCAAGAATGAAGATTGCAGAAAGGCATGGATCATGCCTTTCTGCCCAAGTTAGAATATGGTTCATCTCTCTCTGCGCTGAGAGACTTTTGGTGCCCCCTTGGTGAGTGATATAGGCCACAGCTGTGGCATTGTCGGATTGAATCCTGACAAGACAATCCTGTAACCTGAAAGTCCAGGCCTTTAGAGCTAGGTGTACTACCCAAATCTCTAGGATATTGATGGGCAAGCTTCTTTCGGTACTTGACCTCTGTCCTTGGACAGTTGTCTTTTCTAGTACTGCTCCCCAGCCTGAAAGGCTGGTATCTGTTGTTGCCACTTTCCAGATGACTGGTCTGAAGGATCTTTTTCAGCAGATTCTGGGTTAATAACCACCAAGCTTTAGGCCACTCTTGGGGACAGCCGCATTGGCAAGTCTAAAGCTTGAATTGTTTTGTTCCAAGCAGACAGGATACTGATGATATTGTTTTGCAACAGTCTTGAATGGAACTGGGCATAGGAAACTGCTTCGAATGAAGCTACCATGGTTCCTAGCAACCTCATGCAGAGGGGAATGGAGGGATTGCCATTTGACCTGACCCTCTGCACCAGTTCTCCTATGGAATATATTTTTGCCTGAGGCAAGAACACCCTTTCTTGGGCTGTCTCTATGATCAGACACAAGTACTCCAGCCTTCTTAGCGGTATCAAGGAAGATTTCTCTAGGTTGAGAATCCAACCCAAACTTTTCAGATAGTTGGTTGTAGTGTGTACGCTTTGCTCGAGATGAGTTGCTGATTGATCTATAAGTAATAGATCGTCTAGGTACGCTACGATTGTTATGCCCTGTGCCCTTAACCTGGCTAGAGGTGGGGCCAGCACCTTGGTGTACTCCCAAAGTGCTGTGGCTTGCCCGAAGGGCAGGGCTACAAATTGAAAATGCTGCTGTTCTAACCCAAACCGCAGAAACTTTTGAAGAGCAGGAAATATAGGTACATGTAGATATGCATCCCTGATGTCGACTGATGCCAGAAGTTCTTTCTAGAAGGATAGAAACTACCGACCCGATTGTCTCCATGTGAAAGGGGCGGATCTTCAGGAATTGATTTAGCTTTCTTAGATCTAGAATGGGTCTGACATCTCCACTTGGCTTTGGTACCATAAAAAGGTTTGACTAAAATCCCAGACCTTGCTCTTTTGTGGGTATCTGCATGATCACCCCTTGATATTAATCGGTCTAGTGCCTGAAACTATTTTTCCTCTGGATCTTTGGGAACGCTTGACCTCAAGAAGCGAGACGATGGGAGGTCCCGGAATTCCAACTTATACCCCAACGTTACAGTGGAAATGGCCTACCTGGGTCTGACCCTGAGTCCTTCCTCTAGAGTCTGACGGCGGAGGCCGTCGCCACTGCCTAGGAGGTGGAAGCCCCTGGCGCAGGTGAGTCAGTTTAAATGCAGGGCGTTTATATTTTCTTTTGACTGGTAAAAAGGTACATTTCCCAGCAGAAATTGTCTTGATACATTTATCCAAGTCTTCTCCAAATATTCGCTCCCCATGAAAGGGGAACCCAGTTAGGAGGTTTTTACATGGCGTTTCAGCTGACCAATTTTTCAACCACAGCATTCTGTGCATATGTACCAGCATAAGCGTGAGGTGGGACGCCTGGTGAATAGAGTCTTTGAAGGCATCTATGGCAAAACATAATGCCTTAGGTAGTTCAACCAAATCTTGAGCTTGTTTTGTAAGAAGCTCTCTAAGGGCCTGCTTGAACCGCGGCGAGTGCGGGCTAGGTGATGGCACCAGCTATGGAAAAAGCAGACTTTAGCAGGGATTCCAGCTTCTTATCTGTTGGATCTTTAAGCATCTGTGCATTGTCTACAGGACAAGTTAAGTTATTATTCACATTGGAAAGCGCAGCGTCAATTGCTGGTACTTTCCATTTTTTGGAGAATTTCTCCTCCAGAGGATAGAGAATTGAGAACCTCTTAGGAGGGAGAAAATGTTTAACCAGTTTATCCCATTCCAAAAAAATGAGCTGTTCAAGTAATGCGTGGTTAGGTAACGCATGCAAAGGATGGGAAGGTTTTAAGGAACCTAAGGAAGAGGCCACGTTTTCATGAGACTGTTAGAGGCAGCAAGAAAGAGGGATGAACCATCTCTGTAAGAGTTTGTATCAGCAATTTTTCAGATTGAGATGCTGAAAAAGGTTCATCTACCGTTATTTCCTCAGTAGAAGAATCATCAGTAAGCTCTTCTTGATTGATTGAGGGTAGAACCTCACCATGTGCCCACTGTTCCCCTTGTAAAGCTGAAGCGGGGGAGAGGGACCTAGTAAGTTTCCTATTCATTTGAATTGGAGGATGCGATTAAAGCCGCTAGTCTTTCTTCCAGACCCTGGAGTGCGGAGGAAAGGGTTTCTTCAGTCACGAATGCAGGTGCTGAGATGTGAGAGGCAGCTGCACTAACAATTTGCTCTTAAGGCTCACCCTGAGTTGCCATGATTGGTAATTCAGGCGAGGAAGACAGCGTGGAAATACAGGTTGAAATCCCAATGCCTGGGGGTGAAACCTTTACTCTTTTGGCTTTTGTGGTGTCTTTTTTGGCAGGCATAGTCCCAAGTACAAAAACAGAGGCGCTATACACATTGCACTAAATCGCTGAAAATAGTCACTACTTTTAAAATTGCTATACAGTTCAGCTTAGTGCTGGAAAAGGGTGTCCCTTCCTGAATCAGGAAATGCCAGTTTTACAACCCATAAGTGTCCCATAGTTCGTGTGTCCCTGTGTGCAGGCAGCTTGTTTCCTCCTCTTCAGCAGAGGAGAGACTGACACAGCTGTATTTATCTGCTATTAGCCTGCCGTTCGTCAGTGGACATTTCACGGCACCTGCGTTAGGCCCTGCCCCCTCCCCAGACCCAACATAAGGGGGGGTAGGGCAGCAGAGCCTCCTGCAGTGAGGCACAGAGCTGTGTAAAAGATACAGCCACAGTAACAAACTCTCAGCGGTATAATAGCGGGACCCTCCGTCTCCCCCACGGCGGGGGCAGGGGGGCAGGTAATGTAAGGGGTACAGCGCTGCTGTCCCCCTAACCCTCTGGTCCCATCAGTGGAAGAAAAACAAAATTTTTTGCAGCTTTTCCTACCTTGCTCCCACACGCTGTACAGCCAGGCACGGAACTGAGCAAACAGTGAGACAACAGAGTAAGGCATGTGCAGAGACTTGTAGATTTTAAAGCATGACAACATTTTTCCTTCAATGAAAGAAATGTATAGATGTTTTTAATATCTAAGTGTCTCTTTCCTTACCTTGTCCTCGCCGCAAGATTTTGCCATAGTTAACAGAAAATTCAGCTTTCACCCATCACGGCGGGTTACGTTTAACAAACCTTCAAGGACTGGGTCCGTTAAAAACGGGGTCCAACAGGGCCTTGTATAGCAACCCACATCAGGAAGCTTGAGGTAAATGTAACAAGACCTAAGACCTGGGTTCATGGGGCCCAGCCCTACTAAGAGAGGCATTACAGGCAAAACCTCATGCTTCGGATACAAGGTCCCAGGTTTCATGCATTTTAGGGCTCAAGGGCACTTCTGGATGGATCTGGTTTCTTTTTATGGAGGAATTTAAAATCGAGCATGGATCCCTCCTGGAGCTCCTCAGAGAACTTCTTCATTCGTGACTAACATTAAACACTGGCGAAAAAACTGATGTGCTTCTGGAAGGAGGAGGGGTTATGTAGGGGAGATTTAACAAATAACAAAAAAAGGTCTACGTTCGTCTAACCCTAAAGCCACATAATTAAATTAAACACTTAAAAACCCACATGACTCAGAACATGTAAACGTGAATATATATTATACACACACACACAATTTTTTTTTTATCAGGATGATAGCAGAAGGGTTCCTCACAAAAAAATAATTCTAATTCAATACCAATCGTGAATGTGGAGACAGGAGAGAGAGTAAACAGAAGAATAACCTCCATCAGGGTGCTGTTGCCTCTTTATTATCCCTAAGGCAGACTAAAGCGGCCATAGATGGATATTTTTTTTATTTAGCTAGGGGGCTGAGCGCAAAACAATAAACAGATATCTCCATCCACTAAATTGAGGTGGATGGAGAAAAAATGTGCATGCATTAAAGATATACTGCGTTGTTAGCAGCCCACTGTATAAAAGAACAGGCTACCTTACTGCCAACACCCATTACAGAAACCCTCTTAGGTTTAAGGGTTTCATTATAAGACCATACACTCCCTTCACTGACAGTCCAAATCAATTTCCTCCATTTCAGCACTGCAAGTGACACCCTGACCCTACGTCTCCACAGAACTAAGCAGCGGCACAAGGGTCAAGAAAAAAAAAAAACCCAGCATGCATTGGGGCACACAGGCACCTGACACTCCATGAAAGTAATGAATGCCGAAGAGGTTTTTCAAGGCTTCAACAAAGCAGCAATAGGAGAAACTCTCAAAAAAGCAACTACCATATATGCCATATTCTACTGCAAGAGGTTCCTAAATTTAAACCTTTAGAGACTTGACACGATCTCTCTAACGTGCTTGCAGCAGCACACCAGAGGGGTGTGAATCTGACTGTGATGCCATTCATAAATGGCATAAATATTTTTTTAATCTAGCGATCACTGTCCTAGCCCCTGCAAAAATATTCTTTTCCCACCCCCTCCTTTCTACTGAAATCTAAATTGATAGTCACAATACAGAATGCTGATAAGTGAATGTTCCAGAGCTTTGGTACAGATGAAAGAATTTTCATTCTAATCTATGCTGGGAAGAAATCGAATTGAGGAGGAAGAAGCAAGCCCAGATAGAACCCTTGGCAAAAAACATAACGCAATATTTATAAAACTGAAATTGCCTGTATACACAGATGCAATAAATATGCAGCACAATTAATTTAAAAGTCCACCACAGATCCACCTAAATACAAGTCTCTATTTGTCATGAATATAGAGCAGGTGGAGATGAGATATTTTCCGGCACACGTAATATAATAAAAATGTAACACGAAACCCAGTGCCATCAGAAATGCCAGCTATTAATGCCTCACACTGAAACGTCAAAAGGAAAAAAAAAAAAACATGGCCTGCATTGGTTGCTGCAAATGAAAATAACATTTTATGCCGGCTTTGCCTTTTCCGTCTCATTATAGAAAGTATGTAATGGATTGTAAAGATGGCCATTTAGTGTGCAAGAGTCTGCATACTACGGAGTGTAGCAGATTTTCTATTACCCTACCGGCCTCTGCCTTTGTCACATTAAATCTCATGTTAGCAGTCTGTCCCATACAAAAAGGTTCTTGCTGAAACCCCATAGGCATCCATTAAAAAATGTGAGAAACATCAGCTTAATTCTATCCCTTTATTTATGCAACATTCCTCTGACCAAATGCTATTTGGTAGCTTCTTTCTGGTAGAAATCTTTAGCATGTTTTGTTTTCCTAGCCTAAATGGCTTTGAAGGTGGAGATAATCAATAATTCATTCAGCAATTTTCACCTCTACAATCATTTGCAGGAAAAATAAAGCTGGGTTAAGAAGTAATTGTACAGCAAACCAATTCTTTTATCTTCATGCTGTTAGGAATAAATCCTGCTGGAAAAGCCTGCTACATGTATAGCAGGTGCACTGATGAATGCTGCTACCCTGTGAAAGGCAATATTTTTAAACACAAAAAAAAAAAAAAGGTATAATATCAAGAAATGCAAAATTACAGAACAAGAGCTTTAGTAAAAGATGTGCAACATTTTATTATTTAAAATCAGCTAAATAAATTCTATGTGCATCAAAAGTGTTTTACATTTTGTTTTCTTTAGAAAGCAGCCACAGCCTGAGTAGAAAAGTCTGTCCCCTGCTAGCATGCTGCAGAGTGGGACCCTTGTTTGTGTGGAAACAGAGGTCTCTCTTTGGAGAGGTCCAACACACCTTGGCTAAGTCAAAGCTAGACCTCTCTGATCAGCAGACAGCATAAGCTTTGCCAAATAGAGTGCTGAAGATCAGACTCCGTAAGAGGCGTGTCATACCTCTGCAGACAGACCACTGCTTCCACACAGAAAGCAAGTGTCCTTCTCTACAGCAAGCTGGCAGGGGACAGGCTTTGACTGCTTATGAACTGTAAGGCTCCATTCACACAGGAGTTTTGCTACACTGCGAATCCCAGTGCCAATAATCTACTGGTTCCCGCTGATGGGACTGGACAGCTGCATGCGGATAGCAGTGGCCACCAAGCATGTACACTACAATGACAGGCTGTCGGAGGCCGCATCTACTCATGGCTCTTCACAAAGCCAGTGATCACTGCACCACAGTTTGGCTTTTAAGGATAAGTTCACCTTTTGGAACATGTTACCTGTTTCACCTGTATTTAGGGTAGAACCCCCTCCAGTAACAGGCATACTCTTCCCGCTGTCACTGTCTGAAAACAATGTGGCCAAGCAGGGCTCCACCTGTCCGGCTACATCATTCTTTTCAACAATCTGGATTTCCACTTGTTTTCTCCTTATGGGCCTATCTCCCCCACCACCCTTTGTTGGCACACTTCAGGTTTTTTTATATGAATATTCAAAGGGATGTGTATTATACTATTATAAATAATGATGGATATTATTCTATTTTGATTGTTTGGTGTATTAACATTTCAATGGCTCCTAAAAAAGTGGACTAAGTCCAGGAAACGCGTCGAGCCTTAGGATCACCAATCTTGTATATGATATACTGTGTTAAATTGTTTTTGTAATTGTGCATTCTGATATGATAAAACCTTTCACATGCCACAATGATGTTCTTGTAAGATTTTATAAACCTGAAATAATATATTTTAAGTAAAAAGTTGTGCCTCAAAAGTCCCATTTGAGTATATATAGTTTTTGGACAATGCACAGGCCTCTGAATGGAAAACTACAAGTCCCGACAGCCTTTGCAGCCATCAACTTGTAAATTCAATGAACTACTATGGCGCTGTTGAGCGCTCTGGTAGTTCATTGTCTTTTCGGGTCAGTGTGTATCTGCCTGCCTGTACGAGGTATGAGCAGACAGATACACTGAGAAGTCTGCAGGAGTCTTGCATGGCACCTGCAATCTGCTGTTGTGGGTGCAATGCTTTCCAGGCTCCAGATAAAAAAAAAAAAAAGATTTTTTTTTACCTGCAAGGTGAACTTATCCTTTAATGCAGAAAAATACACAATATTGAAGAGTTCTGATATAAAAAGGGTCAGCAGAAAAGAAGCAGGAAAATGTATGGCTTCCCTTGTCACCTGTAGCCACTGATATATTCCAGGAACTTTGATTAAACTCCAGAACTTTCAGCATGAAATGATGGTAGGAGACAGCAGCAACGTAAAGTGTTCAAACATAGTCCTATTTTTCTATCACCTCCTTTACAGGAGACTTTTTTTTTTTTAATGTGAAAAGCACTTCTACTATTCCAGTGACAGCCATAAAATTTGCCAAAGCTTTCTGTTCTGAAAAATAGTCAACATGAAAAATAGTGGCTTTCCCAGTGAGATCAATTTCCCAGCGAAAAAAACGTATAAAATATGGAATGAAGCAATGGCGGCTGGTGGTTTTTTTTTTGGGGGGGGCAAACAACCACGCACCCCTCGAGTGGCCGCCTGCACCTCCCCCCTACTGCCTGCCGGTCAGTCCGGCACTTACATCATCTAGGCAGGTGGCGGGCAGCAGCTCCGTGTCCTCTCCTCCATCAGCAGCCTCCAGCGCGTGGCTCCCCTGCTCCTCCTAGGCACCCAATAGGATCGCCTGTCCTTTCAGCTAATTGGGTTACGGGTTTCCTGATTGGCCGGAGAGGATGAATAGCGTATATGCATTCGCTGTTGTAATATACATGAGTAGGTCCCGTTCACATTCTCTGCGCCTGAGCCCACCCTATTTTGAAGCCTATTAGAGCCTCTGGTTCTAATCAGGTGCTTAAAAAAAACCCAGCCATCGTAATTTATGAGTCCGGCAAGGAGCCAGACGCATGGATAGGGGGAGCGGCGAAGGATTGGGGGGTGGGATAATTAAATGTAATAGGCAAGCCAAGTCTACCTGATGTGATGACCGATATGAAGGAACATGCAGCTACCCTTTAAAGAGGTTGTATACCTGCAGAAAAAATAAATTAGAAAAAATAAAAACAAGGCATAATGAGCTAATATGCACCCCATACTAGCTCATTATGAAATGCTTACCTTAGAACGAGGCGTCAGTATCTAATCCCGGTCCATGCCAAGGGAGCTGACATTTTGCCATCGGCGTGTCTTCTGGGTTCGCGGCTCCGGCGCTGTGAATGGCCAGAACCACGATGACGTCACGCATGCGTGTGGGAGTCTTCTTCCCGGCAAGATCCGGCATCGTCTGCTGGACCTTAAGCCAGGCATTTTCAGCGGCCACATGGAAAGTGAATATCTCCTAAACTGTACAGGTTTAGGAGATATTCATTTTACCTACAGGTAAGCCTTATTTAAAAATTAAAATTGGTATACAACCACTTTAAACTTGACCTTGCTGTAAAATGCAAGGTTTGCTTAGTATATCAGGCCCCATAATGAGATGCCCAAATAAAAAACCTGTAGGGGATAAAAAGTCAAATATACTTCTTCCTAATCCTTCTGATGAGACCCTAAAGTAGTGGGTAGCACTTTTGCCTAGCAGTAAGAAGGGTCGCTGGTTCGAATCCCAACCACGACACTACCTGCCTGGAGTTTGCATGTTCTCCCTGTGCCTGCGTGGGTTTCCTCCGGGTACTCCGGTTTCCTCCCACACTCCAAAGACATGCTGGAAGGTTAAGTAGATCCTGTCTAAATTGTCCCTAGTATATATGAATGTGTGTTAGGGACCTTAGATTGTAAGCTCCTTGAGGGTAGGGACTGATGTGAATGTACAATGTATATGTAAAGCGCTGCGTAAATTGACGGCGCTATATAAGTACCTGAAATAAATAAACACAATGCAGGAGCATGTATGAGATTTGGCATTCCCTGGGATCATGCTGGAAGGAATTTATAGGTTCCCTTCGCTTCGTCGATGGGAGTCAAAACTGGGAGAAAGTCAAGTTTATTAAATAACAATTTTTCCTGCCAGTTTTTTTTTTTTTAACTTTAAGAACGGCTATTAATGACAGGGTGGGGGTTCAAATATACCAAGGAGGACCTTGTATTCAAATGCAAGGTCAGATTTAATAATGGCATATGATTGTAATTTTATTTAGAGACTGGTCTCGCATCACAGAGTCTAGCTATAGGTTTACACATATACACAGTATATACCAAGTTTTCATTTAGTTTCTTCTCACAGTGTGAGAGATTTCCTGCCGATTATTTTCCGTGGCTACTTCTAAAGCTCAATGAAATTCTACATTACACAGATCATAAGCCTCGCAAACACTGAACACACAGCCTGAGCTTTGTGACCTCTGACTACTCCAGCGCCAAGGGACGTTACCTGTGTAAGCCATAGATACGCTTAGCAGCAGCATTTCTTTGGTGATGGACAGCTTCAAAGATTTTACTGAAATAGGACATAAGAGTTAGGTTAATGGAGATGGTCAGTTTGGCCATTGAGGCGTTATCTGAATTTACAGGCAGACACTTACCAAAGGCATCCACTGCTTTTGACATGTTGCTCTGTGAAGGCCTAAGTTGAAAGAAAATCAGATTTAGGAAACATGATGAACCAATCCTATTATAGCAATATAAAAAAAACAACATTTAAAGAGTGACATGTATTTTCATTTTTTCTCTCTTTTACCAAGTAAAATCTTTACATTACCATAGTTTAATTAAAGTATCTTTTATTTTCATGTTATCCCACTTATTTAATCTACAGTTTCAAAAATGCTCCCTCCAGTGGTTCTGCCACATGTACCACAAAGTGGATGTTGCTACTGTTGGGTCTCATTTTTACCAAATGCCCAGGTAAATGCATGCTTTGGTAATGCACACTGATGTACATTTTTGAAGGACCCCATTCCACCAACCCATATGGGTAAGAGCATTAATGAAGCCAACAGGACTTGTTTTCCCCTACACAATTAGTAAATGGGACTAGTTCCCAACAAAATTTTCTATTGCTTATGGCCTTACCCCTGTGTTAGGAAACAAGCAGCACTATTTTCCCTCTGCTCACTCTCAAACAGGACACCACTATTTGTAGAGCTCAACTCCCTAGGATGGACTTACTTACGATCATCCCCTTACGCATATAGTTTGCCTGGTATTCTCCAGGTGCACAGAGAATGACCGCACACCAATAAAGGAGCAAGTAAACACCATGCCTGCTAATAAAAGGCAGGACTGTTTTACAGTATTGAAGTGAACATGAGACCTGGACACAGACATTCAAATATTTACATATTTGTAACAAGCAGTGAATGAAGATTAACCACTTCAGCCCCGGAAGGTTTTACCCCCTTCCTGACCAGAGTACTTTTTACAATTCGGCACTGCGTCACTTTAACTGCTAATTGCGCGGTCATGCAATGCTGTACCCAAACGAAATTTGCGTCCTTTTCTTCCCACAAATAGAGCTTTCTTTTGATGGTATTTGATCACCTCTGCCGTTTTTATTTTTTGCGCTATACACGGAAAAAGACCGAAAATTTTGAAAAAAAATGATATTTTCTACTTTTTGTTCTAAAAAAAATCCAATAAACTCAATTTTAGTCATACATTTAGGCCACATGTCTTTGGTAAAAAAAATGTCAATAAGTGTATATTTATTGGTTTGCGCAAAAGTTATAGCGTCTACAAACTAGGGTACATTTTCTGGAATTTACACAGCCTTTAATTTATGACTGCCTATGTCGTTTCTTGAGGTGCTAAAATGGCAGGGCAGTACAAAACCCCCCCAAATGACCCCATTTTGGAAAGTAGACACCCCAAGGAATTTGCTGAGAGGCATGTTGAGCCCATTGAATATTCATTTTTTTTGTCCCAAGTGATTGAATAATGACAAAAAAAAAAAAAAAATTACAAAAAGTTGTCACTAAATGATATATTGCTCACACAGGCCATGGGCATATGTGGAATTGCACCCCAAAATACATTTAGCTGCTTCTCCTGAGTACGGGGATACCACATGTGTGGGACTTTTTGGGAGCCTAGCCGCGTACGGGGCCCCGAAAACCAAGCACCGCCTTCAGGATTTCTAAGGGCGTACATTTTTGATTTTACTCCTCACTACCTATCACAGTTTTGAAGGCCATAAAATGCCCAGATGACATAAAACCCCCCCAAATGACCCCATTTTGGAAAGTAGACACCCCAAGCTATTTGCTTTGAGGCATGTTGAGTCCATGGAATGTTTTATATTTTGACACAAGTTGCGGGAAAGTGACAAATTTTTTTTTTTTTTTTTGCACAAAGTTGTCACTAAATGATATATTGCTCACACAGGCCATGGGCATATGTGGAATTGCACCCCAAAATACATTTAGCTGCTTCTCCTGAGTACGGGGATACCACATGTGTGGGACTTTTTAGGAGCCTAGCCGCGTACGGGACCCCGAAAACCAAGCACCGCCTTCAGGATTTCTAAGGGCGTACATTTTTGATTTTACTCCTCACTGCCTATCACAGTTTCGGAGGCCATGGAATGCCCAGGTGGCACAAACCCCCCCCAAATGACCCCATTTTGGAAAGTAGACACCCCAAGCTATTTGCTGAGAGGCATGGTGAGTATTTTGCAGCTCTCATTTGTTTTTGAAAATAAAGAAAGACAAGAAAAAAAATTTTTTTTTTTCTTTTTTCAATTTTCAAAACTTTGTGACAAAAAGTGAGGTCTGCAAAATACTCACTATACCTCTCATCAAATAGCTTGGGGTGTCTACTTTCCAAAATGGGGTCATTTGGGGGGGTTTTGTGCCACCTGGGCATTCCATGGCCTCCGAAACTGTGATAGGCAGTGAAGAGTGAAATCAAAAATTTACGGCCTTAGAAAGCCTGAAGGCGGTGCTTGGTTTTCGGGGTCCCGTACGCGGCTAGGCTCCCAAAAAGTCCCACACATGTGGTATCCCCGTACTCAGGAGAAGCAACAGAATGTATTTTGGGGTGTAATTTCACATATTCCCATGGCATGTTTGAGCAATATATCATTTAGTGACAACTTTGCGCAAAAAAAAATAAAAAAAATAAAAAAATTGTCTCTTTCCCGCAACTTGTGTCACAATATAAATTATTCCATGGACTCAACATGACTCTCAGCAAATAGCTTGGGGTGTCTACTTTCCAAAATGGGGTCATTTGGGGGGGGTTTGAACTGTCCTGGCATTTTATGCACAACATCTAGAAGCTTATGTCACACATCACCCACTCTTCTAACCACTTGAAGACAAAGCCCTTTCTGACACTTATTGTTTACATAAAAAAATAATTTTTTTTTGCAAGAAAATTACTTTGAACCCCCAAACATTATATATTTTTTTTAAAGCAAATGCCCTACAGATTAAAATGGTGGGTGTTTCATTTTTTTTTTTCACATAGTATTTGCGCAGCGATTTTTCAAACGCATTTTTTGGGGAAAAAACACCCTTTTTTACATTTTAATGCACTAAAACACACTATATTGCCCAAATGTTTGATGAGATAAAAAAGATGATCTTAGGCCAAGTACATGGATACCAAACATGACATGCTTTAAAATTGCGCACAAACGTGCAGTGGCGACAAACTAAATACATTTTTAAAAGCCTTTAAAAGCCTTTACAGGTTACCACTTTAGATTTACAGAGGAGGTCTACTGCTAAACTTACTGCCCTCGATCTGACCTTCGCGGCGATACCTCACATGCATGGTGCAATTGCTGTTTACATTTGACGCCAGACCAACGCTTGCGTTCACCTTAGCGCGAGAGCAGGGGGGACAGGGGTGCTTTTTTTTTTTTTTTTTTTTTTTTTTTCTTTATTATTATTTTTTTATCTTATTTTTAAACTGTTCCTTTCATTTTTTTTTTTTTTAAATCATTTTTATTGTTATCTCAGGGAATGTAAATATCCCCTATGATAGCAATAGGTAGTGACAGGTACTCTTTTTTGCAAAAATTGGGGTCTATTAGACCCTAGATTTCTCCTCTGCCCTCAAAGCATCTGATCACACCAAGATCGGTGTGATAAAATGCTTTCCCAATGGCGCTGTTTACATCCGGCGAAATCTACGTCATAAAATGCTCGTAGCTTCCGGTTTCTTAGGTCATAGAGATGTTTGGAGCCACTCTGGTCTCTGATCAGCTCTATGGTCAGCTGGCTGAATCACCGGCTGCATTTTCAGGTTCCCTGTTGAGACAGGAGAGCCAGAGAAAAACACGGAAGATGTTGGGGGGGGGGCATTCCCTCCCACTGCTTGTAAAAGCAGTCTAGAGGCTAATTAGCCACTAGGATTGCTTTTACATGAAAGCCGACCGCTGGCTGAAAAGAATGATACCAAGATGATACCTAAACCTGCAGGCATCATTCTGGTATAACCACTCAAAGTCGTGAATGGCATACCTGAAGACAAAAAAATGGTTAACAATAAAGCACAGTAAACGGTAAGGTATAAAAAATTGCATACCTGAAAAGCAAACATGATAAAACATAACAACAATAAAACATTGCAGAATAGAATACAGTAAAAAAGAGCAGAACAATAGAGAGAGAATAGAGAGAGAGAGAACAATAAAATGACAACTATTTTTATTTTATATTTTTGTTTGTGTTTTTTTTTTTTTTACACTTTTTTTGTAACTAACTTTTATAACTGTAACCGGTTCCAGGTTCGGGTCTCTCAAAATGCGATGGCATCTTGGGAGACCCTGTGAAAGTGTGCCTAGTCTGTGCAATGCTGTACCCTACGCTAATACTCAACTAGTGCATGGTAGCGTTCAAAACATTCACCAATGCAAAGACCAGGATTGTCAGGACAGGAGGGACAATAATAGCGGGTGTCACGCCTATATCCGCGCTAGCTGCAGACACAACATCTTTTTTGGGGGGTTCGTTGGGTAGGGGTACTCGGGAGGACATAAAGAAAATGCCTCTCATGCAGCCGACTGCATTTGGTTGGGGATGTGAATGGGGGAAGTACGGGCGCTGCAGAAGCGGTGGGTTCCCAATTAGGATTGGCGAATGCAGCAGGAAGGGCACTATGGGCACGACGGGCCTGTGTTTGTCTTTTTGGTGGCAGCGGGACACTACTTGTGCTTGCCACCTCACCAGCTTGAACTGCACTTATGTGACTCGCCACATCACCAAGTGTTACTGCAGTGCTGGTTTGACTACGACCGGGGTGTACTAGGCCACTGGTGCTTGCCAGTTCACCAAAACGCTACAAAAAAAACTGTTAGCGATCGCAGGGATCCGGCCTGACTCTGCGAACGCTGCAGTTATGCGTTTAGTGTTTTGTAAGTGACAGTGATCGATCGATACTGCACTTGGGTGGGCTGGGCCGGGCGGAGGGGCAAAACACAGGTGCTAGCAGGTATCTGGGCTGATCCCGCTAACACTGCGTTTTTGGGAACCCTAAACTGCTGGGGACACTAGTATAGATCTGATTGGATCAGATATTGATCCGATCAGATACTATACCACTAAGGGAGGCGTATGCTGCGTGCGTGGGTGTTAGCGGTACTGGCGCTAATCTGACGCTGCCTGGGGCTGGTGCTTGCCAGTTCACCAAAACGCTACCAAAAAAACTGTTAGCGATCGCAGGGATCAGGCCTGACTCTGCGAACGCTGCAGTTATGCGTTTAGTGTTTTGTAAGTGACAGTGATCGATCGATACTGCACTTGGGTGGGCTGGGCCGGGCGGAGGGGCAAAACGCAGGTGCTAGCAGGTATCTGGGCTGATCCCGCTAACACTGCGTTTTCGGGAACCCTAAACTGCTGGGGACGCTAGTATAGATTTGATCGGATCAGATATTGATCCGATCAGATACTATACCACTAAGGGAGGCATATGCTGCGTGCGTGGGTGTTCGGTACTGGCGCTAATCTGACGCTGCCTGGGGCGACGCATATCACCGCCGGGCGATCAGGGGGCTAAACCTTTATTCGGTAATAAACGGCGGGTGCCCTGACACTATAAAAAATAAACGAACTAACCAGCGTCACCCGTAACAGTTATACGGTGATCAGTGGTGAAAGGGTTAACTAGGGGGCAATCAAGGGGTTAAAACATTTATTAGATAGTATATGGGGGTCCCTGTCGCTATAAAACGCTGACGGCGAACCTAAATATTTACCTCACTAACTAGCGTCACCAGCGACACTAATACAGCGATCAGAAAAATGATCGCTTAGCGACACTGGTGAGGGGGGGTGATCAAGGGGTTAAAACTTTATTAGGGGGGGTTAGGGGGGTATCCTAGACCTAAAGGGGGGTAATACTCACTGCCCTAACACTAACTGTCACAAACTGACACTATGCAGTAATCAGAAAAAAAAAAAAAAAAAATACTGCTGTCAGTTTGTGACAGGGGGGGGGGGTATCGGGGGTGTAAGGTATGCCTGGCATGTTCTACTGTGTGTGTGTGTGTGTGTGTTGTGCACTCACTTGTCTTCTCTCCTCGGCGCTGGAACGGAAACTGCCAGACCGAGGAGAGATGACATCACATCCTCTGCCTGTGTGAAACGACACACAGGCAGAGGAGGATTCCCATTGGCTGGGAGCGATCGCGAGGGGGGGGCCACGATCGGATGGTCTCCCCCTCGCCTCCCGACGCTCCCAGTCAAATGCCGACCGCCGATGGCACCGGGGGGGGGGTCCGATCGGACCCCCCGCCCGCGGGAGGCAGATCACGTACGGGTACGTGATTCTGCCTGCCCGTGCCATTCTGCCGCAGTATATATGCGGTAGGCGGTCGGCAAGTGGTTAAAGCAGAGCTCCACCGAAAAGTGGAGCTACTGCTTTAAGGACTCCTGATCCCCCGACATAGGTATCCAGCTCCCACTTGCGCTCATGGGGCCGCAGCGCAGAGTGGAAGTTTTCCTCCCCAAACCCCCCCCCCCCTCCCTCCCTGCAATCTTCTGGGACATATCACAGGTCCCAGAAGATTGCCCAGCCATTCAGACCACACAGCACGCACCTGGCTGTGAAGCCACAAGCTGTCATAGCTGGGTGCCCACACTTGCAATGCCGGCACTGGACAGGAGAAGGAGAAAAGTGAGACTGCATCGCTGGACTGTAGGACAGGCGAGTGTCTGTTTTACATTTTTTTGTAGCTGCTGACTTTCAATAAACACAGAAATGGGTGGAACTCCACTTTAAAACAAGCCTTTACTGACCTAATTACTTGCAGGCACTGTAGAGCAATTCTCTCTCAAAGTTCACAGCAAAATGACAGGCTGCTAAGCGAATGACTTGGAAGAACTTCAGTACTTCTGCTGTAAAATTTAAGGATGCATTTCTCCACAGTGGTTCTCCTTACAAAAGTCAGTGAGGAATGGTTTTAAAGCTCATTTACCGTTTGTTCAAAATATATAAAATATGTACTTGCCACGTGTTCATTTCATGAATTATTTTAAACTTAGCATTTTCTTTTAGTTTATAAAAAAAAAAAGAAAATAATTTTTTAAAAAATTGGCTTATATGGCATGAAACAATACAATACATGGGAGCACCCATAGTACCTACTGCAATATAAATATGCAGATAGCTTAAAATTTAAAGTAGAACTATAGGCAAAACTCCCCCCCCCCCCCCCCATGAAGATATACAAATATACAAGATAAAATTTCATATAAAAAAAATCCATTGTTTATCTGTAGCTTTCATTCTGAGAATGGTCAAACTCTGCCCACATCTAGAATCCCAAGACATCCTAAAGTTTAAAAAAAAAAAAAAAAAAGTGTTTGTCAACCAGCACCTTGATTGTGTAGTTTTGCTACTGACTTCAACAGAATTGTAATCAATCAGTACTTTTACTTGGAAACCTAGCTGTTGCACAAACTTTGCCATAGATGGGCAGGACTCACTAAAAAATGAGTGAAAATGCACATTGGCATGACCCACCATCTCCTTCTCCCCGATTCAGCCAATGAATGGATTAGGTGCAGGGAACATTTCTCTTGCTTACAAAAAAAATAAATCTTTGTACAGTAATGAACACTTCTAAATCACACAAATACTTGTTACCGCTCAAGAGTGAAAGAGACCCTGGGGGTTATTTTCGAAAGGCAAATCCACTTTGCACTACAAGTGCACTGTAGAACTGAGGGGGAGATGCAAGGAAAATAAAAAACAGCATTTTTGCTTGCACATGATTGGATGATAAAATCAGGAGAGCTTCCCCCCATTTCAGAGCTTCCCCTCAGATCTACAGCGACTGCACTTCCAAGTGCACTTGTAGTGCAAAGTGGATTTGCCTTTAGTAAATCAACCCCCTTCTGATCTGAAAGCATTCCTCTGACCACTTCGGCCCCGGAAGATTTGGCTGCTCAATGACCAGGCCATTTTTTTTGCGATACGGCACTGCGTTGCTTTAACTGAAAATTGCGCGGTCGTGCGACTCTGTACCCAAACAAAATCGATTTTCTTTTTTTCCCCACAAATAGAGCTTTTTGGTGGTATTTGATCATCTGCGTTTTTTTTGTGCTATAAACAAAATAAGAGTGACAATTTTGAAAAAAAAATAAATAAAAAACACAATATTTTGTACTTTTTGCTATAATAAATCTCCCCCAATTTTTTTTTTTTAAAAAGTTATTTTCCTCAGTTTAGGCCAAGTATGTATTCTTCTACATATTTTTGGTAATAAAAAAAAAAAAAAAAAAAAAAAAAAAAATTGCAATAAGCGTATATTGGCAAAAGTTAGTTATAGCATTTACAAAATAGGGGAAAGATTTATGGCATTTTTATTTGTATTTTTTTTACTTGTAATGGTGGCGATCAGCGATTTTTAAATCGGGACTGCGACACATTTTTGGGAACATTGACAATTATACAGCGATCAATGTGGAGATGTGGGGTCAATAAGACCCCACATCTCACCACTAGGCTGGGAAGCCTGAAATAAAAAAATAAAAACAAAACGATCACCGCTTCCCAGCCGAAGCGGCGTTGTTTTTTTGAATGCAGAGGCCGGGCGTGACGTCATAACATCGCGCCCGGCCTCCGAACGATCATAGAGACTCCGGCGACCATCTGGTCCGCCGGAAATCTCTATGATCGACATCCGGGGCTGGCGGATCCGCTCTCCGATTCACCGATCGCAGAGGTGAGTTGGAGGAAGCACCGGAGAGCGGCGGGAGGGGGGGGGGACGTCCCCTCTCGCTGCCCGTAAGAACGATCAAGCGGCTGACCCGCCGCTATGATCATTCTTATGGTGTAGGGGATCGCCGGCTGAAAACGGCAATATCTGAATGATGTCTCTAGTTGCAGGCATTATTCAGATATACCCCCACAAACCCAGGACGTCCATGGACGTCCTACGGTCGGCAAGTGGTTAAAAAAAAAAAAAATTATTGGGGATAATGATTATAGCAAAAAAGTACAAAATATTGTGTTCTTTTTTCAAAATTGTCGCGCTCTGTTTATAGCGCAAAAAATTAAAACTGCAGAGATGATAAAATACCACCAAAATAAAGCTCTATTTGTGGGGAAAAAAGGACGGAAATTTTTTTGGGTACAGCGTCGCACAACCGCGCAATTGTTAGTTAAAGCGACGCAGTGCCATATCAAAAAATGCTCTGGTCATTGAGCAGCCAAATCTTCCGGGGCTGAAGTGGTTAAGGTTAAAACGGATTTTCTTCTAATTTCAGTGAATGGCCACATGTCCTATTAAATTCTCTTACGCGGAAAAGTTTTTTTTCCCTATTGTGGGGTCACCATCAGAGGTCGACCGATATGAGTTTTTCTCTGGCCGATGCCGATATTTAGAAATTGCGGCGGCCGATATATGATGCCGATTTTTTGGGCCGATATGTTAGGCTGATTTTTTTTTCTCCCTTCATCTCAAAAAATCTGAGGCCCCTTTCACACTGGGGCGGTGCAGGCGCCGGCGGTAAAACAGCTCTATTTTTAGCGCCGCTTTACCGTCGTTTTAGCGGCGGTATTCGGCCCATAGCGGGGGCGGTTTTACCCCTCACGCTTTCACACTGGAGACACAGCAGCGGCTCTTTGCAGGTGCTATTTTTCGCGCTGTAATCGCCTGCAAAGCGCCCCAGTTTGAAAGGGGTCTTTCAGTTAGACTTCTTTCACACTGGGGCGTTTTTCAGGTGCTTTTGGGCTAAAAATAGCGCCCGTAAAGTGCCTAAAAAACGGCTCCCCCGCAGCCTCAGTGTGAAAGCCCGAGTGCTTTCACTCTGAGGCGATGCGCTGGCAGGATGTTATAAAAAAAAAAAAGTCCTGCAAGCAGCATCTTTGGAGCATACCGCTTCTCCACCATTCCTGCCCATTGAAATGAATGGGCACCGCTGCCGAAGCTCCTGCAAAGCGCTTCGGCAGCGGCGCTATACGGGTGCATTTAACCCCTTCAATGGCTGCCAGCTGGGTTATAAGCTCCCCGCTAGCAGCCGAATAGCGCCGCTAAAATTAAAGGTAAAGCGTCGCTAAAACTAGCAGCGTTTTACCGTCAAAGCCTGCCAGCTCCAGTGTGAAAGCAACCTTAAGTAATAAGTTATACAGAAAATTTCTTACATTTATTAAACAAAATAAATACACAAAAACCAAAGATTTAGTCTTTGACTGGTTAAACTGAGAACTCCTACACAGGAGTTCAGTGCATTGACAGTATAAACGTTGTATCTCTTTGGTTCTTTTCTCAGGCTTGGCAGGCTGCCCAGATAGGTAGTCCTCCAAGGGAAGACTTCAGGCAACTTGCATTGACTTCCATTACAGAAGTCATTTGCAAGTCGCGCTGAAGTTTTAAAATCGGCCTTTTTTATCAGCCCAACGGCCGATGAATTAAAAAATGCCAAACATTGGCCGATATATTGGTCGACCTCTAGTCACCAGTATGGCATTTGTACATTGAAATCATATCCCCTCTCAAGCATCTCTTCTCCGGAGAGAACAAGTTCAGCGCTCGCAACCTTTCCTCATAACTAATATCCTCCAGCACCTTTATTCGTTTTTTTGCCCTTCTCTGGACTCTTTCCAGTCCAACACATCTTTCCTGAGGACTGGTGCCCAGAACTGGACAGCATACTCCAGGTGCGGCTGGACCAGAGTCTTGTGGAGTGGGAAAATTATCACTTTATCTCTGGAGTTGATCCCCTTTTTAATGCATGCCGATATCCTCTTTGCTTTACTTGCAGCTGCTTGGCACTGCATGCCATTGCTGAGTCTGTCATCTACTAGAACCCCCAAGGTCCTTTTCCATCCTAGATTCCCCCAGGGAGTAGATCGCATTCATATTTTTGCCACCTAAATGCATTATTTTACATTTTTTCACATTAAACCTCATTTGCCATGTAGTTGCCCACACCATTAATTTGTTCAGATCTTCTTGCAATGTTTCCACATCCTGCGGAGAAATTATTGCCCTGCTTAGCATCATCCAAAAATACAGAGATTGAACCGTTTATCCCATCCTCCAGGTCGTTTATAGATAAATTAAATAGGATTGGTCCCAGGACACTTATAAAAGTGAGGGAAGGGGCAAACCTCTCAACTAAACTGCTAGATCTGACCTTCTTTTACTGCTTATCAAAAATATAAAAAGTGTAGTCAGTCTAGTGAAGTGCCATAACAATGAAACTTTCTGAACACAGGCACAGGATTTACCAGTGGGCTACTACTACCTGACTTTTCAGCGGGCTACAGTGGCTGTCAGACCAAACTGCAATGCACAAGTAGAGCCAAGACCTGGTTGCAATGTCTGCCTGGGGTGCCTGGATCACAAAACTGGTTGGACAGGATCATTCATCCCTTGAAGGTTAAAAAGGTAATATATGGATTTTTAACAGTACTGTGCATTTACAGTGTGGGCATATTTTGGGTTATTATAGCAGTGTTTACCTAAAAGTAAACTTTGAAGCAGCTTTCACATTTTTTACATGAGTGCAACTCAATGAAAATCTTTTTAAAAATATAGAGGTTTGCAGTTAACCAGTTCTGGACCATCCATGGCACATATACTGCGGCAGGGAGGCCTGGCTGCGCAAACAGACGTACCTGTACGTCGCGCTCCCCCACAGTGATGGGATTTGCTACAGAACCGATCGATCTTCAGGTCCAGGCCAATGATTTCTGGCCTGGACCTGCTGATCGGTTCTGGCGAATGAAAGCCTCCCCTGCCTGTGTAATGTAAGGAAGGAAGTGATGTCATCTCCCTTCTTGGAGCCCTTTTCGGTTCCAGCAAGCAAGGAGAAGACATCTACTGTGAGTACACCAACACTACACTGACATCAGTACACATACACACTTAACCCTCAGTTAACGCTTTCACTCCTTGTCACAGTCATTAAGTGCAGATTTCAGATCTTTTACTGATCACTGTATTGGTGTCACTTGTAACACTAAACAGCGTTAGGGCAGTTAGCGGTAGTCCCAAGTAGGTGTAGGGTACCCCCCATATATTCCCTAATAAAGGTTTAACCCGTTGATCACCCCCAGTTAACCCTCTCATTCCCTGTCTCAGTCTCATTAGTATGGTGTACAGATCTATTTTCTGATCACTGTGCTTAGGTGTTAGCGTCAGTTAGTGTCAATCCCAGATAGCGTCAGATTTTAACCCTTTGATTGCCAGCAACACTAACACACACAAATATACCTCCATTACTACTATAGTGTCTGAACAGATCAATATCTTTGATCTGATAAGAACTATACTAGCGCCCCCAATAGTATAGTGTTTGCAAAAACGCGGCGTTAGTAGGATCAGCCCAGACACCAGCCAGCACCTGCGTTTAGCCCAGCGCACCCAAAGTGCAGGATCAGGAGATCACTGTCACTTCGAAACACAGTACACAAAACTGCAGCATTAGCAGAGTTACGCCTGATCTCTCCTAGCACTAACCGTTAATTTTTTTTGTAGCAAATCATGCAGTCTCTGACAACCAGGTGCTTTACCTGTAAATCACACTAGCTGTACCTGTAAATTTAGTGGCCAAAATGTCAAATGTAAAGGTACACTAATGAAGAGGCCTACATGATACTGAAAATGACAGATGAAAGCGCACTATACGAACCTGTAGAGAACAGCGGCACCCCAACAATGGAGTAGAGCTCCCTGCTAAGGTCAGGTGTACCCGACCCCGTTCTGTTGCAAGAACCGCATGGTTCTCGTATGCAGCAGAGAGCCAGTACTAGTGCCGCTCCACCTTCTGGTGAACAGGCAAGTACCAGCGGCCTAGTATACCCTGGTCATAGACAAACCAGCACTGCATTAACACTTGGTGACATAGCGAGTTCCATAAGTGCAGTTCAAGCTGGTGCGGTGGCTGGCATAAGTGGTGTCCCGCAGCCACCCAGAATTAGAACACAGGCACATAGAGCCCATAGTGCCCCTCCTGATGCTCTTGCAAATCCTAATTGGCAGCCCACCATATCTGCAGCGCCCGTGCTTTCCCTATTCACTGGCCAACCCGCAATTCAAGTGGAAAGTAGTGGAAAGAGTAGATTTTACTTCCCTGGACTTATGAGCGTTTTTTCACGGAAGATCTGTACAGATCTATTGGATTGGACCCTTGCCAGAGAATTTACCCTTTTGCCCTTTCTGGGCCTATCCCTCCTCATGGGCAGTAGTAAAAAGGGCGAGTTGTGGTCATATTAGTCTACTAACCTAATTCACCATATGCCCGTGTTCTCTGCTGCCTGCCATAGCCAGGACTCAATACGAGCAAATCTTGCGGTTCATGCACTTCAACGACAATTAACTCTGTCGTCCTCGGGGCGACCCTGAATATGATCGGCTCTACAAAATTCGGACCCTCGTAAACCACTTCAACCAACTTAGCTTGCCATGAGATGGAAGGACAAATGAAACATTTTCGTTCTGTCGTCTATTCACGCAGACATGGCAGTCCAAATTACTACGGCGACTGGTGTTAAGAAGCCCCTCTCTCTGTCCACGACTACAACCCTTACAAGGGAGGGGTGGACTTCAACGACCAGATGATGGCGCCGTACTAAATTGCCCGTAATGCCAGACGCTGGCACAAAAAAAAAAAAAAGTGTCTGTATACCTATTCCAATTGGCTCTGTTTAACGCTTCTATACTATACAAAGTGTCTGGATGAACTGGATCCTTGTTAAAATTCTAGGCAGAGATCGCAGCCCTTTTGTAACCAGGAGGTGCTGTGGCCCAATTTTTCAATCTAAATGCAGTGAGCCGGCTGCATGAGAGGCATTTTCCGGATGTCCTTTCTGGTACCCCTACCCAAAGAGCACCCCAAAGATGTGTCTGTAGAAAACGTGGACATTGGCGTGACAACTGCTATTATTGTCCCTCCTGTCCTGACCAAACTGGTCTCTGCATGAGGGACCGTCTGTCGCTACCACACTAGTAGAGTATTAGCATAGGGTACAGCATGGCGCAGTCCTAGGGCACACTTTCACACAGGGTCTCGAAAGATGAGATGGCCATCGCATTTTGAGAGACCCTAACCTGGAACCTTTACAGTTACAAATAAAAGCGTAAAAAAAAAAAAAAGTTGTCATTTTATTATTTGACTGTTTTACTGTATTTTATGCTATACCGTAAAGTTTTATTGTCACGGTTTTATCGTGCTGCTTTGCAGGTATGTCATTCTACTATTTTACTGTACTGTTACTGTGTTTTATTGTTAACCATTGGTTGCTTTGCAGGTAGGCCATTCAGCTGCAGCACCGATTTGTTTATTTTGACAGCAACAGGGTTTGCTCTCACGGTACGTAAATCCAGTGCTGTTGTAGAAGGCGATTTCACCACCACAGTTATAAAAAATGTACATAAGTAAATTGGTTTATAATACATGTGAATGTAGGAAATTTGAACGAACAAAAAAAAAAAAAAAAGAAAAAAAAAGAAGAATAGTGCATGTATTCCCATCATTAGAAGTGGATGGATGCAGGGTGGTATTCTAAGGGGGCATACCACCGAACAATCGATGTGAATGGAGGAATCTGTTCTTTTTTCATTTACCCACAGGCTGCATGAAAAAAAAAAAAAGAAAATTACAATATATGCCCAACAAGGATCGGTGATGTACTGGTATGTTACTGGACTTTGAGTGGTTATACCGGAATAATGCATGCACGTTTAGGTATCATCTTGGTATAGTTTTTTTTAGCCGGCAGTCGGCTTTCATGTAAAAAGCAATCCTAGTGGCTAATTAGTAGTCGCTAGACTGCTTTTACAAGCAGTGGGGAGTGAACGTCACCCCCCCCATCCACTGTAAATGTAGTTTGTCGCTGCTACACAGGTGTGAGTACTTTTAAAGCATGTCGTGTTTAGTATCTATGTACTCGGCATAAGATCATCTTTTTTTTTAAACATTTGAATACAGTGTGTTTTTGTGCATTAAAATTCAAGTGTTTTTTCTTTGCGTTTGGAAAATTGCTGCCCAAATACTGTGAAAAAAAATTGCAACACCCACCATTTTAATCTGTAGGGCCTCTGCTTTAAAAAAAATATATAATGTTTGGGGATTCAAAGTAATTTTCTAACAAAAAAAAAAAATTAAAAAATGTTTTCACGTAAACAAAAAGTGTCAAGAGAGGACTTGGTGGTCCAAGTGGTTAGAAGAGTGTGGCATAAGCTTCTAATGTTGGCAGCCACATGGTTATTTTCTTGTTTTTAAATTTTATATTGCTCAAACATGCCATGGGTATATGTGAAATTACACCCAAAAACACCACATTCTGCTGCTTCTCCAGAGTATGGGTATACCACGTGTGAGACTTTTTGGCAGTCTAGTCACGTACAGGATCCCGAAAGCCAATCACCGCCTTCAGGCTTTTTAAGGGCGTAAATTGTTGATTTCACTCCTCACTACCTATCACAGTTTCGGAGGCCATAAGATGTCAAGATAGCACAAAATGAAGAAAGAAAAGGGGTTGTAACATCTTGGCATTTCATGGCCTCCAAAAAACTAATTGGTAGTGAGGAGTGAAATCAACAATTTATGCCCTTAGAAAGCCTGAAGGTTTTCGGGGTCCTGTATGCGGCTAGGCTCCCAAAAAGTCTCACATGTGGTATCCCCGTACTCAGAAGAAGCAGCAGAATGTATTTTGGGGTCTAATACCACATATACCCATGGCATGTGTGAACAATTTTTTTTTTTTGTGAATTTCAAAGGAAAGGAAGAATTTTTTTCTACTTCCTGTCAGCAGAGGTGACACATCAACCACTGGGAGCCCGACAGGAAGTAGAAAAAAAAAAAATTCTTCCTTCAAGTCCTCTGTCAAGTCCTCTGTTCTTCTTTCCTCCCACATCCATCTTTGCTGCCCTGGACATTCCTATCCCTGGTATTTCCCTGCTGGATGGCCGAACCATTAGGCTCCATTGAGGATTCTGGAGATTACACCAGGAATTACCATCATCCCTGGGGGGACACATGTGAGTTTGACCTTCTGTTTTACAGAGGTCCACAGATTCTGGTAAGCGCAATTTTGTTTATTTGGGAGATGTTTAATGTGATGTACATCATTGGAGCCATTGCATCATTCCTTTGCCACAGACATCTGACAGTCTTACATCCTGGATATGCATTGGACTTTTATATATGTTATAGTTTTATCATTATTGATTGCGCTACACTTACCTCATCTTTTACTATACCTTTTAGGCATGTGATTACCTAAAGTGTTCAGCTTGCATTTACCTAGGTTATTTATTTGCGCTCATGTCCCATAATATATATACACAATTATGTATCCCATAATATATATACACAATTATATATATATATATATATATATATATATATATATATATATATATATATATATATATACATATATATATACATACATATACACACACACACACACACACACACACACACATACATACAATGGGCTCAACATGCCTCTCAGCAAATTCCTTGGAATGTCTACTTTCCAAAAAGGAGTAATTTGGGGAGGTTTTGTACAGCCCTGCCATTTAAGCTCCTCAAGAAATGAAATGAGATAGGCAGTCAAACTAAAAGCTGCGTAAATTCCAGAAAATGTACTAGAGTTTGTAGACGCTATAACTTTTGCTCAAACCAATAAATATACTCTTATTGAATTTTTTTTTACCCAAGAAATGTGGCTGAAAACATTTTGGCCTAAATGTATGAAACAGTTTATCAGATTTTTTGTTTTTGATAAACAAAGTAGAGTAAAAAAAAAAATATATAATGTAACATTAAAAATCGTGACGCCAAATGAAAAAAATTACGGGAGGGAGCACCAGTACGCAGCTTGTTATAGACCGCCTCAACTGTGTTCCTGTGTGCTGTGATAAGGGGGCGTGTCCCTTCTTTCCAATCAGCTCACAGAGCTATCCTCACCAAGCTCTGCAGAGTGCAATTTTAGCTTTTCACCCCAATTTCTGAATGCTCAAACTTTATAATTATGTACTTTGAAGGGATGCAGAAAAGAGAACACTGCAGAAAAACAGCGTATGTAGGAGGATTTGTTTCAACGCTATCACCTGAGGCCAGGTCATTTCACTGGGTATATGAGTTTACAAACACTTCAACAGCAAAAAAATCCCCCCTCACCACCACCTGAAAGATGGGATTTTTATTCCAACAAATAGAAAACGTGTAAAGAAAATAGCAATTATAAATGGTTAAAACTCCACAAATGTATCAAACCATAGTGTAACCATCAATTTGGTACAGATATTATAGGTTAATAAATCTTTCCATAGAAAACATTGTGCATATGGCATCGCTGAACACGTTTCAAGTTCTATTCCACCGCCTCAGGGTCTGCGCCACAAACTATGGAACTGATGGTCTTTTCTTCTACAGGGAAACCAAATCTACCAACCAAAAAGCTCTAAAAACAGCCACCTAATGGAGCCCTCTCGTGTCCAACAGGGTTGTTTTCATATTACAAATTTAAAGTAAAGCACCCTGAGGCGATTCAGTTTGCATAGGTAGCGCTATACAAGTCCCTCATTCATTCAAAAGTAAAGGGAGCAAAAATGGCATCCCAATTTAGAGGAGGAACCTCCAACATAGTGAGGAATGTCACTCCTTTCTTTTAGTTTCCCAAAATTCCACAGCTCCAATGTAAACCATACCCTCGATGAGCCACTAAGCCCAAAGGCTTTTCCTCCAACATATGTATTCCGCATGTTGGGAAAATAGCATGACATTTATAATTCTAAAGCATACAAAGAAAGTGTTTTGACATATTGATAAGATTTACATCAATATGGGTTACACAAAAAAAAAAATAAAATAAAACTGACATTACTATATGTTCTTGACTGACTGCAATGTAAAAGACTGGATGAATAGAAAAGTACAGTAGAAAACTAACTTTTTTTGTTTTCCATAAAAATATATATCAGTGGAAAAAAAAAAAAAAAAAAAATGAATATGATCACCACAGCAGTGGTTGAGTTTAATAAACTAGGATTATGTATCAGTGTCAGGGGAAGAAAAGCGCTGGACTGAAATAAGCAGACAGACTGAGATAAGATATTGATCCAAGCCACATGCACAGATCTGTCCTGATTTGTCCCCGACTTTTTTGTAACTGCCAACATTTTAGTGTAACCTGTAAGACCTTAACTCTTGACGTAACGGGTGAAACAGAGTACAACTGCTGGCTACTTCAAGTGAAATTGCTAGTTGCCTGGCCAATATGACAACCCAGCTTTGACGCTCAGATATTGGCTCAAATTCCATCCAATCCTGCTTACTCTGTCAAAATTTGAGCAATGGGTTGCTCTGTCTGCACCACAACCTTCAAATTTAGATTTTAAAGGAGCTGGGTGGAAAATTGTCAGCACAACAGTATACCCGTGGCCAAAAGTTTTGAGAACGACACAAATATTACATTCACAAAGTCTGCTGCCTCAGTTTTTATGAGGACAACTTCCATATACTTCAGAATGTATGAAGAGTGATCAGATGAATTGCAATTAATTACAAAGTCCCTCTTTTCCATGAAAAAGAACTTAATCCCATAAAAAAACATTTCCACTGCATTTGAGAAGGCGGCTTCTGGGTGCCATCGAAAGTCCAGCAAGCACTAGGACCATCTCCTACAGTTGATTTAGCTCTGGGATCGGGGCACCACCAGTGCAAAGATTGCTCATGAATGGCAGCAGGCAGGTGTGAGTATCTGCATGCACAGTGAGACAAAGACTTTTAGAGGATGGCCTGGTGTTAAGAAGAGCAGCAAAGAAGCCACTTCTCTCCAGGGAAAACATCAGGGACAGACTGATATTCTGCAAAAGGTACAGGGACTGGACTGCTGAGGACTGGGGGGAAAGTAATTTTCTCTAATGAATGCCCTTTCCGGATGTTTGGGGCATCCCGAAAAAACCCTGTACAGAGAAGAAAAAGGTGAGCGCTACAATCAGCCCTGTGTCATGCCAACAGTAAAGCACCCTGAGACAATCCATGTGTGGGGTTGCTTCTCAGCCAAGGGAGTGGGCTCACTCACAAATTTTGCCCTACACAGCCATGAATAAAGAATGGTACAAAAACATCCTCCGAGAGCAACTTCTCCCAACCATCCAAAACAAAAAACAGTTTTGTGAGGAACAATGCCTTTTCCAGAAACATGGAGCACCTTGCCGTAAGGCTAAAATGATAACTAAGTGGCTTGGGGAACAAAATATCAACATTTTGGGTCCATGGCCAGGAAACTCCCCAGAACTTGATTCCATTAAGAACTTGTAGTCAATTCTTTAAGACGCAGGCGAAAAAAAAAAAAACACAAATTCTGACAAACTCTAAGCAAGAACGAGCTTCCATCACTCAGGATGTGGCCCAGAAGTTGATTGACAACATGCCAGGGCGAATTGCAGAGGTCTTGAAAAAGAAGGGTCAGCACTGCAAATATTGACTCTTTGCATAAACTTAAAGTAATTGCCAATTTGCCTTTGACACTTATGAAATGCTTGTAATTATACTTCAGTATACCATAGTAACATCTGACAAAAAGATCTAAAAACACTGAAGCAGCAGACTTTGTAAAAATGTATATTTGTGGCATTCTAAAAACTTTTGGCCATGGCTGTAACCACATCCAATCAGCTGAGGTCATCACTCGGATATTCTGTAAGGAATAATAAATTGATTTCTCGTTTAGCCCCTGGGGCTAAGCAAGAGAAACCTAAGCATGCATGGATAGCCTTATCTAGAAAAAGACTTCCGAGTACTCCGACTGGTCTGGAGTGGTAAGTGCAGTACCCCAAGGTTCGGTCTTGGGACCAATTCTGTTTAATTTATTCATCAATGACATACAGGATGGGATACATAGCTTAATCCCAGTTTTTGCGGACGACACAAAAATAAGCAGGGCAATAACTGCAAATCAGGATATAGAAATTTTACAGAAAATCTGAACAAAATAATGGAGTGGGCAACTACATGGCAAATGAGGTTTAATGTAGAGAAATGTAAAGTAATGAACTTGGGGGGCTAAAAACAAATGCAAACTACTCACTAGGAGGAAAACCTCTGGGGGAATCAAGGATAGAGAAAGATCTGGGGGTCCTAGTGGAAGACAGACTTAGCAATAGCATGCAATGTCAAGCGGCAGCTACCAAAGCCAGCAGAATATATACATGCATAAAAAAGGGGATATACTCCAGAGATAAAACTATAATCTTGCCACTTTATAAAACTCTGGTCCTGCCACATCTGGAGTATTCCATCCAGTTCTGGTCACCAGTCCTCAGAATAGATGTGCTGGAGAGAGTCCAAATAATGAAATTAATAAGGGGATTGGAGGACCTCAATTACAAGGAATGACTACAAGCACTAAATTTATTCTCGCTGGAGAAGAGACGCTTGAGTGGGGACATGATAGCGATTTACAAATACCTCAATGGTGATCCCAGCATAGTAAAAAAGCTATTCAGTCTCAGGGAGCATAAGATGACACGGGGCCACACAATGAGCTTGGAGGAGAAGCGGTTTAACCTTAAGATGCGCAGGGGGGGTTTTCACTGTCAGGGCGGTAAGGATGTGGAACTCTCTTCCACAATTGGTGGTGTCAGTGGGGAGTATTGATATTTTTAAAAGGCTCTTTGACATGCATCTTAAAGAACAAAACATACAGGGATATGGGAACTATGGGACGCTGACACACATACACCTACACAGGTTGAACTGGATGGACTATTGTCTTTATTCAACCTTTACTACTATAACTATGAATGCAGCCTAAGCCACTGGTTCCCAACCTCAGTCCCCAATTACCCACAACAGGTCATGTTTTCAGGATTTCCTTCACCTTGCACAGGGGCTTTGAATCAATGATAATAGTTTGGTATTTACGATAGCCGTTTTCTCGAATGGTCTGTTAGGGGTATTTGATTACTAAGGTTGGGAACCACTGGCCTAGGGTCACTGTCTGTCATTCCAAGGACATCGAAGGACATTTTGATTTAAAGAGTAACCCCACAGATTTTAAAGCGGTAATAAACCACACCATGTGCCTACTAGCACAATATGATCGACTTTCCTGAAAACAAAGCCCTCCAGCGGTGCTTCCATTTTCACTGTCTTCCCTTCTGGGTTTGCAGGCTTTGGCGTTATGAATGGCAGAGCCAGCAATGACGTCACTCCCGCTGGCATGCGTGTGGGAGTCGTTTATGGCACGGCTCTGGTGGAACGGCACGAGTATGTCGTTCCTTCAGAGCGCATGCGCAGGTGAGGTCACTGGCTGCATCTAAAGTAAGCATCTCCTAAAAACAGTGCATGTTTAGGAGATATTCACTGTATCTATAGGCAAGCCTTGTAATAGGCTTATAAGGGGGTTTACACTCACTTTAACGTTGCAGAGTCCTACCTGTTTCTTGTTCTTAACAAAAAGCTGTATGTTCCACTATGTCCTTGGAATACTAATTCCTGAGAGTGTCTATGCTCAATATAATCAGCTGATGCACCTTCAGCTTTGTAATGAGGAAAGTTGCAGTGTTTGCATTCCTTTAGACATAGTTATCCCTTAGGGAGTATCTCATCAAAATACAATTCCTATTGCAGAGGATGCCTAAAAATTTGACTTGTATCTTAGTAAATCACTGAGCCAATCACACAAGCCGGAAGTTACATTTCTGGGAAAGTTCTGTACGCAAACTCTGTACCAAAAGCCTCCATGCTGCCATATTGCATTTATTGTTTTTACAGAAAATTAGAGTGGCTGTAGATTTGAAAGGAAAGGCAATTTTTCAGAATATTAAAATAAGATATGGCTTGTGTAGCAATTGTGTATAAATGGTATTCAATTTTTTTTAATCTGCCATTTTTTTCCACAAAAGTGTGGTTATCCTTTAAGTATTTTCTTACCAGGGGGGTGCTAATATTTACTTTTTTTTTTTAAATAGCTACAAAGTCACTTTAAAGTGATTGTAAACGATCACCTTGTAAAACAACCCATTCAGTTTAAAACTGAAATGAAAAGCAAAACATTAGTGCATAGATATAAAAGAAAACATACTTTTCCGCTTTTTTTTTTTTTTATATAAGTGATCACATGATCTCTGTTCTCAGTTGCATAAGAGCTGTGGGAGGAGAAGCAACAGTGCACTGAACTCTTCAGTGAATGGGTGTGCAGGGGTGGTGTGTCAGGACAGATCACTGGAGAGCAGGCTGAACTCCCAGAGCTAGAGAACTGACCACAGTGTGTTCTCATGCTTAGGCTGCTTGCACACTAAAGTGCTTTACAGGCGCTATATCGCTAAAAATAGCGCCTGTAAAGAGCCTCTCCTCTCACTCCAGTGTGAAAGCCCGAGTGCTTTTACACTGGAGCGGTGTGCTGGCAGGACAATTAAAAAAAAAAAAAAAAAAGTCCTGCAAGCACCATATTTGCAGCGCTGTAGGAGTGGTGTATACACCGCTCCTAAAGCGCCCCTGCCCATTGAAATCAATAGGCAGCGTTGCCGACGGCAAAGCGCCGCTGCAGCAGCGCTTTACAGGCGGTTTTAACCCTTTTTCGTCCGCTACCGGGGGTTAAAGGCACCCCGCTAGTGGCCGAATAGCGCTTACCGCCGACACCCCCAAAGCCTCAGCGTGAAAGCACTCTGAGTGTGCTCAGTTTCTATTAGGAAGGCAGAGGGACTGGCACAATCACCAGGGATTTCACATAAAGGAAGCAATACAAAGAGAACAGAACAGGCTTTCCATACAAGTACATGGTACAGCAGGCACATATCAGGAATATGAAATGCTGGGGTAACAAACACTTTACAAGACAAAAAAGTTTAATTTGGTATTTTTCAATTGGTTTTTAGTGTGTTTTAAGTGTGTGCACGTAAATAACTACTTTTTTTCCCCCTATAATTCCATGGCCACATTTCAAAAGCTGGTTTGTAGTCTCTTCCTCAAGTGGCTGCTTATCAGGCAGTGCAGTCAGTGTACTGACAGTGACTGTAGAGACAAAATTCAAATACAGGATAATCCATAGGAGAGTGCATCATTTTCATTCAGGATTAAGGATTAAAATATTTCCCTACTTTCATTGCTATTGAAATAGGAGGTGGATGACAGGCACGTTTCATAGCATGCAACTGTTACCAGTATCCTTTTCTTTGTGAAGGCAGAGAATATGGAATTCATTCTGCAGTGCATTACTGCCCCCTTTAGGTTAACAAAACTCATTACGCAAACAAAACAAGCAGACACACCATAACAGCTGCAACAGACTGTTGTGGTTCTCTAAAAACAGGGACTGACAGCTACTCACTAATGCACACAGTGCCGAGTGGGACAGAGAATGTGAGACAAATATTTTTTTTTATAATACAGTAAAAATATTCACCTAGTAATTGACAGCTTGTGGATGTTGGACGCACAGTGAGATGCTAAAGCGTATGTAAACGCCAACAATGAACTTCTGTTTGCTCCCTTTGGGAATGTTACCTATACTATTCAAGTGTTTTATTTGATCTGTTTGAGAACTGCAGAAAGGGCGCTTTGACAGAAAACTTGTCAGCTGATCACATTACTGTGCTCTCTGCCTCTGCTGCCTGTTATTCATTATCCAATGGACTGCATATGGGCATAGGCAAAGAGATAATATTGGAAAGCAAAAACACACCATTGCACAATAAATTACACGCTGGACAGTTGGGAGTGCAGCTCAACAAGAGAGGGGGAGAAAGGAACAAGGAGCCACAGGAGACAGGATACAAATAAACAAATAGCCACTAGTATTCTTAATCTCAGGGAGTAATGAAACAAGAAATTAGTTTATTATAGAAATAATTTTTAAGATTGTAGTTCATTAATGCCTGGCCAACGTGTGGCATTAAGGCGCTCTATCCACTTTGTCTCGTGTTGGAGTATCCTCCTGTCCCAGTCCCCTCCCTCCCCTCGGGTCCTGTGGAATTACTGCCAAAACAATAAAAGTATCAACAGAGGTGTCAAATCTATGACATAAATCAAAGTGTCTACTTACGGGACTATGCATCCTGCCATTGGTAGAAGAATAAATATGATCATTAATTCTTTGACGTGAATTGTTTTCCCAATATAAAAAATCCTGCACTTACACGTCAGAGACTTTCTACCAAGATTATCATTATTTACTGTCTGTATATATTTTGTTTCTCTCTCCTTTAGACCAGTTAACAAGCTCCTGAAGAAGCATTCAATTGCGAAACATGTAGAGCTATTTTTTTGCTTATCATAATATAGTGCAGGGACATATCCCTGTAAAAGTTATGCTTTTGAGATATGACTCCTCTGGGAGATTCAGCTAGCTTTCATTTTACTTGCAATGTTTTAAAAACCTTTTGTATTATGTGTTTAATAAAAATTATATATTTTTTTATAATTGGTGCCTATAAAGTCCATTTTTGCTGCCTTTCTATTTAAATTTTGACGTTTAGGACGTGGCACTGCTCTACCTAAAGAATTCCCACAGTTCCATCCTGTGTTGGAATTTGGTATACTTTCTGATTCATAACAGGTAATAACATTAATAAATCAACGTAATTCAAGGGTGGGATCATGCTGTCCTGGAAGACCACCGGAAAAGGAGTTACCGGTAAGTCTAACTCCGGTTTTCCCCAGTCGTCTTCCAGGACAGCCCTTGAGAGGATCACCAAGTACTCACCAAATCAGGGGGGAACCATGACTTGGAGGACTTTCCTCCCAAAAACCTGATCCTGACTGGACATTAAGTCAAGTCGATAATGCCTTGTAAAAGGTGGAGAAGCTTGACCATGTGGCTGCTTTACATATTTGCTCCGGGGTGGCACCAGCTCTTTCTGCCCAGGATGCCAAGAGTGCCCTTGTGGAGTGGGCTTTAACACCCCCAGGAGGATCTCTATTTATTGTTCTATAACCTTCTGCAATAGCTAGCCTGATCCACTTATCTATGGTGAGCTTAGAGGCTTTGTCCCTTACGTTGTCCAGAAAAGAGGACAAAAAGTGAATCTGTAATTCTAAATAGGTTTTGTTACCTTTAGGTACACTAGGATACACAGCCTCACATCTAGTAAATGAAATTGTTTCTCTTTATCGTTTGAGGCGTTCTGACAGAATGAAGGGAGGATAATATCTTGCGACCTATGAAACCTAGATGCCACTTTTGCAAAGAACTTGTCTGTTTTTAGGATGACTCTGTCCTCAAGAATCTCAAGGAAAGGCTCTCTAATGGAAAGAACTTGGATTTCACTAACCCTATGGGCTGAAGTGATTGCCACGAGGAGCATTTAAATATGATCAGTCTTAGAGAGGCCTCTGAAACGGTGTCACCAAAAAGGCCCTGAGGACGATCGATAGGTCCCAGGTTGGAGTTATGTTAACTCTAAACCGGTTTGTGTCTAGTAATTGCCTAATGCCGTGTACACACGAGCGGACTTTACAGCAGACTTTGACGGGCTTTCCGATTGAACGGACTTGCCTACACACGATCAAAGTCCGACGGATTCGTACGTGATGACGTACGACCGGACTAAAACAAGGAAGTTCATAGCCAGTAGCCAATAGCTGCCCTAGCGTCGTTTTTTGTCTGTCGGACTAGCATACAGACGAGCGGACTTTGACCGGACTTGAGTCCGTCAAAAAGATTTGAAACGGGTTTCATTTCTAGGTCCTGCGAACTTTTGGGGAAAAAAAAAGTCCGCTGGAGCCCACACACACAAATCGAATTGTCCGACGGACTCCGGTCCACCGAACCAAGTATGCCGTAAAGTCCGGTCGTGTGTACGCGGCATTACAGAACCTAGTGATAAGGGGATCTTCCTGTAATAGTTTCTCTAGGTACACACTTAAGGCAGCTATCTGAACTTTAATAGTACTAGGAGTTAATCCCTTGTCTAACCCCTCTTGGAGAAACTGTAGGATGTTTGTTGTATCCTTGTTTACCTCACCTGGCTATTCAACCAGCCGTTAAACTTCCTCCAAATTTTCTCTAAATGGCTCGGGTGACTGGTTTTCGGCTCTGTAGTAAGGTCTGAACAACACTTTCAGTTAGGGCATTTACTCCTCAGAATTTCTTCCTCAGTAACCACGCTGAAAGCTTTAGCATGGTTAATTGTGGATGAAAGAGGTCCCTGTGACAGGAGATCTTGTCTGCAGGGTGTTGTGGAATCTCATATTAGCCAATGTATTTCATATTATATATATTGATTCGCATATATTTTATTGATAATTATTATTATTATTATATAGTAGTGGTTTTATCAATATTATTATTCAATAAGTAAAGCAACAATTATTAATCTTTAATAACGTATACTGTATTTTCCAGATTTAGAAAGTCTTAATTTTTAAGTGTTGAACTTTAAATGACCTCTGCTTTATGACAAGTACTTGTACACAGGTGTTCTCGAAAATGTATTAAGATAGTCTACTGGGTGAAAGTTCATTAGAATAGATTCAAGTAATATAGAATTGTCTCAGACAGATAAGAAAACAGGTGGTTAAAATAATTAAGTGGAACACAGGAAAGTTATGTACAGAACATTAATTAAGTTTGACAGGGTCAAACAAAGGTCTGCTTGTGCCCTCATTAAAACTGTTAAAATACATGCATATAGTGAAACATATAAAACATCTGGTGAGGTTATTGAAAGTTAATTGTCTCAAAGTTGTAAATCTGCAAATCCTTGAAGCTAGTTAAATCTTATCAAGATAAGGAGAGTTTGATAACACAGCTGGGTGCCAGACTGTCTCTATACAGGTGTTTTTAATTGGACAAAAACAGTTATAAATCACTTTAATGAACATATAGGAATTTTGGGAATAATTAAGTTTATCTGGTTGTATAACAGGTGTCAGATTTATGGTTGGTTACTTTGACGTAGATCTTAGCGACCAATCATATGTAAGAGAGATGTTAAGATAAGACTTGTAAAAAAGTGTATATAAATGCAAGCTCTGCAATTGTTAGACAGACAAGTCAGATAGGAGCTCATAAGGCTGAACTCTATGTATGCTGCCCTATTGCACGGGTCATAGAGGTCAGAACCAATGGGCAAGTATCTGTCCTAACTTGTCCCCTCGGACAAGTCAGATAGGAGCTCATAAAGGCTGAACTCTGTGTATGCTGCCCTATTGCACGGGTCATAGAGGTCAGAACCAATGGGCAGAGTGTGGTCTCAGGTGAATTTCCCTCACAAACTTGGTCGAGCTGGAACTCAGAACTCTGTGAGGGGACCAGACCACCGGCCAATTGGCTGGTCCCTATCAGGTGAGAGGTTCCCAAGAATTGGCAGTAAAGACCCATTCTGGTTCAAGGTGAGAACAATTCACAATTGTTTAAATTTGGTTAGAGGATAAGAATATTTATATCTAATATGCTTGCATTGTAAGAAACTGTATAAATTAGACCTGTATCTTGTAATACTTTGAACATAAACCTGTATGTTATCAGCTGTTAATAAACCTGCATTGCTGAATTTCTGCCTGGTTCGATACTTTACTATTCTACTTCAAGGGAGGCCTCAGAGACGGCTGATCTGTTAACTTTAGTAAAGTTGTGAACCATGGCCTCTTGGGCCAAAATGGTGCCAATAGGATTAAACACGTTTCTTCTACTAGAAACTTCGCTAGAACTCTCGGGATGAGGTGAAGTGGTGGAAACGCATAGGCCAAGTTGAAGGTCCAGGGATCTGTAAGGTGTCTACCGCCAAGGGTTGATCTCCTGGACATGGCAAAATGCAAAACTGGGAACTTTTGCATTCTTTTTGTTTGCAAATAGGTCCACTTCTGGCTTCCCCCAGTAAGCTGCTATGTGATCGAAAACTTCCGGGTGTAGAGACCACTCTTGATTTGAAAGTAGCTGTCGACTCAAGAAGTCTGCCGTGCCGTTCTGCTCCCCCTTCAGGTGTATTGCGGTGATGGATTCTAGATTGGATTCTACCCACTGAAATATGTGCTTGGTCACCAACATTAGCCGAGGACTTCTGGTGCCTCCCTGCTTGTTTATATAGGCTACTGCTGTCATATTGTCTGAGCGGACTTGTAGATGGTGACCTTGTACGCTCCTAAAAACATTATTAGGGCTCTGAGGATAGCTGTTAATTCCTTCCAGTTGAAAGAGAATTGTTCCTCCTCTGGTGTCCACCTGCCCTGGGCCCAACAAGAGTTGAGATGGGCTCCCCAACCCCAGCTGCTCGCATCCATGGTCAGTGTGGATGTGATAGGTAAGACCCAGAGTACCCCTTAGCTTAAATTTCCCCTGTCCTTCCACCACCAGAGGAAACGTTTTACTTTGGTGGGGATCGATACGTATTCTTCCAGACCTTTATCCTTTAACCACCTCAATACAGGGCACTTTCACCCCCTTCCTGCCCAAGCCATTTTTCAGTTTTCAGCGCTGTCATGTTACACTTCACCCTAATGAAATTTTTATCCTTTTTTTCCCACAAATAGAGCTTTCTTCTGGTGGTATTTGATCACCTCTGCGTTTTTTATTTATTGCGCTATAAACAAAAGAGGGACATTTTTGAAAAAACACAATATTTTTTACTTTTTGCTATAATAAATATCCAATTTTTTTTTTAAACAAATTTTTTCCTCAGTTTAGGCCGATATGTATTCTACATATTTTTGGTAAAAATCGCAATAAGCGTATATTGATTGGTTTGCGCAAAAGTTATAGCGTCTACAAAATAGGGGATAGATTTATAGCATTTTTATTTATTTTTTTACTAGTAATGGCGGCGATCTGCGATTTTTATTGTGACTGCGATATTGAGGCGAACATATCGGACGCTTTTGACACATTTTTGGGACCATTCACATTTATACAGCGATCCGTGCTATAAAAATCCATTAATTACTGTGTAAATGTGACTGGCAGGGAAGGGGTTAACACTAGGGGGCGATCAAGGGGTTAATGTGTGTCCTAGGGAGGTGATTCTAACTGTGGGGGGAGGGGACTGACTGGGGGAGGTGACCGATCGGTGTCCCTATGTACAAGGGACACACCGTCGGTCTCCTCTCCTCTAACAGGACATGGATCTGCGTTTACATACACAGATCCACGGTCCTGCTCTGTCACGCGGCGATCGCGAGTGCCCGGCGGACATCGCGACCGCTGGGCACGCGCACCGGGTCCCGAGCGACGTAGTGGGCTCGCGCCCCCTAGTGGCTCGGGAGGGCGATCATGTCATATGACGTCCGCCCAGAACAGCTGCCTCGTCCCGCCGTCATATGACGGTGGGCGGTAGCTTAGTGGTTAACTGTTCCAACAAATCCTCTGAAGGTCTCTATGGTGGAACCTGGCCCATTGTACGGCCGGAATAGCTGCTGTCATAAGTCCTAATATTGACATCACTTCTCTCACTGTACATTTGGTGCTGGTTTGAAGAAAGGACATTCTCTGCTTCAGATTTGATATCTTTTCTTCTGGTAAGACGATCCTTTGATCTACAGACAGGATCTTGTAGCCCAAATACAGAATATTCTGTGTTGGGACTGTTTTGGATTTTTCCAAACTGATTATCCACCCCAATTGACTCAGGCTGAGTTGTGTTAACTCCAAGTCCTGACAAAGTTGTTTCTCCGAGTGGGCCATGAGGAGAAAGTCGTCTAGATATGGAAGGATCGAGACTGACTGAAGTCTCAACGGAACTAGTGCTTCTCCGAGAACCTTGGAAAAAATTCTCGGAGAGGACGACAGTCCGAAGGGAAGTGCTCCGCACTGAAAGTGATAAGCTTGGTGTCTACCTGAATCGCCATACAAAGACATTTCTGGCATTCCTTCCTTATTGGAATATGCAGATAGGCACCCCTTAAATCCAGGGTAGCCATAAACACTTCTTTTTGGAGAAGATTCCGTATTGAGTAAATGGACTCCATACAAAATCTTTTGTATCGGATAGAGAGGTTCAGGGGTCGGAGGTTCATGATTAATCTGAACTGCGACGTTTTTTTTTACCACAAAGATGTGTGCGTAAAAACCATCCCCCTGTTCCTGAATAGGGACTGGTGTCAACACCTCTTGATCCACCATCTCCGCTATTAGTAATGGTAAGGCCCTGGCTTTTTCTGAGTGTCTTGGAGGTTTTTTCACTAGAAATTTTGAGGGTGGGTCGCTGTGAAATTCCAGCGCATAACCTCTTTTTATTATGTTTAAAAAAAAAAAAAAACACCTCGTTTGAGGTTATCTTTTCCCACTGCGGGAAAAAATCTTTTAGTCTTCCTCCCACAGGGACCCTGATGTCACTGAGGTTTAAGGGTTCTGACTAGGGCTGATAAAAAATATACCCCCTTTTCCTTTCCCTTTTTGCCCTGTCAAGTGCATTTTGGGTTTCAGTCCTTCTCTGTTTTTGAGGGTTCCTTTGAAGGACGAAAAAACTTCCTTTGAAAGTTTTTCTTTTTAGTAGGGAAAGTTTTTTTTATCCGACATTCTTTCTAAGGCGCTATCTAATTTAGGGCCGAAAACTAAGTCTTCAGTAAAGGGGACACTGCACAGGCATGTTTTGGATACCATGTCCCCCCCCCCCTCCAGACTGACCTTCTGGCCGCGACAGAGAGTGCCGCAGTCTTAGCCGTAAATTTTACAGAATCAGTTGAGGTGTTAGCCTTTAAGTGTTCTTGTAGTCGTGACAACCAGAATTCCAGATTTCTAGCTACACAAGAAGTGGCTAGAGCTGGCTTCAGGCCTGCCATTGATGCATCCCAGGTCCTTTTAAGACTACGTCTGTCTTCCTGTCCATTGGGTCCTTTAAATGACCCATATCCTCAAAGGCAAGGTCAGACTGTTTCGACACCTTGGACAGAGGAGCGCCTAGTTTTGGGCTTTCATTCCAGACTGCCTCTGGGTTCTCAAAGGGGATTCTTCTTTTAAGAGAATTCGGAAAGAAAGTTTTCTTATCCAGCTCGGCCCACTCCTTATGGACAAGGTCAGAAAGTACGCTAAGTATAGTTAATTTCGCCTTCTTTTTCCCCAGGGCCTCATACGTCTTATGCCTGGACAACTGAACCTCTTCCTCATCAATTTCCAGGGTATCATAAATAGCGCTCACCAGCTCGTCCACTTCCTCAAGTGACAGCTTGGCTTTGTCAGCTACAGCCTGATCCTCATCCTGGTCTGAGTCAGAGGATTCAGGGCTAACTAACACGGGGCTATGCTCCCTGACTCTACGGGGCTCCCCAGAGCTGGGTGTTGTAAGGCCTGGTGAAGAGGGAATCGCAGCTGCTCTACTGGTGGAAGCAGACATGTTTACATCTGCGATTAACTCCCTGAGAGATTTAAAGGTTGACGCCATCTCATCTTTAAAGGAGCTAAGGAATTTAGCCAAAGGAGAGTCTGCCTCCGATTTTAGTAAGCCTGCAATACACTGCCTGCACAGAGCTTTGTTAGAGCCTGAGGACAACTTGTTCCCACAGTTAGGGCACGGTTTGCGGCCTGACTTGTCTTCCTTTGGAGCCTACTTAGCCTGTAAATAAATTATCTTGGCATCAAACCTTTTACCCTCTTTAAACACCCATGCTGCAGCCACCAAACTGTATATTCCCAGGACAGTGAGGTATCCATCATGGAGTACTAGTCCCAGCCTTACAACTACCAACATGAAAAAACCACAGCACAGGGATTGCTCAGCAGCCTACCTGGGTTTGGCTGGTGCCTGTATCCGGAGTATCCTGGAGATTTGCCTCCATGGTCCCCCCCCTCCTGCTCCGGATTCCGCAGCTAGTCCGGTATTGCTGGACGCTGGTCGGGAATAATAGGCCCAGCCTGGGCTTTACCCTTCCTCCTTGCGCCCTTGGAGACCCGGAATCGGAAGTCTCGGCGCACAGTGATGACGCGGTTCAACCGGAGATGATGCAAACAGCATCTCCGGCCCCCATCGCAGCAAGGAGCTGCAAAGGACAAATCCATCTACACAGCTCCTGGGGGAACCTGCATCATCCTGCCACTGGGCACACCTTGGCACTGGAAGGAGGGGGGGGTAACGGGTCTTCTCCTATTTTGCTGGACGGTACCCGAGCCCAAAAACAATAAGGTAAGGACTTCACTGGAGCTGACGGATAGGACCTAGTCCCCCTGTGCTGTCTCTACTCCCTTCAGGCAGCCCCTGAGAGATGCAGTCCCTCTCCTGGTTCCTAGCAACATGTTCCGACAGAGGAAACACAAATGACAGAGCAGGGACCGCCTTTTGAACTGTGGCAATGTGTTTCCTGTGGCGATGGGAGGGACTCCATGTCTCAAGGGCTGCCCTGGAAAACAACTGGGGAAAAATAAGCAATTAAATGCAGCCACCACATGGTAAGCTGCTTTATATAATTTTTTGTTCTTGGTTTCAATACACTTTAAACAGTTCTCCGAACAAACGGTTAGGTCACCTATAGCAGAAGCAGACACCCGCAAGTAATAGGATACACTGTGCATCACTAATGTGTCTGGTGATGTATCCCAAACAAAAATGCTAAAACATCAGCTTTAAAAGGGGTTACTTCACATTTACCAAAAAACTGACTGAAACTGACTATGCGGGTAAGGGGAGCCTGTAGATAAAAACAAAGTAAGCGGCTTTGATTAAAGTTGAATGAAGACCTTGCTATAGGTGTAGGCCATTTACATACCTCATGAAGCCTGACTGAAAAACTCCCAGAAATGGCATCCTGCCTTGTTGCTGGGACTTGCTAAAACACTATTAGTCATTACTGCACATCCCCACCATCACAAGAGCAAACTCTCACCCCCCCCCCATCCCCACACACACGTGGTCCACTATATCCTCCATTTTTGCATCTTTCAGCTTGGAGATACCATGCATGTGAGGGGGTCTGAGGCTTTGGAAGGTACAAAAAATGGCCTACACCTATAGCAATGGCATTATTCAACTAGTCAAAACTGCTTGTTTTCATCTACCAGAGCTCATTACCCACATAGGCACTTTTTGGTAAAAGGTGAACTAACCCTTTAGAGCTGAAATTTAGCATTTTTTTCGGGAATACACCAGACACATTAGTTGTGTATTCCATCACCTGCAGGCATATGCTTCTTGTTAAAAAGTTTCATTCATCGCCTCCTTTATAGCTGCTGGATATTGCCCCGTGTAGCCGTCTCCTGATGCTGTGAGAGTTAACAGGTGCTGCTGCTACTAGTCTGAAAAAGTTGATCTGTTCACCTACTCACACCTGCCCTCCCCACCATTCACAAAACCTTGCAATACTATTCTCCCACAATCACATTCTGTGAATGGAGAAGTAGTAGTCAAATAATAGGATTCCTCTGCCCATTTACAGAACATGATGCATTGTGGGACAAAAGTAATACTCTGAATGAAAGAAGGGTGGCAGGTGAGCAGTGGAACTATTAAAACTATCAATGGTTGCTGTTAACGCTGAGGCTGTGTGTAGGAGAAGAACAGCATATATAAAACATATATACAATTTCCTTTAGATTTACCTTTACGTATGTAGTGCAAGGACCTGCCTGATTGCATACAAAATTGAAAGGGTTTCAGTTTGAACTTATATTATATGGTATTGGTAAATCTAAAAGAAAAATTGTACAAGAAAATTGTATAATGTATGGTCGGCCAAACAGAACCAAGCCTGTGATCAGGGGTAGTTTTCTTGAGCTTAGACTTAGCCGTTTTTTTACTTGCCCCGAGGCTGTGTGCAGGAAAGCAACTCCCAATCACATTTGCTGAGACCACCAGGGAGCAATTCTGGGAGTGGTTCTCCTGCACACATCCTCAGCTGTCATTTACATATGAGTTGGTACTGTGTTGGGAGAAGCAGAGGTCAGCCAAAAATAAGGGAAGTCGGCACAACCAGGAGCAATTTGTCCTCATATTTCTCCTGCCTCTCAATACGTTAATAAAATAACTGTCTGGAGGGCAATGGTACATATATATTTTTTAGAAATTAAACTATACTGTTTTTGTTGTCAGGGTCTTTTTGTGTACACTTTTCTAGATTCAAATGTCTGCATTATACAAGTCTCCACTCTGCAAGATGCATGGCATTGACTTAAAGAGGAAGTAAACCCTAATAAAAAAAAAAAAAAAAAAAAAAAAAAACCACCCTGCAAGACAAAGGTATAATGTGCTAGTATGCATAGCATACTAGCTCATTATGAATTATTTACCTGGGATCGAAGCCCCCGCAGCAGTCCTCGGTCACCTCCTCAGTCCCCGCCATGATACCCGTAGTGACTTCCATGTATCGTGACTCTGACGCTGTGACTGGCCAGAGGTGCAATGACGTCACTCCCACACATGCGCGCGGGAGCCGTCAGTGACGGCACGATCCCATTCATTAAACGGCACGCTCAATGCACCTGCGCCGCTGTCTATGGCGCGCATGCGCCGTCTTTCTTGCAAATATCTCCTTAACCATATAGGCTAAGGAGATATTTCTTGCACCTACAGGTAAGCCTTAATCTAGGCTTACATGTAGGTCAAAGTGGTCTGTAAGGGTTTACAACCACTTTAAGTAAAAGTGAAAACATATCAGTAGGTGTGACTTCTGCCTTCCTGTTGTGTGGGGTCTATAGTCTGATCATGCAGAAGTAAGATTTATTTTTTTCTGTAGGCAGAGCCTGGCAGGTCGAGTCCTGCATACTCAAACAGGAAAATGTCCCAGTCACAATTAGAGGCTCTGTTCCTGTCCACCAGGGGAGTGTTCCAGTAACATTTTGCCCTCTCAGTTATAAAAAAAAAAAAAAAATATAGAGATCAGAGAGGAGGAACCCCTCATAACAGTCATGGTAGATGTGTGGACCATGTGTAACGCCCCCAAGAGAATAACAGTCAGGTGGTATAACTAGCCATCATCTACCAGAATCAAAGCATAATTCCTTCAAAAACTGATATTTAAAGTGGAAGTTCTCCTCTCCTTCTCCCACCCTGCAGTCTTCTGGGACACATCACAGGTCCCAGAAGATTGCCAAACCATTCAGCAGGCACAGCGTGCACCCGACTGTGAAGCTGCAAGCTGTGACAGATGGGTGCCCACAGTTGAAATGCTGGTGCCAGGGAGAGGAGGAGAAGCGACAGCTGGGGTGACCACAGCGCTGGATCCTGGGACAGGCGAGTGTGCGTTTATAAAAAGCTAGCAGCTACACTTTAACAAAAACGACAGGAGCTCCTCTTTAAAGTGGGGTACAGGTTATCCCCCCCCCCCCCAAAAAAAAAATTTTTTTTTAATGAATTAAAATTTTAATATTAGGGCACTTACCTGTCCAGGAGTACAGCAGTGTCCTCACCTGAGCCGATTTCTCAAACAGATATCAATTGAAAAAGGGAAACTGCAAGGCTTCACAGCCAGTTTCCTACCAGCGTGCTGCACTTTGTGAATGGGATGGCGATCTGAGCCAGAAGTGGGAGCAGGTACCTGTCAAAACCAGGTACCCACTCCCCCCCCAAAAAAGTGGCAAATGTAGCAGCTGAAGGCTAGGAGGAGGCAGACAAGCAGACCTACCTCATTGGGGTGGAGCTCAGTTTTAAGTCAAGGTCTCTGTCATTTAGAAGATGAAAGACCTTTCCAGGATATAGTCACATTTGTCTCACAAGTATTACATGCATCTAAATGCCACACTGTTTAAAAAGCAAAGAATGGACATTATAATACACTCACAAGTTGCTTTCAAGGATGTCAGAGCTTCCATCGTCGTCCTCGCTCAGTTGGATTGTGTTGGACGCTGGGGTTCGAATAAGGAAAAAAAGGAACGTCCCAACCAAACTAATGACAGTGAGGGCAATAAACAGTGTCCTACGATCCCTGTCTAAGTAAGAAAGAAAAGGCTTTGTTTACAATCAAATCATTTTAAAATTTTACCTGGTACATTTTTTGTTATGTAAACTGAGTCTTTAGATATTGCTGTCAAGACTGGCTGGTGTAGCTGGCTTGATAGCAATGCATGGTACTTCAGATTTCTAAAAGTGGTCCTGTATGCACAGCAGTATGTTAATACATAGGAATACAAGATCAATACTCTATTTTAAAGAGTATGTATACAATGTCTCTTTTGTATTTCCACATGTTTAGTGGGAATGCGTTGTCTGTTTTAGTTTTGTTGTAAATTACAAAAAAGGGGGGGGGGTATGTATATTAAACCATTACAAGAGAAAAAAACCCTCAAAAGTCTCAAATATAAAAAAAAAAAAAAAAAAAAAACACCACGTGGAGGAGTTGCTGCCTGTTAAAGCAAATTCTAACCGAAAAACATTTACAAAAAACCTGGCTTGGACATAAAAATCCCAAAAACAAATACGGAAAACACACGTGACAATAATATATTAGAATTCACCTTCGAAACTACAAACCAAATACACAAACATTAAACCCACAAAATTAATTATTTGTTATATTTTTTATTTTGCTTTAATAAACAAGTTTAAAAATTGCTTTGGCCAATGTATATAAAATTATTAAAATAAACAGGCCAGTAACGTCAAGAAGAAAAAACAGTAAATAAAAATAATACCCCGCTTGCTCTGCAATGAGATTACATCTTAACTGTAGACCCTCAGCGGGGTGTTTGCAGAAGCTCCATTCCCCACTGGACCTTTTAACAAACCTAATCTATATTATATTAATACATATATACACATATACATACATATATAGTAACATATGGGACTTTTGAGACACATCGTTTTAGTGAAATTTGTAATATTTTATTTAATTTCTTTTAAAGATGTAAACATTATAATAAAATACAATTATAAAAACGTTCATTTTAAACCACCGCAGTGATTTATAGCAAGTCTTTCCGCTAAACGCGTTTCATGGACATGGTCCTCTTCATCAGGAGCTAGCAGACTTGAATTGCTGCCATCTAAAAGGAGTGACAAAATTAATCTTAAATGGTCATACAAATATAGTGCATTTTCATACATAATGCCACAATTCCTCCCCATGGACTGCAATTATGTGTAGCCAGATATTCCTTGCAGTTCAATATGTGGCACAGGGGTCCCAAGATGGGGAATCTCCCTCCCCCTCCTCCAACCTCCAGTTGGAGGTTGGAGGAGGAGGAGGAGGAGGAGGAGGAGGGAGGAGGGAGGAGGGAGGAGGGAGGAGGGAGGAGGGAGGAGGGGGGGGGGAAGATTCCCCATCTTGGGACCCATGTGCCGCATAAGGTTGAACTGCGAGGAATATCTGGATACACATTGCAGTCCATGGGGAGGAATTGTGGCATGATGTATGAAAATGCACTATATTTGTATGACTATTTAAGATTAATTTTGTCACTCCTTTTAGATTGTAGCAATTCAAGTCTGCTAGCTCCTGATGAAGAGGACCATGTCCAAGAAACACGTTGAGCGGAAAGACTTGTGTTTTATTATAATGTTTACATCTTTAATAGAAATGAAATAAAATATTACAAATTTCACTAAAACGATGTGTCTCAAAAGTCCCATATGTTACTACAGATACTTTGTTGATAGAATATATACAGTGGGGACGGAAAGTATTCAGACCCCCTTACATTTTTCACTCTGTATTATTGCAGCCATTTAAGTTAATTTTTCCCTCATTAATGTACACACAGCACCCCATATTGACAGAAAAACACAGAATTGACATTTTTGCAGATTTATTAAAAAATGAAAAACTGAAATATCACATGGTCCTAAGTATTCACACCCTTTGCTCAGTATTTAGTAGAAGCCCCCTTTTGATCTAATACAGCCATGAGTCTTTTTGGGAAAGATGCAACAAGTTTTTCACACCTGGATTTGGGGATCCTCTGCCATCCCTCCTTGCATCCTCTCCAGTTCGGTCAGGATGGATGGTAAACGTTGGTGGACAGCCATTTTTAGGTCTCTCCAGAGATGCTCAATTGGGTTTAAGTCAGGGCTCTGGCTGGGCCATTCAAGAACAGTCAGGGAGTTGTTGCGAAGCCACTCCTTCGTTATTTTAGCTGTGTGCTTAGGGTCATTGTCTTGTTGGAAGGTAAACCTTCGGCCCAGTCTGAGATCCTGAGCACTCTGGAGAAGGTTTTCGTCCAGGATATCCCTGTACTTGGCCACATTCATCTTTCCAGATGCAACCAGTTGTCCTGTCCCTGTAGCTGAAAAACACCCCCACAGCATGATGCTGCCACCACCATGCTTCACTGTTGGGACTGTATTGGACAGGTGATGAGCAGTGCCTGGTTTTCTCCACACATACTCCTTAGAATTAAAGGCCAAAAAGTTATATCTTGGTCTCAGACCAGAGAATCTTATTTCTCACCATCTTGGAGTCCTTCAGGTGTTTTTTTTTTAGCAAACTCCATGCGGGCTTTCATGTGTCTTGCACTGAGGAGAGGCTTCCGTCGGGCCACTCTGCCATAAAGCCCCGACTGGTGGAGGGCTGCAGTGATGGTTGACTTTCTACAACTTTCTCCCATCTCCCGACTGCATCTCTGGAGCTCAGCCACGGTGATCTTTGGGTTCTTCTTTACCTCTCTCACCAAGGCTCTTCTCCCCCGATAGGTCAGTTTGGCCGGCAGCCAGCTCTAGGAAGGGTTCTGGTCGTCCCAAACGTCCTCCATTTAAGGATTATGGAGGCCAATGTGCTCTTAGGAACCTTAAGTGCAGCAGAAATTTTTTTTGGAACCTTGGTCAGATCTGTGCCTTGCCACAATTCTGTCTGAGCTCTTCAGGCAGTTCCTTTGACCTCATGAATCTAATCTGCTCTGACATGCACTGTGAGCTGTAAGGTCTTATAAAGACAGGTGTGTGGCTTTCCTAATCAAGTCCAATCAGTATAATCAAACACAGCTGGACTCAAATGAAGGTGTAGAACCATCTCAAGGATGATCAGGAGAAATGGACAGCACCTGAGTTAAATATACGAGTGTCACAGCAAAGGGTCTGACTACTTAGGACCATGTGATATTTCAGTTTTTCTTTTTTAATAAATCTGCAAAAATGTCAACAATTCTGTGTTTTTCTGTCAATATGGGGTCCTGTGTGTACATTAATGAGGAAAATAATTAACTTAAATTATCTTAGAAAATGGCTGCAATATAACAGAGTGAAAAATTTAAGGAGGTCTGAATACTTTCCGTTCCCACTGTATATATAGCAATGGGAGTACGGTCCCAAATAAAGGCCAATATAAAAATGTTCATCTCTTTGTATGACACTTTATGGAAAAGATCTTGAATTGAAAATGCCCCACATGGGAGTTCTGTATCAAATACAGAACTCCATGAGGGTGATTTGGGGGGCCCTGAAACATCAAAATAGAAATGGCAACAAAATGACCACATTTTGGAAACACAAAGGAATTTTGTAAGAGACATACTAATTCTTTAGGAAATGCCATTTTTGCCACAGGTTTTTTGAAATTTGGAAAGAAAATGAATGAGTCCTAAAACCCAGAGAGCAAAAGACTTTCTCATCAACACAGGTTTGTCAGGAGTTTACATTCGTTTTGGGTAAAATAATTGAAAAGTGGCCTAATTTTATAAAGATTGTTGTATTCGGGGTGATCTTGGGGAGGGCACAGGGAGTAGTCATTGAAGTGTAGAAATTGCATATTTGTGTGGTCAAATAGGACTGGGGTGAATTTATTTATTTTTTTTGAGTCCTATATTTAGTGCAAGGCCAAGAGACACTTTAAATTTTTGAACTGACGGGTTTCCACTCAAATGGATGGGCATAAATGGAACTGGAATTTTTCATATTTCATTGGTCCTGTACCCAGCCATGTGATCTAATGTGTATAGGGAACACCGCAACCACCGGGCTCACAGGTGCGCACTCTAGGAGCCACTGATTTCGGAGGGTGTACAGGTACAAATCGCCCGTATTGGCAAAACTCCCATTGGTTTAGATGCATAATTTACCCTCACCTACTGCTCAGGTGACACCTCTAATTTTGGCTGTCCCCCCACTTTGTCTTGGTGACAATGGTAACCAGAACAAATAGGATAAAAGGCCTTACACAGCTGTGTTTATTTATTTTTTTTTTTTTTTTTTAAAGCATTCCAAAGCATTTTCTTATTATGAATTCTGAATGCACTACTGGATGCAATACAAACACCACTTAATAGACAACATTTCAAACCAACACATTTTGTGAATTGTAAAACTGCAGTAGTATATATGCTCATATTTGACTGCAGTTCTTTCTACGTTGGGAAGACAAAGCTTGAACTTTGGAGATGTACTGATAGAAATATCCAGAGTATGAAAATGGGCAATTTGGACTTGCCAGTGCATAACGGTCTTCCCAAATGTGAAAGTGCAGGTGCTGGATCGGGCCAACACCAGTTCGAGAGGTGATGACTGGAATAAACTCCTCCTGCAATGTAAACTTAAGTGGATCCATCGCTTTAATGCAACCATGCTTCTGGGTCTAAAAGAGGTGGTTAGCTTCAAGCGTTTTTTTGTTTTTTTTTAGAAGGCTTTGTTTCGGAAGACATTGAAAAGTGAAACGGTCTTGATCTTGTAATAGTTTGTTCTCTTTCGGCCATTATGTGGTCTCATCTACTGTTTCCCTTTGTTCATTTATAGTCCTGACATGTTGGGCATTTATAACCCTATAAACATTGTGTATTTGATGTTTGACTACTGTATATTGAAATATATGTTTAAATACAAAATTTTTTGTATTGATTTTTGTTGGTTGTCACTGTTACAATTGTTACAGCTGTATGAAACAATAGTATTATTACATTTGCCTATCCCTCCTTATCCACCAGGGGCCACTACTGGGATCGCTTAGGTAGTGCATGTGTCACCTGACACGCAAAGACCCCTCCTGCTGACATGCTGGCAGGGCCGTATGGGTGCCCAGCTTGTGCCCCTCTGGCATTGGGTGGGGATGTTTTTCACCTTTCGGTGGCTGGAGGGGGGGGGGTGGAGTTGCAGGCGGCTGTGTCCCACCACTCACTCAGGCTGGGTGAAGAGGCTGCTATTGCGTGCCGGCAATCTTCCGGCTTGTGATGCCATTGGTCCCCGAGGAGGAGCTGCGTGCCAGAAGTATTGGGGGCAGGATCTTGTAGTGTGCATTTGATTAGCTGCTTTTCAGACACTTTAAAAAGGAAGGGAATGATGGTTGGTCTCCAATTTAGAACTTACACTTTGATAAAAAAAAATTGGTTGGGCCGGTACGTATGTGCGCGTGTGTGTGTGTCTCTCAATTCAATCCTCCAACCATGGATAATGGGGTATCTTGCCATCAATGCTATAATTGAACATGTACATATATGTCAGCCATTATGTAAACTTTTTGTTTTTTTTACAGATTTTATATGGATTGTGAATAAAGCCGATAAAAAAAAAAAAAATACGAAATGTGTATAGGACTTTGTACATTACCTTTAAAGTCATGGGAAGTATACATGTCTATTGCATATTAGGTTATAGTTAAGGTGACTGACTGAGTTTCCCACAATCTTTATGTTGAATCAGGAGTACTGTTTTAATTTGGGACATGCACACAGGAGTGTAAACAAGCACAGTGTTCAGATCCGTAACCAAAACAATTGTCTGGAGACATACGTTTTATGCACTTACAAATGTAAAAACATGTGTAAATGCATGTACTATATATGCAAAAAGTGCATTCTGGTGTTGGGGGGAGAAGCAGGAGGATATAAAACTACAATTTTATGCATTTTAAAAATGCATCTAAAAAGGCAAGCATTTTACTGATCATTTATGCAGGAACTTTTGTTCCAGAAAAGTCTTGTTTACGTAAGAAAAACATTTGGTCTTTACAAACACTAACAAAAATTTTAATCCTTTAGGTTCAGTCCACTAAAAAAGTGAAATTTGTCACGGTCCCTACCGTTCCTTGCAGGCGGTCAGGCGTGGTCGCGCCCCAAGTGGCTCTGGGTGGTATTGAACTCATGAGTGTCTCTTCTTGCACCTGTTTTTTACCTCTGAGTCACACCTCAGTTCTATTCAGCCTGCTTTACAGCCATGCCTAGTTTAACATGAAGTACTGTGGGCGATACTCTGTGTGTACCTGTCACTCCTGGATCAGCTGAGGCAGGTTATCTAATTAGCTGGGTATAAAACCCTGTCTCACTCTGAGGGCTCGGTCAGTTCATTTTCTCATGTTTGTCAATTGTTCCTGTGCTCCTGTTGCAGTGTTCCAAGACAGACTCCGGCTTCAGACCCTGGCTTTGTTTATCGTTATCCTGACTTCTGGAATCCCTGAATGCGGCTTTACCTCAACTATCCCTTGGTTATTCCTGTCAAGCCCCCCCGTGCATAGATTCACAGCCCAGGTAGCTTATCTCTTTGTTACCGTGGGCTGTGTGTATTTGCAAGGGTGAGCGTACATCTCTGCGTCATGGACACTGAATTTTCGTTAAAGGCAGCAGTGCCTGGCTTCCTCTGTCTTGGATACACAAACAGTGAGATCTCCCTGCCACAATTCCTTAATCTGCTCCTGTGTTCCAGTACCAAAAAAAGGTACAGTTGTCCTTTAAAACTTACTCAAACACTGGACACCTTTTGAATGGTTATTGGATTGGCTGTGAAAGCAGCTTTCATTACAGCCTGTTAGTAAGACAAGGTAACCACTGTTGCAGGAACCCTTATTACCCAATTAGAATTGATTTTCATTATCCTCACTGTGCTAAACTGATGAAAGATGAAATCAGATAGGTTGCTATGGTAGCTGCAGTTTGCAAATCATCACTGCTCTCTCTGCATTGGCTGCAAGTTGCCTAATGCCAATTATTCCTTTCTTAAAATCCTTGTTCTGCTTTGAAGATAGCTTGGAAACTATCAGTAAAACAAGAAATGTACAAAACATCAGCTTTATCTTGTGGTGATCTTAAAACTGCAAGTCAGAACACATTATCCCTTATAAACATAAGGACAGGAAATTGGAACAAATGCATTTAGAAAATAATCGTGCATTAGGTTTAACTTTGCAACATTGACTAGAAAAGTGGCAACTGGAATCTAATCAGCTTCTACAGGCATCATCTCCACTTTCCTTTCCTTCTGATCTTACACGGAGTCTAGTCTGAATATATATTTTAATGTGGCTCTTATTCAAAAGTCTAGTTACTAGTCACAATCAACAATTTAAACCTGCACCACTCAGACGTAACTACTCTGAGGTACATCATTAGAGCTGAACTTCAAGCAGATAAAAAAAATAAAAAAATTATAAAGAGCCCATTCACAATTATACATTTTACTGCTATGCCTGGGCAACAGTTAGCTATTTTACCATTCTTTTTATCAACAATCAACATTCCTAAGTATGGAGGAACATATTTTTCCTACTCCCACGATGCAGTGCTTGGGCTTAAGTGACCAATCTATAGGCCCAAACACTTCTGTGGGGAAGGGAAAGTGGCCATTATCTCTGCGTAAGTTCCAACACTAAACAACTTGGAGCTTTCACAGGGTTTGCAGCTCAGGACTCCGACAGACAAATAGAACAGCAGAGGAGTGCAGAGAAGGGAAGAATCGTAAGATGGCCTGTCCAAAGAATTGGTCCTTTTCCTTGAATAAGTAAGGTGACAAATAAGTAAGGTGACAAAAAATGCACCATCAATAAAAACCACCAGACTGACTACTGCATGCATATACCACATTTGCTTCTGGTGGACATTCATCTCATTTGGCTCCTTGGAATATATTACTGCATACTATAGCCCTATTTGGAACACAATAAAATATATGTATTCATCCCTTGCACAGAACTGTCTTGGAATTAGGTGTACTACAACAGGATGACTATAGGCTTTCAGTCTGCTAGATTACATTTCCTACAACTTTTTTTGCAGTTTACATATGTAATTCTGAATCATTTCAGTAGGACTGCTTATTAAGCCTATAATATTCTATCACATGTATTATTTATGAAGCATTGTGGCACCAGCCCGTTACTGTAATAACTCCTTGGCCAAAGATTTTATTTTTTTTACTGGTTGGCGAGTTGAGCTGGAAATTTTCTTTAGTTTTGTTTTGCATGCGTTGCCCTTCCATGTGCTCCTTGCTGTGAAGGCCAGTTATAGGTGGGGGCAGGGGCCATTAGTTTGTTTTAATGTATATGAATAAATATGAGATTTTGGTTACCTTATTTGACGTGTCATATAGAATTTGTTGAACCTGGAGGGGTAGTAGTCAAAGTCTGGTGGTTATTGATGGTGCATAAATTCTAGTGTTGTATGGATGGCTTCCCCTCTAGTACCACTATTATGCCGCGTACACACAATCGGACATTCCGGCAACAAAATCCATGTTTTTTTTTCCGACGGATGTTGGCTCAAACTTGTCTTGCATACACACGGTCGCACAAATGATGTCGGAAATTCCGAATGTCAAGAATGCGGTGACGTACGACGAGCCGAGAAAAAAAAGAAGTTCAATAGCCAGTGCGGCTCTTCTGCTCGATTCCGGGCATTAGTGGAATTTTGTGCGTCGGAATTGTGTACACACGATCGGAATTTCCGACAATGGATTTTGCTGTCGGAAAATTTGAGATCCAGATCTCAAATTTTGTTTGACGGAAATTCCAACGGAAAATGTCCGACGGAGCCTACACACGGTCGGAATTTCCGACAACAAGCTCCCATTGAACATTTGTTGTCGGAAATTCCGACCGTTTGTATGCGGCATTAGCATTATCAGTATTATCAAAATGTATGTTTCTTGTTTAACCACTGCGCGCCCACGGCGATTGTTGCGGTGTGTCATTCGGACACACCGCAACTACGATCTTGGTAAAGAGTCTCTGACGGAGACTCTTTACCACATGATCAGCTGTGTCCAATCACGGCTGATCATGATGTAAACAGGAAGAGCCAGTGATCGGCTTTTCTTCACTCACATCTGTCAGACACCAGTAGAGGAGAGCCAATTGGCTGCTCCTCTGACATGGGGGGTCTGTGTTGATCGATTACAGCACAGGAATTCAGATAAAGGCGGGGCATTCAAAAAGCAGTCAGACTGAGGATCGGACATCAAAAATTAAAAATGACGGGCTGCTTGCATCTCAATACCCAAAGGACCTTACATGCAATGCGGTCATCAAAAGAGGCGTGAACATCCACTTCAAAGAACTTGGAGAACAAGTGAACAAAAGACCAGGTGGGTAGCATATACAAATCAACAGTTGCCTGATCCCGAAAAGCCCAGAAAGCATTCATAGATCTAGTAGAATGTGCCTTCATTAGGAATTTGTGGAACCCAATCCCTTAAGACCATAACACGTAATGAGGTAAACTCACAGGGAGATCTCCTGATGTACTGGAGCAACACGGAGGCCTGGAGAAACTAGGTCTTGATTGAGGCGAGAGGCAGAAAGATAGAAGGAAGGTCCTGGCTTTAACATAACCTTATCCTTGTGTAGGACCAGAAAGGGTTCTTTACAGGTTAATGTAAAGCTGCCTAGCTGTCCTAGTAATGTGTTAGCTCTTGGTGCTTAGCCCATACAGCTTACTCACAAAGCGACTCTTCAGAGACCAGGTCACACCTGGGGCTATGCCATGGCTCTGAACTTAGAGATTGCTCTGTAGTTAGGTTACCTAGAACACTCTCTGGAAAGTGCCACAACACAGAGCCTAGTGCCTGAAGACCATGCAATAATCCAGTCAAGTGGGGTCTGGGTGAGGTACTCCCAAACCAGGCTGAGGAGAGGCAGTTTCGAATACCTGCACTTTTTGATCAGCTCAGCAATAATGTAGCAGGAGTCTTGACTGAAGAATAAATAGAAACTACGAAAAAGGATATACTTTTCTCAACAAAACAGAAAAAGAGCATTCAACCTTCTAGGATACCAGGAAAAAAAAAAAAAAACCACACACACACACACACACACACACACACACACCACACCTTGGGCATGCTGGGAACAGGAGGGGTTAGACTGAGCCTGCCGACAATTTTACTATTTGCCAGTGCCCAGTCCTCCTGCAGATGGCAGTATCTGTAAAGTGAATTTATGTGCCCCTCCATAAATGAGAAAGAAAAAAAAATGTAAGCCATTAGTCCTTTTGTGACCATGGCTTTTACTGCTTTAACTTTTTCTACATTATCTTCTAGGAGATTATCAATACCACATGAATCTAGCAATCATTTTTAGGGCTGGAGTAAATGGTAGCTACGAGGAAGTGATTCACCATACAATTTAAATGGAAAAAAAAGGCATCTACCTCCAAAAGCAGTAATCAATTGCAATCAAAGAAGATCCGCATTATCCAAAATTTGTATTCTTTTAATAATCCAAAACACTCACGAGATCTTTATCTGGCCGGCAATTCGAGTCCGTGCAGGTAACTGGGCGTGTCTCTTCTCGGGTAGCTACGTACATCATTTCTGAAAGTGACGTAGCTACCCAGCGGGGGTTCACTTAGCGCAGTCACTGCCAGAATCAACAGCGCAAAGGGGAACACATGACAGGAGGAAGCAACACCTGAAAAACCGCCAGGGGTGTAATTTCCATGGTAAAGCCGAGGGAGCACGCTTATAAAAGGAGTAGCTTCTGCACACTCTGCAGAAGGCTGAGAGGGATGGGGCGGGTTTATAGAAAGTGAATCTGAATAAAAAAAAAAAAATACCAACAACGGTTTCAGGAAGTACATGACAGCTGGCAAATTCAGCTGAAGAGAGAAACCATTGTCGGTAAAGAACAGGAAGCAACTGATTGTCTTACTTAGAACAGACTTTCTAAGCCAATCAGCTAGCATATACCGGTAAATGCAGATGATGAAAGTTTTACATATTTAGCATACTAATCATGACCAAAATTTATATTGTGCCTGGAATTCCACTTTAACTTTGAACTGCCCTAATAAAATAAGCAAGCATAAAACACAGGCCCAACATAATTTCCGTTGCATTGTAAATTTTATATGCAGGGCTTTTTCCACAGCCGTTTTAGTAATGAATATATTTTATTGAATATTAGGTTGTTGAGATTAGAGGTTTTTGTTGCATACATTTGCAAGTCACCAAACTATGTGGCATAATACAGCAGTACAGAAACAGTTTGTGAATTATATATCAATAATTGTGAACAAATTGGGGGAATTCAATAAAACTGCTGCAGCACTTTTCTGGTGTTAATCCCTCGTTAAGGCATTGCACCACATTCCTGAAGCATTTGCAACACTTTTGGTTCTGCCAGCGAGTCATGCGCCAAATTCAGGTAGTTCTTAAATGTATCACTTAACATTGTGTTGCACCACTTTTACATTGTGTCACAATAAATGCGCCAAAACGTAAAAGTGGAGCTAATTAAGAGCAACTCTTTTGGTGTACAGAGAGAAGAACTGTCTCAGACAGATTAGCAAAAGTGTCTTGCCAAATTCAAGTACAAGCTCTAGAAGAGGATATATGAATTTGGCCCAATTCTTCATCACTTTTAGAATGCATGAGACACTTTTGAAAAGTCTTCCTGCACCAGTCTTTGTGAATTCCAGGGTTTAGGTTTTTCCATCCCAGGTCAACATACAAGAGGCTTCATTCAGTAACAAGTAATCATCAAACCACAAATGGAAAAAAAAAAAAAAAAAAAAAAAAAAAAAAAACACAGCCTACCTGATATGCTAGCTTCTCCTTTCCATGCAATGTAGATATAAAGGTTTCCGAAAAGCATACTGTAAAAAACAAATGACAACTCACTGGAATATATTTAATAGCAAGGCATTAAAACAATAACATTCTGCAATCTATAGGATGTGAAAACTATTTCCACTGTTTATTGCAGACTAACAAAACTCGACTACTTGGTTGTTACACGTCTACTCATTAAAACAGACAGGAAAAAGCCATAGATTACCTGAACTGCAGTAGAGCCCAGAAGATACCACTATTCCGCCCAATGGTTTTGTCATCGGAGTTTACAGTCAGACAGGTGCCTTGTGCAGTCCACAACACTAGGAAAGGAAATGATAAAAATATATAAAATGGCCCATGCTGCGAACAAAAAGTTTCTAGTAGTCCATAAATACACGATGCATGGAAAGTATTTATGGAGCAGTCAAAGCATGAACCAGATTTCACTTACAAGCAAAATACTTACTGCAGCTTATTTAAATAATAATGTACATTGTTTGGCCTTTTTTTTTTTGGCCCATGTTCAAATACTCTTTTTCTAAAAACATAGAAATCCTCTTCTTTGACCCTGTGATTTCATCACAGGGCACAATGACCTCTTCAGAGGATCAGAGCTGGGAGGAGAAATTAAAGAGGGTGCTCCATGTCATTTCCTGCTGATGCCAGATTGTTCTACTGCTCAGGCTATATATGGACAGCACTATGCTGTCAATCACAACCAATTGTAGTAGTAAACAAGTAGTAGGGCAAGTCCAGCAAAGATTAGCATTTGAGGATGAGAGGCATCTGTGGTTACAATGCAATTGATAGGCTCAATCATCTATGACACTACAAACTGCAGCCACCACAGGGGAGTCCTCCATTACAGGGTAAGGCAAACATACGACAACTGAATGTGTACCATCTAAGAACATCGGTTTGATGAAAGCATTCCCCCACACATGGACATCAGGGTTCTAATGAGGAAAGTGGCAAGGTCTGAATTCCTTTAGTTGTGATTAACCCTTTAGGAGCATCTACCCAAATCTGAAATCAAAACTCATAATAGAATGGTCATATAAAAGAAAATGAATTTTGTGACTTTATGTGAAACAATGACTAATAAAATAAATATAAATATAAATATATATATATATATATATATATATATATATATATATATATATATATATATATATATATATATATATATATATATATATATATATATATATATATATATAATCTCCAGCCCTGTTGCTTGGAGAAAAAGGGGAACATGGGAATAAGGAGTTTGTGGGACTTTATATGAAACACACCGCTGGAATAAAATAAATCATGTAATAATCAAATGACAAAATTTAATAATATATGTGGGCATACATGCAAACAAGAAAATCCATCTCAGTAAGTAGCATAAAAAAGAAAAACAAACATGATTGGCAAATCACGTAAAAATTGTAGCATAATACAGAAATACACCCGCATGATTCAGAATAGTAAAAAAATGGTATTGTATCCAATAGGATACAAACATGAGAAATAGAGGCCATGGTACATATAATTGATTCATAATTCTGAAAGGTGGGAGTCACATGACAGACGCATAAATGCTGTGACATCATATCAATGAAAGCTCAACGCGTTTCGTGGATAACTTCCACTCATCAGGAGCAGTGACAAACTGGATGTATCTGTAAAAATATATTTACCATATTTTTTTTTTCAAATTTTATTCATTTTTTTCACGTTAGATTAAAAAAAAAATATATAATAATAAAAATTTTTTTTTTTTTTTAAATGGACGTTGGTATCAATTACTTATATCATTACCCTACCCAACGTTGTGAATACAGGCAAAAGACAAACGCAACCAAACATACTATCATACAAAACAAATGATAAATAAATATAATGTTAGACTGTCCCCCCCCCCCCCCCCCCCCTAAATTCCCTCCTTCACCTTATTCCTATAGAATAGCCATTTTATATGTATTCATTTCACTCCAATGTTAGCTTTCTTACCTAATGTCCCATATTAATATACTCATCAGATTTTTAAACCAGATCAGACACTAACCAATGCCAGATTCTTTCCAAATTTCTTAGGACATCTCCTATGTTAAAAAAAAAAGGTTTATTTCCTCTCGTCTTAAATTAATCTTAACTGCTTTAATCAATTGATCTGTCTTTGGTGATTGCAAAGCATCATTGTCATACAGTTGGCCAAGAAACAAAATGCCTGCCTATTTCCACAATTTTTAAGTTTCGCCACTTCAGGCAGTTGATTATTCCATATGGGCATATATTGTGTGTAACCCTCATAATGAGTTTCTTGTTGAACAGTGGTCCAGATCCTATATACTAAGTGGAATGTAGAATATCTGTGTTTGTTAAAAAATTTATAAAAAAAAATTGATAGGAAACTATTAACTGCACTAATGGATTTATCGGCATTTGGAGAATATAATTTGTTGTATAGGATCCTCACAATCTATAGTATTCCAACCGTTTAATTGGTGGAGTTGAGATGCCAGATAATAAAGCCTGGCATTAGGGACAGACTCCTTCATCCATAGGTAGCTGCAAAGTTTCCAAGCTGATCGGAGGATGTTTATATCTCTAAATTAGATCTCTAAACAAAGTATCTATTGATTTAAAAAATTTCCATGGTAACCATATGGGACAGTTAAGGAGCAAATATAATAAATTGTGGCATCCAAATAATCTTTATCAAAATTGGCTTTACCTATTATTGTCAAAGGCAATTTGCTCCAGATTTTTCCCAATTGCCCAAGCCACTTAAGTAGTGGGGACAGGTTCCTCTCCACATATCTACCCACGTGTGATGCTTAGATATTTAAAATGTAGAGACTACTGCGATCTGAGAAGCAGAGATTGGCAGATTGGTCGCCAAAGGGTCCACTGGTAAAAGTCCTGACTTATCCCAATTTATCTTAAAGCCTGAAAAAGAACCATGTTTTTTTAATCAAAGACATTACTGCCTTCAATGAGGATGAAGTATCTCCCAGAAATAGAAGTGCATCATCCACATATAAGGCGATTTTGTCCTTTCACATAGATCTACAAAACCCAGTAATATTCTGATTGCCGGATAGAAGCAGCCAACGGTTCTAAAGCTAAAGCAAACAAAGTGGATAATGGGAATCCCTGTCTTGTTGCTCGATCAGCGTGTCATGCAGGCAGACGGCGGCCGGTGTGTGATGATAGTCTTCGGCGGCTATTCCAGCTTTCAAAAGCCGCGCCTCCTGCTCGTCTGTGATAGGCTGTACACTGACAGCTGTTCAGCCTATCACGGACATTCTCTCATCCTCGTCCGTGGTATGAGGATGAGAGAATGTCCGTGATAGGCAGTCAGCCTATCACAGACGAGGAGGAGGCGCGGCTTTTGAACTGTGGAATGGCCGCTGAACACTATCATCACACACCGGCTGCCGCTTGAGGATGGAGATCGCCACAGGGAGGCAGCACAGGACACAGGTAGGCTGCACATGCACACAGGACACATGGACACTCATGGACAGGACACACGACACACATGACACATGCACAGGGTACAGGTAGGCTGCACAGGACACAGGGAGGCAGGCAGCTGCAGATGGGCATTGTTGACCGTCTGCATTTCTCACCCTCGTCTTATACTCGGGTCAATACATTTTTCCCAGTTTTTTGTGGTAAATTAGGGGCCTCGACTTATACTCGGAACGACTTATACTCGAGTATATACGGTAATTCCACCATTTGTGACGTTGGTTGTGACAATGTGACATTGGTTTTTGGGATTTTACAATTGCAGACAAGAGGAGACCCGTGTTTTCCCCATCCTCAAAATAGGGTTGCTGAAGGAAAACGTTTCTGCTCTGCTTTTTTTTTTTTTTTTTTTTTTTTTTTTTACGAGAGATACCGGAGTATATCTGTTTTTGTATCCATTTCTACTGTGTTTCTTTAGTAGGGTTCACTATATATTGAGATTGTGCCTTTAAGACTTCTTCCATCACTAATTCTTCCCAGGCCCTAGATCTTTTTTTCTAGAAATTTGTGAAACAGACCTCTCATATAAAAGTTTTATTTTCGGTTTTGATGAAAAAAAAAAGGTTAAACCAATAAGGGTTGACTTATTTGTTTAAGGTTGACTCATAAAGTGCTAGTATGGGTTAAATTTAAAAGGAAAACTTAAGGACCATTGCGAATGATCGGATATTATGACAGTTAACATTGTAGGTGTAACCAATGCCATATCTATTCTAGATAAAGTCCCATGGGTGCTAGATATATCCAGAAAAAGAAGTACATACTAAAATTTCCTGGGAGTTGTATCCAAGCTAAATCTATCTAAAGAGAAATCAAGAGAATTATTAAAATCTCCTATTAACCAACTTTCATTATGTCAGACCTAAAGTTCAATAGCTCTTTAAGGAGGAGAGAGGGGAGATATGAGGAGATATGAGAGAGGAGAGATATGAGAGAGGGGAGATATGAGAGATATGAGAGAGGGGAGATATGAGAGATATGAGAGAGGGGAGATATGAGAGATATGAGAGAGGGGAGATATGAGAGATATGAGAGAGGGGAGATATGAGAGATATGAGAGAGGGGAGATATGAGAGATATGAGAGAGGGGAGATATGAGAGATATGAGAGATATGAGAGAGGGGAGATATGAGAGATATGAGAGAGGGGAGATATGAGAGATATGAGAGAGGGGAGATATGAGAGATGAGAGAGATGGGAGAGGGGAGAGGGGAGAGAGAGAGACAGTCCCAGAGTTACGAACACAATAGGGACTACAGGTTTGTTCGTAAGTCGCAACACTGCATTTGTAAGTGTAACTTCCGGTCGGAACACTGCGTTCTTAAGTGTAACTGCCGCCTGTGCATGGATGTGGGATGTTCCAGGCGCTTACGTTATCTGGGGCATAGTACGGCAATGTAGGATGTGTTCGGAAGTGCTCGAAAGGTATCCAGGACCCGTGTGGAGCACAAGTGGCCGGCATTTGAGGCCGTTCGTAAGTAGGAGTCGTTCGTAACTCGGAGACTATATATAATATATACAATCCAATATACAGGAGAAATCCAATTCATTTCCTAGCAGCATAGTTACTCCTCTAGCATAAAGTGGTACATCTAGAATGGTATTGTCTTTTATATTGCGCTAGTTTCAGGTAATTTATGTATGTTTAGATGGGTCTCCTGCAGGCAGATAATGGACAGAGACAATTGTTTCAGTGTAGAAAACATGGCTTGTCTTTACACTGGGTCACTAAGCCCCCTAATATTCCAAGATACTAATACTTGCTTTGAAACTGACATAATGCTCCTACATTAAGTTTTTGGGACATATCCCTGGATGAAGCAATTCTTATTAGCAATAGGGAGATCATTTAAAGTACTTTGTGAGGAGCGAATTTCGATTCTTTTTTTTTTTTTTTTTTTTTTTTTAAACTAGCTGACGAACGCATAGAAGAAAATGTCAATATAAAAATAAATGTCCAGTGATTCATCCGGTGATTCAGGTGACAAGGATAAACGAGAAGTGACTAAAGTGACAAGTGAGGACCTCCACCTTCAGTGACACCAGCCGCTCACCTCAATGGATGGACCCCTGAGTATATCAGTCAGGTCAGAAACAGCTGTTCCCTCACAAGGGGAAATAACACAGACAGATAGCGACAGCAGCAGCAGCAGCCTGGGGATGTCAGCTCTCAGTGGTCAGCATACAGGTAGATGGTCACATGTAAAGATTCAAGAAAGGATCTAGTGCTCTCCGTATAGTAATAAACCATTTATTAAAATTATAAAAAAGACACTCACATTATAAAGCACTGTACCCCAGTGCGAAGGAGAGAAGCATGAACGGAGCGGATGTCCCAATGCAGGATGAGCGAGCGGAGAGCGCGGGTGACGTCACGATCAAAGCACGTGGATGCCGTACGCGTTACGTCCCTCAAAGTGGGCGGGACTTCATCAGCGGCAACGGCTAAGCGCAGGGACGCCACTTAAATGCAAATCCGCTCTTCCTGATCAACCAATGGGCACGACTGTGTACTCATCTCCATGGCAACCCAATCCGACTGCTCATAACCAGGAACAGGAAGTGGTTTAATGAGCTCCTCCCATACTACCAATAAGCCTGAGTGCGCCCGTCACCATAGTAACCCGGGTCAGACAAACAGACCAGGAAGTATCTATTTTTTGGAGTAGTCATGGGTGTGAGTACATTAATGTTAGAAGACAATGATACATTGCCACAGAAACATAACTAAATGACTAAAATGATACAAAATATATAAGTGATATGCAAATATATAATTATAAAGGCAATCAATGTAACCCCATGCCTCCGCTCAACATCCTGGGTAGTCCACTCCATTAATGCAAATAACATGAATTAAGCGAAAAATAAAGACCAGAAATTGCATAAAAAACTTTACATAAAAGCATATATAAAATCTTTTTAAAACAAAGAGATTACTAACGATCGGAAATGAAGCAGTTGACATCAAATTCGACGTTCAACCCCCCTGGAACTAGAACCTTAGTCTCGTGAATCCAGTGAGATTCTCTGCGACTTATTTGGCGCAGAAAGTTGCCTCCCCTCCAGTGTTTGTCAACTCTCTCTATACCCCAGAAGCTTAAACCCCTGGGGTTTTGGTTGTGTACCAGTTTAAAATGCTTTGAGACGTTGTGTGTCTTTATCCCTTTTTTAATATTGTTGACATGTTCCCCTAGGCGGACATGTAAAGGGCGGGATGTCCTACCAATATACTGTAAGCCACACTCACACTGTAACATATAGACAACCCCAACCGTGGTACATGTTATGAGTTGATCTATTTTGTATTCTTTACCAGTGGAGGTGGCCTTAAAGCTTTTTCGTTTTTTGTTGTTACACTTGGAATGCCTGCAGGCTGTGCACCGCCCACAGGCATAAAATCCTGACAGAAAGGAGAAAAGTCTACTTTCGGAGTGTACTGGAGGATCCACTACACCAGGAGCTAAGCGGTCGCGTAGAGATGGAGCCTTTTTGTAAATGAACGACGGATGTGGTGGCAGCAGGGGACCCAGCACTCGGTCCTGTTTAAGAATTGACCAATTCTTTGATACAAGTTTTTCAAATTGCTTGTGCTGGATGTTAAAATTCAGAACCATTTTAAAATTCGAGACTTCTGAACCAGTATTCTTGATCTTATTGGATATCAGAGTGGTCCTATCCATGGCCATAACCCTATTAACCTCATCACTTAATAAGTTTTTGTCATATCCTTTGTCTACAAACCTTGATGAGAGTAAGGCAGACTGAGTAAGAAAATCGCTATCTCGTGTGCAGTTCCGTCTAAGTCTAACAAATTGTCCCCTGGGGATGTTGCAAAGCCACGATTTGTGGTGACAACTCCCCAGGGGAATGTAGGAGTTGCGGTCTGTGGGTTTGAGATAGTTACACAATCTAAACCCTTCATCATCTTTCCAGATTTCAAGGTCGAGAAATACTATTTTTTCTTTGCTAAAGTTCCATGACAGCTGGATATTCTTGGTGTTATTATCAAGTTTATGGATGAAAGAATCCAAACCTGATTGATCCCCATCCCAGATCATGATAAGGTCGTCTATGTAACGTTTGTAGCACACTAGCTCAGGGGGGCGTTCCTTGAACACTACGTCTTCCTCCCAGTGGGCCATGAACAGATTGGCCACACTGGGAGCAAAGCGAGCGCCCATCGCAACGCCTCTTTTTTGAAGGAAAAATTGGCGGTTAAACCAGAAATAGTTCTTAGCCAAACAAAAGGCCAGACTTTCCAATAAGAATTTTTTGTGCTTATCAGGGAGATCAGAGAAGGTAGACAGGGCCCATTGGACAGAGGCAAGGGCATCCTCATGGCCAATTATAGTGTAAAGGGACCCTACATCAGCTGTGATCAGAATACTAGAAGGAGAGCAGCTGACAGATTCCATGATTTGGATGACATGTTTTGTGTCCTTAAGGAAGGCTTCCGTTTTAAAGACCAAGGGCTGAAGGAAGTGGTCAATATATTGACCCAACCTAGAGGATATGGAATCTATACCATTTACTATGGGCCTCCCAGGGGGATTGGTTATATCCTTATGGATTTTTGGGAGGCAGTAAATGATAGGGGTTCTACAAAAGAGGGGATCCAAATAGGAAGCCTCTTTCTTGTTGAGAACATTATCCTTTTTTCCTTCCTCAATTAGCCAGTGAAGCTCATCCTTATAGGTCAACATAGGGTCCCTATTCAAAATCTGATAGGTATCACGGTCTGCCAGTAGTCTGTTAAGTTCTTCCATGTATTTGGACTTGTCTAAAATCACCAGACCCCCTCCTTTATCCGCAGGGCGGATGATGATATCATTCCTTGTTTCCAAGGATTTAATACCCTGCCTAATAGGTAGTGGGTCAACAGCCTTTCTGACTCTCATTTTATCCAGGTCGTTAAACAGCATATTCTTGAATACTTCAAGATATTTGTTATCAGTATTAAGGGGATTGAAAGTCGATTTGTTACGTAAATTGGAGTGATGACCTCCTACCATAGTAGCTGGTCTGCTTGAATTAGACAAAAAATACTTTTTCATATTGAGGTGTCGGACAAATTTATGAATATTCACATAAGTGTCAAACTTATTCAAATTCCGAACAGGGGCAAATTTCAGCCCCTTATCCAAAACCCGAATTTCGTTCTCACTTAAAACAGCACTACTCAAGTTGTATATCCCTGTTCCTAATAAGGTCTTTGTTTTTTGTAGTCGCCTACCCCCTCTAGTTCCTCTCTCTCTTTTCTTTTTCGAGGTGGGCCCGTCATTAATGGAGGCGGGGTCTGTGGTCGGTAATCCCACCAATCTCCTGGATTGGGCTGGTAAGACTGCGACCCTCTCCCCGGTCCATTCTGAACCCCTAAAAAATCCCCTCCCTCTTTATTAACTTGCTGCAATGGTGCAAATCTATTAGATAAGGGTAATTGACTCCCATGTGCAAAATGGGGTGGATCTCTTCTGGCCTCATTATTATGAGAATATGAACCATGTTTCTGATATTCCCATCCCCGGGGAGATCCATAATCCTGCTGATAATGCGGATAATCATGGTCCTCTCTACCGGGGATATGTGGGGGACCCCTTCCTCTACCTCCACCTCTTTTAGAGTTGGCTCTATTTCCCCGGCCCCCTCTAGTGGGGGGAACAGGTGGGGGATAACTACGAGAGTTAGGTATAGCAGGGGGTGGGCCTGGAGTGCTAATTGAATGATAGGGGATGGTTTGAGAGTTGGTCCCGGATGGATTAGGAGGGGGAGGGGGAGGGGGAGCAGCCTGCCATTTAAAAATATTCCCACTCCTAAAATCATCCGAGTCTCTCATATATTTTTTCTTTTTCTTATTTTGAGACTCAAGGTCCCATTTTGTCAGTTTATTCCCAAGGTCGGTGGATAATTTTAAGAATTCTTCACTGTTTTTGAAGGGTTCTAAGGTGTTCTTAATGTCGCGAATTTGCGACTCAAGAGACTCCATTTTTCTCTCTTTACGTGATAACAATAACTGTAATAATTCAGAACCCTTTTTGACAAAGAAATCTCTCCATTCAGTCATAGATGCCTCATCTAAGAGGCCATCATTAGGTGGGATATCCCACCTTAGCCTCCTAGGGACAAGATTAGAGGAGAGATATTGTCTAAAGGAAGCAATATCCCACCAGGTTTTCACCTTCTTTTCAAAAATGTGGTTCAACTTCCTGAAAGAGGAGGTGAGGTCATTGCCTTGTTCTGATAAAGGAGCATGTGAGAAAACCTCATCTAGCTTAATTTCTCGTTTTTCTAAATAGTAAAATACATCCATGGTTGCAGCTGAAGTTGTGATAAATTAAACAAGGATCAATATACAGGGAGATCAACCAGCGCAAACCAAAACCTAGCTGAAAAGCGGCTGTGACACTGAGGGTTAAATTTACCAAATCCCATATAAACATTAAAGAAAAAAGCAGTACAGCGCTAAAAATAAACTAAATAAAAAGTCCAACATAAACTGATATCAAGCAAATGTCCAGTGATTCATCCGGTGATTCAGGTGACAAGGATAAACGAGAAGTGACTAAAGTGACAAGTGAGGACCTCCACCTTCAGTGACACCAGCCGCTCACCTCAATGGATGGACCCCTGAGTATATCAGTCAGGTCAGAAACAGCTGTTCCCTCACAAGGGGAAATAACACAGACAGATAGCGACAGCAGCAGCAGCAGCCTGGGGATGTCAGCTCTCAGTGGTCAGCATACAGGTAGATGGTCACATGTAAAGATTCAAGAAAGGATCTAGTGCTCTCCGTATAGTAATAAACCATTTATTAAAATTATAAAAAAGACACTCACATTATAAAGCACTGTACCCCAGTGCGAAGGAGAGAAGCATGAACGGAGCGGATGTCCCAATGCAGGATGAGCGAGCGGAGAGCGCGGGTGACGTCACGATCAAAGCACGTGGATGCCGTACGCGTTACGTCCCTCAAAGTGGGCGGGACTTCATCAGCGGCAACGGCTAAGCGCAGGGACGCCACTTAAATGCAAATCCGCTCTTCCTGATCAACCAATGGGCACGACTGTGTACTCATCTCCATGGCAACCCAATCCGACTGCTCATAACCAGGAACAGGAAGTGGTTTAATGAGCTCCTCCCATACTACCAATAAGCCTGAGTGCGCCCGTCACCATAGTAACCCGGGTCAGACAAACAGACCAGGAAGTATCTATTTTTTGGAGTAGTCATGGGTGTGAGTACATTAATGTTAGAAGACAATGATACATTGCCACAGAAACATAACTAAATGACTAAAATGATACAAAATATATAAGTGATATGCAAATATATAATTATAAAGGCAATCAATGTAACCCCATGCCTCCGCTCAACATCCTGGGTAGTCCACTCCATTAATGCAAATAACATGAATTAAGCGAAAAATAAAGACCAGAAATTGCATAAAAAACTTTACATAAAAGCATATATAAAATCTTTTTAAAACAAAGAGATTACTAACGATCGGAAATGAAGCAGTTGACCATGATTATCCGCATTATCAGCAGGATTATGGATCTCCCCGGGGATGGGAATATCAGAAACATGGTTCATATTCTCATAATAATGAGGCCAGAAGAGATCCACCCCATTTTGCACATGGGAGTCAATTACCCTTATCTAATAGATTTGCACCATTGCAGCAAGTTAATAAAGAGGGAGGGGATTTTTTAGGGGTTCAGAATGGACCGGGGAGAGGGTCGCAGTCTTACCAGCCCAATCCAGGAGATTGGTGGGATTACCGACCACAGACCCCGCCTCCATTAATGACGGGCCCACCTCGAAAAAGAAAAGAGAGAGAGGAACTAGAGGGGGTAGGCGACTACAAAAAACAAAGACCTTATTAGGAACAGGGATATACAACTTGAGTAGTGCTGTTTTAAGTGAGAACGAAATTCGGGTTCTGGATAAGGGGCTGAAATTTGCCCCTGTTCGGAATTTGAATAAGTTTGACACTTATGTGAATATTCATAAATTTGTCCGACACCTCAATATGAAAAAGTATTTTTTGTCTAATTCAAGCAGACCAGCTACTATGGTAGGAGGTCATCACTCCAATTTACGTAACAAATCGACTTTCAATCCCCTTAATACTGATAACAAATATCTTGAAGTATTCAAGAATATGCTGTTTAACGACCTGGATAAAATGAGAGTCAGAAAGGCTGTTGACCCACTACCTATTAGGCAGGGTATTAAATCCTTGGAAACAAGGAATGATATCATCATCCGCCCTGCGGATAAAGGAGGGGGTCTGGTGATTTTAGACAAGTCCAAATACATGGAAGAACTTAACAGACTACTGGCAGACCGTGATACCTATCAGATTTTGAATAGGGACCCTATGTTGACCTATAAGGATGAGCTTCACTGGCTAATTGAGGAAGGAAAAAAGGATAATGTTCTCAACAAGAAAGAGGCTTCCTATTTGGATCCCCTCTTTTGTAGAACCCCTATCATTTACTGCCTCCCAAAAATCCATAAGGATATAACCAATCCCCCTGGGAGGCCCATAGTAAATGGTATAGATTCCATATCCTCTAGGTTGGGTCAATATATTGACCACTTCCTTCAGCCCTTGGTCTTTAAAACGGAAGCCTTCCTTAAGGACACAAAACATGTCATCCAAATCATGGAATCTGTCAGCTGCTCTCCTTCTAGTATTCTGATCACAGCTGATGTAGGGTCCCTTTACACTATAATTGGCCATGAGGATGCCCTTGCCTCTGTCCAATGGGCCCTGTCTACCTTCTCTGATCTCCCTGATAAGCACAAAAAATTCTTATTGGAAAGTCTGGCCTTTTGTTTGGCTAAGAACTATTTCTGGTTTAACCGCCAATTTTTCCTTCAAAAAAGAGGCGTTGCGATGGGCGCTCGCTTTGCTCCCAGTGTGGCCAATCTGTTCATGGCCCACTGGGAGGAAGACGTAGTGTTCAAGGAACGCCCCCCTGAGCTAGTGTGCTACAAACGTTACATAGACGACCTTATCATGATCTGGGATGGGGATCAATCAGGTTTGGATTCTTTCATCCATAAACTTGATAATAACACCAAGAATATCCAGCTGTCATGGAACTTTAGCAAAGAAAAAATAGTATTTCTCGACCTTGAAATCTGGAAAGATGATGAAGGGTTTAGATTGTGTAACTATCTCAAACCCACAGACCGCAACTCCTACATTCCCCTGGGGAGTTGTCACCACAAATCGTGGCTTTGCAACATCCCCAGGGGACAATTTGTTAGACTTAGACGGAACTGCACACGAGATAGCGATTTTCTTACTCAGTCTGCCTTACTCTCATCAAGGTTTGTAGACAAAGGATATGACAAAAACTTATTAAGTGATGAGGTTAATAGGGTTATGGCCATGGATAGGACCACTCTGATATCCAATAAGATCAAGAATACTGGTTCAGAAGTCTCGAATTTTAAAATGGTTCTGAATTTTAACATCCAGCACAAGCAATTTGAAAAACTTGTATCAAAGAATTGGTCAATTCTTAAACAGGACCGAGTGCTGGGTCCCCTGCTGCCACCACATCCGTCGTTCATTTACAAAAAGGCTCCATCTCTACGCGACCGCTTAGCTCCTGGTGTAGTGGATCCTCCAGTACACTCCGAAAGTAGACTTTTCTCCTTTCTGTCAGGATTTTATGCCTGTGGGCGGTGCACAGCCTGCAGGCATTCCAAGTGTAACAACAAAAAACGAAAAAGCTTTAAGGCCACCTCCACTGGTAAAGAATACAAAATAGATCAACTCATAACATGTACCACGGTTGGGGTTGTCTATATGTTACAGTGTGAGTGTGGCTTACAGTATATTGGTAGGACATCCCGCCCTTTACATGTCCGCCTAGGGGAACATGTCAACAATATTAAAAAAGGGATAAAGACACACAACGTCTCAAAGCATTTTAAACTGGTACACAACCAAAACCCCAGGGGTTTAAGCTTCTGGGGTATAGAGAGAGTTGACAAACACTGGAGGGGAGGCAACTTTCTGCGCCAAATAAGTCGCAGAGAATCTCACTGGATTCACGAGACTAAGGTTCTAGTTCCAGGGGGGTTGAACGTCGAATTTGATGTCAACTGCTTCATTTCCGATCGTTAGTAATCTCTTTGTTTTAAAAAGATTTTATATATGCTTTTATGTAAAGTTTTTTATGCAATTTCTGGTCTTTATTTTTCGCTTAATTCATGTTATTTGCATTAATGGAGTGGACTACCCAGGATGTTGAGCGGAGGCATGGGGTTACATTGATTGCCTTTATAATTATATATTTGCATATCACTTATATATTTTGTATCATTTTAGTCATTTAGTTATGTTTCTGTGGCAATGTATCATTGTCTTCTAACATTAATGTACTCACACCCATGACTACTCCAAAAAATAGATACTTCCTGGTCTGTTTGTCTGACCCGGGTTACTATGGTGACGGGCGCACTCAGGCTTATTGGTAGTATGGGAGGAGCTCATTAAACCACTTCCTGTTCCTGGTTATGAGCAGTCGGATTGGGTTGCCATGGAGATGAGTACACAGTCGTGCCCATTGGTTGATCAGGAAGAGCGGATTTGCATTTAAGTGGCGTCCCTGCGCTTAGCCGTTGCCGCTGATGAAGTCCCGCCCACTTTGAGGGACGTAACGCGTACGGCATCCACGTGCTTTGATCGTGACGTCACCCGCGCTCTCCGCTCGCTCATCCTGCATTGGGACATCCGCTCCGTTCATGCTTCTCTCCTTCGCACTGGGGTACAGTGCTTTATAATGTGAGTGTCTTTTTTATAATTTTAATAAATGGTTTATTACTATACGGAGAGCACTAGATCCTTTCTTGAATCTTTACATGTGACCATCTACCTGTATGCTGACCACTGAGAGCTGACATCCCCAGGCTGCTGCTGCTGCTGTCGCTATCTGTCTGTGTTATTTCCCCTTGTGAGGGAACAGCTGTTTCTGACCTGACTGATATACTCAGGGGTCCATCCATTGAGGTGAGCGGCTGGTGTCACTGAAGGTGGAGGTCCTCACTTGTCACTTTAGTCACTTCTCGTTTATCCTTGTCACCTGAATCACCGGATGAATCACTGGACATTTGCTTGATATCAGTTTATGTTGGACTTTTTATTTAGTTTATTTTTAGCGCTGTACTGCTTTTTTCTTTAATGTTTATATGGGATTTGGTAAATTTAACCCTCAGTGTCACAGCCGCTTTTCAGCTAGGTTTTGGTTTGCGCTGGTTGATCTCCCTGTATAATATAAAAATAAATCCATATTCATAAAAAAAAAAAAAAAAAAAAAAAAAAAAAAAGGGGGCAGAAAATCCCTTTAAACTTGTGCAAATCATATATATTTCCCTGGTGAGCTACCCCCCCCCCCCCCCCCATAGCCTTCCTCTAGATGAAAAAAAAACTCACAGCACACACCGGATACATTTTTACCATCATCCAGAGAAAAACCAAGAAAAAACCCCCACAACCTAACACATGACCATAAATACAAGAATAAAAAAAAACAAAACAAACACACCCTGCAAGACAAAGGCATAATGAGCATACTAGCGCATTATGAATTACTTGTATGAGATCGAAGCCTCCGCATCAGCCCTCGTTCGCCTCCTCCGACGCCGCCATCCATACCTTTTAGGTTTGGGAGATATTTCTTGCACCTACAGGTAAGCCTTAATCTAGGCTTACCTGTAGGTTTAAAGTGGTTATAATGGGTTTACAACCACTTTAATTTCAGGGTATTTACATCCAAATCAGGTGAACAGTGAAGGAATTACAACAGTTTGTATATGTGCCTCCCACTTTTTAAGGGACCAAAAGTAATGGGACAGATTAACAACCATCCAAACTTTTACTTTTTAATACTTGGTTGCAAATCCTTTGCAGTCAATTACAGCCTGAAGTCTGGAACGCATAGACATCACCAGACATTGGGTTTCATCCCTGGTGATGCTCTGCCAGGCCTCTACTGCCACTGTCTTCAGTTCCTGCTTGTTCTTGGGGCATTTTCCCTTCAGTTTTGTCTTCAGCAAGTGAAACCCACGCTCAATCGGATTCAGGTCAGGCGATTGACTTGGCCATTGCATAACATTCCACTTCTTTTCCTTAAAAAACTCTTTGGTTGCTTTCGCAGTATGCTTCGGGTCATTGTTCATCTGCACTGTGAAGCGCCGTCCAATGATTTCTGAAGCATTTTGCTGAATATGAGCAGATAATATTGCCTGAAACACTTCAGAATTCATCCTGCTGCTTTTGTCAGCAGACACATCAATAAATACAAGAGAACCAGTTCCATTGGCAGCCATTCATGCCCACGCCATGACACTACCACCACCATGCTTTACTGATGAGGTGGTATGCTTTGGATCATGAGCAGTTCCTTTCCTTCTCCATACTCTTCCCATCACTCTGGTACAAGTTGATCTTGGTCTTATCTGTCCATAAGATGCTGTTCCAGAACTGTGAAGGCTTTTTTTAGATGTTGTTTGGCAAACTCTAATCTGGCCTTCCTGTTTTTGAGGTTCACCAATGGTTTACATTTTGTGGTGAACCCTCTGTTCTCTTGATTGTTGACTTTGACACACAAGCACCTACCTCCTGGAGAGTGTTCTTTATCTGGCCAACTGTTGTAAAGGGTGTTTTCTTCACCAGGGAAAGGATTCTTCGGTCATCCACCATAGTTGTTTTCTGTGGTCTTCCGCATCTTTTGGTGTTGCTGAGCTCACCATTGCGTTCTTTCTTTGTAGCCTCCCTGGCGGTTTTCCCGAGTGTGGCTCGGGGTTAAATTGCAGGATCCTGGTGCGGTGTACTTATATTGTCTCCAGGATCCTGCGATGTCCCCCGCTGTGTCTACGGGCTGTGTCCTTCGCCCCTATGTCCCTTGTGCCGGGCTCAGTTCCCTGCGAGCGTCGCGACGCAGGGGGCGGAGCCTGGCGGCAAATTAAAAAAAAGTGAAAATTCATAACACATACAGTACACTGTAATCTTACAGATTACATTACTGCATGAAATCATTTCACATCCCTTTTGTCCCCAGTGCTTTGTCCAGTGCCCTGCATGCAGTTTTATATGATACTGTTCTTTCTGCCTGGAAACTGGAGATTGTCCATGGCAACCAAAAAGTGTCCCTTTACGTCAAAAGTGGTTTTAGACCAGCTAGAAAACAGAATTGAGCGATAGTGAATCGTGGGAAAGTGTATTTTATTATTATTTATTATATTATAATTTATGATTTTGTGTTTCAAACTCCATCATACCCGGGATATCTACTAGACTCTTGGTGGACAGATTTAAGTGAGTTATTGCTAAGAATTACAGGCCTACAATATAAAACGCCAAATTTCTATGCAAAATAATTGTACCGCTTTGAGACGCAAAAATCTGAAATAATCATACCGCCAGGGAGGTTAGGTGTGGCCAAATCAACTGTTTGGAACATCCTTAAAGTTTTTTGCTATCTCTCTGATAGGTTTGTTTTGTTTTTTCAGCCTAATGATGGCTTGCTTCACTGACTGTTGTAATTCCTACACCGTTCACCTGATTTGGATGTAAATACCCTCAAATTAAAGCTGAAAGTCTTGTTTGTTTCATTTCAAATCCATTGTGGTGGTGTATAGAGCCAAAAAGATTAGAATTGTGTCGATGTCCCAATATTTATTGACCTGACCGTATATAATATGTACATAGTAATATAACGGGAAGAGGGAGAACAAAAACTGTATTCCCAACACGCTTACCTATAGGTAAAATCAAGGTCAAAAAGCACAGGTATTGTTATTGGCAGCTGGAGGCACTGTGGGAACATCACCCCCCCCCCTTCTTGTTTGCATGTATGCCCACATGTATCATTAAGGCCCCTTTCACACTTATACGACTTCAAAGTCGCACGATTTTACCGCGATTTCGCGGCCGCGATTTTACCGCGATTAGGGAGCAGTACTACTTTGCCACGTTTTTGGCATTAACAAATGAAAACATACAGTAGTTGGTATGAATCATAAGGGGGAACTCCACGCCAAGTTTTAAATAAAAAAACTGGCGTGGGTTCCCCCCAGGGGCATACCAGGCCCTTAGGTCTGGTATGGATTGTAAGGGGAACCCCCTACGCCGAAAAATCGGCGTGGGGGTCCCCCCAAAGTCCAAACCAGACCCTTATCCGAGCACGCAGCCCGGCCGGTCAGGAACGGGGGTGGGGACGAGCTGGCGGCCCCCCCCCCTCCTGGACTGTACCAGGCCGCATGCCCTCAACATGGGGGGTGGGTGCTTTGGGGCATGGGGGGGCGCAGTGCGGCCCCCCCCACCTCAAAGCACCTTGTCCCTATGTTGATGAGGACAAGGGCCTCTTCCCGACAACCCTGGCCGTTGGTTGTCGGGGTCTGCGGGCGGAGGGCTTATCGGAATCTGGGAGCCCCCTTTAATAAGGGGGCCCCCAGATCCCGGCCCCCCACCCTATGTGAATAAGTATGGGGTACATGGTACCCCTACCCATTCACCTAGGGAAAAAAGCGTCAATAAAAAACACAGCACACAGGTTTTTAAAATAATTTATTAGGCAGCTCCGGGATCTTCTTCCGACTTCGGGGGTCTCTCCGGCGTCTTCTCCCGGTGTCCGCATCTTCTGCCGGCTCCACCGCTATCTTCTGGCGCTCTTTTGCCAGCGGTGGTCCGGACTTCTGGATTGTCTTCTTCCCTCTTCTCTTCCAGAGATGTTGACACAACGCTCTCTCCAGCCAGAATGGTCTCTGTGCGCTCCGTAAGGGACTTATATAGGCGGTGACCCCGCCCCCTTATGCCGTCACAGTCCCTGGGCATGCTGGGTCTGACGTTTTAGGAGGCGTGGTCACCGGGTGATGACCACGCCCCCTTATGACGGCACAGTCCCAGCATGCCCCGGGACAGTGACCTCATAAGGGGGCGGGGTCACCGCCCTATATAAGTCCGTTGCGGAGCGTTCAGAGACCATTCCAGCTGGAGAGAGCGTCGTGTCAACATCTCTGGAAGAAAAGAAGAAGGCAGAAGTCCGGACCACTGCTAGCAATTGAGCTGCAGAAGATAGCGGAGGAGCCGGCAGAAGATGCGGACACCGGCAGGAGACGGCGGAGAGACCCCCGAAGTCGGAAGAGGACCCCCGAAGTCGGAAGAAGACCCCGGAGCTGCCTAATAAATTATTTTAAAAACCTGTGTACTGTGTTTTTTATTGACGCTTTTTTCCCTAGGTGAATGGGTAGGGGTACCATGTACCCCATACTCATTCACATAGGGTGGGGGGCCGGGATCTGGGGGCTCCCTTATTAAAGGGGGCTCCCGGATTCCGATAAGCCTCCCGCCCGCAGACCCCAACAACCAGGGTTGTCGGGAAGAGGCCCTTGTCCTCATCAACATGGGGACAAGGTGCTTTGGGGTGGGGGGGGCCCGGCAGGGTGCCCCCCATGCCCTAAAGCACCCACCCCCCCATGTTGAGGGCATGCGGCCTGGTACGGTCAAGGAGGGATGGGGGGCGCTCGCTCGTCCCCACCCCCATTCCTGACCAGCCGGGCTGCGTGCTCGGATAAGGGTCTGGTATGGATTTTGGGGGGGACCCCACGCCGATTTTTCGGCGTAGGGGGTTCCCCTTAGATCCATACCAGACCTAAGGGCCTGGTATGCCCCTGGGGGGGAACCCACGCCGGTTTTTTCATTTAAAACTTGGCGCGGCGTTCCCCCTCTGGATTCATACCAGACAGCTGTCAGCTCTGTCTGTCGCTCATCGGGAAAGGAAAGAAAAGTTTTCCTTTCCCGAATAGCGAGCCAGGCTTGTGCTTACGAAGTCGTACTGAAGTCGTGTCTATATTATTCAGGCACGACTTGCATGCTACTTCAGGGTTTAACATTGAGGTCTATGGAGTACAATTCGCATAGAAGTTGGACCAAAGTAGTGCAGGGACTACTTTCAAGTCGGCACGACTTAAAGTCATGCCAGTATGAATGGTAGTCATTGAAAATCATGGAGAATGACTTGTCATACGATTTTGCAGTACAAAATCGTGGGACAAGTCGTATAAGTGTGAAAGGGGCCTAAATATTGATTGATTCATTTTATTCCAGTGGTGCGTTTCATATAAAGTCCCGCAAACTCCTTATTCTCATGTTCCCCTTTTTCTCCAGAATAGGATTTTTCCGTCATACTTGCCTGTAAAATCCTTTTGAGTACATCATGGGACAAAGAGTCAGGCTAATATTCATTATCTACTGGGTTATACTCCATCTTCAGGTGAATGGACACTGGAGAAAGAAAAAAAAAAAAGAAAAGAAAGGAAAGATCTCTCTGTCCCATGATGTACTCAAAGAAAAGGATTTTACAGGTAATTATGACGAAAAAATCCATTTTCTTTTTCATACATCATGGGACACAGAGTCAAGTTAATATTCATTACCTACTGGGACGTCCCAGAGCAATAGCCTTGAGGGGAGGGACACCCTGCCAAACAATAGCCATCAGAACTTATACGGCAGCCCACAGTCCACTGCAGCGAAAGCCAAATCCTCGGCTGCTCGAACATCCACTTGATAACATTTTGTGAACCTATGCACAGAAAACCAGGTAGCAGCCTTACAAATCTGAGCCACATATACCTGATGGCGAAAAGCCCAGGAGGTTCCCTCACCCCTGGTAGAATGAGCTCTCACCCTAAAGGGAGGAGCTTTATGCTTCAGACCATAGGCCTAAATGACCAATTGACGGACCCAATTGGCAATGGAAGCTGCCTGCCCTTTCTTGGGTCCTTTTGGTAAAACAAAAAAAGGAGTCTGATCCACGGATCTCCGCAGATCTAGACAAATAAACCTTGACTTCCCGGACAACGTCCAATGAGTGCAGTCGTCTCTCTTCCGCCGAACGAGGCCGAGAGAAAAAAAAAAGAAGGCAAAATAACGTCCAGATTTAAGTGAAAGGCCGACACCACTTTTGGCAAAAAGGTTGGAACAGGTTGTAACACGACCCTGTCGTGGTGAAGGATCAAGTACGGTTCCCTGCATGAAAGGGCCAACTCCGACACCCTTCTAGCCGAGGTGATAGCCATCAGGAAGGCTAGCTTGCGTGACAGCAAGTCTAATGGAATTTCCTTGATGGGTTCAAATAGATGTTTCTGTAACACAGACAGCACCAAGTTCAACTCCCAAGGACACGTAGGTGACCTAATGGGGGGGAAGCAAGCGAGTTGCCCCCTGTATAAAAGGTTCGGACCAGTGAATGGGAGGCTAAAGGCCTTTGGAAGAATACTGATAGGGCCGAATCCTGACCTCTGATTGTACTCAAAGCCAAATTTGATTTTCACAGCTGACTGTAGAAAACAGAGAATTCTCCCAATCACATATTTCCGACTATGCCATTTTCTGGCTTCACAAGAGGCAATATAATTCTTCCAGACCTTATGATAAATTTTCCTAGTGACAGCTTTTCTAGCATTCACTAGGGTAGACACTACTGATCCCGAGATGCCACGGTTCTTTAATGCCCTGGCGTCAAATAGCCATGCCGTCAAATTTAGAGACAGTAAATTGGGGTGGACTATAGGACCTTGAGACAGTAGATCGGGGCGCTATGGAAGCGTCCATGGCCCGTCTATTGTCAGTCTCACAATCTCTGGGAACCAGGGCCTTCTGGGCCAGGCTGGTGCCACCAGAATGACTGGAACCCCTTCTTTCCGAATCCTGCGCAACAAATGTGGAAGGAGAGGGATCGGATAAACAAGGGAGTACTGTCTCCATGGAACTATCAGAGCATCTGCTCCGATTGCCAGAGGATTTCTTGTTCGGGACACAAATTGCTGTAGCTTGTTGTTGAATCTGGATGCCAATAGGTCGACCTCTGGCTATCCAACACTGGCAAATTTTCTGGAACACCCCTGGGTGTAGGGACCATTTCCCCAGGCAGATCTGCTGGCGGCTGAGATAATCTGCCTTCTAGTTCTCTACTCCCGGGATATGGACTGCCAATATCATTGGCACATGTCCCTCTGCCCAGTCTAGTATGTGGTTCACCTCCTTCAGAGCTGAACGACTCCTGATACCGTCTTGGTGGTTTATATAGACCACTGCAGTGGCATTGTCGGACTGAACCCCGATAGGGCAGGTCTGAAGCTCCACCGTCCAGGACTGAAAGGCCAGACGTAGTGCCCATAATTCCAGGACGTTGATGGGCAGGATCTGTTCTGTCCCTGATCATTTCCCCATGAGTTGTGAGCCCTTCAAGGTCACAAGATGTATGTGTGAAACGTGTCTATGTGACCAGTTTGGTGTCTGCCTTTTATTTTTTTTTTTACAAAGATAACACCAATCGGAAGTTCTTGATGTGCAGCCATTTCTTTTTTCTTTCCTAGGGTCACTCCACAGCCTGAGAGACTGGCATCTGTAGGCAGTACTCTCCAAGTTAACGGGAGAAAGGATTTTCCCTTTCACAGGTTCTGATCCTGCAACCACCAGTTTAGGTTTAAGCGTGCCCAGAGAAGATAAGCACATTGGATAATCCAGGGCTTTTCCTCTTCTGGTCCAGGCCAACAAGAGGTCTTGCTATAAAGGCCTGGAATGGAACTGGGCATAGGGCACTACCTCGAAGGAGGATACCATCTCCTCCCTAAAAGACTCATACAGAGCCGAATGGAGGGTTGTCTGGTGCCCCTTATTCGACTGGTTTCAAGGCTGACTTTTCGGTATTTATGATCCAGCCTAAGCTTTTCAAATGCCACACGGTGCATATTATGCTCTGTTCTAGAGCCTGTAATGAGTGATCTGAGTAGGAGGTCATCAAGATACCCGATCACCAGGATCCCTTGGGCCCTTAAAAGACCAGGTACTGGAGCTAGGACCTTTGTGAACGCCTGAGGAGCTGTAACCAGCCCGAAAGGTAGAGCCACAAACTGAAAATGACTTTCCTCTACTGCAAAACGTAGGAACCTCTGATGAGGCTGAAAGTTATAAAAAAGACGACGTGTATTTACACATATGTAAATCGATGGAGGCTAGAAAGTCTCCCCTCTGAAGTGAGGCTACTACTGAGTGGACAGACTCCATCCAAAAGGACTGTATCAGATACTTGTTCAGGGATCTTTGGTCCAAAATGCGCCTTGTGTCCCCATTTGGTTTCTTAACCATAAACAGGTTTGAGTAAAACCCTGTGCCCCTTTTGGATACTGGAACCTCTACAATCACTCCTTGATTTACTAGATCAGGGGTCTTCAAACTATGGCCCTCCAGTTGTTCAGGAACTACAATTCCCATCATGCCTAGTCATGTCTGTGAATGTCAGTGTTTTACAATGTCTCATGGGATGTGTAGTTCTGTAACAGCTGGAGGGCCGTAGTTTGAGGATCCCTGTACTAGATGATGTAGTGCAGAAAGCAATAAGTTTCTTTTTGGAGGATCTGAGGGAACACTGAATCTTAAAAACCTCTGAGGGGGAACCGCAACTCTAGCTTGTAACTGCGAGATATAATTGAGGTGACCCACTCATCCTGAATTATTGTTCTCCAAATGTCTGCAAAGTGCAGCAGCCTTACCCCCACTCAATGGAGTGGGGCGTCCCCTCAAAAGGAGGGCTTGGTGCTGGGTTTAGAAGAATCTTGGACCCAGGGCTTCTTATGGCCTTGGGGCTTGCCCCTGGCCCCCGCGCCCTGTTGGCGGCGGAGCCGCCTTGATGCTGAGACATTAGAGGAAGCAGTTCCTGAGGTTTTAAACGAGGGACGTCTGGTGCTTTTCTTCACAGGAAGTAGAGAACTCTTCCCTCCGGAGATCTTTTGGATAGATTTGTCCAAATGAACGTTCCTCATGAAAAGGGAAACCTGCCAATAACTTTTATACAAGGAAGCTCAGCTGAACAGTTCTTAAGGCATAAGAGTCTGCGCATATGTACAGATGAGAGAGCCAAACGAGAAACCTGCTGTATTGAATCCTTTAGGGCGTCAATAGCAAAAACACAGCGCTCGAGAAACATCTGTCTTACTTTCAGGCAGATAATCCTCCTGGTTAGGCCTATCAGGGCGTTTGACTGGATCCTTTAAAGACTGGCAGATACCAATTGCTGCAACATCTGGCTGAATAGCTGAACTAGCCAAAGAAAAAGGAAGCCTTTAATAACAACTCTAATTTCTTGTCAACAAACCCTGTGCGTTATCTACCAGACAAGTTCAGTTCTTGTTTAAAGGAACAGACTGCTGCATCTACTGCTGCCATGCTCCATTTTTTAATGAACTTTTCATCTATGGGACATAAAAGGGAAAACCTCTTCTTAGGAGGAACAAAAATCCTTTCAGGATGTTCCCAATCAGCATACACTGCCTGTTCCAACGGGGGGGTAGAGGGAAAGCCTGTGTGGCCTGAAGAGGCCTCAGGGATCCCAAAGAGGACCAGGGGGGCTCAGTCACCTCTGCAAGAGGCAACTTAAAAGGCAGAACAAACATTTTCGGTCAGAGTCAGGATCAAAAGCCTCTGCGACTGAGAGGCAGACATCAACTGGATATCTTCTTGTCCAGAGTGCTCGGAAATAGACTCATCTGCCGGGCCCCCCACAGAGTCCTGAGCTTTAAGCTCTTCCCCATCCTCAACCCATTCCTGCTCCAGACTAGGAGGCCTTGTGGAGGGGGATCTGTCACGCTTCCTGCTATCCTGTGGGATGGAGGGAGTCATGCCAGCAATTCTGTGCTCTAACCCAGCTAGGGCCGAGGACAGTTCAGATTGTGGACAAGGAAAGATTACTCCTGCGCTTGTGAGGGTCTTGTTTGGGTTTGAGAAGAGTAGTATTGTGAACTGTAGCAAAGCTAAAAGAGATGGTATTGCATGTCCCGCTGCCCAGAAATTGACCCCGGGGTGGTCAGGTAAGGCTATATGGAGAGTGATGGATGACGGGCGCGTGATCAATAGCTCACATCAAAACATGTAAAATTTATTTCAGAGGAAATAGAAAGCAAATAAAAGCAATTGAGTAATACCAATACTACGTATCATGCAAACAGGTAACAAAATATAAGACATGGAAAATAAAAAAATGGGTTAAAAATATCATGAGCCCATGTTAAGGCGGGTGTTTAGAGTTGGCTAACGCGTTTTGAGGATAACCTCTTCATCAGAGCCTATTGAGAACCAGGGTGCAGTCTCTATATGCCAGTAGGCCAAAATATGTACATCAACATAATGGCTAGTTGGAAAAAACGGCCTGAAATGGAAGATGCGATTTTCTGTGTTCCATACCAGTCCACGTTCAAGCGTTCTATGTGATAGTTGATGGTGTGTGTGTTCTCCTTTAAGTTTGTAGAGAAAGGATTGTGGGGTAGGTGTGGACCTGTCACGGGCTGGGTGGAAGAGAGATTATTTGACCTGTGTACTCCTGGGAAGGTGCTGTCCAGTTTATGGAGGATGGAGGGAGGTGAAGATCTCATGAGAGAATGCTGCAGCCGTGTGTGTCCGCAGCAGTCTCTCTGTTTCAGGTGAAGGAGACAGTTCATCCTTAGTGATAAAGAGTGAAGCAGCAGCGTTGACTGTAGGCACAATACCAGAAAGGCGCAGTGGCTCAGATTGCCTGAAAGCCTCTGGTCTTTCAGGGGATATGACTAGGTTCATCAGGAACTACTGACGACGTTGGTATGCCCTTCCTGATGAGCGGGACTAACGCACTCTTTTTTTTGAAGACATTTACCCCCCCCCAAAAAAAAAGTGTATTTGGGTGTAGTATTAAAACACCTCAGAAGGGAGACCCTTTAATAGGGCTCCCGAGCCCCTATGTAACAATCCTGCTAAGCACCTTCAGCCTGCCAAGCAACACTTGGTGACTCACGTGACCCGGTAAGGAAAGAATGAACTGCTGCAAGTGTCTGTCCAGAGCCTGCTCTTTGTCCCACAGCTGCCTTCTGGAAGCACTGTATAGCTTGGCCTATACAGCTTAAATAAGCTGGGTGTGTGCCGCCTACATGGTCCCGGCAAACGGGCGTGGCTGTATTCGCGTATGACGCGAATCCTCATGCGCCCAGATAAAGGCTACTGCGCATGGGCGGTGAAGCCACGTGCACCATGGCCGCCAAACAACTGCTAAGTCCAGTGGCGCTTTTGCGAACGCATATGCGCCATGGCCGTCAAACAACAACTGCTGAACACAATGGCACTCTTGCGAATGCACGATCGTCATGGTGAACCAAGGCAAAATGGCGCACCGTCGTGTGCCATCATACAGGTAAGAAACAGCCAAACGCAAGCAAAAAAAAAAAAAAAGGTAGCTAGCTTGTTACAATCACTGGGACACCCCACAATAATAGTAAACAGGTTTTACTTACCCGTCCAAGCGCAGAGCAGCTTAGAAACGAAGAGCCCAAACTTCACGCATCATGGCGGGTTCACGTCACTTGAGGACCTTCAAGGACTGGGTACCCTTTTCATGTTTAGGGTCCACTCCCTTGGACCTGTACAGCACCCTGCAGGAATGCTTTAGCGCTGTGGTGTCCAGGATTCCACTTCGCAGGGTCCAGTGCCCGGAGGCCGCATTACAGGCAAAATGTCACAGGATCTTGAGTCTGCTTTGCGAGGCTCGGGAAACATTTATCTAATCACATAAAAGCCTGTGTCAAAATGGATCCGATCGGTCAATCCCTTGATTCATTTAAGAACAGTTTGTGAGACTAGAGACCTGGAGCTCAGAGATCTCAAACAAACCATGCCATCCACCTTGCAGACACTGGTAAAAAACTGAAGTGCTTCCTGTGTGGGAGGGGTTATATAGGGGATCACTTCCTGTCTGAAGACCTTTGGTCTACCAGTGTCCATTCACCTGGAGATAGAGTATAAACCAGTAGGTAATGAATATTAGCCTGACTCTGTGTCCCATGATGTATGAAAAAGAAAGAATGGTACTGAAGGATAGACGCCCAAGCTTCAAAAAGGGGCCGGGCGGAAGTGCACATTCCATGCATCGAAGCGTGTCATCATCTGGTGCCAGAACAAGCACCAGATGACGCATCTTGTTCTGCTTCGACCTATCATACAGGGGAGCTACCCAGATGTGTATAATGCTTGAAAAAATAAAAAGGAAGAAACCCCCCAGGAGGACCGATGACCACCCACACCATTACTTTATTAGAAAGAATAGGCAATAAAGGCATCAGTCAAGCGGCAAAGTCTAGCAAGTCTTGAGGAAAAAGAAAACCCAGTTAAGCAATTGGACGAGGAACACAGACACCAGGGCCTAGTCACACCCCCCCCCCCCCCCACCCTTTCGATAAATTTTCCATTTACTTGCAATGTGCCTATGAATGTGCTAACAGTTTAACTATTCCAGGAAGAGTCAATTCCCTAGAGCAACCCCCCTTCGCCATGCATGTCTTAGCCCTCACCCCTTTTGGAACTTCTCATTTGTGGAACTGCGTTAGCCCATCTCCTCTGCCCTTCCCTAAACCTCCCTATACAACCTTGCTCTGAGTCAGCTAGGTCCCCTGACTTCACATTCAAAATTGTGGCATCCAGCAGTCTCTACACACAAAACTTTCACATATGTACAATGCCTGGTCCTTCTCTGCTCTCAGCGATTTAATTATGTGGCCCTTGCATCACTACAGGACACAGTAGTGATACAGAAGCAGACAGGAGAAACTAGTGTGCAGCAAGCAACCAGACATTGGATACACCTAGAAGTGTGTGGGATGCAGGAGATTTTCACCCAGCCTCAAGGTAGAAAAAAAATTGGCAGCATGGGTGACAGGCCAAGTATTTACCCTTTTCTTTAAAAACAATCATTTTTAAATTTTCTTCCAACAACAGACACTTTAAAAGCAGCAAATCAGTCCAACAGTCAAGAAACTAGCACTTTCAAAAGCCATGGTGGCCCCTGCATTACTCTTTTGACCAAAGCTTGAGCTTAAGTTTTGTCTGGTTCCAAATAAACAGCCAAAATTTGATCAGCTTGTTTCCCTGTCAGCACCATTGCACACAATATACTTCAGGGAACCAAACAAAAATAATAATAATAATAATAATAATAATAATAATAATAAAAGCCATGCAGAAAAAGTCAGTAGAACAGCGCCTGCATCCAATCCACCACAGTGGGAGTTTTCTCCATCTATGCTACACAGTGTGGATGGACCAATTTGTTAAGATTTTTTTTTATTCAGCCTAAAAAAGGTATGGGCGCTTTAAGGTTGGAGAAGCACATTTATTAAATAAAAGCAGAAAAGTCTCACCAGCAGCAGCAATCCCGATTAAAACAGATAACGTGTAAAATGACCAGGTGTATGGCTGGATGAACATTGCAATATAGGCACTAAAAGAAAACAGAAGTTGTCAGTGTGATTAAATAATTCATGTTGTCATGTTTGTTTTGCTCCTACCATATGCAGTGAGGTGTTCCAACGTTATAGGAAAGCATACAACTATTTCAGAATTAAATACATGAGATAAAATCATGGAAAAAAGGAAAAAGATCCATACATGTATATGCCATAATATCAAGGGGATGGGTGGAAGACAGGCATTACACAAAACCGTTGAGCACATGATGCCATGTGTGAGTATTTAAAGTGTATCTTGGTATAGCTTCAGGACAGTGGCAATGATATTTGGACCGGGGGGGGGGGGGGGGGGGTTAGATACCTCCAGTACAGGCTGATCTGCAGAGAGAACAAAGCTTTCCATGGCATCCAATCATCTCCCACCACTCAGATTGGTTGGTTAGGTTTGTCAGTTGCTGCCCTTTTTTTTTTATTTTTATTTTTTTTGCTGTAATACTCCATTAACATGGTTGTCATTTTTAACACAGTGAAATTGTTTACCATATACAGACAGTACACTTTCATATGTTGCAAACAGCATTTTTGATAAATGAGTGCTACAAAGCTCACAAGCACATTACAGCTGGATTGTACAACCCCCCCCCCCTTTTTGGTCATTCTAAAATCAGATTGTAATGTGTATGGCCAAATTAATTCTGCATACGGACAGATGCAAACAGATTATCTGACCACCAAAAGATCTTTCATACAAAAGCCTAAACCAGGTTCTGCTGGGGGGGGCATGCTGCAAGAGTAATATTGGTTTGAATCACAGAGTGTGGCCTTAACCCACAGGGAAGTTTATACAGTTAAATAACATGGCTAAAACAGTAAGATCAGGCAGAAGCATATTTTGCAACAGATTCTGCAGCCAGAGCAAGAAGTTACCACACTTTGGGTTGCATTTGTAAAACTTTCTCAAGAGTACAGCACAATAGTAAGACCCCCCTTATTAGAAATATATCAGAAAGAGAAGAGAAGACATACATGCCTGAGAATGTGGCAGTCCAGTTCAGCGTGCACCAGCCTGATCGCTCCTGGGATTTTAAGACAAAAGAAACAACTACCAGGACAGTCACCAGCTCTCTGCTCAGTGAAGACAGAGAACCAAGCGATCAGCAGTCTTTGATCACTCATTTCTCTGTCTTAACAGCAGCGGGGGACAGATGCAGCATCCACCTAGGCAAGTATAATATTTTTTTTTTAACTTCTGTTTTAAAGTTTCATGGTTGATTCCACTACTGAGCATTATAATTAGATTGAATACAATTGTAATATTTAAAGAGCAGATACTCACCTATAAAATAAACCACTTGCGAACATTGAAAGTTGACAGCCAATCAAGGCAACTACAGAAGGAGCTATAAGATTGGAAGCTGAAAACACTCCATATATGATGGCCATGCTGTGAAAAAAAAAAAAAAACACAAGTTATGTCTCGTGTATGCAGTAGCATTCTAAAAACAGACTACTGTAGTCGTCTTACATTACAATATTAAAAAAAAAAAACAAAAAAAAAAAAAACAAACCCACGCCCCTTTTTGCAGTCAAAACTGTTAAAAGAATATCAGTTTTATTTAATGCTTGGCAAAGCAAAACAAACAAAAAAAAAATAAAAATCTACTTCCTCTCCAGTGCACCACATACATGTTAGCATGTATCACAATGTAAAAACCTGTTCCCACAGAAGCTTCTCTAGGTTATCATGTGACTGCAAAAGTATTAATCCCCAGTGCTCATGAGCAGCTGTGGTTGGTAAAGGAAGGGTGTTAACATAGTTACACTGAAGAACCAGAACTTTGCAGTCATGTGATTGCATAAAAAAAAAAAAAAAGAAGATGGGAAGAGAGGTATTTACATTTTGATATATGCTAAAATGTACACCGGACACTGGGGGAAGAAGCATTTTAAAGTAGGTTTGTTTGCATTTGACTTGTACTGTTGCATTTGACATCAGCTGAAAAGCTACAGAAACCATTTGAAATTCATTGACAGGTGCATTTAAACTGCAGCCAACCTTCTGACCTGTAAGCTGCTTTTGCATTCCCACAGATTTGTATTGGGGGAAGAAGCAGTTCTGATACCAACAAGGTAAGGTATCATAAATTAACCTCCTGACTTTAAGGCCTGATTCACTCCTATGCATTTTTTGTGCTTTTTGCATTTTGCACTACAGAACGTGTTCCATAGGAAACCATGTTAAATGGTCTGTAGTGCAAATCTGCAAAATGCACTAAAAACACTTAGGTGTGAATCAGGCCTAATACAGGTGCAAAGTTTGCTGGACATCATTAAGAGTTTCCTTGCCAACTTCACTTGTCAAATGGGTCTGCACGTTAAACTTTGGGTCTGGACACAAACAGGGTAATAGGAGGATTTTACCATCCTTGCTAGAAACAAGTCATCTTATTAATGGCTTGAATGATCATTTCCTTTACTATAAATTTCAGAAGGTGCCCTTTTTAGATGACATTTTACATACCTTGTGTAGCCACTGCCACGGAATTCTGTGTTATTTAAACTGGAGATAACAGTTTGCTGTGAGGAAGCAAGAAAAAAAAAAAATTATACAAGGAGGTTAAAATACAAACAGAACAAGTTCATTCTGCACCAGTCTCATGTCACTAAGCTGTCAGGAGCCCCTTTCTTTGAATTATAATGTCTTGGTCTATTGTTTCTTGCTTCCTTATAATGGTAACACAATCCGTTCAAATCTATTTTTATTAGAAAGTTTTCAAAACCAAATTCTATTTAAAATCAATTCCTACCAATAAAGCTATGCAACAACCATGCACAGAGTGACCTCAGCCTTCAGTCATTCAAAGTGACTGAAGGTCAGCCTAACTAATCTCATTCCTGATGAACCTGTCAGCCATCTCCCGCCCACGATCCATCAATTGGAAAAGAAAAAAACAAAAAAAAACAAACACACGCCGATTGGAACCTTGTTGGCCTTATAGCTGCTGCATCCAAATTAGATGGACCTGCTGTTTGGGTATTTTGGCAGCCAGTGGGGCTGAGTGTCAGAATACAATTCCTGCAGCCAGAGATTTATCCATCTACACTGTGTAACGTGTATGGGAGATATTGTTAGTTCCTGCAGGCTGAACAGAAAAAAAATAAAATAAAAATCTATATGTGTATGGCCAGCTTTAGCTTCAATGTCATCTCAATCTGTATTGATAATCGAATGCCTTTATCTTCTGATTAGATATTTGATTAATACTACTTTTTTTTCTCAGTATTATCTAAAATCCTATACCCCTGCCCTACAACCTGCCCTTCGCATCACATTTCAGCTATGACCAGATTTCTAATCCTCCAAGAAAAAGTTATAGCAAAAAAAAGATGGCTGCTTAGTGACTTGTGATTTCACCAACAGATGTGAAGACCAAGCTCTGAATTACAATGCCAGCAGGGTGCAGGTTTTAGAAGACTGTAAAAGTCAACATGACAAAGTTCGGGCTGTCACAAGGGTTTACTAAATAGATTGAAGCTGCTATTCCAGCACTTTTGTGTTAAACTGGTGAATCTTCTTGCTTGCTGATTTGAAGTATCCAGAGGACAATTACCTCCCCTCATCCCCATCTGTTCTTCAGAAAAGTATTAAGAAATGCAAAGTCTAGTTCCTATTAAACTCTATACTAATGAAGAAGAGCAGAGTTCCAGCATGAAGGCCTTACACCCCCACACAGAAAAGAGCAACAATCCTAGTTATGCATAGGACTTCTGGAGAACATATTTTTTCTGCCTTGGTTATGTCAGTTTAATTTAAAATGAAAAATATCACTGGATATTTGCCTGATGGGGGGGGGGGAAAAAAAAAAAAAAAAAAAAATCTGGGTTTTTTTTAAATATTTTTTACACAATACTGACAAGGCAAGACTTAAATAATTTGTTAGCACCTATAATATATATATATATATATATATATATATATATATATATATATATATATATATATATATATATATATATATATATATATATATATATATATATATTTGCAGGGCGGTTGTTTCACAATGGTGGTTGTATCTGTTCACACCGGTTTACTCTACGCATCACTCTGGACCTTAGGGTTCTATTCACTAGTCTCGGGTAAATTGAGATTCACTTTTATCACTAGTTCCTATTGGCACATTTAGGTTGATCATTATCACTTCTGCTTGGTGATCGTCTCATTTTAACTATTCCAACATTTTTCACTTATATTGGCTTGGTCCTCACTAATACTCTCCACTATCCCCCTGTGCTATCCTTTACCGAGTATAGGACATATTACACACTGTAAATATATTATTTTTCTGTAGTACCCTTTGATGGTTCCAGCACATACAGTCACATGATTATTTCCACCATGGGAATTGTCCTCCCTGGATGTCATCCCTGCTAGGTCATGAGCTGTCCATGCCACCTCAGCTCCCCTTGCTGATGCCCTTAGTGGGATCTCTGGCTCTTAGTGCCATACTTCTATCACGCAGGTATATTTTGTAAATACTTCAGAGAGAGTAAAGTCTATACAGTTTTAGCTAAAGTCTGAGAAAAAGATTGTGAGGGAATTGAATGTGTAGGACTGCCAACATCCTTTAATTATAGAAAGAGAGAACATGCAACCAGTGCAATAGGAGCTGCCCCCTTGGACTTTTAAGGCAGAAATGGGAGTAATGATTTAAAAAGGCAACCAAGTGCAAAAGATTAATTTTATCTTAAAACAAAAACAGTCACTTTAAAATATACAAAGTACACCAATGAATTAGTTATACATAGATATCTATTTCAAAAGCTAATAATGTAGGCACTGTCAGAGTCAAGCTGAGGTCAGTACATGAAGAATTGTAGCATGCATCCCGACATGTTTCATAAATTTTTATTGGTACATATTTTCCTTCATCAGGGGAGATTTAGGTTTGGGTGATAGATAAAGATATAGTATTTGTACACTGGTACATGAAGACAGGTAATTTTATATAATGAGCTGTACGATATTTTTAGGCTAAAAAAGGTACTTACATACAGGGTTCATTGGAATAGCATAGGCAAATTTAATTTACAGGCCGCCTCACCACCTGGCCTAAATGAGGCATTCAATTCCTGTCTCCCGGGCTTTGTTTCAGGGGGAGGGGGGGGTGTGAATTAAATTTATAGCCCCCTCTCTTCTCAAACCCTGAATGTACCATCTTTAGCCATATTTTTATTTCTCTATCTTATTGGAGATTCAGCTTATGGGCCACTGTACCATCAGGCCCCAATAAAGCATTTGACTATAAAATCTTTTTTTTTTTTTTGAGATCTTTTCTGCATTGATTTTTCACAGTATAGCTTTATAAGTATATGATTACTTTCATAACTACATGTTTGCACTGTGGATGACCTACCCTATTGTCAATCATATCTATTTGATATTTAACCGCCATGTATGTGTATTCAAATTATTTCACAATTCCTTTGTTGTTTTGTCATGGTCTTATTTCATTTTGTCAATTTTTTTTCCTCTGGTTCTATTTCTCCACTGTATACATGTTGGCTGCTATTGTTCTGTTTGGCCGCTAGGTGGTGCACGATGCGCTCCTAGGGCTGTGCTATGCATTTATCCCTGTTCTGGGGACAGCTGTTAAAGTGTATAGTCTCTCCCTCATTTTCGTACCAGGTGACAAGTGTCACCGGAACAAATCGTATGCGATTCTTCCAAGCAGAAGCACAATCAGCAAAAAAAAAAAAAAAAAACAAACAAAAAAAATAATAAACAAAAAACAAACCACCTAACTTATTCCAAAATGGACTACATTAATCTTCCTCAAAATTCTACAAACAATACCCCATGATGACATTGTGAAAGACGTTTGTTTGGAATCTTTGCAAGATTTATATAAAAAAATAAAAATAAAAAGGTCACATGTACATAAGTATTCACAGCCTTTGCTCAATACTTTGTTGAAGCATCTTTGCCACCAATTACAGCCTCAAGTCTTTTTTGCGTATGATGCTACAAACTTGGCACACCTATTTTTGGGCAGTTTCGCCCATTCCTCTTTGCAGGACCTCTCAAGCTCCATAAGGTTGGATATGGAGGGTTGGTGCACAGCCATTTTCAGAGATATTCAATTGCGTTCAAGTCTGGGCTCTGGCTGGGCCACTCAAGGACATTCACAGTTGTTCTGTAGCCACTCCTGTGTTACCTTGGCTGTGTGCTTAGGGTCGTTGTGCTGTTGGAAGATGAACCTTCAACCCAGTCTAAGGTCCAGAGCGCTCTGGAGCAGGTTTTCATCACGTTTGTCTCTGTACATTGCTGCTTTCATCTTTCCCTCAATCCTGACTAGTCTCCCAGTTCCTGCCACTGAAAAACAACCCCGCAGCATGATGCTGCCACCAACATGCTTCACTGTAGGGATGGTATTGGCCAGGTGATGAGCAGTGCCATGTTTCCTCCAGACATGACGCTTGCCATTCAGGCCAAAAAGTTCAATCTTTGTTTCATCAGACCAGAGAATTTTGTTTCTCATGGTCTCAGAGTCCTTCAGGTGCCTTTTGGCAAACTCCAGGCGGGCTGTCATGTGCCTTTTACTGAGGAGTGGCTTCCCGTCTGGCCAGTCTATCATACAGGCCTGATTGGTGGAGTGCTGCAGAGAGGGTTTTTCTTCTGGAAGGTTCTCCTCTCTCCAGAGAAACGCTGGAGCTCTGTCAGAGTGACCATCGGGTTCTTGGGCCTTAGTCAGGGAGATGACCCTTCTCTCCCGATCAGTTTGGCCGGGTTGCCCACTCTAGGAAGAGTCTTGGTGGTTCCAAACTTCTCCCATTTACAGATGATGGAGGCCACTGTGCTTATTGGGACCTTCAATGCTGCAGAAATTTTTCTGTACCCTTACCCAGGTCTGTGCCTCAATACAATTCTGTCTCGGAGGTCTACAGACTATTCCTTGGACTTCATGGCTTGATTTGTGCTCTGAAATGCCTTGTTAACTGGGGGACCTTATATAGACAGGTGTGTGCCTTTCCAAATCATGTCCAATCAACTGAGTTTACCACAGGTGGACTCCAATCAAGTTGTAGAAACATTTTAAAGATGATCAGTGGAAACAGGACGCACCTGAGCCAAAATTTTGAGTGTCATGGCAAACGCTGCGAATTCTTAAGTATATGTGATTTGTTTTTTGTTTTTTTAATATATTTGCAAAGATTTCAAACAAACTTCTTCCACGTTGTCATTATGGGGCATTGTTTGTAAAAGGTTGATGAAAATAATGAATGTAGTCCATTTTGGAATAAGGCTGTAACATAACAAAATGTGGAAAAAGTGAAGCGCTGTGAATGATCCGTTAACCCGAGATAAGACATACAATTGATAAATACAGTTCTCCTCTGAAACACAACATGTAAGGACTAAAAAGGACATTGATAAGTATTCTTCTTAAAGACATACCGCAACATTGCCGCAAGTCTGAAAGGCAGTAAACATGAACATAAAGGCAAAGCCCAAGATGAAGATGTTCATCAGTTTCTTCTGTTCTGGAGTCATGGTTTCTCTTTTAGGATGGATTGATTAATAAAAAGGAACAGAGGACACAAGCCTGTACAAAGGGTGAAACAGAGAAAATCGCCATTAGCAATAGATATATCTTTACCATTTCATTTTTTTTAAGGCAACATATCATTGTTTTTCTACAGATTGTATTTTTTTTCTCTCAACATAATAAAAACATTGTGACTTACAAGCTCTCTTAATTTTAATCATATTTAGTCTGCTCATATTTTTCATTTCCAGGTACTTTACTTCGCTCATTAGCAAAAAATGATGGGGTGGGGGCCATCAACTTGCGAATGATTTTTTATTTTTTTAAGTGATTGTAAACCTTCAAATGTTTTTGCTTTAACCACTTCAATACCGGGCACTTAGACACCTTCCTGCCCAGACCAATTTTCAGCGCGGTCGCATTTTGAATGACAATTGCACGGTCATACAACACTGTACCCAAACTAAATTTTTATCATTTTGTTCCCATAAATAGAGCTTTCTTTTGGTGGTATTTGATCACCTTTGGGATTTTTATTTTCTGCTAAACAAATAAAAAAAAGATCGAAAATTTAAAAAAAAAAAATTATTTCATTTACAAAACTTTGTAAATAAGTAAGTTTTCTCCTTCACTAATGGGGCTGCACTGATGGGCACCAATGAGGTGGCACCGATGGGCGGCACAAATGTACTGTAATGTATGTCACTGATGGATGCCAATCAGTGATGCCCATTTTGGGCACTGATTGGCATCCATTGTGGTCTAGAGTGGCATACCTGGTGGTGACATCCCTGGTGGTCCTAGCAGCGTCCCTGGTGGTCCAGTGTGGGCATCCTGGGGGGGGGGGGGTGTGCTGCGCTGATAATCTATCAGCACAAACCCCTCCGTCAGAGGAGCAGCCCCATCGGCTCTCCTCTACTCGCGTCTGACAGAGCGAGTGAGGAAAAGCCAATCACCGACTCCTCCTGTTTACACTGTGATCAGCCGTGATTGGTTACGGCTGATCACGTGGTAAAGAGTCTCCATCAGAGACTCTTTACCTAGATCGGTGTTGCGGGGTGTCAATCTGACACCCCGCAACAATGATTGCCGCGATATGCGCCCCCAGGGGCGAGCAGCGGCTCAATATCCTGAAGACATCATATGACGTCTGGTCAGGATATTGAAACCACTTTGCCGCCGTCATTTTGCTATACGGTGGGCGGCAAGTGGTTAAAAATAACAAACGTGTTATACTTACTTGCTCCTTGCAATGGTTTTGCATAGAGCAGCCCTGATCTACTTCTTCTCGGGACCCCCGCCAGCGCTCCTGGCTTGTGGATGCTTTCTCCCGAGCTCCGCTCTGTGTGATCCATAAGACACAGCTGTATCTGTGCCAATGAGAAGGTAGAGCAGAGAGACACTGCTCTTGTGCACATTGCTGCATAAAGATGGGGCTCAGGTAAGTATAAGAGTGGGCTGAGGGGGATCCTGCAGCACAGATGCAGAGAATGATTTAAAAAAAGGTAAAAATCTTTAAAAAAGGATAAGTTCACCTTTTCAGAAAAAATAATAAAAATGAACATTTCTTTGCAGGTAAGAAAAAAAAAGGAGCCTGTAAAGCACTACACCAGTGATCGCTGATGCCATGCAAGTCTCCTGCAGACCTGTCAGTGTATCTGCTTCCTCGTACAAGGAAGCTGATACATGCTGTCGGGAAGAATGGATGAGCTGGTAGTTCATTGAAAACTACAAGCCGACAGCCGAAAAGGCTGCCGGACCTTGTGGTTTTCCATTCAGAGAGCGCTGTGAATGAGTGTCGCAGCCGATGGGCAGAGCCCCGCACGTTCACATTTTTAAAAAGCTGAGTTAGACTTACCGGTAACTCCTTTTCTGAGAGTCTTCCAGGACAGCCCATGAGACCTTGGGCTCCTCCTACCACGACAGGAAACACGTCACCCCAACCAGATAAAAGGGCGGTCCTCCAGGCCCATGTCAGTATTCTCAAGAACCGTAGGACCCTGCAAAACATATGCATAATACACATAACTTCAGACAATACCGGGTGGGAATCCGGCTGTCCTGGAAGACTCTCAGAAAAGGAGTTACCGGTAAGTCTAACTCAGCTTTTCTCCAAGCGTCTTCCAGGACAGCCCATGAGACGATGAGCCAGAACTTACCAGTCTAGGGAGGGACAACTGCCTGAAGGACCTTACGACCAAACGCCTGCTCCTGAGCTGATAGGAGATCCAGGCGATAATGTTTAATGAAGGTCGAGTAACTGGACCAAGTGGCAGCCCTGCAAATTTTTTTCCGGTGAGGCACCAGCCCTCTCAGCCCAAGACGTAGACAAGGCTTTAGTTGAGTGCGCAGTAACAAAAGGTGTAGGGACCTCCCTAATTTTGTAAGCTTCCAAGATGGCCTGCTTTATCCATCTAGCCAATGTGCCTTTAGATGCACTATTCCCCTTGTGAACTCCAGAAAAGAGGACAAACAAGGCATCAGTTTTCCTAAAGGTCTTCGTGACCTCAAGATAGACCAAGAGAATCCTTCTTACATCTAGAAAACTAAATTTTCTTTCTAAGTCGCCCTGTGGCGAACTACAAAAGGTTGGCAATACAATGTTCTGAGATCGGTGGAATGTACTTGCCACCTTGGGCAAAAAACCTGGATCGGTTCGTAACACAACTCGATCCTCCAAAATCGTGAGAAAGGGCTCCCTAACTGATAGGGCCTGCAACTCACTTACCCTACGAGCTGAGGTAACAGCTATAAGGAACACAGTTTTTAATGTAAGTAACTTAACTGACATACTTTCCAGAGGTTCAAACGGAAATTCTACCAGAGTTTGAAGTACTAGGGACAGATCCCACGTTGGACAACTTCTCACTACTACTGGTCTGGCCCTAGAGATAGATTTGAAAAATCTGGCTATAGTGGGATTTTCCAGGAGAGAAAACTGGAGGAACACACTAATAGCTGCCGCCTGTACCTTTAAGGTACTAACAGAAAGACCTTTGTCGACACCCTCTTGGAAAAATTCCAAAATAGACGGAATATCATGAGCTAATCTATCATTTTCAGATAACCATGAGTTAAACCTTTTCCAAACTTTGGAATATATGGCTCTAGTAACTGGCTTCCTGCAATTAACGAGAGTCCTGACTACTTTGTCAGAGAACCCTTGGGCGCTCAGTATCTTTTCTTCAGATACCAGGCCGTCAAGTTTAAGGAAACCACCTGAGGGTGTGATACTGGACCCTGCAATAATAGGTCTTCCCTTTTCGGAAGACTCCACGGAGGCTCTGAAACCAGAGACTGTAGCAGGGAAAACCATGGCCTCTTGGGCCAAAACGGGGCAATTAGAATCAGATCCGTCTCTTCCAGCCGAAACTTCCGGAGGACTTCTGGAATCAGCCTGATTGGCGGAAAGGCATAACATAGGCCTGGAGGCCACGGGTTTGCCAGAGCATCGATCCCCAAGGCTTGGTCTGCCGGGTTCATGGAAAAGAATATCTCCGTCTTGCGGTTGTTTCGGTTTGCGAACAAATCCGCTACCGGATAACCCAATCTCTTGGTGAGGTCTGCAAAGACTTCGGGATGAAGGGACCAGTTGTCTCGGTCTATCCTGTGACGGCTGAGATAATCTGCCAGGCAATTGTTTTTCCCCTTCAGGTGTACAGCAGAAATGGAGGCTAGATTCCCCTCTGCCCATGAAAGGATCTCCTGGGCAATGGACTGAAGCCTCCGGCTTCTCGTGCCTCCCTGCTTGTTGATATACGCGACTGTCGCTATATTGTCTGACAGGATTTGGAGGTTAATAAATAGAAGGAACAGCGCTCGCAACAAAAATTGGTTGTGCTAAATGCTATCGCTGCTGTAGCAAAGTGTAAAGCTTTAAATAAAATAATAAATGGTTACAGCGCTGATAGTCATGCAATACCGTGCTAAGTGCTGAAAAATATTATACATGTAACTACTAATTTCCACAATGTGAGTGATATATCAATCAGTGTTACCTAATTAGACACAACTTGAAAAATGTGTTGGTGAATGGTTATCAAATCAGATATAATAAAATAAAAAATATAAAATATTAGTGAACTCTAATCACAATATACCAGTGCAAAAAATATTAATAATAATATAGTCCCGAACCAACTAGCCCCAGCTGGGCATGGAACTCAGACAACCAACTCAATGGTATCCCAACGGTTCCTATGTGAACAAGTCAATCCATACTCTGATCCAACATCAGGTGCTTCTGTCTGGATAGGTGGATACTTAGACTGATACTTCAATTTATAGAGCCATATATCTTGCAAACGATCACCCAAAGATAAAAGGAGAGAAAATATATATATGGTGAAGTACTGCGGGATGTAAGAGCCAATCGCACCACAAACCGCTACTCACGCTTTCCCTGGTGACAGTCAGGCATAACAGGCATATCAGATGCTTCCACGATCGCCGCTTGGTAGCGTGCGCTCCACGAAGCCAGGAAGTTAAAAAGCGTCACTTGGTTGTTTGAAGGCCGGATGTGACGTCACATCCGGCCTTCAAACAACCAAGTGACGCTTTTTAACTTCCTGGCTTCGTGGAGCGCACGCTACCAAGCGGCGATCGTGGAAGCATCTGATATGCCTGTTATGCCTGACTGTCACCAGGGAAAGCGTGAGTAGCGGTTTGTGGTGCGATTGGCTCTTACATCCCGCAGTACTTCACCATATATATATTTTCTCTCCTTTTATCTTTGGGTGATCGTTTGCAAGATATATGGCTCTATAAATTGAAGTATCAGTCTAAGTATCCACCTATCCAGACAGAAGCACCTGATGTTGGATCAGAGTATGGATTGACTTGTTCACATAGGAACCGTTGGGATACCATTGAGTTGGTTGTCTGAGTTCCATGCCCAGCTGGGGCTAGTTGGTTCGGGACTATATTATTATTAATATTTTTTGCACTGGTATATTGTGATTAGAGTTCACTAATATTTTATATTTTTTATTTTATTATATCTGATTTGATAACCATTCACCAACACATTTTTCAAGTTGTGTCTAATTAGGTAACACTGATTGATATATCACTCACATTGTGGAAATTAGTAGTTACATGTATAATATTTTTCAGCACTTAGCACGGTATTGCATGACTATCAGCGCTGTAACCATTTATTATTTTATTTAAGGATTTGGAGGTTGTGACCCCTGATCTCCATCTGAAAAGACTGAAGGGCTCTCTGGACTGCAAGCAGCTCTCTTTGATTGGATGAGGCCCTTGCCTCCTCTGGGGACCACTCTCCTTGTGCTACTGCATTGCTGAGGTGGGCCCCCCTTCCCCAGGAACTCGCATCCGTGGTAATCCTTCGGGAAATGGGAAAGGACCATGGGAGACCTCCTGCTAGGTGCTGACCAGCTCTCCACCACCACAGGCTTCTTTTTATCCTGTCGGGAAGCCAGATCCTTGACTCCAGGGACCTTACGTCCCCGTCCCAGTTTCTTAAAAGAAACCTTTGTAACGGACGCTGACGGAGTCTCGCCCATGGTACTGCGGGAAAACATGAGGTCATAAGACCCACTGCCCTCGACACCTGTCTCAGAGAGACCGACTGGTTGGTCTGCAATGTTGACATAGTCTGGAACACTTTGGTAATCTTCTCCTGAGGAAGAAAAACTCTTTGGTTTACGGAGCAAAAATCGTAACCCAGATAAGTTACTTTCTGGGCCGGAATCAAGGACGATTTTTCTTTGTTTATTAGCCAGCCTAGGGACTGTAAGAAGTCCTGTACAGCCTGGAGATCTTCCAACAGCCTTTGGTATGATTTTGCCACTATCAGGAGGTCGTCTAAGTAAGGGATAACCGTTATTGCCTTTAATCTTAGAGGAGCCAGCACTTCCCCCAACACATTCGTAAAGATGCGTGGGGCTGAGGAAAGACCGAAGGGGAGGGCCTGAAATTGAAAATGTCGGGTCCCCATACCAGTCTTCACTGCCAATCTCAAAAACTTTTGGAAGGCTGGATGGATAGGGATGTGAAGATAAGCATCCCTTAAGTCCAACGTGGCCATAAAGCAGTTTGGGTATAGTAGGTTTTTGATTGTAAAAACCGTCTCCATACGGAAATGCTTGTATCTGATGGACTTGTTTAAGGTCCGGAGATTCAGGATAAGTCGAAACTTTCCTGCCGGCTTTCTGACCACAAATACATGGGAATAGAATCCCTTGCCCCGCTCCGATCGAGGAACAGGAATCAGGACTTTTTGATCTAATAAGTCTCCGATCTGGAGACCCAGAGCCCTCGCTTTCTCCCGATCTTGTGGAGGAGATATGACCAACAAACGTTCTGGTGGTTGGTGAACAAACTCCAGCCTGTACCCGTTGGTCACTAGGTCCAGGACGAAGGGGCTCAGAGTGACTGCTGCCCCCTGTGGGATGAAGGCCCTCAATCTCCCTCCCACCGGGGAACACAAGTCACTGCGGCTTGGCGGGCTGTTGAGGAGGGTTAAATAGCACTCCCCCTTTGCCTCTGCCTTTGTGCCCAGTCCAATGCTTTTTCGGCCTGCTGTCCTTTTCTCTAGGACTCTGTTGCCTGTTTTGGCCACGAAAACATTTTCTGGCTGTCTGTACTCTTTTTCTCTGGAAACGCCTTTTTCTTATCAGCCGTGCGTTCCAGTGCCTCCTGAAGACCTGGGCCAAATAAATGATCGCCAGTTAAAGGAAGGCCACAAAGGCGCAACTTGGAGACCGAGTCCCCTGACCAGGTCTTAAGCCAAAGGCTTCTCCTGGCCGAGTTCACTAGAGCCGAAGTCCTGGCTGACATTCTTACCGACTCAGCAGAAGAATCTGCCAAAAAAACCCACTGCCTGAAATAGGAAAGGAAAAGACTTTAAAATGTGCTCTCTGGAGGTACCTGCTGACAGATGTGACTGAATCTGAGTCAACCAAACCTCCAGATTTCTGGCCACACAAGTGGAAGCCAAAGCTGGTTTCAGGTTTCCAACTGCTGAGTCCCAGGCTCTGTGGAGAAGGATATCCCCCCTCTTGTTCATCGGATCCTTAAGCGTACCCATATCATCAAACGCCAGGTCTTTTTTTTTAAACTTTTTTGAAACTTTTGAAAGAGGTGCGTCTAACTTGGGATTCTTATTCCATGGCTGCGCAGTGTCCTCATCAAAAGGAAACCTCCTTTTTAGGTTACTAGAAAAGAATGGTTTTCTCTCAGGATTATCCCATTCCAGTTTAATAGTATCAACCAAAGAACTATGAACTGGAAACACTCTTGATTTTCTCTTATGTAATCCTTTATACATAAGATCATGTTTGGATAACTGAACCTCTTCCTCTTTTAATTCAAGGGTAGTATAGATAGCCTTTAATAAGTCATCTACATCCTCAACAGATAACTTAAATTTTGAGCCTCGAGTGGATTCTCTATCTCTGGGCTCTGTATCTGACCCTGATTCTTCCAGAGAAGAACGGGTAGATCTGACCTCAGCCTCAGAGTCTTCACTCTCTGCCTGCTGCGGAGTGCTTACTGACGCCTTCAGTGAAGACGGACTCTCTGCTGGAGTCTGGAGCTTGTCAATAAGTGTTCTAAAGGAACTGAAGGTGGACGCAAGCTCATCCCTAACAGAAGTAAGCATCTTCTGGCAAGAGGCAACCGGGTCATCCTTTACTAGGCCTTCTATACAGGTGCGACAAACTGCTTTGCTCCATGAGGAGCTCAATTTGTTTGCGCAAACCGCACATTTCCTTTTAAGTGGCTGCGCTTGGGCCTTGTCCTGAGTCTTGGTCTGCAAGACAAAATAAATGACCCACAATGTAATTAAAGCCACACAATCACTCCGTAACACCATGTGCAGGAGGGAGGAAATGTGTCCCCTTACACCCACTACTACAGAGGGGGGAGGGGGAGGGAACACTCACAGGGATAGTAAGGTGGTGACAGAACACCCCAGGCTTACCTGTGAGGTGCTGGTGTTGGGAACTGCATCCGCTGCCTGTGCAGGTACTGCAGGAGGATCCATTCTGCCCCTCTTGGTCATCCACAGCCTGGCTGCTTAACACCAAGAAACACCAGCAGCCAGCGTTCTCTGTTTGCGCCGTTTATGAAGACTGGAACCTCGTCTCCGGCGCCCGATGATGATGTCATATGCCCCGGAAGTAACCCTCTCCAGGCACTTCCTGTGGGCCAGCTTGGAGCGCAATAGCTCCGCCCCCTCGAACGCTGCGGCTTCCTCCATTCCTTGCTCAGATCAGCCAGGCTGTCGGCAGGGAAGGACAACCGAAGCTCAGCTGAGCTAGAGTGCAATGCACTGCGCTAGGGGCACGACCTCACACCGGTCCTGGCCCTCTCCAGGCACTGAGGACAGAGAACAGCAACACAGCCAACCTCCCCAGCGGTGTGCTGCTTCTGGCAGAGGAAGAGGTAAGTGATATGCCCCAGAAAAAAAGCCATACAAAGCCCCTGCTTATAAGGCCTATGGGAGCAGGTTCCATGAACATGTTACCCCCCGTCCGGAGGAAACACAAATAACTGACATGGGCCTGGAGGACCGCCCTTTTATCTGGTGGGGGTGACGTGTTTCCTGTCCTGGTAGGAGGAGCCCAAGGTCTCATGGGCTGTCCTGGAAGACGCTTGGAGAAAAAATGTTGACAGCTAGCGGGTGGAGAAGTACCCCCGTTAGCTGACACAGCAGGGATCGGGGAGGTGCAGGGGCCGGTGCATAATAGGTTACACCCCCAATATGGGTGCAACATGTTGTGAGAGGTGAACTTATCCTTTAAGCCTTTAGAACTACTTTACGTAAAGTTGTTACATTATTGTTGCACATTATTTTGGACCCAGTGACATCACTAGGTTTCTGTGCTTCTCTAAGCAATGCAGACAGATAATGTCTGGTGGAAGAGACTGGCAGGGTGCTGTACATGGCTACCTGAAAACATCACAGCACCTTGCCTCAATACTCCTCTAATAGCTTTCAGCTCTGATGCTAGCAATGGGCTGGCTCTTGAGTGGAGTTATGCAAATACCTTGATGGGTGAAGGTCAGTCTGGAGGAGTGGGCATTGCTAGGTAAGGTCTATTTACACATTCCCAGTCAGTGTTGATGGGGGAATACCTCCTGCAGCGCTATTGTATTTTGCCAGCATGAAGCGCAGGCAGCATTCCTGGCCGGCAGAATACAATGATTACTGCTAGTGGCTATAGCTGCTGGCAGTAACCCCACGCAGAAAAATCCAACATGCTGGTTTTGATTGATCGATCAACTTGGGTACAATCAGCATGCCCATACATGGTTCAAATCCCTGTCGGTTCACCATGTATGGCCGGTTTAAGGGACCATAGGATGAGTCTGCAGTAACTTCCTGTCCACAGTACAGCAAGTTAGAGGGCTGTCACCCTATGGCTTTTAGTGTATTACTGGAAGAATCAGCAGGTTAAAATAAAAGAACAAACCTGAAATGAAAAACAAATTCAGCCACTACATCTAAGGACTGGCCAGTCACTATAGATTACATTTTTGTTTTGGGGTTTACATCCAGGTCTGCCCCAGGTGCCACACATTGAGAGGGGTGCAGTAAAAAATTTTTTTTTGTCATTATCAGTCCCTATGGAGTGGGCTGGCAGCTCCGTGCCTACTCTCGGTGCAGGGAGGGAGGCAGATAGCCGGGAGAGGACTCAAGGCCGCTATACAGTGGTATGGGGAGAAACTCTGTGGCGCCCGGCATCTCCTTTTACATTTTCGGCCAGCACTTCACATTTTACGGGGGAGGGGGAGGGGCGTCTGACCGGGACAGGCACTGGCTATGCAGTGAGTTGTTTGGCCACTATAGCAGGCATCGCAGAGCTGCTAATCTTTAGTGCAGCAGTGCAGAGATGTGTGGGGGTTGCAGAGATGTGCAGAAGTGTACTGGAGGTGTAGATGCCTCCTAGGTGATACGAGGGGTGCAGAGGATTGTGGGGGAGATGGAAGTGTGCTAGGGGCTGTGAAGGTGTGCAAAGAAGTGTGCAGGGGTGCAAGGATAAAGTGTGGAGATGGGGGGCACAGAAGCATGCTAAGGGGTACAAAGATGTGCTGGTGGGTATGGAGGTATGCTGTGATATTTGTAGTGCAGCACAATGTAATATTAGTGGTGGAGCACAATGTAATATTTGTGGAGCAACTAATACAAATTGCACCAGCCCTACAGCCCAGCACAGGGCCTGCAGTCCCCTTGTAACCACTTCAGCCCCAGGAGAATTTACCCCCTTCCTGACCAGGCCAATTTTTTTTTCCCCATACGGCACGGTGTCGATTTAACTGACAATTGCGCAGTGGTGCAACGTTGTACCCAAACAAAATGTACGCCCTTTTTTCCTCACAAATAGGGCTTTTTGGTGGTATTTGATCACCTCTGCGGTTTTTATTTTTTGTGCTATAAAACAAAAAAAAAAAAGAAAAAAAACCCCACACACAATATTTTGTACTTTTTGCTATAATTAATATCCCAAAAACAAAAAACAAAATTCTTCATCAGTTTGGGACAAAACAAAAAAAAAAAAAAAAAAAAAAAAAAAAAACGCAATATGCGTGTATTGATCGGTTTGCGCAAAAGGTATAGCGTCTACAAAAATAGGTGATAGATCTATGGCATTTTCATTTTTTACTACCGTAGTAAAAAATGGTAACCTGCGATTTTTTTTTATCCAGACTGCAACATTGCGACGGACACATCTGACACTTTGTTTGGGACCACTGACATTTATACAGCGATCAGAGCTAAAAATAGCCACTGATTACTGTATAAATGTCACTGGCAGGGAAGGCGTTAACACTAGGGGGCAATCACGGGGTTAAAGGTGTTCCCTAGGAGGTGTTTTAACAATGGGGGGAATGTGGCTGACTAGAGGAGGCGAGAGATCATTGTTCCTACTTAGTAGGAACACACGATCTGTATCCTCTCCCCTGACAGAACCAGATTTGTGTGTGTTTACACTCGCAGATTCCGGGTTCTGGCTGTCACGAGTGATCGCGGGTGCCCGGTGGTCATCGCGTGCACCTGCTATAGCGTTTTAAAGAGCCAATGTACAGCTATGACGGTTCGCGCAGGGGAGCCATCCTGCCACATTATAACTGCGGCAGCTGGTCGTGAAGGGGTTAAGGTAGGCTAAATTCATATTTTAACTAGAACTATACAAAACATTAAATATTCTTTCAAGTGCACGTAGCATGGAATTGCTTGTAGGTAGCCGGTGTTGGTTAGGCCAACCATACACTGTTCGAATCTCGGCCAGTTCCTTCTGAACCGACAGATTTGAACCATTGATGGGCAGGCTGAACATACCACTTAGGTACATCCATCCTGCTGGATACTCGTTCGATTATCGCTAGCGGCTGCTACAGCCTCTGACGATAATCACGGTCTTCTCCCGTGGGGATGGCTTCCCCTGCCCGTTGCAGACAATGGCCCAGCAGGAGGAATTCCCGCATCAACACAGTCTGTGGTTGCAGGAAAGAATGGCTGGCCTTAAATGAAGACACAGAGGCTGTATGGGAGCGTTGCCTCAAGTGCAGACAGTGAGCATCCGAGGCCATGCACCCATCCTTCCATGCCTGTCAAACTTGGATGTCTGTACAAGCATTGTGCCTCTATTGATTAACACAGGCTACCTGCAAGCAGCGCCACACTGCGCCAGATGCAAAACACCAACAATAAAGTGCGCTGTGCTTCAGCACCTGTGTGAATAAGCTTTAATGCCTGCACCCATACCCATCCCCCCCATCATTTCTGATTCACATTTCTCAAACCTTCCTGCCAATAAAACAAAGAATTCCATCAGTCCAACAAGAGGGACAATAATCTGTACCACATGTCAGGGAATGTACATCCAGTTTTCTGTCCTTTTTTCATGAAATACGGTATAAGTTTGGCTTATACAGCTAAACTGCAGTAAACCAGCGAGTACACCGCGCTACAAACTGCACCGCACCAGCGGTTCTATTCATATTTTCGGGGTACTTTGTCGCAGTAAGTGGGCTTAGCACTATATGGCCATATAGTGTGACCAAACCCCCGTATTTTTTGAATATGTTCAGGTGTTTTTAACTAGCCATGCAGGAAATGTCATTCTTGACTGTGTGCGCTGTAAAATATTTTGTACTGTTTGTACGTCTTATAGCAGCACCATCTTGAATTTAAACGCATTGTAGGGTGTGCCCCCCAAATATTTTCTTTTAAAACAAAGTATTTTTTAATGTACCTAATAAAATTTCATATGGATTTTAAGATATGATGTAGTATATCGTTTTTGTCTGGCACCTTAAAACTCCACAAGCCATATGTATCGTGAAAAAAGAAGGAGAAAAAAAAAAAAAAAAAAGGGAAGAAGAACATATGGGTACCTGTGCTCCATGACTGCACAATTGTCATTCAAAGTGCGGCAGCACTGAAAGCTGAAAATAGGCCTGAGAATAAGATGAGCCAATTATATGCATTTATAATTCACACTTTGCAATCAGACGACTTCATCTATGAGGAAACGTGTAGGGTGGGGCCTACGACGGTGATGTCACCACGCTGATCTGATTGGATGGTTGGATTTGTGCCCAGAGTGAGCCTGTAAAAACGCCATTTAGCATTATACATGACTTGAAAGCTGTTTTCACTCTGTGCGAGTGCAATATTTTTTTTCCTTCTAATAACCACGTAGCCTTCCCTGGCGGTATGATTATGTCAGATTTTTGCGTCTCAAAGCGGTACAATTATTTTGCAAAGAAATTTGGCGTTTTATATTGTAGGCCTGTAATTCTTAGCAATAACAAACTTAAATCTATCGACCAAGAGTCTAGTAGACATCCCGTGAAGTTTGAAACACAAAATCATAATTTATAATATAATAATAACATTTCCCCACAAATCACTATCGCTCAATTCTGCAAGTGATTCTAATTTATTATCACTGTTTTCTAGCTGATCTAAAACCACTTTTGATGTAAAGGGACACTTCTTAGTTGCTATGGACAATCTCCAGTTTCCAGGTAGAAAGAACAGTATATGTCATATAAAAAACTGCATGCAGGGCACTGGACAAAGCACTGAGGAGAAAGGGATGTGAAATAATTTCATACAGTAATGTAATCCGTAAGATTACAGTGTACTGTATGTATGATTTTTCACTTTTTTGAATTTGCCGCCGGGCTCCGCCCCCGTGCGTCGCGACATTCCCAGGGAACGGAGCATGACACAGAGGCTTCAGGCAGAGGACGGAGCCCGCGGACACAGCGGGGGGACATCGCAGGATCCTGGGGACAAGGTAAGTACACCGCACCAGGATCCTGCAATGCAATCCCAAGTGTGGCTCGGGGTTACCGCTAATGGTACTGAAATTTAACCCCGAGCCACACTCGGGAAAACTGCCAGGGAGGTTAACAACTGCGCTATAGCCAAATGACAGCTAAAGCGCGGCTCGATAACTCTGGGAGGGCATACATTGACGTCCTCCCAGAATCGCGCTGACAGCGGCCGTTTACCACGCGATAGTTCTGTCAAATTACGGAGCAATCACTTGTAAAAAAAACGCGTCAAGTTCCTCTCTTTCCCCTCTCTGTACCGATCGGTACAGTGCCAGGGGAGAGATCGGTTGCAGCAGCGCTGTGGGTTGGATCTGTAGTGCCCACAGCGCTGCTCTGTGCCCATTGCAGCCTCTGTCATACTCAGCCACCCCATCCATGCCACTACAGTGTCTCACAAAAGTGTAATAGGTAGTCAAATTAGATTTGAGAAATGTATGCCCCTAGAACACCTGATGCTGCTCCCTGCATGTTGGGCCTCTGTATGTGGCCAGGCGGTAGAAGTCTCCCACATGTGGCATCACCATACTCAGGAGGAGTAGGAGAATCTATTTTGGGGTGTAAATTTTGATATGTACATGCTATGTGTTAGAAATATTGTATAATTGGACTTTTTTTTTTTTTTTTTTTTTTTTTTTTTACACAAAAAAGAAAGCACTATGTGTGAAAAAAAAGGCCAAAATTTCACATGGGTACAGCGTTGCATGACTGAGTAATTGTCATTCAAAATGTGAGAGCGCTGAAAGATGAAAATTGGTCTGGTTAGGAAGGGGGTTTAAGTGCCCAGTGGGCAAGTGGTTAAAGTTTTTAGTTACAGTACTACACTATGAAAGTGCTTCTTTTGTTGGCTCCAAAAATGTTTAGGAGTACATTTGGAGATGCAATGGTCGGAGGGAGACCTTAATCCCCCATATGCTGTTTGACCATCTGTAATACAGGGATCAGTATTTTCCTGTAAGCAGCTGTAATACACTTTCTGGTCGGGGATCACTGCACATTCTCTGTTTTTTACTAGCCATCATGGATTTTGCACCTAGGCGTTTCAACAGTTAGAAAGGGGCGTATTTTGGAGATATTTCAGAGGTGAAGTCTGGACAGCGATCGGATTTGAGGCTAAAATGACAGGTCAGAGCCTAGGATTACACCTAGTACCTTGGCATGAGGGGAGTATTGATTTTGATGGAGAAGTCAGGGGGGAGGGGCATGGGCTGGAGGAAAAATTGTGAGCTCAGTTTTAGAAAGATTGAGTTTGAGGAAGAGGTGTGACATCTATGTTGAGATGTCAGTTAGCAAGTTAGGAATGGGAAAGGAGACTGAAGGAGTGAGGAGTAGAGAGATAGATTTGCGTGTCGTCAGCATAGAGGTGGAACTGGAAACCATGGGAGTTTATTAACAGACCATGGGAGGAGGTGTAAATGGAGAAGAGAAGGGGTCTGAGGGCAGAATCTTGAGGTGGCCCTACAGAAAGAGGAAGTGAAGAGGAGGAAACAGAGTTATAGGTCACACTGAAAGAGCGCTGTGATAGGTAGGAGGAGAGCCAGGAGAGAGCAGAATCTTGAAGGCCAAGAGTGTGGAGTTTTTTTTTGAGGCGGAGGGGATGGTCAACAGTATCAAAGGCTTCAGAGAGGTCGACTAGTATGAGTATGGAGTAGTGGCCATTGGTTTTAGCAGTTAGTAGGTCATTAGGCCTCGTGCACACGAGATGCTGTTAAACTCGCGTTCAGAGGCAGTTGGACACTTTTTTCAACTGCCCCTGAACCCATTCAATGTTATCCTATGTGTCCATGTACACAATCTCGTTTTTTGGCGTTTTTAGGCAGTTGCGTTTAACCTCATTTTTCCAGAAGCAAAAAAAATGGGTTCAGACGCAAAAGTTTTCCACGTTTCAGACGCCAAACGCAGCTAAACACTGGTACCACGTTTAGCCGCGTTTATGTGTTTTTAAAAGGAACATTTTACAACTACGGGGCCCCAAAGTCGGGTCACAAAATGTCATTCTCTGCTGCAGAAAAATGCTAAACTATAACATATCCAAATTTGGGGTTCCCAGCACCAAGTGGCCTTGAGATATGGGGCTCAAAGTCGGGTCACAAAATGTCATTCTCTGCTGCAGAAGTGCTTGCCATTTTGTGACCCGTATTTGGGGCCCCATATCTCCGGGCCACTTAGTGCTAGGAACCCCAAATTTGGTGTGCTTACACAGTTGGACTAACACTTAAACTATATCCAAATTTGGGGTTCCTAGCACCAAGTGGCCCCAAAATATGGGGCTCCAAAGTCGGGTTGGAAAATGTCATTCTCTGCTCTGCAGACGCTTCTAGACGCAAACGCGGTTAAACGCGGCATGCAAACGCAGCAAAACGGGCGTTTAACGTCAGTTTCAGCTTTTAAAAACATGTGTTCGGCAGAGTTTGCACAGGCGTCTTGTGTGCATGAGGCCTTAGTGAGTTTTAGTAGGGCAGTGTCAGTGGAGTGTAGCAAGTGGAAGCCAGACTAAGGTGTCAAGAAGGTTGTTGTCAGTGAGGTAGGAGTTATGTGAGGTGGACTTTTTGAATTCACTCATTTCTTTTTTGGTCTACAACTTTTTATATATCTCTTTTAGTCACTGAGTTTGTAGTGCTGCACTTTTTTTCTGTATAAATCACCTGCAAACAATTTAGCTGAGTTAAAAGAAAAAAAAAAAAAAATTCTGTGCAAGCAGAGTAGATACTCTGAATGCAACTAAAATGTGTAAACACTCACAAAGGCATCGAAATGCAGGAGAACTTGATTTGAGAAGCATAAAGGTCTCTTTTAACCACTTCCCGACCGCCGCACGACGATGTACGTCCTAAGTTTGAACGGGGATATCGTTGTTATGGCAGCAGCTAGCTGCCATAACCCCGGTATCCCCGTTTTCGTGCGGCGGCCGGCTTTCAGATAAAAGTGGTCCCTGCGGCGAATTCGCCGCGAGATCACTTTTATCGGTGGCGGGAGAGGGGCCCCCCCTCCCGCCGCGATCCGGTGCCCTCCGCCGCTTACCGGAGCCGCCGGTAGCGGCGGAGGCGATCGCATCCTCCTCTGTGGTGTGTCTGGAAACGAGTGAGGCCAAGATGGCGCTCACTCGTCTCCATGACACTGCTGGGCGGAAGCGACGTCAAAACGTCACTTCCGTCCACGCCTCTTAAAAAGGCATATTTTTTCAAATGTCATTTTTCTAAATGACTTTTTTTTTTTTTTTTTATTGCATTTTAGTGTAAATATGAGATCTGAGGTCTTTTTGACCCCAGATCTCATATTTAAGAGGTCCTGTCATGCTTTTTTCTATTACAAAGGATGTTTACATTCCTTGTAATAGGAATAAAAGTGACACAATTTTTATTTTTTTTTAAACAGTGTAAAAATAAATAAAATATTGTAAAATAAATAATAAAAAAAAAATATTTTTTAAAACCCCCCTGTCCTGACGAACTCGCGCGCAGAAGCGAACGCATACGCGAGTAGCGCCCGCATATGAAAACGGTGGTCAAACCACACATGTGAGGTATCGCCGCGACCGGTAGAGCAAGAGCAATAATTCTAGCCCTAGACCTCCTCTGTAGCGCAAAATATGCAACCTGTAGAATTTTTTAAACGTCGCCTATGGAGATTTTTGAGGGTAAAAGTTTGACGCCATTCCACGAGCGGGCGCAATTTTCAAGCATGACATGTTGGATATCAATTTACTTCGCGTAACATTATATTTCACAATATTAAAAAAAATTGGGATAACTTTACTGTTTTATTTTTTTATTCAAAAAAGTGAATTTTTTCCAAAAAGACCTCTGCGCAAATACGGTGCAAAAAAAAGTATTGCAATGACCGCCATTGTATTCTCTAGGGTGTTAGAAGAAAAACCATATATAATGTTTGGGGGTTCTAAGTAATTTTCTAGCAGAAAAACCTGTTTTAAACATGTAAACACCTAAAATCCAAAACGAGGCTGGTCCTTAAGTGGTTAAGCATCACAAACACCACTTACAGAGGAGTATATCCTACAGTTCTGTACACACATGTATACAGCAGTATAGAAGGCTATGGGCCAATTCAAGTTGTGCCTATCAGCTGAATGGCTTAATGTTGCACTGCGTTAATCAGGTTAAAGCGGAGCGCCACCGAAAAAAATTTTTTTAAAAGTCAGCAGCTACAAATACTGCAGCTGCTGACTTTTAAAACATGGACACTTACCTGTCCAGGGCGCCCGCGATGTCGGCACCCGAGGCCGAAGCGTCTCTCCGTCCTCGGGTGCTGCCGCCTCCATCTTCGGTAAGGGAATCAGGAAGCGAAACCGTACGGCTTCACTTCCCGGTTCCCTACTGCGCATGCGCGAGTCGCGCAGCGCAATCCGGATGGTCCCTGCTGCCTCTGGGACCCGTGTGTTTCCCAGCAGGCAGCAGGGGAGGGAGCAGGAAGTGGCGTAAATACCCGCAGGTTCTGCGGGTATCTATGCCGGAAGTGGGTACAGATACCTGTAATATACAGGTATCTGTACCCCCCTCCCCCCTGAAAGGTGCCAACTGTGTCACCGGAGGGGGGGGGAGGAATCTAATGAGTGGAAGTTCCACTTTTGGGTGGAACTCCACTTTAAAGAAAAAAAAAAAAAGAAAAAAAGAAAAAAAAAAACAAACACTGTAAGCCGGGCCATATTTTACACAGTACACATGTAAACGACGATGTTGCTAATGTTTACTAGTACACAAGGACCCTATTGGCCACCGCAATTGCTCAGGGCTGACACAAAAAATATCAACACCGTATAGCCAGTGGCACCAATTATACACTTTGAAGTTTAAATGTTGGCCCTCAATAAAGTCATTGATGAATCTGCAGTATTATTTTGGCCTTCAGCCATTCAGAATCCTCTGGAGGTCATTATGCACACATGCTGCCCTATCAATGACTCATTCAGGGCTGACATGTAAACATCAATATCGTGTAATCAGCAATAATAGTGTGAAATCAGCAGTAATAGTGTGTAATCACCAGCGGTGGTTCTGCTGGCTGCACAATGTTGATATTTACATGTCGCCTTGAGCAGCGGCCAATAGGGTCCATGTACACTGTACGCATGTAAACACTAGCGCAAACATTATACATGTACAGTCAACATCTTATGCAGGATCTTGCTGCCAGCATACATAAATCAATACAGTTGGGTGAATGAGGCCTACAGGTTTTCATTTATTCATTTTAATTTTTTTTAACCACTTCAATACTGGGCACTTTTGCACATTCCTGCCCAAGCCAATTTTCAGCGCTGTCACTTTTTAAATGACACATGCACGGTCATACTACACTGTACCCAAACTAAACTTTTATCATTTTGTTCTCATAAATAGAGCTTTCTTTTGGTGGTATTTGACCACCTCTGTGGTTTTTTTTTTTTTTGCTAAACGAATAAAAAAAAAAAAAAAAAAACACAATTTTAAAAAAAGTTTCTTTGTTTTTTTTTGTTTATTTTGTAAATAAGTACGTTTTTTCTTTCACTAATAAGCTGCACTGATAAGGCGGCACCGATGGGTACTTACGGGTGGCACTGATAGATTTAACTGAGATAGGCATCACTGGTGGCATTGGCAGGCATTTTGATTTGGCACCGATTTGCAGCTGCCTGGGCACTGATTGGCATTTCCCTGGTGGTCTAGGGTGGCATACCTGGTGGTCCAGTGTGGTGGCCATCCCTGGTGGTCCTGGGCGGGCATCCAAGGGGGGGGGGGACTGTGCCTGGTAATCAGCACAGGACCCCTCCCCCCCGTCAGGAGAGCAGCCGATCGGCTCTCCTCTACTCGCTTCTGTCAGATGCGAGTGAGGAAAAGGCGATCACCGGCTCTTCCTGTTTACATCGTGAGTCTCTGTCAGAGCCTTTTTACCCAGATGGTAGTTGCGGTGTGCCGCAACAACGATCACCGCGATGCACACCCCCAGTGGCGTGCGGCGGCTTGATTTCCTAAAAAAGCCGTCATATGACGTCCGGTCAGGATATCGCAACCACTTTGCCGACGTCATTTTGTTATATGGCAGGCGGCAAGTGGTTAAATACTTTCCAGATAACTTCTCCTGCACTTAACCACTTCAATACCGGGCACTTTCCCCCCTTCCTGCCCAGGACAATTTTCAGCGCTCTCACTCTTTCAATGACAAGTGCGCGGTCATACAACACTGTACTCAAACTAAATTGTTATCAGTTTCTTCCCACAAATAGAGCTTTCTTTTGGTGGCATTTGATCACCGAGCTGATTTTTTGCTAAACAAACTAAAAAAGACTGAAATTAACAAATAAGAAAAAAAAAAAAAAGAAATGTCTTGGTTAAAAAATTTTGTTTTCTCCTTCACGGTCAGGCACTGATGAAGCAGCACTAAGATGTAGAATTGATGGGCACTTGTAGGCAGCACTAATGATGAGGTACTGACAGTCCTTACTGATGGGCACTGATTGGCATCTGTGAAGGGCACTGACAGGCGTTACTGATTGGCAGCTGTGGTGGGCACCTCTGATGGGGGCTGACCTGATAATCAATGGCACCTTAAAAGGGGTTGTAAAGGTTCAGGGTTTAAAAATAAATACATGTCATACTTACCTTGGTTTTGCACAGAGTGGCTCTCCTTCGTGGATATCCATGGGGGCGCGCTCCCGTGTCCTGCTGTGTCTATTGACACAGAAAGCAGGACTCAGCCCTGCCCCCCCCCGGTCATTGGATTTGATTGACAGCAGCAGGAGGAGCCAATGGCTGCGCTGCTATCAATCTATCCAATCAGGACACAAGACACCGGCCGGAGCTGGTGTGCTCGTTCCCATCTTGGGAGACACAGGGACCAGGTAAGTATAATGGGGGCTGCTGAGTGACAGAAGGTTTTTCACCTAAAAGCATAGAATGCATTAAGGTGAAAAAACACAAAGGTTTACAACCTCTTTAATGCATTAAGGTGAACAAATTTGAGGAGGCATTCACACCTGAGCGTTTCAGAGCCGCGCGCTTTTCACCGTGATTTTGTTCAGGTCACCAATGTGAAAGGCAGGAATCTGCCCCAAAGAAGCTCATGTTCTTTTTTTGAGCTGAGGGCGTTTTTCGGGCGTTTTGCTTCAGGCAAAATGCTCAGATGTGAACAGGTGCCATTGAAATGAATGGGATTTTGCTTGTTGGGCGTTTTTTCGAGCTGAAAACGCTCAGGTGTGAATGCAGCCTGAGACTTCACAATTCCTTTAAGGCAGTGGTTCTCAACTCCTGTCCTCAGGACCCACTAACAGGCCAGGTTTTATGTATTACCTTGGGGAGATGCAGACTAGAATACTGCAATCACTGAGCAGCAAATGATATCACCTGTGATGTATTTCAGTTATCTTGAAAACCTGGCCTGTTAGTGGGTCCTGAGGACAGGAGTTGAGAACCACTGCTTTAAGGTGTCATTGTATCCAGGTAATCAGAGTGGTTCACTTTGATAAAGTGTGATGGGTAGAAGTCCCAGGACTGTCTGTATACACCCATTGATGTGTATAGAGGGGCTCCCAGGAACACTGGAAGGAGGAGTGTGTCATCTACATGAGCCCTCAGGACACTTTGCTGGACTCCAATCATTTTCTACAATTCTAGCAAACAATAGAAAGAAGAGGCAGACAAGGAAAAGACACAGGAGCCCCCCATTCAGTGTGCACACCAGGCTGCCATCCCCTCCTCCCCCTTACCTTGATGTCCGGACCCCCCAGCCGCTCTCCCCCTCAGCACACCACAAGTTTCTCAGTCTGAAGAGCCCACAAGTCACCAGTCAGCTGACCTGGGGAAGCCGAAGCAAAGCTGCAGCTGATGAAGGCGGAGCGGCGCTGAGCATGTCGGGAAATGGAGTGCAGAGGTGACGGTGCAGATTTGGTGTGAGGGGATTGGTCTGCGGAGAGCGACACACAGACAAGGACACCGCTCCATAGAGAACACTGAGAGCAGCGCCCCCTGTCGGAGGAGGGACACAGCCCACAACTACATTACCCAGAGTTCTGTGCGGGCACAGCCCAGCGTGGTGATAGGTTAGGTCATGTGACTGGAGGGGAAATGTGACCCAATTTATAACGTCATCCCTTCTTCTATATACTGAGTAACAGTATATACCAATACATGTGTGGTGACGTGTGTGACTGCATCATCCTGATATTACAGGATCTATAACTTCAGTCTGTTCTTTGAGTTAAGAAGAAACCTTTACAGTAGAACAATAGGCAATGTGTTGTTTTCTTTGTCATTTTGGATAGAGTGAGGGACGGTTATAACACCTATCAGGTTTATATTTCCCATCTATGTCCCCTAGGGGAGATTTCCCTTCACTTCCTGTTCTGGGGCCAACCCAAATTTGGTGGTTTCTTTTACTTTTGATGTCAATGGTAAACAAGGCAAACAGCAGCAATAAAATCCTATGAAATTATATTAAAAAAAGAGTGTGGTGCTATATACCACATTTCATATCATGTGAAAATAAAAAAATATAAACCTTCCTCATAGCAAACATGAACAGTTTTCATCACTTAAGGACCGTCTGTCCGCCTGCAATGTACTGGCGGTCCATGCATGTGTTCTGTCAGAATCGGCAACCTGTCAGATTAGGTAACGGAAGTGACGTTCCGTCAGCTGCGCATGCGTTCCATCGGTACCAGGTTTGCTAATCTGACAGAACACCTGCAGTCAGAAGAAGGTGGTGGACATCTTACTACACCCAGCTACATCTTGAATTTCTGAGTAATTTTAGCAATAAAGTGAGTGTATATAATAAATATACTATATTGACATCTGTGATGCTGTTTGGATGTTTAATTTTGAAAGGCTAAAGGTTTAGCACTGAGCAGTGCAGGGTGTACCAACATGGCCTCCGCCACCTTCCTACTGCTGGTGTTTCATCATAATTGGCGACCCATCAGAAATTGTAACAGAAATGTCGTTCCGTCGCTGCCATTTTGCTACACCCCGCACTCGGCCACAGTAAAGATACAGTGAGAAGGCGGGAAACTGACATCTTGTTACTAGGGTTGCCACCTTTTCTTCAAGTCAAACCCGAACACTTTAGCGGAGCACAGCAATTTTTTTTATAGTATAAACTATACATATATTTTGCAATTAAATTATATTTCTAATCATATGAAGTTAATCACGAGAGTCCCCCTTTACATCAGAGTCCACAGAGTTCCCCTTTTACATCTGCATCCACAGAGTTCCCCCTTTTACATCTGAATCCACAGAGTTCCCTTTCACTGTACGAAGGGACTCTGCAGACTCTGATGTAGGGGAGAACTCTGGGGACTCCAACATAAGGGATGCTCGGGGAACCCTGATTTAAGGGGGAACACTGAGGACTCTAATGCATGGAGAGGATACTAATGTAACGGGGAACACTGTGGCCTCTGGTGTAAAGGGGAACTGTGATGTAAGGGATGCTCTGAGAACCCTGATTTGTCTTAGTGTCCTCACTCAGAGGCAGGAAAGAGAAGGGGGGAGACTTCAGTCACAGGCAGAGATGGATGGTGAGCTCACTCATCTCTTGACAGTCAGCACCTCTCATCCAGGTGTATCTGAGGCTGCTGGACTTCAAATTTATGGCCCCCACTTTCCTTTTCTGAAGCATAGTGCCGGGGATTGGAGTGTGGGCAGACACAGAGGGGTAGGGGGGAGGAAGAGGAGCAGATCGAGCCCTCTCTCCTCTCCCATCTGTATGTTGGGGGAACTGTTAGCATACCTCCCAACAGTCCCTGATTTGGAGCAATGTCCCTCTGTCCCTCTTTCCTCCTCATTTGTCCCTCATTTTGGTCTGATCTATATAGTTGTATATAAAATGCACTTTTTATCTTTCAAAAAGTGTTTGACAGTGCTAAACCTTTCTTCTGATTTCTAAATTGCTGTATTTGTAAATTTTAAAAGCCAATATAAAGGAATAGTAGTGGTAAAAAAAAGCACTCGTGGATTTAATTAACCTTTTTTTGGGATAATTCTCCTTTAAGGGGGTGTGACAGGGGGCGTGTCCTATGCCTACATACATTTGCTAGTAGGTGTCCCTCATTCCCATCTCAAAATGTTGGGAGGTATGTGTTAGTGCTGGCTTTGGGCAGTGTGAAAGAGTAATGCCCCGTACACACGGTCGGACTTTGTTCGGACAGTCCGACAACAAAATCCATGGATTTTTGCCGACGGATGTTGGCTCAAACTTGTCTTGCATACACACGGTCACACAAAGTTGTCGGAAAATCCGATCGTTCTGAACGCAGTGACGTAAAACACGTACGTCAGGACTATAAACGAGGCAGTAGCCAATAGCTTTCATCTCTTTATTTATTCTGAGCATGCGTGGCACTTTGTGCATCGGATTTGTGTATACACGATCGGAATTTCTGACAACGGATTTTGTTGTCGGAAAATTTTATAGCAAACTCTCAAACGTTGTGTGTAGGAAAATCCGATGGAAAATGTGTGATGGAGCCCACACACGGTCGGAATTTCCGACAACAAGGTCCTATCACACATTTTCCATCGGAAAATGTGACCGTGTGTACGGGGCATAACAGACACTCTCAGCTTAGACAACTGGAGCCAACAACCCAGCTGGGAGGCAATAGCCCAGTCTGAATAATGTGTCCGGGTTTCAGGCAGTTTGAAACCCGGACACATGATTCCAAACCCAAACTGTCCGGGGGAATCTGATTTTTGAAAGCAGCGGTGTTCTGTCGGATTAGAAAACCTGTGAGATCAGCAGGCTTGCCGCTGCTTTCAAATATCAACATCTAAACAGTCTGACGGAATTGTAACTACTGTATTTGACAATATAATCTGAGTTTACTGTTAAAAATAACAGTGAAATGTATAACTCAGTTGGGTGTAACAAGATGTCCGCTTCCCGCCTTTTCACTGTATGTTTACTGTGGCCGAGTGGGGGTGTAGCAAGATGGCGGTGACAAAACGTCACTTCTGTTACAATTTCTGTGGGGTTGCCGATTCTGACGAAACACTGGCGTCCAGCTTCTTTCAAAGTGTAACATCAAAACAGCATCACAGATGTCAACATATGATATTTATTTATATCCGCTCACTTTATTGCTCACTTTATTGCTAAAATTACAGTGAAATTCAAGATGTAGCTGGGTGTAGTAAGATGCCGCCTTCTTCTCACTGCAGGTGTTCTGTCAGATTAGCAAACCTGGTAGCAGTGGAACGCATGCGCAGCTGACGGAACACCACTTCCGTTACCTAACCTGACGGGTCACAGATTCTGACCGAACACAGGCAAAACAATGTACTGGTACGTCGCTGCTTGCTTCCGTGTTTAGGGCGCGCACACACACACACCCCTCCCCCCCCACCGACACCCGCTGCTATTGTACACAGCAAGAGTCTGTCAGCAGGTCCCAGCCAATGATTCACAGCCGGGACCTGCTGATCGGCTGTGTCCAATCACAGCCCAGAACCCTGTCTTGGCAATCAACACAGATATATCTGCAGGAAGCACAGAGATCTGTTAGTAAAAAGCATACACATTACACATTGTTAGGCACACATTTAACCCTTTGATCACCCCAGATGTTAACCCCTTCCCAGCCAGTGTCATTAGTAGAGTGACAGTGTATAGTATTATCACTGATCAATGTATTAGTGTCACTGGTGATATCAGTGGCAGTAAGTCAGTTCCCCCCATGCCAATTAGTGTCAGATTTCCCGCTGCACTATTACCATCTCACTGTAAGCCTTAAACAACGCCGTACTAGTACTAGAGAAATGCAATATATACTGTACATATCATAGTTTGTAGACACTCTAATGCCCCGTACACACGTTCGGATTTTCCGATGGAAAATGTCCGATCGGAGCGTGTTGTCGGAAATTCCGACCGTGTGTGGGCTCCATCAGACATTTTACATCGGATTTTCCGACACACAAAGTTGGAGAGCAGGAGATAAAATTTTCCGACAACAAAATCCGTTGTCGGAAATTCCGATCGTGTGTACACAAAGCCAACGGACAAAGTGCCACGCATGCTCAGAATAAATAAAGAGATGAAAGCTATTGGCCACTGCCCCGTTTATAGTCCCGACGTACGTGTTTTACGTCACAGCGTTCAGAACGATCGGATTTTCCGACAACTTTGTGTGACCGTGTGTATGCAAGACAAGTTTGAGCCAACATCCGTCGGAAAAAATCCTAGGATTTTGTTGTCGGAATGTCCGAACAAAGTCCGACCGTGTGTACGGGGCATCACAGTGGTCCCTAAACTGCGACCCAGGGGCTGGATGTGGCCCTTTGATTGCCTTTATCTGGCCCTTGGGGCACTATTCCACCAAATGACACCAATGACGGGGCACCATTCCCCATACTGACACTAATAATGGGGCACTATTTCTCCCATTAAAACCAATGATGGGGCATTAATGCCAGGGCATTTGCTACACCCACTAGCCACAGTCCGGCCCCCCTAAAGCCCTTTGCTTAGAAAGTCAGGAGACTATAACTTTCAGTCCAACCAATCAATATACATTTATTGGGATTTTTTTTTTACCAAAGACATGTAGCAGAATACACTTTGGCCAAAATTTACGAAGAAAGTTTATTTATTTAAAAAAAAATTGTATTGGATATGTCTTATAACAGAAAATAAAAAATATTGTTTTTGTTTTAAATATTTCGGCCTTTATTGGTTTATATAATAAAAATTAAAAACCTAGTGGTGATCAAATACCACCAAAAGAAAGCTCTATTTGTGGGAAAAATATGATGCAAATGTTGTTTGGGTACAGCATTGCATGACCGCGCAATTTTCAGTTAAAGTAGCGCAGTGCCGTATCATAAAAAATGGCCTGGTCATGAAGGGGGTAAAACCTTCCGGAGCGCAAGTGGTTAAAGGAGTGTGGGGTGTGGCCCACAGCCGGGTGACACCCGCCAAAGGGTGACACCAGGCTCAGACTGGCAGCGGGGCCGTGGCTCCCTCCTTCCCTTCCGGGATCTCTTCAGCTGCACGCGTTGTGCGGGCAGAGTGGGGGAGGAGGGAGTGAAGCAGAGACAGAGGTGCCTGGGGTCCGATCCCATTCCAGATCCATTCACCCCCATCCCATTCCGGCTCCACCATTACTGGATCCTCTCTAAACTGGCCCTAGTGTATGTATGAATGTGAGTAAGGTACCTTTGACACGGGGTGGATCCGCTCAGCGGATTCCGCCAGCTCTGCAGGAGATCGCTCCGTTGATCCCCACTGAGCGAGTGGATGACAGGTCCGTCTCTGCTCACTGTGCAGGGACGAACCTGTCAGAGCCCCGCTTTCCTCTATGGCAGATCAGACGAAAACAGTTTCACCTGGCCATTTTCATCCGATCCTATCTGATTCGCTGGACAGATGGCGAACGCATCGCTATACGTCTGTTTTGAGCGGATCTTATCGGATCGGATGGCAGGCGGGTGTCAGCGGACACATCTCCGCTGACATCGGCCTGCCCATAGAGGTCACTGGGTGACCCGCTTGGACCTACCTGAAAAACGGACAGGCGGATCCAAGCGGGTTTATCGTGTGAAAGGGGCCTTAGGCTTGATTCACATCTATGCCTGTTGCTTTTGAGCGTTTCTGCAGTGCTCTTTGCTGTGCTTCCTGTGTTTTTTTAACCGCGTTTTACCGTGATTTTACTGCAATTTTGCCACGATTTGCTCTTTGGTTTTTTTACACCACCGCATCCCTAACGACTGATGAGTAATCAGCATCAGCGTGCTACCCCACTGACAGCTAAATGTAAAAAAAAAGGAAAAAAAACAGGATGGGGTCCCCCCAAGGTCCATACCAAGCCCTTGGGTCTAGTATGGATTCGGAGGGGACCCCCCCACGCCAATTTTTTTTTTAATGGCATGGGGCCCCCCCCCAAAATCCATACCAGACCCGTATCTGAGCATGCAGCCTGGCAGGTGTCAGGAAAGGGTCCGTCCGCTAGTAAGATATATCATTTGGTGTGCAGTACTGGGGTCCACCAGCAGGTGTCTCCTGGCAGTTTGGAACTGTCAGGGGAATCTTTCCCTGCTGGTGTTATTTCATCTTTTGGCCGCAGTACTGACGTCCACCAGCGGATAGTTTCTGGCAGTATGGAGCAGACAGCACTCCCTGCGCTCAGGTGTTACATGAAGACAATTATTGTCAGTCCCATAAATACCCGGCAAGCCCTCACATGCTTGCCTTGGTATCTCTCCCCTTGAGCCCTGACCCTGTTATCTGATCCTGCATCTGATCCTGCATCTGATCCTGCATCTGATCCTGCATCTGATCCTGCATCTGATCCTGTACCGTGCTTATCTTGACCCGGTCCCTCCTGTGTTCCTGTACCCTTTCCTTACTCTTCAGCCCGATCCATCCACTCCCTGTCCTGTTGGTTCCCAGTCCCTCATCTACTGATCTCCCGTGTATGACCTTGGCCTGGCTAAATGTTTATGTTTCTGGAACATCCCTTGTCTTTCTGCTGATCTGCTGTGTATGACCCTGGCCTGGCTGACATCTGTGATTTTGGTACTGCCCCTTGCTATATATACTGTTGTTGTTGGTGGGTTTGTTGGGTTGGTTGTGCACTGTTTGTATTTTCTTAATTATCACCTATCTTTAATAAATATCATTACTATTCACTTTACATGTGTTTCTGGTTTCCTCTGTGCAGTCCACACAGTCTGGTCTACTAAATTCCCTGACAGTATACCAAGGCCATCCCTGACCAGACGTGGCTGCACTGAGAAACCATCCTGGTACGGTGGGCGCGCAAAAGATGGACTTAAATTAAATTGTCTATTATTCTCTGTGGCGGCAGAGGATAATGAATATTGCCGCCAGACTCTTAAAGATTGGACCAGTGACCAACTGCTGGAAACGATCCGATCAGCCCATTTTTTAGTAGATCAGGGCCATATGTTATTTGAGGATGTTCAGCCTTTGATTCAGTTATGTGCAAAGCCAGGTTTGTCATGCTCTCCCGAAGGAAGTGACGATTTCTCCCCTCCTTTCAGTTGTGACCAGGTTGAATCCCTGGTATGGTTGTTAGAGGATGATCTGGCTTTTTTTGATGAACATTATTCCGCTTGTTCCCAGCAGGTGTTATCCGATTGCAAGGGTTCAGTACAATCTCTGATTAGACAGGCTGTATGTGATCCAACTTTTGTTCAACCTGGGTTTCAAGCATGGTCAGATCTCCTGCATTTAGCTAAGCCACAGCAATCCAGCCCCGCCATTGGTCACCTACCTTCCCAAGAATCTTTCTCCCAGTCGCCCATGGCAACCTCAGCTACAGTCCAGTATACACAGCTTCCCACCAAGTACTATTACCCAGTCTCTACTCACTGCACCTATCCTGCTTTCAATCCACCTGCCTCTTCTCTTCCACATGTAACAATCCCACAGACCCCTCCTCCAGCCACTGTTCCCTGGTCTTCCTTTTGCCCCGATACATCCCTTCCTTACAGCCCTGCAATTACCTACAAGGCTGCGCTGGCTAAACCGAAAAAGAAACGAAAGTTCTTTCCTACCCACACGATCCTGCCAGTAACCCAAACTGCCTCCACACCAACCAACCTGTTCCAGTCTGATGTGCTCGCTTCCCAGTCTGATGACTTGATGCCTGCCTTCCAGCCCAAAGTCTCGGTGCCTGCCTTCCAGCCTGATGTGTCTACCTTCCAGTCTGATGTGCCCGCTTCCCAGGCTGATGTCCCGATGCCTGCCTTCCAGCCCAAAGTCTCGGTGCCTGCCTTCCAGCCTGATGTGCCCACTTCCCAGTCTGATGTCTTGATGCCTGCCGTCCAGCCTGACGTGCCTACCTTCCAGTCAGATGTGTCCGCTTTCCAGTCTGATGTCTTGATGCCTGCCTTCCAGCCCGAAGTCTTGGTGCCTGCCTTCCAGCTTGATGTCTCCACTTCCAGGTCTGATGTGCCCGCTTCCCAGTCTGATGTGCCCGCTTTCCAGTCTGATGTCCTGATGCCTGCCTTCCAACCCGAAGTCTTTGTGCATGCTTTCCAGTCTGATGTGCCCGCTTCCCAGTCTGATGTCCTGATGCCCACCTTCCAGCCCAAAGTCTTGGTGCCCACCTTCCAGCCTGATGTCTCGGTGCCTGCCTTCCAGCTTGATGTCTCCGCTTCCCAGTCTGATGTGCCCGCTTCCCAGTCTGATATGCCCGCTTCCCAGTCTGATGTCCTGATGCCTGTCTTCCAGCCCGAAGTCTTGGTGCATGCTTTCCAGTCTGATGTGCCCGCTTCTCAGTCTGATGTCTAGGTACCTGCCTTCCAGCCTTGTGTCTCGTTGCCTGCCTTCCAGCCAGATGTCTTGATGTGGTGTCTCAGCCTGGAGTTTCGGTGCCCGTGTGTCAGCCTGGAGTTTTGGTGCCCTTGACCCAGTCTGCTGAACCGGTGCCCTTGAACCAGTCTGATGTGCTCGCTTCCCAGTCTGATGACTTGATGCCTGCCTTCCAGCCCAAAGTCTCGGTGCCTGCCTTCCAGCCTGATGTGTCTACCTTCCAGTCTGATGTGCCCGCTTCCCAGTCTGATGTCTTGATGCCTGCCTTCCAGCCCAAAGTCTCGGTGCCCGCCTTCCAGCCTGATGTGAATACCTTCCAGTCTGATGTGTCCACTTTCCAGTCTGATGTACCCGCTTTCCAGTCTGATGTCCCGATGCCTGCCTTCCAGCCCAAAGTCTCGGTGCCTGCCTTCCAGCCTGATGTGCCTGCCTTCCAGCCTGATGTGCCCACTTCCCAGTCTGATGTCTTGATGCCTGCCGTCCAGCCTGACGTGCCTACCTTCCAGTCAGATGTGTCCGCTTTCCAGTCTGATGTCTTGATGCCTGCCTTCCAGCCCGAAGTCTTGGTGCCTGCCTTCCAGCTTGATGTCTCCACTTCCAGGTCTGATGTGCCCGCTTCCCAGTCTGATGTGCCCGCTTTCCAGTCTGATGTCCTGATGCCTGCCTTCCAACCCGAAGTCTTTGTGCATGCTTTCCAGTCTGATGTGCCCGCTTCCCAGTCTGATGTCCTGATGCCCACCTTCCAGCCCAAAGTCTTGGTGCCCACCTTCCAGCCTGATGTCTCGGTGCCTGCCTTCCAGCTTGATGTCTCCGCTTCCCAGTCTGATGTGCCCGCTTCCCAGTCTGATATGCCCGCTTCCCAGTCTGATGTCCTGATGCCTGTCTTCCAGCCCGAAGTCTTGGTGCATGCTTTCCAGTCTGATGTGCCCGCTTCTCAGTCTGATGTCTAGGTACCTGCCTTCCAGCCTTGTGTCTCGTTGCCTGCCTTCCAGCCAGATGTCTTGATGTGGTGTCTCAGCCTGGAGTTTCGGTGCCCGTGTGTCAGCCTGGAGTTTTGGTGCCCTTGACCCAGTCTGCTGAACCGGTGCCCTTGACCCAGTCTGCTGAACCGGTGCCCTTGACCCAGTCTGCTGAACCGGTGCACTTGACCCAGACTGCTGAACCAGAGTCCGTTAAGCCAGTGCCCGTTATTCGGCTTGCCGGACCAGTGCCCTGTGTCCAGCTCGCTGAGCCGGGGCCTATTACCCAGCCCGCTGAGCCGGGGCCCGTTACCCAGCCCGATGGGCCGGGGCCCGTTACCCAGCCTGTGATCCGGCCTGCCCTTACGGTGCTCGCTGTTCAGCCTAATGTTCCAGAGCCTGCTGCCCAGCTCGAGGACCAGGAGCCTGCAATATTCTTGCGGGCGACGAGAGCAACGGGGAGCTCTCCGCTTTGGATTCCTCCTCATTTTCAGATTCTGAGTGTGATGTGGACTACGAGCCTGTCCCAACCAGTGGTACACTGACAGCCTCAGAGGAGGAGGATGAGAGTCCGCCCGCCAGACGAAGGCGTACTGGTGAGGAGGCAGTGCCATCCACCAGCACCGCAGTGCCATCCACCAGCACCGCAGTACCTCGGCAAAGGCCATGTACCAGTGGGGTTTCACCTCAGTCCCAAAGGGTTAGGTCCCATGCCAGCCTTCCCTATTCCTTTCAAAACCCCTTGTGGCTGCCTCCTAATTCAGGAGATGCTAACATTCCCCCTTTCACTGCCCAGCCAGGAGTTCAGGTGGACACAGAAAATTTTTCCCCGATAGACTTTTTCCACCTTATTTTTACTGAGGACATGTTAGCATCAATTGTGGCCCAGTGCAACCTATATGCCCAACAATTTATAGCAAGTAACCCAACATCCTATTATGCCCGTCCCTAACAGTAAAGGAGTTTAAAATTTTTTTGGGCCTCACATTCTGTATGGGGTCACTTTGTGGGCGTTTCCATTGTCTTGGTGCTCCAGGGCCTTCAAAAGTGTAATAGGTGGTTGAGAAATGAGATGTGTAATTTATGCTCCTAGAACGCCTGATGGTGCTATTTCCATGTTAGGCCTCTGTATGGGGCCAGGCTGTGTAAAAGTCTCACACATGTGGTATCGCCATACTCAGGAGGAGGAGTAGCAGAATGTATTTTGGGGAGTCATTTGTGGTATACACATGCCATGTGAGAGAGATAACCTATTACAATGACAATTTTGTGGGGGAAAAAAAATCTTCATTTTGCAAAGAATTGTGGGAAAAAAATGACAACATCAAAAACCTCACAATGCATCTAACTAAATACCTTGGAATGTCTACTTTCAAAAAAGGGGTCATTTGGGGGGTATTTGTACTTTCCTGGCTTGTTCGGGTCGCAAAAAATGAGATAGGCCACCAGTACATCAGGTGTGATAATTTTTTATGATTTGCACCATAGCTTGTAGACTCTCTAACTTTCACACAGACCAAATCATATCCACTGATTTCTGTTATTTTTACCAAAGATATGTAGCAGTATAAATTGTGGCCAAAATTTCTGAAGAAAAATTAATAATTTCGCAAATTTTATCACATAAACTAAGAAAAATGCGTCTTTTTTAAAATTTTTTTTTTTTTTAATTTTCGGTCTTTTTTCATTTATACGCAAAAAATAAAAAACCCAGAGGTGATCAAATACCACCAAAAGAAAGCTCTATTTGTATGGAAAAAAGGACAAAAAAATAATTTGGGTACAGTATTACAGGACTGAGTAATTGTCATTCAAAGTGTGAGAGCGCTGAAAGCTGAAAATTGGTTTGGGCAGGAGGGGGGTTTAAGTGCCCAGTTGTCAAGTGGTTAATAAACCTGAAATCAAAGTGGAGAAATCTACTTCCCTTTCACTGCTCTGTACAAACAAGTGTCTTAGGAGCTCTTGGATGTGTCTTTATTTCAGAAGACTTGAAGGCAGACACCTAGCAATTTCCAAACAAGGCCACAAATGCAGCCCCATATTTCTATAGAAATGTGGTTTGTAAGTAAACTATAGGAAGCAAAACTGATAAGCTTCCTTGTAAACATTTAACAAGTCGCCCTATAGTGCCATGAGGAATATAAAGCTGGAAATGCATTGATATTCCCTCTATTACACTGACACTACCTCTGTATTTCATTATAAACAAAATTATATACAAAATATTTCCTCCTTTTCTCTTTAGTGTTCTATCACACTGTTTTTATTGGAGTTGTCTCCATGCAGTATTCTTTTTCTGCCACAAGATGTCCTCAGTCTTCCTATTTGAATGAATGCCAGCATCATTCAAGCGGATCTTCAGTAATATTTTCATCTTTCCATCTATTATATCTTTTGCCCTTGTTATTTTAACCGCTTCAGCCCCGAAAGGATTTACCCCCTTCCTGACCGGGCCATTTTTTGCGATAAGGCACTGCATCGCTTTAATTGACAATTGCGCGGTCGTGCGAAGTTGTACCCAAACAGCATTGATGTCCTTTTATTCCCACAATTAGAGCTTTCTTTTGGTGGTAATTGATCACCTCTGAGGTTTTTATTTTTTTGCGCTATAAACAAAAAAATTGCGACAAAAAAAAACACAATATTTTTTACTTTTTGCTATAATAAATATCCCCAAATTTAAAAAATAAAATAAATGTCTTCCTCAGTTTAGACCAATATATATTCTTCTACATATTTTTAGTAAAAAAAATCGCAATAAGCGTATATTGATTGGTTTGTGCACAAGTTATAGCATCTACAAAATAGGGGATAGATTTATGGAATTTTTATTTTTTATTTTTTTTTACTAGAAATGGCGGCGATCTGCGATTTTTATCAGGACTGCAACATTGCGGCGGACAGACTGGACACTTTTGACACTTTTTTTTTGAACCATTGACATTTATACAGTGATCAATGCTAAAAATAGCCACTGATTACTGTATAAATGTCACTGGCAGGGAAGGGGTCAACACTAGGGGGCAATCAAGGGGTTAAATGTGTTCCCTGAAGCGTTCAAACTGTAGGGGGGAGGGGACTGCCTGGGGGAGGAGACTGATCAGTGTTCCTATATACTAGGAACACAATCTGTCTTCTCTCCCCTGCCAGAACATAGATGTGTGTGTTTACACGCACACATCCTCGTTCTGGCTCTGTCACGAGCGATTGCGTGCCCGGCGGCTGCGATGTCCCCCGGGCACGCGCATCGGCTCCGCGGGTACCGCGGCCGGTGCGTGCTTGCGCTCCCTATACCCCTTAAAGCGGCCGCTGTACAGCTATGGCGATTCGCACAGGGGAGCCATTCTGCCGGTGGGCGGTCGGTAAGTGGTTAATTTTGGATAGTAAAACTTTTTTTTTTTCTCGCAGTAAATACCTTATACAGCCCACTTTCTGTTTCTTGTCTGGTAAAAAGCCTAGGTTAATGACATCATGCACAGCTCTCTCTCACTGTCATTAGAGTTTGCCAGGAAGGGAGGGGGGGATGAGTCATAAGAGGGCCAATTAGAGTTGCAGAGCTGGAGGGGTGTGTGTGTGTGTAAATCTAGGAAGTGAACAGGCAGCAGCTTAAGCTGCCCACAGTTAAAGTGGTTGCAGCCAGACTCAGTGGAGGGAGATTTCTGCAGCATATTTGGCAAGTACAGAATCACAGTATATATAAAATAATATGCAAAGTGGTTGGAGGGAAGCTTCAGAATGGCAAAGATGTTTTTATTACAAATTATGTGTGCAGTTCCTCTTTCAGCTCATCTCCTTTTAGCCCAGACAGTACAGTGATGAGCTCACCTCTCTGTCAACTCTGCTTCCTCCTCATATCAGCATGCTCCTTGCAAGCACCTGAACTGATTAATTCCTTGTGCTGCTTCTTCCTCTCACACTTAGTTCTGCTGTACAAAGCCTGAAAGAGGCTAATACTAGGCCAGGTTTAGGTGTTTCCATTGCTTGCATTTTAACAGTATAGTAGTTAGTAACTGTGTTAATTTGTATTTAGTATTTAAAAACAAAAAAATATTTTCAAAGTGAATTTTTTATGACTTTCTGAAAAAAAAAAGTAATTATGTATGGCAATTACTACAAAATCATATAAAGGTCTAGTTGTGTGGAAATGGGAATGTGTAGGCATTTCAGTGAACTAATAACAAGGTCTTTGGAACCCCAACCAGCGTAGTTCTGTATATTGTGCTCCAGTGCCTCACTGGAGGTCAGCAAGTATAGGTAAATCCGCGTACACACGAGCGGAATGTCCGACTGAAAAAGTCCGACGGAAGCTTTTCATCGTATATTCCGATCGCGTGTGGGCCACTTTTTTTTACGAAAATTCCGACGGACCTAGAAATGAAACATCTTCTAAATATTTCCGACGGAACCAATTCCTATCGGGAAAACCGCTCGTCTGTATGCTGTTCCGACAGACCAAAAACGACGCATGCTCTGAAGCAAGTACGAGACGGAAGCTATTGGCTACTGACTATTGAACTTCCTTCTTCTAGTCCCGTCGTACGTGTTGTACGTCACCGCGTTCTGGACGGTCAGACTTTGGTGTGACCATGTGTAGGCAAGACCGCTTGAGCGGAATTCCATCGGAGTTTCGTCGTAGAAACCTTCGAAGTTTATTCCAACGGTCGCGTGTACGCGGCATAACAGATACCTACCTACACTGAAGTCAACCAGTAGGGATGCAAAGAGTTCCTTTACCAGTTCATTTGATTGCCTTGCCATTGGTTAAGGATTGAAATAATCTGGTGCAAACTGATCTATCATCGCTGGTGCCAATGATTCAGCTCTTAGCCCCACCCAGGGGGATCCAATCTATTGTACCCCTAGTTACCCCAGAATTTCTAGTGCTAGAAGGGACTTGAAGTACTGGCATCTTGGTAGCTGAACAATGCATGTCACAGCAACTTTGAAATGTTAGCACACACAATCATTGTCCAACTCCTTAGTCCATGAAGTCCATATAAAGACAGTCCACATAATATAAAATCCGTGAAGTAATCCACCTGCTGCTCCTTAACCACTTAAAGTAGTTGTAAACCCCTTACAACCACTTTAAACTACAGGCAAGCCTATAATTAGGCTTAGCTGTAGCCGCACTGGATATCTCCTAAACCTGCACAGTTTAGGAGATATCCCCTGTATTTGCATGTGCCGACGTCATAGGCACATGCGCACTTAAAGTGGAGTTCCACCCACTTTTACAACTCTTCAGCATCCCTCACTAAACTGTGCACTGTAAACAAATTGGATATTTTTAATTTTTTTTTCTCAGCACTTACTGTATATCCGCTGTATTCATTTTTCACTTCCTCCTCCCTGGCCGCGGCCCATCGCATCATTTCCTGTTTGCAATGCCTTCTGGGAATGGGCGGCAACTTCCTCTGAAACTGCCGTTGCTATGGAAACCTGACCTGAAACCTATTACACTGCTTGTGCTGCACTGAGCATGTGTGAGATCTGCAAGGATGAGATCCAGGAAGAAATGCAGTCTGGCTTCAGATGCCCAGAGTTAAGATGGCCACGGCCTGCTGTAAGTTTATAAAATAACAAACTACTGCTATAAACTAACAAAACAGACCTTAGTTTACAGACTAACTTTACTAGAATACATTAAGCTTGTGTATTATAGGGGTATTTTTATTTAAAAAGTATAATTTCGGCCGGAACACCACTTTAAGCCGGCTGAAGCACGTATGTGCCGTTGCTTCAGTTGTACTGTGCCGCTCCCGGGCACATGCGCAGGAGTGACGTCATCACTGCTCCGGCCAATCACAGCGCCGGAGCCGCGATACCCGGAAGTAAGTCCTCAGGAAATGTCGCCTGCCAGAGCGGTGAAGGACCGATGTGGGGGCTTCGATCTCAGGTAAGTAATTCATAATGAGCTAGTCTGCTATGCGTACTAGCTCATTATGCCTTTATCTTGCAGGTTTGTTTGTGTTGTTTTTTTTGGATATCTTAAAATGGGTTTACAACCACTTTAAGGACCAGGCCTCTTTCTGAGATTTGTTGTTTTTAAAAACTGTTTTGTTTTTTTTTTTTGCTAGAAAATTACTTATGTAGCGCCCACCAACTTAGGTGTGTGCTAAATCAGTCAGTTAGGATTAGTGTCAGGTAAAGTTGCTAGTGTTTTGCCCTGTTGGTTTAAGCCTGGTTGGGAGAAATGACAGAATAGAAAGGGGGGTGTGACCACCTGTATTCTGTTTGATTCTGCCAGTGAGAGGTTCTGGAGGGAAGGTGGGTTGGACACAGGATGCAGTTAGTTTGTGTGGGTCACCCTGGACCAATTGTTAATTTGAATGGGCAGGGGCTATCAGGCCTATATAAACTAGGGGTCACATGCTCCTGGGGGGCTGGGAGCTGGATCTGGTTCTGGTTCTAGTGAGATGAGATTTTCTTCCCAGGGGAGAGAGTGGAGTGAAGCAGCAAAAATGTGGCCCGCAGGGGTCCAGACTTGAAGGCCTGGAGGTGTAACGCTCTCAGTGCTGGATAGCAGAAGAACTTGATCCAGAAAGCCTGAGGGTTCAGAGACCTTAGTGCTGGATGGTTCATCCAAAAAAAGTCACTTAAAGAAACTCCAGGAGCAATGGGTCAGACGTCACCGGCTGGGATGGTTCTGGACATGCGGAGCAGGAAGTGGCTGCTAAAAGGATGCAGTAGATTGGGGTGCGCGCGGACTTTTCCTGAACTGACCAGGGAGGATTGCAGGAATCAAGATAGGCAGGTGAGGCCTGGTACTTCTAACATCCGAATTCCAAGGTGTTTTTCAGAGAGGCACCTGTCGGTTCATTAAGGGAAAAGGATAGAACTACTATTAAAGGAACCAAAGATTTAGAGGCAGCTCATACTTCCTGAAGACACAGACTGTACATATTGCACATTCTTTTCTGTCATGCTGCAAGGAAAAGAATAAAGTTTAATGTTCAAATGTTCTGGACTGTCTGCTGATGTTATTCGTGCAGGGGAGGAGAACGGAACGCCAATAACAGCAACTCGCAAGGGAGTAGTGCGCTACACTTAGAACCCCCAAACATTATACATTTTTTTTCTAACACCCTAGAGAATAAAATAGCGGTAGTTGCAATACTTTCTGTTATACCGTATTTGTGCAGCGGTCTTACAAGTGCACTTTTTTGGAAAAAATACACTTTTTTGAATTAAAAAATAAGACCACATTAACGTTAGCCCAATTTTTCTTTTATATTGTGAAAGGTAATGTTACGCCGAGTAAATTGATACTCAACATGTCACGCTTCAAAATTTCGCCCCCTCGTGGAATAGCGACAAACTTTTACTCTAAAAAATCTCAACATGGGACATTTAAAAGTTTCTACAGGTTGCATGTTTTGAGCTACAAAGGAGTTCTAAAGCTAGAATTATTTCTCTCACTCTACCGATCGCGGCGATATCTCACGTGTGTGGTTTGAACACCGTTTTCATATGCGGGCGTGACTCACGTATGCGTTCACTTCTGCGCGCGAGCTCGGCGGGACAGGGCACGTTTACATTTTTTTTTTTTTTTTTTTTACTTATTTATTTTACTTTTTATTTTTACACTGTTTTTTTGTTTTTTTTAAAGAAGTGTCACTTTTTATTCCTATTACAAGGAATATAAACATCCCTTGTGATAGAAAAAAAGCATGACAGGACCTCTTAAATATGAGATCTACACTAAAATGCAAGAAAAAAAAAAAGGACCCTTTAGGAGCTATGGGCGGAAGTGATGTTTTGACGTCGCTTCTGCCTTGCAATGATATGAAAATGGGTGGGGGCTATCTTCCTCTCACTCATACCCAGGAAGGAGAAGGATCTGATCGCCTCTGCCGCTACTGACGGCTCCGGTAAGCAGCGGAGGGCACCGGAGAGCGGCGGGAGGGGACGTGGCCCTCTCCCACTGCCGTTAAAAGTGATGTCGCTGCGAATCTGCCGCAGAGACCACTATTATTGGAAACCGGACCACCCACTGAAGAAGAGGATACCGGGGTTATGGTAGCTAGCTCAAAGTGAGGAGGTATGTCGGCGTGCGGCGGTCCGGAAGTGGTTAAGTAATTAACAGGGGGGCTGCCCCCCCCCCTTATTACATTTTCTGCCCAAAAATCATTCAGGCTAATAGATATTCGTTAGATCCGGTAAGATCAAGTGTTTTTAACGTTAGATCTCACATCATTTCAGAGATATTCCACATCAAAATAGAGATATTAGGTGGTAAATAAGGACAGGCTGGCCCCCCCTTATCAAATTTTCTGCCCAAAAATCATTCAGGCTAATAGATATTCGTTGGCCATGGGTGGCGGTGGGTGGCCACAGCATACACTTTCGCATTGTAATAACATTACAAACAATAGCGATTTTTGATAATCCAATAGATCAGGGGTCTCCTAATTTTTGAAATACTAGGCCAGTTTACTGTTCTTCAGACTTTGAGGAGGAGGGGGGTGGCCAATGGGAGTATAAATTGTCCTGGCATCAGTGGGAGTAAACAATGCATCCTTTGAGGGAGGAATAGTGCCCTATCATTGGTGTCAGTGGAAGGAATTGTACCCCATCATTGGTATCAGTGAGAGGAATAGTGCCCCATTATTGGTGTCAGTGGAAGGAATAGTGCCCCATTATTGGTGTCAGTGGAAGGAATAGTGCCCCATTATTGGTGTCAGTGGAAGGAATAGTGCCCCATCATTGGTATCAATGGGGTGAATAGTGTCCCCATCATTGGCATCAGTGGGGGGGATAGTGCCACATCATTGGTGTCAGTGGGAGGAATAGTGACCCATTGTTGGTGTCAGTGGGAGGAATAGTGCCCCATCGTTGGTGTCAGTGGGAGGAATAGTGCCCCATCGTTGGTGTCAGTGGGAGGAATAGTGCCCCATCGTTGGTGTCAGTGGGAGGAATAGTGCCCCATCGCTGGTGTCAGTGGGAGGAATAGTGCCCCATCGCTGGTGTCAGTGGGAGGAATAGTGCCCCATCGTTGGTGTCAGTGGGAGGAATAGTGCCCCATCGTTGGTGTCAGTGGGAGGAATAGTGCCCCATCGTTGGTGTCAGTGGGAGGAATAGTACCCCATCATTGGTGTCAGTGGGAGGAATAGTGCCCCACCCATCATTGGAGCACAGGTGTGTGAGGAGGAAGGTGTCTCTCCTGCTGTGATTCTGAGGCTGCTGTAGGTAATCTGTGTGAGAGGGGAGTGTGATGAAATCTCCCCCAGCCCTGCCTGGCCCCTTTCTTGGGAAGCCATGAAGGCCAGCGGGGCCTCTCCTGCTGGAAGCTCGCAGCCATCTCCTGGGCTGTCAGGTGACATGCCTGCCCCTGTACAAGCCATGGCTTGTGATCTCTCTGCCCCTGGTGAGGATGAAGGTTTGGAGGCCATTCGGGAGTGAGTGGTGGCTGGGATTAAAGTCCTGAATAGGGAGGGAGACAAGCTCTACAAACTGAGAGCAGAGCTGAAATGTTTGCAAAGGCAGCATGAGAGAGAAGTAAGCAGCCCCATGACTTCCCAGGACTCAGGAGGCATGCTGAGGGCCATCCAGGCAATGGAGTCTCCTATGCGGGGGGATCAGTTGGTGGTTGGTGGTGAGGACATAACAGACGATGTGTCTGGTGGTGTCAAGCCCCAAGCAGGGGATAAAACTGTTTTTGTGTCATCTGGCAGCATGAGCAATGTTGAAAGTGTGCCCAGTGACAGTCAAGTTGCTAATGCTATGTGTAGCAAAGCTGATGCTGCAGCGCAGCAAGAATTGCATTTAAAAAAATGACTTTACTGAAAAGGAACTACAAGTCTCAGCCCAGCCTGTTAACCCTCCTTTGGCTGAGTCTAAGGCCCCATGTACACGGTGTCAAAACTAATTCTTTTGACACCTTGAAACCGGCATTTAAAACGCCCGTTTACCCGAGTTTGCATGCCGCGTTTAGCTGTGTTTGCGTCTAGAAGCGTTTATTAAGATTACCTCATTTAAGACCCTCCCTAAGCTCAAAAAACATTCTTAGTTAACTATTTCAGCCATTTTCACCAGAGTGAGTAGCAGCAGCAAAGAGAGCAGTTGTCTAATTGTATTTGCCTCCTATGTCTGTGCTTTTTTTTTTTTTTGCAATGGATCCAATAATGAGCATATGTGAGGAAATGCTCCTGACATTGCTCCTTGATGAGGCTAGAACGACGTAGAAAATTGTGTGAGATCCAGAGTTACCTGCCACAAGTTGTGCATTGTCCACTTGCTACGTCACTTGCCACAAGTTGTGCATTGTCCACTTGCCACATCACCTACCACAAGTTGTGCATTGTCCACTTGCCACATCACCTACCACAAGTTGTGCATTGTCCACTTGCCACATCACCTGCCACAAGTTGTGGATTGTCCACCTGCCACAAGTTGTGGGTTGTCCACTTGCCACGTCACCTGCCACAAGTTGTGGGTTGTCTACTTGCCACGTCACCTGCCACAAGTTGTGGGTTATCCACTTGCCACGTCACCTGCCACAAGTTGTGGATTGTCCACCTATGGCACCTGCTACAAGTTGTGGAATGTCCACTTGCCACGTCACCTGCCACAAGTTGTGGGTTGTCCACCTATGGCACCTGCTACAAGTTGTGCATTGTCCAATGCCACGTCACCTGCCACAAGTTGTGGATTGTCCACTTGTGGCACCTGCCACAAGTTGTGGATTTTCCACTTGCCACATCACTTGCCACATCACCTGCCACAAGTTGTGGATTGTCCACTTGCCACGTCACCTGCCACAAGTCGTGGATTGTCCACTTGCCACGTCACCTGCCACAAGTTGTGGATTGTCCACCTATGGCACCTGTCACAAGTTGTACATTGTCCACTTGTCACGTCACTTGCTACAAGTTGTGGATTGTCCACCTATGGCACCTGCCACAAGTTGTGCATTGTCCACTTGCCACGTCACCTGCCACAAGTTGTGGATTGTCCACTTGTGGCACCTGCCACAAGTTGTGGATTGTCCACTTGCCACCTGACTTGCCACGTCATCTGCCACAAGTTGTGGATTGTCCACTTGCCACGTCACCTGCCATAAGTGGTGGATTGTCCACTTGCCACATCACCCGCCACAAGTTGTGGATTGTCCATTTGCCACGTCACCTGCCACAAGTTGTGGATTTTCCACTTGCCACCCACAAGTTGTGGATTGTCCACTTGTCACGTCACCTGCCACAAGTTGTGGATTGTCCACTTGCCACGTCACCTGCCACAAGTTGTGGATTGTCCACCTATGGCACCTGCTACAAGTTGTGGAATGTCCACTTGCCACGTCACCTGCCACAAGTTGTGGGTTGTCCACCTATGGCACCTGCTACAAGTTGTGCATTGTCCAATGCCACGTCACCTGCCACAAGTTGTGGATTTTCCACTTGCCACATCACTTGCCACATCACCTGCCACAAGTTGTGGATTGTCCACTTGCCACATCACCTGCCACAAGTTGTGGATTGTCCACCTATGGCACCTTTCACAAGTTGTACATTGTCCACTTGCCACGTCACCTGCCACAAGTTGTGGATTGTCCACTTGTGGCACCTGCCACAAGTTGTGGATTGTCCACTTGCCACCTGACTTGCCACGTCATCTGCCACAAGTTGTGGATTGTCCACTTGCCACGTCACCTGCCACAAGTGGTGGATTGTCCACTTGCCACGTCACCTGCCACAAGTGGTGGATTGTCCACTTGCCACATCACCTGCCACAAGTGGTGGATTGTCCACTTGCCACATCACCTGCCACAAGTGGTGGATTGTCCACTTGCCACATCACCTGCCACAAGTTGTGGATTGTCCATTTGCCACGTCACCTGCCACACGTTGTGGATTTTCCACTTGCCACCCACAAGTTGTGGATTGTCCACTTGCCACGTCACCTGCCACAAGTTGTGGATTGTCCACTTGACACGTCACCTGCCACAAGTTGTGGGTTGTCCACTTGCCACGTCACCTGCCACAAGTTGTGGATTGTCCACTTGCCACATTACCTGCCACAAGTTGTGGGTTGTCCACTTGCCACATCACCTGCCACAAGTTGTGGATTGTCCACCTATGGCACCTGCTACAAGTTGTGGATTTTCCACTTGCCACATCACTTGCCACGTCACCTGCCACAAGTTGTGGATTGTCCACTTGTGGCACCTGCTACAAGTTGTGGATTGTCCACTTGCCACGTGACTTGCCACGTCACCTGCCACAAGTTGTGGATTGTCCACTTGCCATGTCACCTGCCACAAGTTGTGGATTGTCCACTTGCCACGTCACCTGCCACAAGTTGTGGATTGTCCACTTGCCACCCACAAGTTGTGGATTGTCCACTTGCCACCCACAAGTTGTGGATTGTCCACTTGCCACCCACAAGTGGTGGATTGTCCACTTGCCACGTCACCTGCCACAAGTTGCTTATTCAAATCTAACAACATATGGGTCAAATTCCAATTATACTTTGGATAGCAGCAATGCTAGTGGTGTATTGGATTGGATCAAGGGCTCATTAGGGTATATAAATGGTCTATGAATCATTGCAAGCAATTACAATTTTTTTAAATTGTGTGTGACTGATAGCAAGTGTGATGGACAATCGTCTCAGCTCAGTCCAAGCAATAATTAATAATAATAATAATAATGTACAGACTTATGTGACATCAGTGTGGGGCCTTGGCCCTGATAAGCCTATGTTTGCTCAGGTGGTACACTGTGCTCCTGGTAACTCCACTTCCAAGCAGGTTTTCCCCCTACAAGCTACCACTTTGAGCACCCCAAGATCTGGTCTTTGGGTCTCTGGCTTCTGCTGGGGGTCTGAGAAGAAATGTGGTAATTCTTAAATGGGAAGGTGGTGCAATCCCTCCAGCATGGCGTGCAGTGGTTGATATGATTTTGGAGATGGGTTTTGGGGCAAACGACCTCTATGCCCTAATACATGTAGCTGAGACACAGGAATATATTATTAGCTTCACCAGTCCAGAGGGTCTTGACCTGTCCTGGGAGCGATATGAGGCTCAGTGCAGGTCAAGACCTGAATGGGAAGGTCTGGTCCCAGTTGCAGTTTCGCAGAGGTCAACAGTGAAAAAGATCACAATTATTCTCACTAATGAGAGCGTCCCTGCTCGAGATCTAGAGGTCTGGTTGAAGAATTAGTGAGGTTTTAAGCCTAATAAAATCCTTGATGAGCGTAACATATGGACTGGGGGTTGATCAGTGAGGGTCAGGTTGGCCAGGGATGGGAATGTTGTCCATCACCTGCCCTCCTCAGCTTTTATAGGGAGGGGTAGGATGACTATTTTCTACCCTGGTCAGCCGAAGCTGTGTCACCGCTGTGGAGAAAAGGGGCATTTGAGCTCCTCCTGTTCAGCCTTGATATGTTCAGTGTGTCGGGGTCAGGGTCATATGGCCAAGGACTGCACCCAGATGATCAGGTGCAACCTGTGCCTGCGCCTTGGCCACTCCTATAGCAGATGTCCTGAGGCCTGGCACAATATGGAGAAGGAAGTAATAGATGACTTGTCAAGGCTGGACAGGTTGGAGGGTGAGGCCCCTGGTGTACCATCCTCCTCTGCGGTGACCTACTCCCCTGGTCCTGTTCAGGATCCCTCCTACAGTTCCTGTGGCCACCCCTCCTGTGTCTGTAACTATTCCTTCTGTATCTGTCTCCCCAGCCTACTGTAGCCCTCTCCTCTTGTGTCAGAACCTTCCAAGTCCGTGCCTCCCCGAGTCAGTTACCCCCCAGGAGTCTACCCCTCCTAAGTTTGACTTACAGAAAGCGCCCCCCCCCCCCCACCAGGAGTGGTAGAGAGTATCAAAAGGGGTTCTGCTTCTTCCTCTGTGAAGAAGTCTTCTCTGAAGACTTCAAAGAAAAAAGCAAGGGATGAGGGCATCTCTGAAGTTGACCTGCAGTACCTGGAGGAGAGAAGGAAGGTTGGGAAGCAGAAGAAGCAGGCGGTGAGGACGAAACGGGGTCAGGAAGCCCCAGTGCCTGTCTCCAACTGTCATAGGTCCTCTAAGTGGGATATTTCCTCTTCTGGGGCTTCTTCGGAGCAAAGTTCTGATTCTGAAATGGAGTTTGAGGCGGCCTCAAGAAAGAGAGAGGCTTCTGGTGATGAGCAGCAGAGGGGAGCTAAGAAGCAATCCACCCATTAACCCAAATGGTGGTTCCCCCTCCATTAAAAGTGGTGACAATAAATGTCGCCAGCATTAAGTCAGTAAGAGCTCGTTCTATGGTCTTCTTTTTGTTCAGCCAATTAGATGCTGAAATTGTATCTTTGCAAGAGACTAGGTTCACCTCCTTGGCAGATATTCATATGGTCAAGAGAGAGTGGAGGTATGGTCCATCTTACTGGTCTCTTCCGGCCGAGCCTTACGGCGGTGTTGTTTAAAACCGGCATGGTAACTGTCCGGCGAGTTATTTTAGGTGGAGATTGGGAGATGTATGGTCTTAGACGTCCTTGTGGGAGGGCAGGACCTGTGCCTAATTAATGTTTCTGGGCCGCACACAAAGTGGCACAGTAAATGCCTTTTTACAAGGATCAAGCCATTTTTTTTTTTACTTTAGTTCAGTAACTAGGCCCAAGGACAGGAAGGACTTCAAGGACAGGCTGGGATATGATAGCGTTTTTTTAAATATGTATAAAGGGGTTGAGGGGCGGGACTTTGAGTGAAGCACACGGATGCATAAAAGAAATGAATTAAGAAAATGGTTTATTAATTGAGTCTTTTCTTAGCACATAAGTTGGAAGTATACAGTTCAATACATAAATTGCATAACAATGCTTCAAATTACATATCACATATAAATGCATGGTCCAACCAAGGTTAAAACAGTATTTTACAAGTACACGGGTCACGTAATCACATGATTAATTGCATTGCAGGGAATACTCATAAAAGTAGCTTGCGCATTAAAGCGCCATTAGAAAAGTAGTAGGGTAAGATAAGTAGGAAAAAATATTCTAAAAACATACATAATGACTCTATTGGAAGATATATGTCAGTATTTTACAGTTGCACAGGTCACTTCAGAGCGTGATTAATTGCAGTGTAAATGATACTGGAAAACAAAAATGGATGCATTAAAGCATCACTTGGGAAAAAGGGAGTAAATATACTTGGTGAAGAGGAACGGCCGTGGTAGGTTCATGAATGCACTGTTGTACCGGTAGTTGTTAGCTCTACGCGTTTCGCGACCTTAAAGTCGCTCGTCAGGAGCAAGACCGTATTGGTTATCTAGGAAGATGAAAGATAGGGACATGGGTGGTTATGTGAAAAAATGCATGGGCAAATGCAGAAAATGTGAAAACCCCCACACAGATCCATACATTTGTCCTACAGACTTACATGAGCGTGACCGCGCATGGGAGAAATCACCGCCGCACAAGACAATCCGGCCAAAGATGTCACTCCCCGGAGCTGAGGGGGCCCGACCCGTCAGCGCAGCCAGCAGCGGTAATATCCCCAAGTGGTGACAGGATGAAGGTGAATGAGAGGATATTACCGCTGCTGGCTGCGCTGACGGGTCGGGCCCCCTCAGCTCCGGGGAGTGACATCTTTGGCCGGATTGTCTTGTGCGGCGGTGATTTCTCCCATGCGCGGTCACGCTCATGTAAGTCTGTAGGACAAATGTATGGATCTGTGTGGGGGTTTTCACATTTTCTGCATTTGCCCATGCATTTTTTCACATAACCACCCATGTCCCTATCTTTCATCTTCCTAGATAACCAATACGGTCTTGCTCCTGACGAGCGACTTTAAGGTCGCGAAACGCGTAGAGCTAACAACTACCGGTACAACAGTGCATTCATGAACCTACCACGGCCGTTCCTCTTCACCAAGTATATTTACTCCCTTTTTCCCAAGTGATGCTTTAATGCATCCATTTTTGTTTTCCAGTATCATTTACACTGCAATTAATCACGCTCTGAAGTGACCTGTGCAACTGTAAAATACTGACATATATCTTCCAATAGAGTCATTATGTATGTTTTTAGAATATTTTTTCCTACTTATCTTACCCTACTACTTTTCTAATGGCGCTTTAATGCGCAAGCTACTTTTATGAGTATTCCCTGCAATGCAATTAATCATGTGATTACGTGACCCGTGTACTTGTAAAATACTGTTTTAACCTTGGTTGGACCATGCATTTATATGTGATATGTAATTTGAAGCATTGTTATGCAATTTATGTATTGAACTGTATACTTCCAACTTATGTGCTAAGAAAAGACTCAATTAATAAACCATTTTCTTAATTCATTTCTTTTATGCATCCGTGTGCTTCACTCAAAGTCCCGCCCCTCAACCCCTTTATACATACTTATATGGGATGGAGGATGGGATCTGTACGGCCCCCCTTCCTCACACAAAGTCCCACCTTTTGTTATTTTCCTAATTTCGTTCAACCTATAGGGATGGAAGCACACGGCTGCATTGCTAATTTAGCTCTTATACTTGTTATGGCTGCTTCTCAGCCGTTTACACAACTCTTATGTTTCCTTTCCAGTTCTCCCTGTGCAATAGGTGGTTATTTGCACATACTACTGGAACAACTTACCTCACCACCCCACCCCCCCATCCATCTCAATAACACTCTTTATACATTTTTTTTCAAATGCCATTTCCTATATATGTAGTGTGAGCGTGCATGGGGGTCACTGTCCGTCATTGGGCATATCCTGTGTCACTCCTGTTACTTCCTGGAGCTGTGACTAGCACTGTGGGTTTTCCCACCGCCCCCTCCTCCCAATGGGCGGGCGGGATTTCCCCCACTGCTCGTCAGCGTCATGCAATCAGTGTCAGCTGTTTGGTGTCCACTTGCCACCTATAAATCAGCTGACCGGCTTCTCCATCTTCAGCAGTGGGGAAATCAGGTTGACGCCCAGGGCTGGCTATGCCGGGCTCTTTTGGTGTGTTCCCTGCTCCTCACTTGGCTACAGCATGACGTTGGAGGTCGGATCTGGACGGCTCTCCCGGCTGGGGTTTTTACCCCCCCAAGGTGTGATTGGCACCTCTGTCTTTGACACCTAGTTTCATTCTCACACCACTTTTCTTGGCTTTCTTGTCCAATTTCACTGTGCAGCAGGCTATCCTTTTTTTTCACTTTATCCACTCTCATTTGCCTTTTTTTTTTTTTTTTTTCCCCCCTTTCCTTTTCCTTTCTCTCTTTCCTCCTTTCCTCCCACTGCCTATCTTTCCTCTCCTTTTCCTTTCTTCTCTTCACCCCTTTTCACTTCCTCACTATGTATCCTCACCTTTTCTCACTCTTCACTACACTTTCCCCCATATTCCCTTTCCATTCCAGTGCACTTCATTCACTGGCTGCTTTTTCTCCAGCAGGTTCCCCCGTCTGGGGCCATTCACTTCCCCCATGCACCACACCTCTCATTCACCTTCATCCTGTCACCACTTGGGGATATTACCGCTGCTGGCTGCGCTGACGGGTCGGGCCCCCTCAGCTCCGGGGAGTGACATCTTTGGCCGGATTGTCTTGTGCGGCGGTGATTTCTCCCATGCGCGGTCACGCTCATGTAAGTCTGTAGGACAAATGTATGGATCTGTGTGGGGGTTTTCACATTTTCTGCATTTGCCCATGCATTTTTTCACATAACCACCCATGTCCCTATCTTTCATCTTCCTAGATAACCAATACGGTCTTGCTCCTGACGAGCGACTTTAAGGTCGCGAAACGCGTAGAGCTAACAACTACCGGTACAACAGTGCATTCATGAACCTACCACGGCCGTTCCTCTTCACCAAGTATATTTACTCCCTTTTTCCCAAGTGATGCTTTAATGCATCCATTTTTGTTTTCCAGTATCATTTACACTGCAATTAATCACGCTCTGAAGTGACCTGTGCAACTGTAAAATACTGACATATATCTTCCAATAGAGTCATTATGTATGTTTTTAGAATATTTTTTCCTACTTATCTTACCCTACTACTTTTCTAATGGCGCTTTAATGCGCAAGCTACTTTTATGAGTATTCCCTGCAATGCAATTAATCATGTGATTACGTGACCCGAGTACTTGTAAAATACTGTTTTAACCTTGGTTGGACCATGCATTTATATGTGATATGTAATTTGAAGCATTGTTATGCAATTTATGTATTGAACTGTATACTTCCAACTTATGTGCTAAGAAAAGACTCAATTAATAAACCATTTTCTTAATTCATTTCTTTTATGCATCCGTGTGCTTCACTCAAAGTCCCGCCCCTCAACCCCTTTATACATACTTATATGGGATGGAGGATGGGATCTGTACGGCCCCCCTTCCTCACACAAAGTCCCACCTTTTGTTATTTTCCTAATTTCGTTCAACCTATAGGGATGGAAGCACACGGCTGCATTGCTAATTTAGCTCTTATACTTGTTATGGCTGCTTCTCAGCCGTTTACACAACTCTTATGTTTCCTTTCCAGTTCTCCCTGTGCAATAGGTGGTTATTTGCACATACTACTGGAACAACTTACCTCACCACCCCACCCCCCCATCCATCTCAATAACACTCTTTATACATTTTTTTTCAAATGCCATTTCCTATATATGTAGTGTGAGCGTGCATGGGGGTCACTGTCCGTCATTGGGCATATCCTGTGTCACTCCTGTTACTTCCTGGAGCTGTGACTAGCACTGTGGGTTTTCCCACCGCCCCCTCCTCCCAATGGGCGGGCGGGATTTCCCCCACTGCTCGTCAGCGTCATGCAATCAGTGTCAGCTGTTTGGTGTCCACTTGCCACCTATAAATCAGCTGACCGGCTTCTCCATCTTCAGCAGTGGGGAAATCAGGTTGACGCCCAGGGCTGGCTATGCCGGGCTCTTTTGGTGTGTTCCCTGCTCCTCACTTGGCTACAGCATGACGTTGGAGGTCGGATCTGGACGGCTCTCCCGGCTGGGGTTTTTACCCCCCCAAGGTGTGATTGGCACCTCTGTCTTTGACACCTAGTTTCATTCTCACACCACTTTTCTTGGCTTTCTTGTCCAATTTCACTGTGCAGCAGGCTATCCTTTTTTTTCACTTTATCCACTCTCATTTGCCTTTTTTTTTTTTTTTTTTCCCCCCTTTCCTTTTCCTTTCTCTCTTTCCTCCTTTCCTCCCACTGCCTATCTTTCCTCTCCTTTTCCTTTCTTCTCTTCACCCCTTTTCACTTCCTCACTATGTATCCTCACCTTTTCTCACTCTTCACTACACTTTCCCCCATATTCCCTTTCCATTCCAGTGCACTTCATTCACTGGCTGCTTTTTCTCCAGCAGGTTCCCCCGTCTGGGGCCATTCACTTCCCCCATGCACCACACCTCTCATTCACCTTCATCCTGTCACCACTTGGGGATATTACCGCTGCTGGCTGCGCTGACGGGTCGGGCCCCCTCAGCTCCGGGGAGTGACATCTTTGGCCGGATTGTCTTGTGCGGCGGTGATTTCTCCCATGCGCGGTCACGCTCATGTAAGTCTGTAGGACAAATGTATGGATCTGTGTGGGGGTTTTCACATTTTCTGCATTTGCCCATGCATTTTTTCACATAACCACCCATGTCCCTATCTTTCATCTTCCTAGATAACCAATACGGTCTTGCTCCTGACGAGCGACTTTAAGGTCGCGAAACGCGTAGAGCTAACAACTACCGGTACAACAGTGCATTCATGAACCTACCACGGCCGTTCCTCTTCACCAAGTATATTTACTCCCTTTTTCCCAAGTGATGCTTTAATGCATCCATTTTTGTTTTCCAGTATCATTTACACTGCAATTAATCACGCTCTGAAGTGACCTGTGCAACTGTAAAATACTGACATATATCTTCCAATAGAGTCATTATGTATGTTTTTAGAATATTTTTTCCTACTTATCTTACCCTACTACTTTTCTAATGGCGCTTTAATGCGCAAGCTACTTTTATGAGTATTCCCTGCAATGCAATTAATCATGTGATTACGTGACCCGAGTACTTGTAAAATACTGTTTTAACCTTGGTTGGACCATGCATTTATATGTGATATGTAATTTGAAGCATTGTTATGCAATTTATGTATTGAACTGTATACTTCCAACTTATGTGCTAAGAAAAGACTCAATTAATAAACCATTTTCTTAATTCATTTCTTTTATGCATCCGTGTGCTTCACTCAAAGTCCCGCCCCTCAACCCCTTTATACATACTTATATGGGATGGAGGATGGGATCTGTACGGCCCCCCTTCCTCACACAAAGTCCCACCTTTTGTTATTTTCCTAGTTTTTTTAAATAGTATGGTTAGGGATGCTGGTCTTGTGGATGTGCCCATTAGGATGACACTGGGTTCACCTTTCATCGAGGTAGTAGTCGGAGTAGGATAGATAGGTGTGTTTTGTTTTTTTTTGTTTTTTTTTAAGGAGACCTCTGCTTTCTCGCCCCCAGTGGTGCAGGCAGTAGAGTTCTCTGATCACTGTATGCTATCTGTGGTCCTGAATGCTTCAGATGCCCCTCAGAGGGGCAAGGGCATCTGGAGATTGAATTTGACTCTTCTTAAGGAAGAACATGTTAGACAATCCTTTGAGGAATTCTTTCAGGCACAGGTGACCATTCTGGACTTTTGTAGCAGCAAGGCTAAGTGGTGGGAGCTGACCAAAAAGAGGATCGCTGGATTCTTCAGGGGCCTAGCCAATAGAAAACCGTTTAATAAATACATGACCTACCAACGTTTACGGAGGAAGCTGGATATTCTTGTCTCGAGAGGAGGAGATCCTGGGATCTCCAAAGTGAAACTTCTTCTCAGGAAGTGTCAATATGACCGGCATGCCTCTTTGGTTCTGGAGAGGGACTATGGGAAGTACCACTCGTCTGACCCTTACCAGAACTGCAAACAAGGTGTAGCTGTTAAAACGGTCGTGGGCCTTAGGGTTAGTACAGGTTCCTTGACAAAGTCCAGGTCAGGGATCCTGGAGGTCGTGAGGTCCTTTTTTATGCTGACCTCCTTGGGAGGAAAGAGCTTGACCGTGACAGGATGGAAAGCTTTTTGGACTCTACTCCAGGTCTAAATGATGAAGATGTCCCATTGATGAATTTGACAGAGGAGATCACAGTTGAAGAGGTGATGAGGGCAATTGAACAGCTTGCCATCAAAAAGTCACCTGGACCAGATGGCTTGACGACTGAGTTTTGCAAAGCCTTTAAGCCTGGCCCCACATTTAGTAGAGGTTTTTAACAGTTGCCTTGCTGAGGGGTGCTTCCCCCTTCCATGAGGCACTCAGCTGTGATTCTTCTTTCAAAAGGTAAAGATCCTTCAATAATTGAGAACTGGCGCCCCATCAGCCTTCTCAATGTTAATAGGTGCTGGTAGGAGCACCTTCATAGCAGTTTTAGCTGTCCGGGGGGCCTTGGAGCGGTGCAGGGCTGCAGGCTGGGGAAAGTATTTGCTGACATTGGATCAGGAAAAGGCTTTTGATCGTGTTAACCATGAGTACCTCCTTGCTCCATAGTAAGTACGGTCTGCCAGGTGATTTTGTTGATTGGTTGAAAGTCTTGTATAAAGGGGCAGAAAGCTTTCCTCTTGTTAATGGTTGGGTTGGGCAGTCCTTTGAGGTTGGCTCTGGAGTGCATCATGGTTGTCCCCTGAGTCCCCTGCTCTGTGTTTGCAATCGACCCCTTCATCAGGAGGCTAGAGAGCGGCATATTGTATGGGGTACTAGTGGGGCTCCCGGGTGAGCCGCATTTGAGGGTTGTTGCCTATGCGGACGATGTGTCGGTGATTGTCACTGGGACTGATGAAGCAGAGGAGGTGGTATCTCTGGCATCACGTTACTCTGAAGCATCAGGCTCCAAGATCAATCAGGAAAAGAGTGAAGTTTTCTAGATGGAAAAGGAAGGTGAGGCGTTTGATCTCCTGGACACCTTTCCAGTGCCCCTAGAAAAAATTAAGATACTAGGCATTGAATTCGGATCCGGCGATTATGGCCTCAAAAACTGGGAAGGCAGACTGGAAATTGCCAATACTAAGATGATCAGCTGGAAGAGATTTATTTATTTATTTTATTTATTTCAGGTACTTATATAGCGCCGTCCATTTACGCAGCGCTTTTACATATACATTGTACATTCACATCAGTCCCTACCCTCAAGGAGCTTACAATCTAAGGTCCCTAACTCACATTCATACATACTAGGGACAATTTAGACAGGATCCAATGAACCTACCAGCATGTCTTTGGAGTGTGGGAGGAAACCGGAGTACCCGGAGGAAACCCACGCAGGCACAGGGAGAACATGAAAACTCCAGGCAGGTAGTGTCGTGGTTGGGATTCGAACCAGCGACCCTTCTTACTGCTAGGCGAGAGTGCTACCACCACACCACTGTGCCGCCCCATATGGAAGTTATCTCTGAGGGAAAGGGTTGCTGATTAAGACTTCCTGATTCCGATCTTTTTGTATGTCTGCATCTTGCCAGTGTCTCTCTATGCTAGGGTCAGTAGTGTGTTTTTCCAGATGCTGTGGGGGAACAGACTGAACCCCATCAAGAGGAATGTCACCTATCTATCCAGGAGGGAGGGTGGCTTAGGTATGGTCAACCCAGTTCTTTTTTTCGCTGCTTTTTCTCAAGTTTAACATTGGTAATATGCTTGCCGGTGAACCTCCATGGGTAGGCATATTTAGATCTTGGTTTAGGCCTTTTCTACAACTTTGGGAAGAAGGTGGCCAAGTGAAGAATCTCAGGGGTCATCGTGGTCAGCTACCAGCCTATGTCGCTTCGTGCCTGTTTCTGCGGCAGTGGTGATTGTCAGCTGAAGATCTCAGATCGGTTCCGCTGAAAGTCCTTATGAGTCAAGTCTTGAGCAAAGTGTTTCATAACCCACTGGCCTTAAGGGAATGCCCAGGTCCAGTTTTGAGGGAAAGGTTAAGACTGATTAATTTGGATAGAGTCCCCCTTATATTTAGGGATCTGACCTGGTTGTGCTTCCATGGGAGGCTCTATGTTCGGGGCAATATGAAATTCTGCAGTGAGATGGATCGTAGCTGTCCTCGGGAGGAGTGTGCAGATGAGGAGGAGACTATGGACCATTTTCTGCTTCGTTGGCCTTTTAACATAGAGGTCTACAAACAGGTGGGGCGGGCCCTCTGTGTTCCTTTCTTCTCCAGGCTGATTTATGCTAAGTGGGTGTATGGAGCATTACTGGTAGAGTTTTTTGCTTGGATACACTTTTTTCAGTTAGCGTAGTAGTCCGTTATTTCACCTGGAACGCACAGTGTCGGTACAAAATATTTTACAGCGCACACATACAAGAATGGCATTTCCTGCAAGGCTAGTTAAAAACACCTGAACATATTCAAAAAATACGGGGGTTTGGTCACACTATATGGTCATATAGTGCTAAGCCCACTTACTGTGACAAAGTACCCCGAATTAGTGGGTCCTACTCTAGTAACAGAATGGAAGATCCTGTGTCTCAACCATGGAAGCTAAACTCCTCTATGTGGGAGAACTGAAGGGGATACATCCTATGCACTGGTGGCCACTAAATAAGAGGTAATGAGGGGGAGGGGTGATCCAGCCCAAAAAACCTGGTCAGGGCCTATTACAATATACAAGAACATATTTGGGGGGCACACCCTACAATGCGTTTAAATTCAAGATGGTGCTGCTATAAGACCTACAAACAGTACAAAATATTTTACAGCGCACACATACAAGAATGACATTTCCTGCAAGGCTAGTTAAAAACACCTGAACATATTCAAAAAATATGGGGGGTTTGGTCACACTATATGGTCATATAGTGCTAAGCCCACTTACTGCGACAAAGTACCCCGAATTAGTAGTGTCAGGTCAGCACTCGGCATAAAATCCTTCCTGTTGAGGTGGTGGTGTATGACATTTTGCATGAGGTGGGGAAGATTTGATAGCTTGAGAGAGACAAGTGGGGTCAGGGGGCTTGGTTGAAGGCATGGAGGGGTTTCAGGCCTCCCTGACTGCCAGGAGTCTCTTTCCCGGGTGTGGCTGTCTGTCTCTTATCACCCTGGATTTTTTAATTTCTGATTTAATTTTTAATAAATGGCTGCATACATAGGTGATTGGTTGTGCCTCTTAGGCCCTCTCTGCTGCTTTATGTAAATAGTTTTCTAAAAATGTTTTGGTAGTGGACTATGTATATTCTGAACATGGATGTGTATTCCTTTGATTTCTGTTAAAGTATTGTATTATGGTTTTGTTTTTTACTTTTGTATAAAATTGGTTGCTTCATTATTTTCAATAAAAGATCAATAGTGCCTCATCACTGGTGTCAGTGGAAGGAATAGTGCCCCATCACTGGTGTCAGTGGAAGGAATAGTGCCCCATCGCTGGTGTCAGTGGGAGGAAAAGTGCCCCATCACTGGTGTCAGTGGAAGGAATAGTGCCCCATCACTGGTGTCAGTGGAATGAATAGTGCCCCATCACTGGTGTCATTGGAGGGAATAGTGCCCCATCACTGGTGTCAGTGGAGGGAATAGTGCCCCATCACTGGTGTCAGTGGAGGGAATAGTGCCCCATCACTGGTGTCAGTGGGGGGGAATAGTGCCCCATCACTGGTGTCAGTAGGGGGGAATAGTGCCCCATCACTGGTGTCAGTGGGGGGGGGAATAGTGCCCCATCACTGGTGTCAGTGGGGGGGGGAATAGTGCCCCATCACTGGTGTCAGTGGGGGGGGGGAAATAGTGCCCCATCACTGGTGTCAGTGGGGGGGAATAGTGCCCCATCACTGGTGTCAGTGGGGGGAATAGTGCCCCATCACTGGTGTCAGTGGGGGGGGGGGGGAATAGTGCCCCATCACTGGTGTCAGTGGGGGGGAATAGTGCCCCATCACTGGTGTCAGTGGGGGGGAATAGTGCCCCATCACTGGTGTCAGTGGGGGGGAATAGTGCCCCATCACTGGTGTCAGTGGGGGGGAATAGTGCCCCATCACTGGTGTCAGTGGGGGGGGAATAGTGCCCCATCACTGGTGTCAGTGGGGGGGAATAGTGCCCCATCACTGGTGTCAATGGGGGGAATAGTGCCACATTAATGGTGTCATTGGGAGGAAATTGCCCCAAGGGTCAGATAGAGGTGAGTAAAGGGCCAGCATACTTGAAGTATCTCATGGTGTGAGTCTGCTAACAATCTTTCTCCATGACTTCCTGGACTCACTGAATGCTTCACCTCTGCCGGGTTAGCCCCCCAAATCCGTCTGTTAGATCTCACACAAAAGAAGCAATATTAACAGTTAATTGATGGGAGGGGTCTAACCCGCCATCAGCCCCCTCTTATCAGAAAATTGACCAAACAGCTATTTTGGAAACGTTAGATTTCACATAATTATAGACTTAATAAGTGATTAATGAGGGGGGTCTGGCCCCCCCTTATCAAATTTTCTGCCAAAAATCATCCAGGCTAATAGATATTCGTTAGATCCGGTAAGATCAAGTGGTTTTAATGTTAGATCTCACATAATTTCAGAGATATTCTACATAAGAATAAAGATATTAGGTGGTACACGTGGACGGGTTGGCCCCCACATACAATTTTCTGGGCAAAAATCATTCAGGCAAATGGATATTCATGTAGCGCTACCCCCATAGGAGCTTGAGTTTGTTCAGTCCTTTGCTTTGCCCTTTAACCACTAGAATGTCCCAGCCCCTACTGGCACACCTAGCAATAAGGTTAGTGTAATAGCACAATAAATGACACACAGACACAGTTTAAACTGTTTTAGCTCTCTCAGGTTTACTTAATCAAGAGAAGAGACTTAAAGTGGCATTGGTCAGCCAAGTCCAGGATCACACTGTGCCTTTAAGCACAGAGTGACATGACTGTGGAGGGCAGACGAACTATTTGGTCCTATGGAGAGAGGCAGGCGGCGGGTCATAGCTGTGAGTCCGCCAAAGCGGACATCGAGAGAGAGAGAGTCAGCACGTCCGGGAGATCTCCTGAGTGTCAGCCTGGTAGACTGGGGAGCGTCAGTCAGGAGGACTAAGAAGTTACCAGGAGGACTAGTAAAAGGGGCAGCTGCAGCCGGGATGGCTGGCAGGGCCGGAAAAGGTGGTGCTGGGATCAGTGACCACAGGAGGAAGTATAGGGGCTGCGAGTCCCTGCCTGTAATGGGCCAGTGCATTACAGAGTGACTCTACTGGTGATTCTGCAAGCAAGTGAAGTGCTGGAGGAAGGAAAGGAGCTTTATATAGGATTGTATATACTAGGAGTTGTCCCTGAAGCTGTTTCGTCAAGTGGGCATCCCAGAATACCCCTAATCCCCATCCAAGTTTTATCCCCTCAATAAAATACAAAAACAAGCACTGGACTGTTTCCTGACTCAAGTGTGCCTGTGGAAATTCGGTATGCCTGGATGTACAGCGTGGGGGATCCCATTCTAGTTGCGGCTCCTACATGGTTACACTACATTTGGGGACATTGTCCAAGATATAGCCCACAGTAACCTGCAAGGCTGTTGCTCCTAGCAACTGAAGATTCATTGAGCCGGGGAACTGTGCTTTGTTCCAGGACCATGGAGGGTTAAAGCCAGTGAGAATGACTTATGTTCTCTGCCTATTTGTAACTGTGTGCTTGAAACCAAGTGCTGCCCTGCATACCCAGTTGCCCCAACCGCAGCTGGGACAGACACTTGTGTTGAAACTTGCTGTTTCAGTGAGAACCGGTATGTGCTGTCAGCCGTGGCAACCATGGCGGGTGATCGCACCCACTGATTACAAAATATCCAGCGGTCTGCTTGAAGCTGGAAAAAGTGACTGTATGCTGAAATGTCCTGCTGAGAACAGTACACCAAAATGTCTGCTGTTGCCCATTGTGATCAGGGTAAACCAGCGGGTGCCTACAAGAGAGGGTCTATCAGATGCCCAACCATGGCTGATGTTAAGGACTGACCTAAACCTGCTAACTACAGTATGATGTGTGATACAGATTTTGCTGTTGCTCATGGCAACCTCAGTAAATGCTTGCTATCTCCTCGTGCCAAGAAACATGTCCTGACAAGTTCTGTAAGTGCCAGTATCATCATTATCCCAGATAGCAAGGATAACTTGCCACACATCTGTGGCAGTACTGAATTAAGTCTTGTGAACTTGCTGCACATTTTCCCTGGAAAGTTGTACTCGAAGCACAAGTTCTAGTTGACACTTTTCCAATTTGTAGCAAATTTGCATGGAAAGTCTCTAGCAAGAGCAAATTTGCAGTGGTGAGTCTACAGCAAGAGCCCGGCAGGTCTATAGCCAGAGTTATGCAAGTCTCCATTTTTGACAAGAGAAGAGAAGCAAGCAGCGCAAATCTATAATCCCACAATATGGTGATAGTGAACCTAATCCCTTACTATACATGTTAACCTAATCCCTTACTATACATGTGTGAAATACATTCAATCCATTGCATAAAATAATTCATCTATCATACAGTGCCTTGCAAAAGTATTCACCCCCCTTGGCTTTTTACCTATTTTGTTACATTACAGCCTTTAGTTCAATGTTTTTTTTAATCTGAATTATATGTGATGGATCAGAACACAATAGTCTAAGTTGGTGAAGTCAAATTAGAAAAATTATATACATAAAACAATTTTTCAGAAATAAAAAAACTGATAATTGGCATGTGCGTATGTATTCACTCCCTTTGTTATGAAGCCCATAAAAAGCTCTGGTGTAACCAATTACCTTCAAAAGTCACATAATTAGTGAAATTATGTCCACCTGTGTGCAATCGAAGTGTCACATGATCTGTCATTACATATACACCTTTTATAAAGGCCCCAGAGGCTGCAACACCTAAGCAAGAGGCACCACTAACCAAACACTGCCATGAAGAGCAAGGAACTCTCCGAACAAGTAAGGGACAATGTCGTTGAGAAGCACAATTCAGGGTTAGGTTATAAAAAAAATGTCCAAATCTTCGCTGATCCCTAGGAGGGCCATCAAATCTATCATAACCAAATGGAAAGAACATGGCACAACAGCAAACCTGTCAAGAGACGGCTGCACACCAAAACTCATGGACTGGGCAAGGAGGGTATTAATCAGAGAGGCAGCACAGAGACCTAAGGTAACCCTGGAGGAGCTGCAGAGTTCCACAGCAGAGACTGGAGTATCTGTACATAGGACGACAATAAGCCATACGTTCCATAGAGTTGGGCTTTATGGCAGAGTGGCCAGAAGAAAGCCATTACTTTCAGCAAAAAACAAAATGGCATGTTTTGAGTTTGCGAAAAGGCATGTGGGAGACTCCCAAAATGTATGGAGGAAGGTGCTCTGGTCTAATGAGACTAAAATTGAACTTTTTGGCCATCAAAGAAAATGCTATGTCTGGCGCACACCCAACACATCACATCATCCAAAGAACACCATCCCCAGCAGCAGTCGGGACTGGGAAACTGGTCAGAGTTGAGGGAAAGATGGATGGTGCTAAATACAGGGATATTCTTGAGCAAAACCCGTACCACTCTGTGTGTGATTTGAGGCTAGAATGGATGTTCACCTTCCAGCAGGACAATGACCCCAAACACACTGCTAAAGCAACATGAGTGGTTTAAGGGGAAACATGTAAATGTGTTGGAATGGCCTAGTCAAAGCCCAGACCTCAATCCAATAGAAAACCTGTGGTCAGACTTAAAGATTGCTGTTAACAAGAACACCATCCAACTTGAAGGAGCTGGAGCAGTTTTGCAAGTAGGAATGTGCAAAAATCCCAGTGGTAAGATGTGGCAAGCCCATAGAGACTTATCCAAAGCGACTTGGAGCTGTGATAGCCGCAAAAGGTGGCTCTACAAAGTACTGACTTTAGGGGGGGGGGGGAGAAATGTTATGCATGTTGACTTTTTCTGTTATTTTGTCCTATTTTGTTTGCTTCACAATAAAAACAAAAAAAAAAAAGAAATGTTCAAAGTTGTGGGCATGTTCTGTAAATTACGGTAAATGATGCAAATCCTCAAACAAGCCATGTTAATTCCAGGTTGTGAGGCAACAAAACATGAAAAATGCCAAGGGGGTAAATACTTTTGCAAGGCACTGTACAAAAATTATTTGTTTCTATGAAATAAACTAAGTGCAAATGCTTTTAAAAAGAAGTGCAAAAGAAAAAATGTGCTGACACGGTGAACAAAAAGTGCTTAGTGCAAGAAAATGTTATTCATTAGTAAAGTGCATGCATCAAAAATTCATATGTGTTCGAAATATTTGAAGTCCATTTTGCAATCCCAGGAAAAATCCAAGATTATTATCACTTTCTTGGATTTTTCCTGGGATTGCAAAATGGACTTCAAATATTTTGAACACATATGAATTTTTGATGCATGCACTTTACTAATGAATAATATTTTCTTGCACTAAGCACTTTTTGTTCACTGTGTTAGCACACAGTTTTTTCTTTTGCACTTTAACAGCATTTGCACTTGGTTTGTTTCATAGAAACAAATAATTTTTTGTATGATAGATGAATTATTTTATGCAATGACAATGTTTATCATTATACATGATTGTTGGACATGTATACAGTAAGAGATTAGGTGCAGTGGGCTCACTATCACCAGATTGTGGAATTATGGATTTGCGCTGCTTGCTTCTTTTTTTTCTTGCAATTAACCACTTCCATACCAGGCATTTTCACCCCCTTCCTGCCCAAGCCAATTTTCATCTTTCAGCGCTGTCGCACTTTGAATAACAATTGCGCGGTCATACAACACTGCACCCAAATAAAATTATTATCATTTTTTCCCCATGAATAGAGCTTTCTTTTGGTGGTATTTGTTTACCCCTGCGGTTTTTATTTCTTGTGCTATAAACAAAACAAGAGTGACAAGTTTGAAAAAAAACACAATATTTTTTACTTTTTGCTATAATAAGTATCCAAAATTTTATTTATTTTTTTTAAACAAATTTTTTCCTCAGTTTAGGCCGATACATATTCTTCTTCTACATATTTTTGGAAAAAATATCACAATAAGCATATATTTATTGGTTTGCGCAAAAGTTATAGCGTCTACAAAATAAGGGGATAGATTCATAGCATTTTTATTATTTTTTTTTTACTAGTAATGTCGGCGATCTGCGATTTTTATCGTGACTGCGATATTGCGGCGGACACATCGGACAATTTTGACACATTTTTGGGACCATTCACATTTATACAGCGATCCGTGCTATAAAAATGCACTGATTACTGTATAAATGTGACTGGCAATGAAGGGATTAACCAGGAGGGGGCGCTGTAGGGGTTAATGTGTTGCTAGGGAGTGATTCTAACTGTGGGGGGAGGGGATTCACAAAGGGAGGAGACCGATCGGTGTTCCTCTGTACAAGGAACACACCATCGGTTTCCTCCCGTCTGACAGGACGTGGATCTGTGTGTTTACACACACAGATCCACGGTCCTGCTCGGTTACCGGGCAATCGCGGGTGCACGGCGGACATCGCGGCCGCTGGGCACGCGCACCGGGATCCGAGCGATGCGGCGCGTGCGCGCCCCCTGGGCTGCCTAAAAGGCTGCGCCGTCATATGACGGCGGCCCAGAACAACAGCTGCACCGTCCGCCGTCATATGACGGTGGGCGGGCAGCAAGTGGTTAACTAGCGATCATAAGTATGCGCAGGGGGTGTGCCAGGTGTTCCTGGGCACACCCTAATCACCCCAAGTGCATTAGCATTAATGCTCTATGTTCAGGCAGGGAGATGGGAAATATCTCCCTCTGACCAGTTCTGCCATTTATGAAGTGCTACCGTACTTCTCTTTCACTGTACCGGCTCTACCATAAGAGTGCGTGTATGTAATATAAATATATCACATACACGCGCATGGGTGTTTAATCTTTGGGGTGCGCAACCTAATGCAATAGGCTACACACACATATGCTGGTGATTCACCGGTACTTAGGTGGCAGCAATCTTATTTAATCCCTCGATCTTCCATTAATATCTTTGGCACTAGTTTTTCTTGTTGTTTGTCCAAGTGTCCGTTTTTATCGGGTCTATTCACTAATCAGTGAAGAGAGGTCAATTGTCAGAACAATCTAAGCCAAAGTGGCTGAAGTAGGAAAAAAAAGCTCTTATTAAAATATTTTTAGTTCAGCTTTTTTGGCCTATATTTTACCATTTCCCTAAAAAATGTACCTCACTGAATAGTGCATTAAGACAAAACTGATCTTTATAAAAACATTTATTAAAATGTTTGAATAAAATCAATACATAACACTGGATTACATCTTAGTTATTTTTTTTTATTAGGGTGAACATTTAACAAAACATAAATGAGAACATTTATAATATGGAAAAGAACAGTCTCAAAAACAATAAACATTCTACAACAAAAAACAAAACAAAAAAACTAGACAAAAATTGCAGTAGTATGCCATATTATATGGAAATGATGAAGTGTACTAATTCAAAAAGCTAAGCAGCAAAAATAGACAAATATGCATAAATGCCTATCCCTAATTAAAAAAAAAAAAAAAAACACAGTGAAACAGTGATAAAGTGCACTAATTCAATAAGCTAAACAGCAAAAAGACAAATATGCATAAATTACTATCCCTAATTTAAAAAAATACAAGAATATGCAATAATATGTGAAACAGTGATAAAAGTGCTTGAATCAAAAGCAGATATTCATCATTATACAACTTTATATTCCGTAGACCGCAGCAAAGACTATACAATTATATTACATTCATTATACAATCTTACAAACATAACCCTTCCCGAAAAAGAGAGGAAAAAAAAAAGGGCAAAAGTAGGGGAAATTTCTTTTCCCCTCCGCCTTACCCCTTGTACCTTCCTTGTTGATCAGAAGTCTACCCATTCCTTCCTTCCATACCCCCTGTGTATGTGCCCTGTTATCCATTCAAAAAAAAAGGGGAAGAATCTCCTTCCTGTCTTCTTTCTTTCTTTTCTTTTTATATGTGATCCTCATCAAATAATTATCAAATTGTGTAAGAGGCCCTACTTAGCCTTATATTTAAAAAAAAAAAAAAATTAGTGTACTTGTCAATTAACTATCACATAGTGTATGAGGCCATTATTGGCCATACTACCCAAACTTTAGTTATTTAGTGAAATAAAAAAGAATAAATCCAAGATACAACAACAACAAAAAAAAAGCACACTGTGAATATAAGGTACCCTGATCAACACACTCTCCTTCAGGAGAAAAAGAAAAAAAAAAAAAGGAACGGAAAATTTAGGCCCTCCACCCCCCTACACATGTATAAATATATAGGATCAGTGTTCAGTTATTCACAGTTCACTTTCCATGTCAACCTCTTATATTATGTAGGTTCCTAGGGACATGTACCATGTCTACTCTCTCCTATTCAACGATACTTCCCCCCTATTCTATTTCTGTAGCATAATATACCCACCCGCCCAGGTCTTTTCAAATTTCCCTTGTTGATCCCTAACTACATGGACCCATCTCTCTGCTTCCATTATTGAGTTGACTTCATTCCTCCATTCTATTAATGTGGGACATTGGGTCTGTCTCCAGTATTTAGGTATTACTATTTTCGCTGCATTTAATAAGTGCGGAGTTAAGCCCTTCCAATATACTTTAATAGACCCAGGCATCCCATGAAATAAATAGTGTAAGGGTTTAAACTCCAGGGGTCCAAAGGTCAATTTCTCAATTCATGGGGCAACTGACTCCCAAAATGGTTTGAATACTGGACATGTCCACCACAGATGGAGAAAAGTGCCTTTCTGTCAACAACCTCTCCAGCACTGATCATCTGTTGTTGAAAACATCTGTGATCGTTTGACTGGGGTCCTGTACCATCTTGATAAAAATTTATATGCCATTTCCTGCACCCTTGAGCTTATAGATGTGGAGTAAGTTAATATAATCATCTTTTTAATTTGCGAATTAGTCAAAGCCTGGTCCAGTTCCCTCTCCCATTCTCTAACAAAATAGGGAACCATCCCTTCCTGCCCACTAAGAATTACTCTATACATTTGTGATAGCACTGGGGACACGGATGTAAAGCAGGGCTCTGCTGCACTGGGGACACGGATGTAAATGAGGGCTCTGCTGTACTTGGGACACGGGTGTAAATGAGGGCTCTGCTGCACTGGGGACACAGATGTAAATGAGGGCTCTGCTGCACTGGGGACACAGATGTAAAGGAGGGCTTTGCTGCACTGGGGACAGGGATGTAAAGGAGGGACTCCACTGCCTGGGGACACCTGATATAAAGAGGGGCTCCGCTGCTGGGGACACCAGGTGTATGAAGGGGCTCCACTGCTGGGGACACCTGATGTAAGAAGGGGCTCCGCTGCTGGGGACAACTGAGGTAAGAAGGGGCTCCGCTGCTGGGGACACCTGAGGTAAGGAGGGGCTCCGCTGCTGGGGACACCTGATGTAAGAAGGGGCTCTGCTGCTGGGGACACCTGATGTAAGAAGGGGCTCCGCTGCTGGGGACACCTGATGTAAGAAGGGGCTCTGGTGCCTGGATGATTGAAGCGCTAACACCAGGTGTTTGGAGTATCTTTATCTGCTGATTGTTAAACTCTGGAATACACACATTTCTAATGTGGTGTAGGATCTGGGGCTGTCCCTCCATCCCTCTCCCTCCCCCCTTTCCCTCATTCATCTAAGACTCTAACCACATCCACTTTGAGCTACGCCCATTTAAGCCACGCCCACTATTTCACGTAAACCACACCCATTTTTCAGTGCGCTGCATTTTAATTTTTTTCTATGCCATGCCTACTAACGCATGTCTCCTAATTATAATATGACTCCACCTACAGCCAAAAACGTGTCCCTAAAATTTTTTTTTTTTACAATGTTGGCAACTATGAAAGGACTGGTTCATGGACTAGGCTAGCCTAACACCCTGCAACACAAAACCACACTGCTCTGGACAGAAAAAGCCAAATGCTGGAATGGGCAGTGGCACACCTTGTCCAGATGCTCTGGCTGAGGATATCCCTCCCACAACCGAAAACAAACCATGAATGTACATTGAAGAGCCGGCACCACTGGAAATTCAGTCAAATTTTATTATTGTCGTGTGACCATGGTAAAAGAAGAAGCAGACGTGTTTTGGCACGCAGGCCTTGTTCACAGCACATTCTAAAGTGACACACACACACATATATATTTATTTATATACATACATACATACATACACACACACACACACACACACACACTTATATATATATACACAAGGAAGTTCATTCCTACCAATAAGACAATGTTCTCAATCAAGGTAAATGGGTAACATCCCTGTATGTGTATACTCCCTACACAGTGCAATATACAGTGGAACCTTGGATTACAAGCATAATCTGTTCCAGGAGAATGCTTGTAATCCAAAGCACTCGCATATCGAAGCGAGTTTCCCCATAGAAGTCAATGGAAACGAAGATAATTCTTTCCCTATTGACTTTTTTTGCATGCAATAATGCATGTGGCCAGAGGTGGGGGGCGCCAGAGAGACTGGAAATACTCAGAGACTGCTCGGATGCACTCGGAAAGGCTCAGAAACACTCGGGAACAGAGTATTTCCGAGAATTTCCGAACGGCTCAGAGAGTCACCGGCGCCCCCGCACCTCTGGCCAAATGCAGTACTGCACACCACAGAGGCTTGAATCCTGCTCATTTTGCGAGACAACACTCGCAAACCGAGTCAGATTTAAAAAAAATAATTGCTCAATATTGCGAAACGCTTCTTAATCGCATTACTTGCAATCTGAGGTTACACTGTACATCGTTTTCTAAAAGCAAACAGGAAAGCACATGTATAAAAATTACAATGAAATCTAAAAAAACAATAAAAGAAATGTAATGTCCGAATGCAAAAGTAATTAATAATAAATAGGAAAAGAGAAGAAGTAAGAAAAAAAGAGAAATCCACAAGATTTGCTCTAGCAGAGGAACAGGTCAACGTCATATCTGTTATTCATACCAAGAGTTAACCTGTAATAAAAATCCTTCCAAAATAGAACTAAGGTCTTTATCTGTGGACAAGATAGGGAGATGTTTACGTGTAATGTTGGTAACCTGGTTGAATTCACATGAGTACACTGTGACAAAAGTAATGGGATGATTTTTAACTCACTTTTGGGATTTTTTTTTTAAACAAGATTTACTCAAAAGAGTTCTCCTATCTCTATTATTAGCTATAACTATAGCTCTATCTACATCTTGTTTTTTATACCTACGTGCTTGCAACCGAGAAGATACCACATTGCACTCATCTGTAAAATGTTCCATAGTTGAACAGTTACGATTGGTCCTGATAAATTCTGCTACTGGCACTGCCCGTATAGTAAGGGGTGACAACTGGAAGCTAACAATAATGAATTGCCTGCACATGTTTTACCATAAGTTCTAGTACATATATCACCTGAAGAATAACAGCCTTGCAAACTAATATCCAAGAAGTTAATATTGTTATGTTGGAACTCATGGCTGAATTCTAAATTCAGGTGATTGGAATTCACATATCTGACAAAAGGGGCAACTTCATCACTAGTACCTTCCCATATCAAGAGCAGCAAGTCATCAATATAGAGACCATACCACTTGATATGACCTATAAATGGAATCATTGATGAAAACAGATACTTCTCCTCCCACCCGCCCATATATAAATTGGCCACTGAGGGGGAGAACTTGACTCCCATTGAGGCATCTTTACACTGTAGATAAAAGATATCAAAAATGGAAAAATTATGTTTTAATAAAAATTTTACAGTGAGAACTATGAACTCCTTTAGTTGCAAATTGTAGGAACTATAACATTTAAGATGGAATCTCAATGCTTCTGTAGCGCTGGTAGATTTTCAATCTACCGCTGATAGGTAAATCTTGTGGGTTACTTGTTAAAGGAAGTTAGATTTGCCTCTGTTCCAGCTTGGCTGAGTTGCATGTAGTTCCACACTGTGCCGGTGTGTGTCGTTGTCCCCATGGGCCAGTGCAGTGTTGGAAGGGCAACATGTTGAAGCGTATGAGTGCTCCTCTGTCCCAGAGACAACTTGGTGGAGGTGATCCTCTGAGTTGCATTCTGGGAGAGGGTATTTATGGGTCAGACGCCATGTTTAGGGGTTCGTTTTCAGCCACCTGCTGGCCCTCCTGGCCGACAGGTATGCGTTAAGAGTACCACCTCGTGGCCCTCCATTCCGGAGGCCCACGTCGCTGCGGCGTGTGGGTGGGCCCAGAAGCCTGTCTGGGGCCTACCACAGCAGCAGAGGAACGGTCCTGAGCTGTCTATCCTGAGTGAAGAAGCTGGACAACCAAGGAGATCCCAGGGGGGGACCGGTCATGGAAGGATCATGCAGAGTGCTGGTCTGGAGAGGGGCCTGGTGACTCGGTTGGAGGACGTATCCTGAAGTAATCTTACTGCATAGTACTGCCGGGTTGGCTTAAAGGTTCAAGTGCTGTGTCTGACATTCATCACAAACCAATACAAACCAATACATCCTGTGGCAGAGGATCGTACGGGTTTTATTCCAAACAAGTCTGTGGCAGAGACTTTTGTTCGTGCTGCGTACTGGCTGCTAGACAAGTGAGAGAGGCCTATCCAGGCGGGCAAAGATTGAATTCCATAAGGGGAGTGCATTCAACTACAAGTGTTCAATTCCAAGAATGTCATAAGAATACTAAGGAAAGGTATTTGAGCTTCCCTGCAACTTTCCTTCTGCCTCTTTCCTGCTACTTCCTTTGTTACTTGTTCATTAAAGCATTGGAAAATATACTCAAGTGTTTGGTGTCTACATCGTCAAGAGGTAAACTCAACGGCACCCTAGATCCCGGTGCCGGAGGTATCGAGAGTGAAGGTAATAGCCCGCTTTAAACCAGCAGCTCCACCGAGAGTTAGTGCTACACTTCTAATGCCAATTCATGCGGGATACAGGAATATAGCAATTTCACATCCAAGGACACCCAGCTATAATTGTCAAGCCATCAAATATTTTGTACATTATTCAAAACGGCTGCGGTGTCCTTGATGTAACCAGGTAACCTACTAACCAGAGGCTGCAAACATTTGTCAACCCAGTGACCCAGCCTTTCAAAGAGGGAACTAATGCCTGAAAGTATAGGTCTCCCCTGAATAGGTGTTTTATGAAGTTTAGGCAAATGATGAAAGACTGGGATCACTGGGTCATTGACAAAAAGGTATTCCACCATTTTGGTTGACAGAACCCCCATTTCTCATCCAATATCCAGAAGATGGGCGAGCTGACATCCAAAATCGTTTGTGGGATTATTGGGTAAGATGCGATATGTAGATGCATCATTAAGTTGTCGTAAAGCTTCAAGTTTGTAATCATCCGAATTTAAAATTGTCAGCTTGTCTGATAACTACCTTTTTATGAGATTTTAACGTTATCGTGATGACATGTTGCCTGAATGGTGATATTTAAAGTGTTTTGACATGATTGATAAGCCCTTATCTGACTCATAAGATGCTCCATGGTAATGCTCGCTTATTCAAGTTCTTAAAGCTCTTGTAGTACACCCCACATACTGGCACAATACACATTCCACCAGCCTAACATCCTGACCTGTTCCAGATGGATGTTCGATTTCTAACTGAAGAACTTTTGGTGAGGCCTAGTACTGTTTGGCAAATTTGGAGGGGCTCCTCCTACCAGAGACTCTTGGGGAAAAAAAGTGTTTTTTTGCTTGATTGTCTCTGTCATGCTGGCTCGTAACCCCCTGCTGACAGACTGTACAGATTAGCTAGCAAGTTAGAGATAGGAATGTGTTTCTTTTCCTTGTTCTGCTTGAATTTTTTTTTTTTACTCACCTCTAAATGCCTGTTGCTAGGGGGTCCCTCGTAGTCTGCCTATTTCAGTGCCTGGGCTGGTGACATCACTTCCCCTCAGCACAGGAAGGGCTCAGCTCTGCTCCCTCCCTCTTGTCAATCATCTGGGACCCATTACAGGTCCCAGATGACTGAGCGGCCAATCACGGCGCGCGGCGGCGCTCGCGCATGTGCAGTGGGAGCCCAGCTGTGAAGCCACAGCCCGGCGCCCACAGTTGCAATGCCGGCGCCGCCGGAGGGGGAGACGAGCAGGGCTTCTATCCCCCGCATCGCTGGACCCTGGGACAGGTAAGTGTCCAATTAAAAGTCAGCAGCTGCAGTATTTGTAGCTGCTGACGTTTATTTTTTTTTTGTAGCTAGGATATGTACAGTAAATACCGTTTTTAATATGTGATGTACATATGTGGTTTTGAAAAAAAATGGCTATTTTTGATACTGGCTAATTTGTATATAGCCCAATCCAAGTTGTTTCTCCTTTTCCCCTTCCCACTGTATTTTTATGGGATTCCCTTGCTAATGTTTCCAGGAGTCATTATTTTTGTTTTCCCAGGCCTGGGTTGAATCTGGGTCAAGGCTGATTGACTCAGGGAGGCGGGATGACTCATCAAGCAGCACCTCTGGTAAACTGGAGTCTAAGAGGAGCTGCTTGGAGTATTGATGAGGGCCCCAGCAAAGTGGGCTGGCATCTCTTAAATACTCTTGGATCCTGCCAGCAGGAACAGACAAATGGAAGATAGAGTTGGAGTGCTGAGGAGACCGTCAGTGGTCCTTGAGGGTGCCCCCTAGTCTGTGGGGGGGGGTGACCTCAGGCCTGGGGCTCGGGTGCTGGAGAGACCCTCTACAACCTACAGAGGAATCCTTTCCTGGATGCACGGGAGCAGGTGTGAAGACATTAGGAGAGAGAATAAGCACGTCTGGTAGATCTGCTGAGTGTCAGTCTGGAGGGCTGGTGAGTGTCAGTCTGGAGGACTGGGGAGCGTCGGTCAGGAGGACTATGGAGTAATAGCGGGGAGGGCTAGTGAAAGGGGCAGCTGCAGCCAGGAGGGTGGGCAGGGCCAGAAGAGGTGGTGCTGGGATCAGTGACCACAGAAGGAAGTGTGTTAGTGGTGTCACTCTACATTCCACAAGTATAGGAGCTACGAGTCCCTGCCTGTAATGGGCCAGTGCTACAGATTTTTACAGAGTGACTCTACTGGTGATTCTGCAAGCAAGTGAAGTTCTGGAAGAAGGAAAGGAGCTGTATATACTAGGCGTTGGCCCTGAAGTTATTTAACCACTTGCGGACTGCCCGCTTTCATTATACGTTGGCAATTTGAAGAGAAGTATTGTTGTTATGGCAGCAGATAGCTGCCATAACCCCTGTATCCTCTTCTTCAGCGGGAGGTCTGCTTTCATATTAAAGTGATCTCTGTGGCTGGTTCGCCGCAAGATCGCTTTTATCGGGGGCGGGAGAGGGCCTCCCCTCCCGCCGCATTTCGATGGTCTCCGCAGCTTACCTGAGCTGCCAGAAGCGGCGGAGACAATCGTGTCCTCTCCCCTCACAGGCTGGCTGCAGAGTGAGGGGAAGATAGCCCCCACTTGGCTTCATAGAATTGACTGGCGGAAGCGACGTCATTTGTCACTTCCGTCCAATTTACTTTGCATAACATTATCTTTCACAATATAAAAAAAAATTGGGCTAACTTTACTGTTGTCTTATTTTTTTATTTAAAAAAAAATGTATTTTTTTCCAAAAACGTGCGCCTAAAAGACCGCTGTGCAAATACGGTGTGAAAGAAAATACTGCAACAACCGTCATTTTTTTTCTCTAGGGTGTTAGAAAAAAATATACCGTATATATAATGTTTAGGGATTCTAAGTAATTTTCTAGCAAAAAAAATGGTTTTAACTTGTAAACACAGAGTCTGAAAAATAGGCGCGGTCCTTAACTACTTTAAGACCGGGCCTCTTTTTTAGATGTGGTGTTTACAAGTTAAAAACATTTTTTTTTGCTACAAAATTACTTAGAACCCCCAAACATTATACATTTTTTTCTAACATCCTAGAGAATAAAATGGAGGTTGTTGCAATACTTTCTGTCATACCGTATTTGCGCAGCGGTCTTACAAGCGCACTTTAAAAAAAAAAAAAAATCTACTTTTTTAATTAAAAAATAAGACAACAGTAAAGTTAGCCCAATTTTTCTTTATATTGTGAAAGATAATGTTATGCAAAGTAAATTGGACAGAAGTGACAAATGACGTCGCTTCTGCCAGTCAATTCTATACTTTTGTTTTTTTTTTTCTTATTTATTTTACCTTTTACTTTTTTTTTTACACTGTTTTAAAAAAAAAAAATTTCACTTTCATTCCTATTACAAGGAATGTAAACATCCCTTGTAATAGAAAAAAAGCATGACAGGACCTTAAATATGAGATCTGGGGTCAAAAAGACCTCAAATCTCATATTTACACTAAAATGCAATAAAAAAAATTGTAATTTTAAAAAGATTAAAAAAATAAATTGGCCCTTTAAGAGCTATGGGCGGAAGTGACGTTTTGATGTTGCTTCCGCTCTGCAGTGTCATAGAGATGGGTGGGGGCCATCTTCCCCTCACTCGTCTCCATGTCAGCCCAGGGGACAGACGCAATCGCCTCCGCCACTGCCGACGGCTCGGGATCCCTAGCGGAGGGCACCAGATCGCGGCGGGAGGGGGGCCCCTCTCCCGCCACCAATAAAAGTGATCTCATGGTGAATCCGTCGCAGAGACCACTTGTATCTTGTAGCCGACCGTCAGCCGAATACGGGGATACCGGGGTTATGGCCGCTAACTGCTGCTATAACAACGATATCCGTCCCCAAAGCAGGGACGTACATCGGCGTGCGGCAAGTAGTTAAGTGGTTAAAGTCAATTGGGCATCCCATAATACACCTTTTCCCCATCCAAGTTTTATCCCCTCAATAAAATACAAAGACAAGCACTGGACTGTTTCCTGATACAAGTTACATAGTTAGTCAGGTTGAAAAAAGACACAAGTTCATAAATCATGCAATCCCATATACATACAGTGCCTTGCAAATGTATTCACCCCCCTTGGAATTTTTCGTGTTTTGTTGCCTCACAACCTGGAATTAACATGGATTGTTTGAGGATTTGCATTATTTAATTTACAGAACATGTCCACAACTTTGAAGATTTTTTTTTTTTTATTGTGAAGCAAACAACAAATAGGACAAAATAACAGAAAAAGTTAATGTGCATAACTATTCACCCCCCTAAAGTCAATACTTTGTAGAGCCACCTTTTGCGGCTATCACAGCTCCAAGCCGCTTTGGATAAGTCTCTATGAGCTTGCCACATTTTACCACTGGGATTTTTGCCCATTCCTCCTTGCAAAACTGCTCCAGCTCCTTCAAGTTGGATGGTTTGCGCTTGTGAACAGCAATCTTTAAGTCTGACCACAGATTTTCTATTGGATTGAGGTCTGGGCTTTGACTAGGCCATTCCAACTCATTTACATGTTTCCCCTTAAACCACTCAAATGTTGCTTTAGCAGTGTGTCTGGAGTCATTGTCCTGCTGGAAGGTGAACCTCCATCCTAGCCTCAAATCACACACAGAGTGGTACAGGTTTTGCTCAAGAATATCCCTGTATTTAGCACCATCCATCTTTCCCTCAACTCTGACCAGTTTCCCAGTCCCGACTGCTGAAAAAACATCCTAATAGCATGATGCTGCCACCACCATGTTTCACTGTGGGGATGGTGTTCTTTGGGTGATGTGATGTGTTGGGTTTGCGCCAGACATAGCGTTTTCTTTGTTTGCCAAAAAATTTCCATTTTAGTCTCATCAGACCAGAGCACCTTCCTCCATACATTTTGGGAGTTTCCCACATGCCTTTTCGCAAACTCAAAACGTGCCATTTTGTTTTTTGCTGAAAGTAATGGCTTCCTTCTGGCCACTCTGCCATAAAGCCCAACTCTATGGAGCGTACGGCTTATTGTTGTCCTATGTACAGATACTCCAGTCTCTGCTGTGGAACTCTGCAGCTCCTCCAGGGTTACCTTAGGTCTCTGTGCTGCCTCTCCGATTAATGCCCTTCTTGCCCGGTCCGTGAGTTTTGGTGTGCAGCCGTCTCTTGGCAGGTTTGGTTAGTGGTACCTCTTGCTTAGGTGTTGCAGCCTCTGGGGCCTTTCAAAAAGGTGTGTATATGTAATGACAGATCATGTGACACTTAGATTGCACACAGGTGGACATCATTTCACTAATTATGTGACTTCTGAAGGTAATTGGTTGCACCAGAGCTTTTTATGGGCTTCATAACAAAGGGGGTGAATACATACGCACATGCCAATTAACCGTTTTTTTATTTCTGAAAAATAGTTTTATGTATATATTTTTATAATTTTACTTCACCAACTCAGACTATGGTGTTCTGATCCATCACATATAATTCAGATTAAAAAAACATTGACCCAAAGGCTGTAATGTAACAAAATAGGTAAAAAGCCAAAGGGGGTGAATACTTTTGCAAGGCACTGTAATCTTTCACCCACAGTTGGTCCAAAGGAGGCAAAAAAACCCAGCAAAGCATGCTCCAATTTGCTACAGCAGGGGAAAAAAGTCCTTCCTGATCCCCCAAAAGGCAATTGGATTTTCCCTGGATCAACAAGTGTGCCGTGGAAATTTGGTGTGCCTGGCTGTGCAGAGTGGGGGATCCCATTCTACTTGCGCCTTCTACATGGGGTGTGCTACATTGGCAGTGCTGAAGCTAACTGAACATCTGCGCATGTGAGGGAGTGACTTCATCTCGGCCCGGCCAATAAAAGTGGCTGGCGATCAAGACCAGGAAACCCAGCTGTCTAAAGATGTCAACGGCTGGCGGGAGCTCCAAGACACCGCATAGCTGAAATGAAGGTGATTATAGTTCAACTTTAAAGTAATAATGAAGCCATTTTTTCTGAGAAATGAGATGCTGATAGCAGGACTTGCATGTTCTTGCTGTTTTTTTTCTCTGTACTTGCTTCTCATACTGTCCCCTGAATTCGGATTTGTTGTTTCCCCCAGTGCCTGCCAGGACCTATGGAGCCTCACCAGAGTCGTCACGTTGTGCACACTTCCATTTTGAACTACAAGCTTACATGCAGCCAACCTCAGTACCACACACACACACACAGGCAGCGCAAGAGACACCGAACCAAAGCCAGGCCCTCCTCCTCCACAGCGATGATTGACAGTGGATCCCGAGCTTTGTTCAAACTTTAAAGCATCTAACGCATAAAAGAAGTTGGGTAGCATGACAGAGGACAATATAAGAAGCAGGCACAGAAGAGAAAAAAAAAACAAAACAGCAAGAACATGTAAGCCCTGCTATCAGAATCTCATTAAAAAAAGTCTTCCCCCTTCCCTTTCAGCTTGCTGCCTGAGAGATCACGGACCACTTACCACTGCTGTGCTGCGGCTGCCATAGGGGGAAGTAAGACTGTGGCAATGCAACTAGCAAAGTTATTCACTAATCACTGGGTTAGTATTTTTCACTGCCTGGTTGGTACTGACAGTCCAGCCTGGCTCTGTCAGCCATGTTGTGGTGTCGACTGCAGACCCAGAGGGCTGAGGGGTTACCAGGCACAACAACATGGCTGACAGAGCCAGGCTGGACTGTTTGCTGCCCTAAGTGCCCTGGACCTTTTTTAATTCTATTATAAAGGCATTAATAAGCCCTGGTTCACACTAGGATGTGGTACAGAAAACCTGCAACACATGTCTCTCACAAGGCTGCCTTTAACGTGGGGCAAAGGGAGCAGCTTCTCTGGGCCCAGCTCCAGCCCCAGTCACTGTTGTGGGGCGCAAAGTAGCTGCTCCTTGAGCCTGCGCTGCTCAAAAAAAAGATGGCGGCCAAATGCTACTGGGGTGGAGTTGGATTTGAGCTGTGCGGCAGCAGGGCGGGTCCACTAGGATGTGTGCCTGGCTCTCTCTCACCTCATCTTAAATTTCTCAGCTTGGTGCTCCATCATATCTCCCAAGTCCCAACCAACCACTGCCTGACTGGCCATCACGTGACCTCCACATCCCCATAACAGCCGATCACTCTGCCCCCTAACAGAAAGAACTGTGATCAGTGGGAGCACTCCTCCCTCCTCTGTACAGTCCATGCTGAAAGTCTGGGACCTGTCCTCATTGTTGGGGTCACACAGTAAGTAAATCACATATGTGGTGTGGGGTCACTGACAGCAACTGTTATGATGATCAGGAAGGACCACTGTGAATGTTCAGCAGACAATGTACAGGGATAGGAAATCAGACAGTGCATGGGACAGTGCAGTCTCTGACCATCTCCTATAGTACGCCTGCAGTCTCTGACCTTCTCCTATAGTACGCCTGCAGTCTCTGACCATCTCCTATAGTACGCCTGCAGTCTCTGACTATCTTCTGTAGCACGCCTGCAGTTTCTGACCATCTCCTGTAGTACTGTAGTTTATCCGATCCGATAAAAACAGGCGGATGGGGGACCAATTCCCCATTCATCTGGTGGATCAGATCGAATAGAAACAGATAGGCAGTCCATTTCAATCCGATTGCCTCATAGACGAGAGCGTGCTGTGTCTGTGCCCGTTCTGCATGACACAGACCAGTCATCCGCCTGCTCAGCGGGGATCAGTGGAGAGATCCCCGCTGAGCAAGTGGATCTCTCTTTATGGAGGCGCCCATGTGAAAGGGGCCTTTGGGCTTGTTTACACTTGCGATTACAGGTCAAAGTGGTTGTAAACCCTGTTACACCACTTGTACCTACAGGTAAGCCTATAAGGCAGACATCCCAACCTGCAAAAATTCATTTCAGGGAGGTGACAAAGTCATTTCAGGGAAGTGACGCAATGTGACGCAACGCACCCCCCGACACATTAGTATATGTGTGAACATTTTCTGTGTGAGTGTGTGTGTATATATAATGTCACTCACATGCAGCCTATGTCACACATATACACTTCATATCACTAACACATAGCTGTTGTCATGTCTGCATGGTCAGAGACTGCAGACATGATACAGGATATGGTCAGAGACTGCAGACATAGTAAAGGAGATGGTCAGAGACTGCAGACATAGTACAGGAGATGGTCAGAGACTGCAGACATGGTACAAGAGATGGTCAGAGACTGCAGACATGGTACAAGAGATAGTCAGAGACTTCAGACATGGTACAAGAGATGGTCAGAGACTGCAGACATGGTACAAGAGATGGTCAGAGACTGCAGACATGGTACAAGAGATGGTCAGAGACTGCAGACATGGTACAAGAGATGGTCAGAGACTGCAGACATGGTACAGGAGATGGTCAGAGACTGCAGACATGATACAGGAGATGGTCAGAGACTGCAGACATGATACAGGAGATGGTCAGAGACTGTGTTTATTGTTGAACCCAGTGTAAAAGTATATAGCAGGGATATACAATTAGCGGACCTCCAGCTGTTGCAGAACTACAAGTCCCATGAGGCATAGTAAGACTCTGGCAGCCACAAGCCTGACACCCAGAGACAGAGGCATGATGGGACTTGTAGTTTTGCAACAGCTGGAGGTCCGCTAATTGCATATCCCTGGTATATAGTATTGCAGGGCTGTGCCACTCTATTTAAACCAGCTCTGCAAGATCAAGTCAGTAATCCTTCTTTAAAAGTACAACCAAGTGACAAGGCAGCAGCACATTTTATTCCCAAAATAAAAAAAAATCTTACAAGCAGTGATCTGGTCAGGATTAGTGGAGGACAGTAAACAGTTAATGGGTCTGTGAAACTTCTAAAAACATCAATCTATGCAGCACACACAGAGCTCTGGCTAAATAGCTGAGCTGAAATGGTTAACAAACAACCATGTGTGACCTGGTCACTGGACACAGATTGCTGGTGGGCTGCAGGGTCTTCCAGAGATCTTATCAGAGTGTGCAGCTGTAAAGAAAAAGAAAGTAGAGAGAGGAGAAGGCTGATCACCTTGCACTGCCTGAAGGTATACATTTCTGGAAGACAATGGCCGTCCACTCGGCCAGCATTAAAGCGGTTGTATACCCGCTGACACTGTAAGGCAAAAGGCATAATGAGCTAGTATGCACCGCATACTAGCTCATTATGAAATACTTACCTTAGAACGAGGCGTCAGTAGCTTACCTGGTCCACGCCGAGGTAGCTGACATGTTGCCTCGGCGTGTCTTCCGGGTATCGCGGCTCCAGCACTGTGAGTGGCTGGAGCCGCGATGTCATCACTCCCGCACATGTGCGCGGGAGATTTCTTTCCTGGCAAGATCCGGCATCTACCGGGCCTTCAGCCGAGAATCCCCTGTGCGCATGCGCCGCTGCAGTCAGCGGCTCATAGCAAGGGGAATATCTCCTAAACCGTACAGGTTTAGGAGATATTTTTTTTACCTACAGGTAAGCCTTATTATAGGCTTACCTGTATGTAAAAGTTAAAAAAAATGACTATACAACCGCTTTAAATGTGACTGCAACTTTCCCCACGTTTACATTCAGCCAGAGATGTGTGCTCAGTGCTGCAAGATTTGTTTTGCTCTGGTCATACCTTCTGCTATGTCCTCAAGCTTCAGGTACTGTGTTGATCAGTCAAATGTGGCGGGCTTGAGAGGGGGAGGGTTACACTCCTGTCTTCTGCACCTGTAGCCACTTGCTCCTCCATCCCTCCACTGCTAGACGTTTCCTCAGCAAGCCCCGCCTCCTGTTCACAGCACAGCCCCTGCTGAGGAAACTGGAAAAAAAAAAAGTTCCAAAGCTCCTAGCAGCTGACAGCGGCCCCCTGAGTGACAGGCTCAGCCGGGAGATTGTCTGGCGCTTGCAGGTGTCCGGGAGCCTGCAGAGACTTCCGCAAGTCGCGGGAGACTTGAGAAGTCTGAATAAGGCTTACCTGTAGGTACGGTAAATATCTCCTAAACCTGCACAGTTTAAGAGATATTTACCATATACGGATGCGCACTGAAGAAACGACTTGCTCGTTCCGTTTCTTCAGCAGTGTTGTCATCGCGGCTCCAGCCAATCACAGTGCCGGAGCCCACAAACAACTCCGGGAGACATGTTGCCGGTCACAGCGGTGTGCGGGGCCGCTGCAACAGCTTTGATCTAAGGTAAGTATTTTATAATGAGCTAGTATGCGACGCATACTAGCTTATTATGCCTTTGTCTTACAAGGGTTTGTTTTTTTTTATTTCCGTGTTTACAACCACTTTAAAGCACTATAAGAAAATGGGGCGAACATTTTAATCCTAAGAACATTTGTACGATTTTCGTACAGTGTGTACACAACTTTCGACAGCCGAATGCGAATGTTCGTGCGAAAATTCCTGAAGGGACAAATTCCAAAATTTTTCTCGCATGTGAACAGAATAAACAATTTTCGTTTAATGTGTACCGTTTTCGCACAGGAAAAATCAGAAAAGAAAGACTGCGCACGATCAGAAACAATAAACAACAAAAATAAACTAGAAAAGGTACAATTTCTGGGGAAATTGTGAAAAGTGTTCTTGCCTCTACAACTGGAGTGGGCGGAGTAACTGGGTGGAGTGGCTTGAGTAACTGTGAAAAGTGTTAAAAAGCTTAATATTTTAAAACGTATAAATAAAGTTGAAGTCTCATCATTAGCTGAAAGAGCTGAACATTTTTTTCAAAAATTATGATTTTTTTTTTCAAAAATTATGAATTTTTTTTTCAAAAATGATTTTTTTTTTTTTCAAAAATGATTTTTTTTTTCAAAAATGATTTTTTTTTTCAAAAATATTTTTTTTTTTTCAAAAAAATTTTTTTTTTATAATTTTTTTTTTTCAAAAATAATTTTTTTTTTTCAAAAATAATTAATTTTTTTTTCAAAAATGATTTTTTTTTAATTATTTTTTTTTCAAAATGAATTTGTTTTTTTTTCAAAAATGATTTTTTTTTTCAAAAATATATTTTTTTTTACATGGGGCGGTCATAATGTTTTGGCTGATCATGGGGTGGTCATAATGTTTTGGCTGATCATGGGGTTGTCAGCTTTTGTCACCTCCCACTCTAGTTTTGAACATTTCGCCATTCATTCCTATGGGACCAATTTCGCCGCAAAAACGACAATATTTCGTGGACCATTCGGCGAAACGTTCCACAAAGTAATAACACACCAATCGGGAACAATCCGCTCATTTCGGTATATTACTTGTCTCTGTAGTGTAAAAACTGTGGGAGGAGTCTACAAGCATTATCAAGTCTAGCAGATGAAGTCACATGCATTTGGAGTGTCTCAGCATCTTGTGTTTACAACCACTGTTTCCTAGCAACGCTCATGCCCTGTTTATGCTTCCCAAATACTACTTCATCAAAACTGCCCCATCAGAATTACCCCATCAAAACTGCCCCATCATATTCCTCTATTATAAATCAGTACATGGTGTGTCTGTCCCCTCCCCCGGGCTCTGTAATCAGAGCTGAGATGCTCCAGCCACCTCCCCCCTGTGTATAACAGAAGCTTTGGTAACCATGGCAACAAAACAAACACAGTACATGCTGATTAATGGCTAAAATTTCCTGAAATTACCTCTAAACAAATGGCCGTATTTTAAAAACTATACATCCTACAGCGAAGATCTTTATATTGTGAGAATCACAAGACCCAGACCTAGATTTTGATACATAGTATGTCTCTGAAATATTAAAATTGAAGGCACGGTCGCAGTTTAGAAATTGCCCTTCAAATTTGAAGGGGTTAGAGTGTAGTTTCAATGAATGTCAATGGACGGCGTGAGTTGCAAACAAATGGTCATATTGTGAAAACTGTCAGGACTATGGCTTAGCCGTGGACATGTTTAGTAGCAGCAGGGATAGCTGAACGTTTTGATATAAGATTTGTGTAGGTGGGCTTGAAAATGAGGGAGTGGCGGCAGTTTAGAAATCATGTTCTGATTTTCCAGCTTTTGTCATCTCCCACTCTAGTTTCCCCATTCATTCCTATAGGACCAATTTCGCCGCAAAAATGACGATATTTCGTGAACCATTCGGCGAAACGTTCCACAAAGTAATAGCATACCATTCGGGAACAATCCGCATGTTTTTCGGTATATTACTTGTCTATGTAGTGTAAAAACTGTGGGAGGAGTTAGGGTGGTAAATTTGGCTATAATAATAATATATATGTGAGATAACAGTAAGTGGTCTTGCTATGCAAGAACACTTAAAAAAGCCTTTGTCATATGAGAATTTTCGTTTTGCTGTGACACAACGAGGAAAATCTGATGATGGTTTGACTGATTTTCTTATGGTGTGGATGTACCCCACGTAAAACCCTGTGTTTGAGCCACGTTTTTAGCAGCCCTCAACCGCTCGCCCTTTTGCTGCCGAGGCAGGAGCCAGGGCTGCACACAGACCGCGGTTGGAACTTCCGCTTCATGGATGGAATTATACCTCTTGTTGCGTTTGGCGGGTGGTACTACCTGCCAAGTATGACCCATTCAAGTGAATGGGGCTTTGCTGCAACACAGTTGTCTGCATTTAGGGGGTTAAAACAGGCAGTGAGGGGGTGATATAACACCTCCTCACCGCCTGTCTATTGCTGTCTGAAGAGTGATCCAAGCGTAGTTTGAGCTTCAAACAGCAAAGCAAGTGTAAACAAGGCCTAGGAAACTATTTATTAAAAAACAGGGTCCATAGGTAGTGGATGTGTATGTAGTGGATGTGTATGGATTACCTCTGGAGAATAGAGATACCGTTTAGACCAGGGGTGCCCAACCAGTGGCCCGGGGGCCAAATGTGGCCCGTGGAGCCCTCTGATGTGGCCCGCGAGTTCCTGTTCTGGGATGGCAGGTCGGCAAGCCCAGAACGCAGGTTGCTGACCCTCTATCCCAGAGCATCAGTGTTGTGAATGAAGCCAGCGGCAGAGTAAGCAAGCGGCTGTGGGGCAGAGCCGCATAAACCGTTGCTTCCTTTATAGCACCGATTCCTGTCACAGGTGGAAAGATACAGAATGCATTCTGCCTGGGACAGCAACAGCCGGTGATACCTGAATGGATGACAGTTATTAAAGATAAATTTATTACTAAAGTCACAGTGTGTATATATGGGCATATCTGTTTTGCAGTGGTTACTGGGCTGCTTTCAAACTGATCCACAGGTGCAGCGCAGTGTCCCTGAGGGTTACCTGCACTGAGCCATAGACTTCTGTTATTATCTGCAGGTTTTGTACGTTTTCAGAAAGTGCACCACACCTGCAGGATATAATAGGTCTATGGCAAAGTGCAGCTAACCCACAGGAAAGCAACAGGTGTGCTGCGCCGCACCCCTCGTGTGGGTAAACTGCAGCGCATCAGTGTGAAAGCAGCCTTAGGCCCCTTTCTCATGATTAGTCTGACCCAATCAGACCCTCCATTCACCTCTATGGAGCGGCAGATGTAGACTTGTGTCTGTTTACACCAGTATTTCTCAATTCCAGTCCTCAAGGCGCACCAACAGGTCATGTTTTCAGGATTTCCCTCAGAGGATACAGCTGTGGTAATTACTAAGGCAGTGAAACTGATCAAATCACCTGTGCAAAATAATGGAAAGCCTCAAAACATGACCTGTTGGTGCGCCTCGAGGACTAGAATTGAGAAACACTGGTTTACACCCACCTACCTCCAATCCGATGCGCTAAGAAAACAGAAGGGGATATGTCCCCTTCCGTCTGCGTGTATCGGATCCCATAGAGTAGAGTGGGCTGTGTTCATTGTACCTGTCATCTGCCCGCTCCACTCATTGTGGCCCGCGACCGGTTGCCAAGTCGCTTAAGTGGCCCTCACTCTTCAAAAGGTTGGGCAGCCCTTGTTTAGACCCTTCACACTGAGGCGTTTTAGTGCTAAAAATAGCTTCTAAATAGCGCCTGAAAACTGCCTCCCATTCATTTCAGTGTGTCTTTTCACACTCGGGCGGTGAGCTTGCGGGACGTTAGGAAAAGTCCTGCAAGCAGCATCTTTGGGGCAGTTTTGGAGTGCTGTATACACCACTCCCAAAGCGCCTGAAAAGTTATTATTATACACGATTTATATAGCGCCAACAGTTTACGCAGCGCTTTACAATGTAGAGGGGGGACAACACAATTACAGTACAGTTCAATACAAAAGGTACAGGAGGGCCCTGCTCGTAGAGCTTACATTCTAAAGGGAGGGGGTGGTGGTACAAAAGGTAATAGTTGCAGAGAATGATTTGATGGGGTGGCTCGGGGATAGTTGTTATGTGGGTGTTGGATAGGCTTCCCTGAATAAATGAGTTTTCAGGGATCTCCTTAAGATGGACAGGGTAGGGGCTGATCGGACATACTGGGGCAGGGAGTTCCAGAGGATGGGAGAGGCTCTGGAGAAGTCCTGTAGGCGAGCACGGGAGGAGGTAACAAGGGAGCTAGAGAGCAGGAGGTCCTGGGAGGAGCGGAGGGGGCGATTAGGGCGATATCTGCAGGTTGGTGATGTCGATGGGGGCGATGTTGTGAATGGCCTTGTAGGTTATGGTTAGCATTCTGAATTTTTACACGATGGGGTAGGGGAAGCCAGTGAAGGGATTGGCAGAGAGGAGCAGCAGTCATGGATCGGTTAGTGAGGTGTATTAGTCTAGCAGCAGAATTCACAATAGACTGAAGAGGGGATAGCCTGCTTAAGGGGTTGTAAAGGTAATTTAAAAAAAATAACAACCATGTTATACTTACCTTCACTGTGCAGCTCGTTTTGCACAGAGTGGCCCCGAACCTGGTCTTCTGGGGTCCCTCGGCGGCTGTTTCAGCTCCTCCCTGCAAGAACTAACCACCTTAACCACTTCAGTCCTGGACCATTATGCTGCCTAAGGACCAGAGGACTTTTTCCAATTTGGCACTGCGACGCTTTAACTGCTAATTGCGCGGTTATGCAATGCTGTACCCAAATGAAATTTGCGTCCTTTTCTTCCCACAAATAGAGCTTTCTTTTGATGGTATTTGATCACCTCTGCCGGTTTTATTTTTTGTGCTATAAATGGAAAAAGACTGAAAATTTTGAAAAAATATGATATTTTCTACTGTTTGTTATAAAAAAAATCCAATAAACTGAATTTTAGTCATACATTTAGGCCAAAATGTATTCGGCCACATGTCTTTGGTAAAAAAAAATGTCAATACGCGTATATTTATTGGTTTGCGCGAAAGTTATAGCGTCTACAAACTAGGGTACATTTTCTGGAATTTACACAGCTTTTAGTTTATGACTACCTATGTCATTTCTTGAGGTGCTAAAATGGCAGGGCAGTACAAACCCCCCCCAAATGACCCCATTTTAGAAAGTAGACACCCCAAGGAAATTGCTGAGAGGCATGTTGAACCCATTGAATATTTTTTTTTTTTGTCCCAAGTGATTGAATAATGACAAAAAAAAAAAATATTTACAAAAAGTTGTCACTAAATGATATATTGCTCACACAGGCCATGGGCCTATGTGGAATTGCACCCCAAAATACATTCAGCTGCTTCTCCTGAGTATGGGGATACCACATGTGTGGGACTTTTTGGGAGCCTAACCGCGTACTGGGCCCCGAAAACCAATCACCGCCTTCAGGATTTCTAAGGGCGTAAATTTTTGATTTCACTTTTCACTACCTATCACAGTTTTGAAGGACATAAAATGCCCAGATGGCACAAACCTCCCCCCAAATGACCCCATTTTGGAAAGTAGACACTCCAAGCTATTTGCTGAGAGCCATGTTGAGTCCATGGAATATTTTATATTTTGACACAAGTTGCGGGAAAGTGACACATTTTTTTTTTTTTTTTTTCACAAAATTGTCACTAAATGATATATTGCTCACACAGGCCATGGGCATATGTGGAATTGCACCCCAAAATACATTTAGCTGCTTCTCCTGAGTATGGGGATACCACATGTGTGGGACTTTTTGGGAGCCTAGCTGCGTACGGGGCCCCGAAAACCAATCAAAGCCTTCAGGGCTGTAAATTTTTGATTTCACTCTTCACTACCTATCACAGCTTCGGAGGCCATGGAATGCCCAGGTGGCACAAACCCCCCCCCCCAAATGACCCCATTTTGGAAAGTAGACACCCCAAGCTATTTGCTGAGAGGCATGGTGAGTATTTTGCAGCTCTCATTTGTTTTTGAAAATGAAGAAAGACAAGAAAAAACATTTTTTTTTTCTTTTTTCAATTTTCAAAACTTTGTGACAAAAAGTGAAGTCTGCAAAATACTCACTATACCTCTCAGCAAATAGCTTGGGGTGTCTACTTTCCAAAATGGGGTCATTTGATGGGGTTTTGTGCCACCTGGGCATTCCATGGCCTCCGAAACTGTTGATAGGCAGTGAAGAGTGAAATCAAAAATTTACGCCCTTAGAAAGCCTGAAGGCGGTGCTTGGTTTTCGGGGTCCCGTACGCGGCTAGGCTCCCAAAAAGTCTCACACATATGGTATTTCCGTACTCAGGAGAAGCAACAGAATGTTGAGGTGTAATTTCACATATTCCCATGGCATGTTTGAGCAATATATCATTTAGTGACAACTTTGTGCAAAAAAAAAAAAAATTTGTCTCTTTCCCGCAACTTGTGTCACAATATAAAATATTCCATGGACTCGACATGACTCTCAGCAAATAGCTTGGGGTGTCTACTTTCCAAAATAGGGTCATTTGGGGGGGTTTTGAACTGTCCTGGCATTTTATGCACAACATTTAGAAGTTTATGTCACACATCACCCACTCTTCTAACCACTTGAAGACAAAGCCCTTTCTGACACTTTTTGTTTACATGAAAAAATTATTTTGTTTTGCAAGAAAATTACTTTGCCCCCAAACATTATATATTTTTTTAAAGCAAATACCCTACAGATTAAAATGGTGGGTGTTTCATTTTTTTTTTTCACACAGTAATTGCGCAGCGATTTTTCAAACACATTTTTTGGGGAAAAAACACTTTTTTAAATTTTAATGCACTAAAACACACTATATTGCCCAAATGTTTGATGAAATAAAAAAGATGATCTTAGGCCGAGTACATGGATACCAAACATGACATGCTTCAAAATTGCGCACAAACGTGCAGTGGCAACAATCTAAATACATTTTTAAAAGCCTTTACAGGTTACCACTTTAGATTTACAGAGGAGGTCTACTGCTAAAATTACTGCCCTTGATCTGACGTTCGCGGTGACACCTCACATGCATGGTGCAATTGCTGTTTACATTTGACGCCAGACCGACGCTTGCGTTCGACTTTGCGCGAGAGCAGGGGGGGACAGGGGTGCTTTTTTGTTTATTGCTTTTTTATTATTTTTTTGCTTTTTTATCTTATTTTTAAACTGTTCCTTTCATTTTTTTTTTTTTTTAATCATTTTTATTGTTATCTCAAGGAATGTAAATATCCCCTATGATAGCAATAGGTAGTGACAGGTACTCTTTTTTGAAAAAATTGGGGTCTATTAGACCCTAGATCTCTCCTCTGCCCTCAAAGCATCTGACGACACCAAGATCGGTGTGATAAAATGCTTTCCCAATTTCCCAATGGCGCTGTTTACAACCGGCGAAATCTAAGTCATGAAATGCTCGTAGCTTCCGGTTTCTTAGGCCATAGAGATGTTTGGAGCCACTCTGGTCTCTGATCAGCTCTATGGTCAGCTGGCTGAATCACCGGCTGCATTCTCAGGTTCCCTGTTGAGACAGGAGAGCCAGAGAAAAACACGGAAGACGGTGGGGGGGGGGAATTCCCTCCCACTGCTTGTAAAAGCAGTCTAGAGGCTAATTAGCCGCTAAGATTGCTTTTACATGAAAGCCGACCGCTGGCTGGAAAGAATGATACCAAGATGATACCTAAACCTGCAGGCATCATTCTGGTATAACCACTCAAAGTCATGAATGGCGTACCTGAAGACAAAAAAATGGTTAACAATAAAACACAGTAAACGGTAAAGTATAAAAAATGGCATACCTGAAAAGCAAACATGATAAAACATAATAACAATAAAACATTGCAGAATAGAATACAGTAAAAAGAGCAGAACAATAGAGAGAGAATAGAGAGAGAGAGAACAATAAAACGACAACTATTTTTTTTAATTGTATATATATATATTTTTTTTTTACACTTTTTTTTGTAACTAACTTTTATAACGGTAACCGGTTCCAGGTTCGGGTCTCTCAAAATGCGATGGCATCTTGGGAGACCCTGTGAAAGTGCGCCTGGTCTGTGCAATGCTGTACCCTACGCTAATACTCAACTAGTGTATGGTAGCGTTCAAAACATTCACCAATGCAAAGACCAGGATTGTCAGGACAGGAGGGACAATAATAGCGGGTGTCACGCCTATATCCCCGCTTGCTGCAGACACAACATCTTTTTTGGGGGGGTTCGTTGGGTAGGGGTACTCGGGAGGACATAAAGAAAATGCCTCTCATGCAGCCGACTGCATTTGGTTGGGGATGTGAATGGGGGGAAGTACGGGTGCTGCAGAAACGGTGGGTTCCCAATTAGGATTGGCGAATGTAGCAGGAAGGGCACTATGGGCACGACGGGCCTGTGTTTGTCTTCTTCTTGGTGGCAGCGGGACACTACTTGTGCTTGCCACCTCACCAGCTTGAACTGCACTTATGGGACTCGCCACGTCACCAAGTATTACTGCAGTGCTGGTTTGACTAATGACCGGGGTGTACTAGGCCGCTGGTGCTTGCCAGTTCACCAAAACGCTACCAAAAAAACTGTTAGCGATCGCAGGGATCAGGTCTGACTCTGCGAACGCTGCAGTTATGCGTTTAGTGTTTTGTAAGTGGCAGTGATCGATCGATACTGCACTTGGGTGGGCTGGGCGGAGGGGCAAAAAAGGTGCTAGCAGGTATCTGGGCTGATCCCGCTAACACTGCGTTTTTGGGAACCCTAAACTGCTGGGGACGCTAGTATAGATCTGATCGGATCAGATATTGATCCGTTTAGATACTTCACCACTAAGGGAGGTGTACGGTGCGTGCGTGGGTGTTAGCGCTACTGGCGCTAACCTGACGCTGCTTGGGGCTGGTGCTTGACAGTTCACCAAAACGCTACCAAAAAAACTGTTAGCGATCGCAGGGATCAGGCCTGACTCTGCGAAGGCTGCAGTTATGCGTTTAGTGTTTTGTAAGTGACAGTGATCGATCGATACTGCACTTGGGTGGGCTGGGCGGAGGGGCAAAACGCAGGTGCTAGCAGGTATCTGGGCTGATCCCACTAACACTGCGTTTTTCGGAACCCTAAACTGCTGGGGACGCTAGTATAGATCTGATCAGATCAGATATTGATCCGTTCAGATACTATACCACTAAGGGAGGCGTATGCTGCGTGCATGGGTGTTAGCGGTACTGGCGCTAATCTGACGCTGCCTGGGGCGACGCATATCACCGCCGGGCGATCAGGGGGCTAAACCTTTATTCGGTAATAAACGGCGGGTGCCCTGACACTATAAAAAATAAATGAACTAACCAGCGTCACCCGTAACAGTTATACGGTGATCAGTGGTGAAAGGGTTAACTAGGGGGCAATCAAGGGGTTAAAACATTTATTAGGTGGGAGGAGCTGACGTGCTAACGTCCCGTGTGTTCCGTCTGTAGGACGGGTGTTCGCTGTAGCCGGCCAGCTCATACGATCTATGCCTTTTGTCTTCAGTTAAAGTGGTGTTTCACCAAAAAAAAAAAAATTAGATGTCAGCAGCTGCAAATACTGCAGCTGCTGACTTTTAAAATAAGGACACTTACCTGTCCCGGGGTCCAGCGATGTTGGCACCCGAGACCGAGCCGTCCCTCGATCCTCGGGTGCTGCCGCCGCCATTCACACTGAGGGAATCAGGAAGCGAAGCGTTGCCGCTTCACTGCCCGGTTCCCTACTGCGCATGCGCGAGTCGCGCTGCGCGTCTTCACTGGTCCCCGTTGTGTTGTGGGAACTGTGTGTTTCCCACAACACAACGGGGGTGGGCGGGGAGTCTGCGGCTAGCTGCGGCTAGCTGTACCCGGAAGTGGGTGCAGATACCTGTATTATACAGGTATCTGAACCCCCCTCCCCCCTGAAAGGTGCCAATTGTGACACCGGAGGGGGGGAGGAATCCGATGAGCGGAAGTTCCACTTTAGGGTGGAACTCCGCTTTAAATGTAAGTGCGTTTCCTATTTTTTAATAAACTACCTATATCAGGATTACGCTATGTTGTTACTTCTTTCCTTTTGGGGAACCCCTATATGGTAAACGTGTTCCGGTGCTTTGGGGGTGCGCATGGAGGTTTTTTGCAGCAGCTGACTCTTCCAGATGGTGTAGTGGACTGTCGCCATCCAGGCATCCGCATTGGTTAAAGGCCCTGACCGGGTTAAAGCGGAGCGCCGCCGAAAAATTTTTTTTTAAAAGTCAGCAGCTAGAAATACTGCAGCTTCTGACATTTTCAAATATGGACACTTACCTGTCCAGGGCGCCCGCGATGTCGGCACCCGAGGCCGAATCGTCTCTCCGTCCTCGGGTGCTGCCGCCTCCATCTTCGGTAAGGGAATCAGGAAGTGAAGCTGTGCGGCTTCACTTCCCGGTTCCCTACTGCGCATGCGCGAGTCGCGCAGCGCAATACGGATGGTCCCTGCTGCCTCTGGGACCTGTGTGTTTCCCAGCAGGCAGCGGGGAGGGAGCAGGAAGTGGCATAAATAACCGCAGATTCTGCGGCTATCTATGCCGGAAGTGGGTACAGATACCTGTAATATACAGGTATCTGTACTCCCCTCCCCCCTGAAAGGTGCCAACTGTGTCACCGGAGGGGGGGAGGAATCTGATGAGTGGAAGTTCCACTTTTGGGTGGAACTCCACTTTAAGGTTACAGGCTTGTCTAGCTTGCCTTGTGGTAAGCACATTATTTTACTGGTGATAACACAGTGGTGCGGTGGAGGAATAAATTAGCCATCTACCCTTAACGTTAAGAAGAATCCATTGTACACCTTTGGACTTTTATTTCTCTTACTCTTTGATGGACTTTTTTTCTGCTCATTTACTCAGCTGTTTATTCACATTTAAATTCACGTGAATGGGTGTATGAATCAGTTTATCATTATCGTTTATTATTAATAGTCATGTCACATTTTATACCGATATTCATTTATTAATATTGTTTTAGTTTATTGAGCGCTGTTATTTATTATCTTCCATTTATTAGGTAGTATATGGGGGTCCCTGTCGCTATAAAACGCTGACGGCGAACCTATATATTTACCTCCCTAACTAGCGTAACCAGTGACACTAATACAGCGATCAGAAAAATGATCGCTTAGCGACACTGGTGACAGGGGGTGATCAAGGGGTTAAAACTTTATTAGGGGGGGTGAGGGGAGTACCCTAGACCTAAAGGGGGCTAATACTAACTGCCCTACCACTTCTAACTGTCACAAACTGACACCAATGCAGTAATCAGGGGAAAAAAAAACTGCTTGGTGTCAGTGTGACAGGGGGGGGGTGATTGGGGGGGGATCGGGGGTGTTTTGTGTGCCTGGCATGTTCTACTGTGTGTTTGTTGTGCACTCACATTACAGTCTTCTCTCCTCGGCGCCTGAACGGAAAATGCCGAACCGAGGAGAGATGACATAATTTCCTTTGCTGCTGTTCACCATACAGCAGCATAGGAATGATTTCATTGGCTGGCGGCGATCGCGAGGGGGGGGCCACGAATGGATGGCCTCCCCCTCACCTCCGATCGCCGCTGGACAAAAGCCGACCGCCTCGGGCACCGGGGGGTGGGTCCAATCGGAAACCCCGCCCGCGGGAGGCAGATCACGTACGGGTACGTGATTCTGCCTGACTGTGCCATTCTGCCGACGTATATAGTAGTGAGGCGGTCGGCAAGTGGTTAAGGGTAGTCAAGGCGGGAAATAATCAAAAGTGATTCGGAAGCGACGCAACACAGACATTTTCAATCCCTTTGGGGATAAAAGCCCCCCACTAGCAGCCAAAAAACGCTGCTTTAGTGCTAATGGCCGATGCCTGCAGTGTTAAAAGGGCTCTTAGTGTCACTTTATTTATATTGATTACAATTCTGTGTTTTATACATCTTCCTGGTATTCGGTTTTAACACTTCATCCTTTAGTGATTATTCTGCAGCCTTTGACAAGTTTATTTCAGTACTGCCCGTGTGCACCATGACACCCTCAACCCTTGCTGGCACACGTTCACCTCTATGGCGGGATTTTCAACACCGGAACAACACTGTCCGCCATCTTATCTGGGGGAGGCAGTCATTTGGGCGCCAATGATGTAACCAACCAATGAGACGTCGGCACAGGCTCACCTCCGAAGCCGTGATTGGCTGTAATGAGGGGCGGGAAGTCTATTCTTTCAGCCGCCGCCATTTTATGTGGCAAAGAGGCGGTAATAAGGAAGTGCGGTCGGAGGGGTTCGGCCTCCCTCACGCTATATTTGAGTGAAGTCCGCACAAGGCGGAACGCTGTTTCTTCGCGGCGCTCCCGAGCCTCAGCCACCGTGCCGTTTCCCGGCAGCCTAGCCGCTATGAGTTACGGGCGGCCTCCGCCAGACGTTGAAGATATGACGTCCCTTAAAGTAGACAACCTGACTTACCGGACCACCCCGGAGACCCTGCGACGAGTGTTCGAGAAGTACGGCCGTGTGGGCGATGTGTATATCCCCCGAGACCGCTACACCAAAGAGAGCCGAGGCTTCGCTTTCGTGCGCTTCCACGACAAGAGGGACGCCGAGGATGCGATGGACGCCATGGACGGGGCCGTGCTGGACGGCCGGGAGCTCCGGGTGCAGATGGCGAGGTATGGTCGGCCTCCAGATTCTCTCCATGGACGCCGGGGACCCCCGCCCAGAAGGTACGGGGACTACGGGCGCCGGAGCAGGAGGTGAGTGCTGGGTGGATAGATAGGGAAGGGGCGCAGCGCCACCTTTGGAAAGGGCTGAGGTAGTGCGGAGGCCTGGGCTTTGTACTTCATCCATCTGCGGCCCATGTGAGCCAAGATGGCGCCGACCGCCAGGAATCCAATGTGCTCTGTCCCCTATGGGGCTCCCATTGTGTGCTATGCAGGCAGTCCCCACTTATTGTATCCCAGAGTCTGGAGGTACGTTCTGGCTCTGGAGGAGATCACTACTTTGCATGCACATTAATGTATGAAGACGAGGCAACTACCTGTAATGAGCAGAAGCACAGCAGCATGCATCGCTTTTGCAGGCTTATTAAGGATTTATATAGCGCCAACAGTCGCTTTGCATGAGGGCAGACATTACACTTATAAAACAGGTCAATACAGGAGGGATCAGAGGGCCCTGCTCCTTAGAGCTTACAATCTAGAAGATGGAGTCATTGTTAGTGGCACCCCAGCGCTCCTCTCCTTGCAATGTAGTAACAATATAAATACTTTACTGAATTTTATTGCAAATAACAATTACTAATTTTTTTTTTTTTTTAAGATGTTACACCCAGTAAATACCTAACAAGCTACACTGCAAAATTGCGCATGCTTGTGCAACGGTGACAAAGGGTGTATGTTTTACTATCTACATCAGTGGTCATCAGCCCTGTCCTCAGGGCCCACTAACAGGCCAGGTTTGCAAGATAACTGAAATACATCACAGGTGATATCATTTTCTGCTCAGTGATTGCAGTATTCTAGTCTGCATCTCTCCTGGCCTGGTAGTGGGTCCTGAGGACAGGGTTGATGACTACTGATCTAGGTGACGCTTTAAGGGCCAGTACACACCATAGAAACGCAGTCCGGATGCTTTTTTTCTCAATGCGTTCCACTTTTTTTTTTTCCTAACTTTAAATAAACACGAGCTTCAGTGCATTTGTGATGCAATTTACAGCGTTCCAGTACAGGAAAAATACAGCTTTTTTTTTTTTTTTTTCCCCTGGAAAGCACGGGTGTGAACTATGCCACTGAAAACCGTATAACCTTTCCATGTGTTTTTTGATGCTACTTTGAAATCGCGCTACTTCAAGTGAAGTACTTCAAAGTAGCAAGGTCAGGGTCTGTGTGGCTTCATACACAGATATATATTGAAGTCGTACCTTAAATCGCCAAAAGTAGTGCAGGAACTACTTTTGCAAAACCGTTTTTTCACCGTAAAACCGGTGTCGCACCGATTGGAACAGTGCCATTGCTGCCAATAGGCTGCGATTTGATCTCTCAAATCGCTCCGATGTTAACCTAGGCTAATAGCTTTTACAGGTTATCACTTTAAATTAACAGGTCTGGTGCTATAATTGTGGCCCATAAACTGATGGTCACAGAGATGCTTCACAAGTGTGGGACGGTCGCTGTTTGTGTGTTTGTTTTTATTACTGTCCCAGGGAATGTACAAATCCTTGAGACAGGTACTCTTTATGGAGGGATCTGAGGTCTATAAGACCCTAAATCCCTCAGCACTTAAAGCATTCAAAACGCCAAGATTGTTGTGATCAAATGTGTTTTTTTTTTTTGTTTGTTTTTTCAGTGCTCTGGTTCACCCGAAAGTAATGTAATGTCTTTCCTTTCGGGCTACTATATTATGGAGCCCAGCAAAGCAGATTAGGTGTTCAGTGGTTAAAACGTGGAGCAGCTAATGCTGCACTAGATACAGCCGCTCATTGATGTACAAGTCATACAGAGGAAGGGGTTAATGTACAGGTCATAGTGGCGGGGGGTGGGTCTATATACAGAGGAATTATAGAGATAAATGCTGTGCCTTCATTCTTTTATACTACTTCCCATATGGGGGGGGGGGGGACACGTTATCAGATATGAACACCTAGTGTTTACAGTTGTGATTGGATATCACAAGGTACGGAGTAGCTCCGATCAGCTCTGTACACTGCTTGTGCCCTGATCATCCGGTTGACAGGCATACACAATTCCACTGGCTGCCCCTGTTTTCTGAAGTGCTATTTTTAATTATGATCCCAGGAATACAAGTCCACCACTAATACTACAGTAGAGAGATGGTTACAGCATATCTAAAGTAATTTATTTTTTGTTTGGTTTTTGGATATAGTAGGAAAGGATTCAAATTTTTGTAAGTTTCTTTTGTCCTGTGTCAAGGAAATTTCCCTTCCCTCTCTGACCTGAAGACATAACTGGAAGTAAGAGGGTATCTCTCCAATACAAGGGAAATCCCATCTTGGTTGTAATGAGAACAAGTGTCCTCATTGGACAATTTTCCCCTCTAGTCCTGTTCTGGTGGCAGCTCAAAATTTTAGGGTTTGGTCTCCTTTCAATTCCCTGACATTGGGAGAGTGTAAGGGCTCTTCCACACGGGGCGGATCAGTGATGATCCGCCCCGTGAACATCCGCTTGCAGGAAGATGACAGGTCCGTCGCTGCACACTGTGCAGCAACGGACCTGTCAGAGTGCCGCTCTCCCCTATGGGGGATCGTATAATGACGGACCGTAGTGTCCGTCATCATCCGATAACGGATGGAAAAGTAGGGTTTTCCTCCGTTACACTTTTCGGATCGGAGCGGGTCGGATGTCAGCGGACATGTCACCGCTGACATCTGAGGCTCCATAGAGATACATGCATGTCTGTTTTTCTTCCGAAAACGGAAGGATGAAAAACGGACATACGGATCGTCGGTGTGAAAGAGCTCTAAATCTCCCTAAGGAGGACACCGCACTGTACTCGTTTTCCTCCAGAGCACAGTAAATATGGTAAAGCTCTGCAGATTTCCATCATCCAATCATGTACAAACACTTTTTTATTTCCTTGTACCTGCTTGGGATTTCTTTACAAAGTAAAGCTTTTATCCTGTTCACTAAACTCTGGAGAAAATAAGTGACACTGCACTTGCAAAGTGTAGTCTTTTGCCTTTAGTAAATCCATGCCTGTGTGTTACTGAGTTCTGGGTGCAGCTAATCAACCAATTTGTATGTAGCTGTAAGAGTGCAGCTGGGTACAGAGATGGTGTTTCTATCTTCTGGCTGTTAATGTAAATAGGGGGGGGGGTGCTAAAAATAAATCCAAAAAGTTAATAACTGGTATGCTTTAGTATATTACATCTTGGGGGGGGGGGGGGGGGGGTTAGATATGCTGTACTGATTAAAGTGGTGTTTCACAAAAAAAAAAAATTAGATGTCAGCAGCTGCAAATACTGCAGCTGCTGACTTTTAAAATAAGGACACTTACCTGTCCCGGGGTCCAGCGATGTCGGCACCCGAGACCGAGCCGTCCCTCGATCCTCGGGTGCTGCCGCCGCCATTCACACTGACGGAATCAGGAAGCGAAGCGTTGCCGCTTCACTGCCCGGTTCCCTACTGCGCATGCGCGAGTCGCGCTGCGCGTCTTCACTGGTCCCCGTTGTGTTGTGGGAACTGTGTATTTCCCACAACACAACGGGGGTGGGCGGGGAGGCTGCGGCTAGCTGTACCCGGAAGTGGGTGCAGATACCTGTATTATACAGGTATCTGCACCCCCCTCCCCCTGAAAGGTGCCAATTGTGACACCGGAGGGGGGGAGGAATCCGATGAGCGGAAGTTCCACTTTAGGGTGGAACTCCGCTTTAAAAAGGCACATTTATAATGCACAGGGATAGGATTTTACAAATCTAGTATTGCTACCAGACTGCAGAGCAAGAAAGCTCTATTGATTTTAATGAATGGGCAACAAGTGTAGGCAGAGAACCTGATCACATGACTTTTCAAAGTCATGCCTTCATCCCAGAGTTCCTTCTGCAGCATTATGCAAAGGACAATGCAGGGCTTCATATGGCCATTGCCTGCACACACTTTTCTCTACTGGCTAGGCAATGGTAAATGCATTTTATTGACTTGTAAAATGCAGTCATAGTGTGGAGCAAAAACTGGTGTTCACTGGAGAGCAGATGGATATTACAAATGAGCCCCCATTCCTACATGAGCCTCCATCTACTGTGTTACCACCTGACATTTCTGAAACAACCCATTCAGTTTAAAATAGAAATGAAAGGGGGGGGAAAAGTGTGCATGTGTATATAAAATTGTAAATGCTTTAAGTGATCATATGACCTTTGTACTCGGCTGCATAAAGGGCATGGAGAGGTGGGGGTGGAGACTGCAGGGGGACAGGCAGGCTGTGTACTCAAGTAGAATGCAGCCACACTGGAATGGATGTGCTTGTATGCCTGGTGTCATTTTTGAAATGGTTGCGAGTTACATACACTGTAAAGCATGATATACAGAGGGTGTTTTTTTTAATTTTATTTTTTTTCCTGTAGGCTTAATGAAAAACTGAGGTGCGCTGTACTCGCTATGCAACATTAGTACAGCAATTTCCCAGCCGAACTACTGTATAGCACTTCATATTTGCAATGTTTATGCTAATAAAATGTTCATTTAAAGGCCCCAATCACTAGAATACAGGGTATGTGTGAAATGTAAAACATTGTTTTTAAGATAAATACTTGTGGCTGGAAATTTGTCAGGATGAATGTGTATTTGAATCTTAAAGCAGAACTGAACCCAGATGTTTCCAAAAAACTTTACATTTAAAGTCAACGTTAAGTAGAATCTTAACTGCATTTAAACCTGCTCCCACCCCAACTCTAAGATCTATTCTAACTACCCTGCAAAGCAGTGGTTCTCAACTCCTGCCCTCAGGACCCACTAACAGGCCATGTTTCAAGATAACGGGGGGGGGGGGGGGGGGGGGTTGAGTGTCTTAAAGCAGGAACTTCCCCTTTTGGGTTAAGATCTGTCTTAAGCAGGCATATGTGGGATTGTCAAATTAGGATTCACATTAAGTTTTGCACTTACTGAATATAGTTTTGCTTTTCAGCCCAAGACGACGACGTTATAGCAGATCCAGAAGCAAGAGCCGATCCAGGTCACGCAGCCGGTCACGTTATAGCCGATCAAAGTCTCGTTCGCGCACCAGATCTCGCTCTAGTTCTAAACCCCGTTCTGTTCGGAGGTCCTCCTCTGTGTCCAGATCACGTTCTCGCTCCAGGTCTAGATCAAAGGTTTCTCCTCCACCAAAGACCTCCAAATCTAAATCAAAATCAAGATCCAGGTCCCGGTCACCATCACCTCCAAAGTCTCCTGAAGAAGAGGGAGCAGTATCATCTTAGATTAAGGTAATGCTTTCCATAAGCAGGTGCCCAGGATGTAATTGAGGTGTTAAATATAGGTCGTTTATCCTAGTATATAAAAAAAAAGCTTGTTCTCTTGCTCTTATTTCACTAAATCACCTGTTGCAGAGAAAGGTTTGTATATATTTTGATGCAGTTTAAATTGCTGGGGATTGTTGGGTTTTTTGTTTGGGGTGTCATTTGATGACTGTTTAAACCAGTATCTGCATTTTCCCCTCAAAGCTGCGGGCTCCAGTTGCTTAAGGAGTAGTGAGCTGTATTGCAGATATTAAGTGGTTTTTCCTGATCCTCCAGGGAGCAGTTTCTGTGGGCGTATAATGGAGCAGGTTTGTGTCTGTTGTTAAAGATGCACTATCCTGGATTCTGTCAGACTTGCTGCAAAATTTCTGTCTGCTACTTTCCATTCATTGGGGCCAAAATAAGCTTTCTTTAATTCTTGGGGGTCATTTATAAAGGGGCAAATGTGATCTTTCACATTTAACTGTTTTGCCATTGGTATTTCCCAGCTTGCGTTCTACTATTCTAACTACTGATTTGGATATCTATCCATTGGAAGCAAGGATTTGCCTAGATCAGAAGATTTGCACAGCCAGAAACAATTTTTTTTTTTTTTTTTTTTTATTAGGTTCATTGAGGTAATTTTTACCTCCTTTTCACTGGTTTATAAAGAATGGGAATGTTACCAATGGATTGGGGCATATTCAGGAAGCTGAATCTTCCTGGATTTGTCCAGACTTTTATAAATGGGCCCCTAAGCAGCTAAAAGGATTATAATACTATGAAGAAGTGCATAACACCTTATAGCCACAGCTACATTCTTGGCCTATGCAGATTTTAACATACACTGCTATGTAGCACCACCATTAGCCTACCGTTTTAAACTGATATCACACTTGTTAATCTTAGGACTACTTTTCAAGGATAGTGTGTCTTTAGTATATTAACTGTTTGGTCTTTTCAGCTGTAACACAAGTCCCATTAAAGCCGTCAATGCACATGCATAAATGTTCATATGAAGAAGTTATCACTGCATATAAACTCCTTTTGATTCACTACAGTATAGATTGATCACATCCTGATGGTAAACACTTGCTCCCCCCCCCCCCCCCCAAGTCAACATTGAGTGTCCCTAAAAGATTTCTATCTCGTGTGTTGAGTTTGACTACTGTTAAATGGAATATTCATTGTCTTCTATTCTCTGCCACCAGTGTCAGCTGAAAGAATGCAACATGCTGGATACATCTAGGATGATCACTCAGTAGCTCAGCAGCCCCTGTGAATACCCATGGAGCAAGCAACAGCCTTCCGAAAAGGTGGTTATTTGTATTTTTCGTTTAAGTTTTATCAATTTCACTTGCGCCTTGTCTGGCAGACTTTATATGTGCCATTTTGTTCTTATTCAAATTCCTTGTAACTTGGTTAATAAAGTTCATTGTTTTGCTTTAAAAAAACAAACTTGTTGTTTAATAAAGAGTATCTTTCAACTCCAGTGGGGGTTGCTAGATGGTATTGACAGTTTTACTGAACTGTAAATGCCTGTGCTTGGACATAAAGCATCAGTAATCATTTAATTCATTTTGAAATGTTTCCTGTACGTAAATGCATTTTAATAGATAATGCCTGAAAGCTATTGTATTTTGTATCAAATGCTGATGTAACAATGTTTGCAAGGGAGTATTTTTATTTGACCACAACTCTAATCTTTTCTCTTGTGTATTTTTTGTGCACTAGGCGCAGTTGTGTAGCAGTTGAGTAATGCTGGTTAGCTGTTAAGGTGGCGTGTTGCAGTGCAGAGTGCTTGGCTGTTTCCTGTTTTCTCCTGATTGCTCCTGTGTAACGCAGAAAACAAATGGCTGTCCAGTTTGTTAGAATTCCTGACAACTGCACGTCCTGTCGCCCGGGCCATGCATAAAATATTGGAGCATACAGTGAGCACCTCTGATGATGTACACCTTATTTTTCTGAAAATGGTAACTCCAAAAATTGTAATATCATGCAGGTGTTTTGTTTGTATCAATTTGAATATAACATGCTCTAACATTCTGTAATATAACCACTGTTTATGTAGTAAATAAACTTGTTTAAAAAAAAAAAAGACTGACTTTATTGTATTCAAATACTCCAATACAACAGTTGCATACAATTCCTTAAATAATCACTTGGTAAAATGTAGTTAACTATTGCCGGGAGTGTGATCATGCATGTTGCCTCTGGGATTTATTTAGTGTTCCACTGTATTGGCTTTATATAGGGATCTAGGAGAATTTTCTCTTGACTCAGGCCACCTAGAACCCTGTATGAAACTACTATACACAGAAGATCTGCAGTGAGATGTAAACAAATCCTGGAGGCTTGCAGGCACATGACATAAGGTAAGTAACTGGTGGTGAGAGGGGTGGCAAAAGTGAACTTGTAATTCTTGGTGTGGGAAGTAAGGGTTCCTTTTTAAAACTGGTAATGGTTTATGAAGGCATCCTCTGTGCACATTTTTTAAAAGTTTTGCCATCTAAAAATCATGGTAGTTGTCTGTCTAGTGACTGAAAGGAAAAACTCCACTTCCCTAGCCAGCGCTCTACCTCCTGCCTATGCTTGGTCAGTGAAAGAAGCTGCTCACTGAGGTGTGATGTCTGTGCTCTGCCCCCTTTGAAGGATGTTAGGCTGACAGTTTGCAATAGAACCAAGACTGGCTGAGGGCTGAAATATGGAGCTGCTGGGTGGATTTGATTTAAATCAAGTCTATTTAAATCGCTATTTAAATAGACTTGATAAACTTTTACTTTTTTTTTTTTTTTTCCAACTGTCTGGTCTGCAGCAGCTCCTCTGACCTGCTGTTGACTCACTGACAGTCCCATTCACTTTAATGGGAGGGCTGGTGATGTGGTGGCAGCAGGTGAGTGGATGCCCGCTAACAGGTGCTGCCATGAAGGATCTGAAATGACAGGTGCTCTATAAATGTAATGAATCATTCTTGCTGGTAGTTAGGAAACCTTCATTTTTGTTTTTAAATAAAGTTTCTTTTTAGAATAAGCGTTAGCAAAACGACGATATCTGAACTGATTCAATCATAGTTTGTAGTGTAATTAGATTTGCAAAACAATGGGATAAAGGAATATTCCTGAACTTTGGTTGTATGTATATTTTGGTTACTGTGAAATTGTGTGAATGCATCAATGCAGTGCAATCTCAGCTTGCAGAGCTTTGGATTCATTGAATGAGTTTACCAAAATGTAAATATTGCAGAATATACAGCCTCATGCTACATAACTAAGCTCCATTTCATGCTGAATAAACTAAATTATTAATCCTATCTTAAATAGAAAACTTTAGATTTTTACTCAATTTTATCATTTACAGCTCCACATGGTGGATAAATCAATGTTCACCATGTACAAATATGTTCCTATAGGACTTCTGTTTGCCTATAAAGATATATAACTTCCAATCTATTGTGTTAGACTGGCAAAAAGCCACTATATAATGTTCAAGGAATGAATGTTTTGTGCAACACCTTTACACAACTACAGTTGAATTTTCTTCTAGTTACAACTCTTCAAAGCAAGCCTGTGTGTAAGGAAACAGTCGGATGGTACCCCTGTGAGCCAGGTTTAGGAATGCTGGTAGGGGCCTTGGAGCTGCTCATAGGTCGTCCCCACGGCATTGTGCAGCAGGTCTGGGTATATCTGATTTCTGCTTGGGTTTCCTCCTGTCTCTCCCTTTCCCTGTGTGTAGGGGGTGCCATTTTTCTGTAGTCCAAATGATGCAAGACACCAAGGGGAGGTCTTGGCATGCTCCAAGTCTCGCTCTGAAGCCAGAACTTCCAGTCCGAGCAGGAAGTGGGGTTAAAGCGTGGAGGAGCAGCTGCGGAGGCTGAAGCACTCCTGTCTCGCCAGGGCTCAACAAGCTGAAAGTCTGTCAGGACCCACCCTCATGGAGATGGAGGATGCAAATGCAGCACAGGTGGCTGCAGGCAAGAGCAACCCCTGGGCCGGGTAAGTGCTGCTTACCTACTATGGGGGTGACATGAGGCTAAGCCCTTAGTTATCCCTGGTAAACCCCCATGCTCACCTCTGGGGATGGGGGCCTGCAGCCATGATAGAGGGGGCAGGAAGAATGTTAGTTTTTTTTTTTTTTTGTTTTTTTTCCCTCTTCTCTTGCGGAGCTCAGGAGGTCTCTGACAAACCACCTTCCACATCTGCTAGTACTAGTGACAGTAAAAAGTGTGGTAATTGTGGGGAAAGAGTCTAAATCTCACACCAAGCCATTTTGTTATTGGTGTTTTAACAAACTGGGAAAGGGGCCTCAGGATTGATGAAAGATTTGCTTAAATCTGTTCAAGAGGAAATGTTGGTCTCTATTCAATCTTTCCATACCTCTGTACCCATACCTCAGGTTGTAGATTCAGAGGAACTCTCCCCTAAGGAGGGCCCTCTCAGGAGAGTTTTACTGTCCAAACCAGGACCAAGTGTGTCTTTTCCACTCTCGGGGACCTCCCCCGCTCAAGCTTTGATCAACCTGCTACTAACTGACTAGTTGTCAAAAGTTTTAAACCTTACACTTGCTCTCCAAGCACTTGTACTGTAACTCTCAGAAGACCTGGTGGGGTGCTTGAACCATCACTTTCCATTTAAATGGGTGCAATCTGCCATTACCTTTCTGGGAAAGCAAATCCCCCACAGAGCTCTCCCTTTCCTTCCCTTTTGGAAGAATTTGCTACTTGGGCCAAAACCACGATTGCCTGGTTCAGTAGATCTAATGTGCCAAAGATAAATGTTTTACCTACTACAAATCTTACCAGTTAACATTCCCCAACACTTGCTGAAGATTATTTAATCAGAATTTATATGGGTAGGCAACTTACATAATATCTCCAAAGATATTCTATTACTACCCAAATCTAAAGGTGGAATTGGTTTTTCAGATCTGGTTCTCTTGTATGCTGCCACCCATTAAACACTCATTGATTGGTGCTGCCATAGATAGACCAAGCTCTGGGTATCCTTGGGGCACAACTACTTGGCCGCCTCCCTGTTCAGGCACACCATGGACGGTGAGAGATGTCAACCAACCACTCAGATCCCCCTACTAATTGTACCCACCCTGAAAACATTTGCTAGAATCTCATTAAAATGGAACACCCCGCCATTCCTTCCCCTATCATTGGATATACAGAATTCATACTGAGCCAGAATGATCAGGTTTTCCAGTCCTGGATGCTACAAAGTAAGTTCTGAGCAAAGAACTTTTCTCAAACAGAACGGTGGATCTCGGATGCAGAGATTCCTGGGCTTCTGTGTGCTACTCACATTTCTTAGGCTCCCTTCTGGATCCTAAGGCCTTCTATAGAGCTTTGTCCTGTTTTTTTCGAGGAGATTTGCACCCAATAAACACCTTTTAAGAGGGCATCCTATCAGACATTGTTTGCTTCTGTCTAACCTCTAACTATGGCCATCCTTTCTACAAAAATAGCAGAAGGATTTGAACACTTTTTTTTTTTTTGTAGAATTGAAGGTACACAATACTTTTTTTCATAAAGCTTCCACTTGTAAATATCAAGAACTAAACTACAAACTCCTGACAAGAGGGTATAGGAGCCCCTTCGGTCTTAGCTTGCATTTAACTGAATGTAGATGACAAATGCTGGAGATGCAGCTATGCCAAAGGCACCATCCTACATCTCTGGAAATGCCCTGAACTGGCTACATTATGGTCTCACATCAAATTATCTTTCAATTTACAGACGTTCTTTAAACAACCCCACAGCTTGCTTTTTATACCTCATGCCAATCCCAAAATCTGGATACACAAAATCCTTACTGACACACCACAATAACAGCAAAAACCCACATTCCCTGTAATTGCAAACAACCCCATCCCCACCTATAGCTCAAAGGTATTTTAAGAATAACATTGTGGTATTGGATTGCCACCCTCAAAAGCAAGACAAAAACTTCTGAAAACTTGCTTTTATTGGATGCATTCAAAGTTTTCTGCGAATTTCACAAATGCCACCCACAAAAGGGCATTAATTTCAACTTTCCACGCACAAAACAGGTAATAGGAGTAATGCCCAGTAGCCCCCTCCCCGAGCATTAAAAGCATTGTATACTTTCAAATGTTTTTGCTAGGTATTTGTGTAGTTCTATTCCCTGTGCTGTTCGCTTTGCCTTGTAATGATGGGCTCACATATTGTGGCTGCAGTTGGTAGTGTCATGGCTGATCAATTGCTATGTCCATTCATTAACCGCTTCCGGACCATCCCACGTACATTTACTGCAGCAGGACGGCCCAGGTGTGCAAAATCACATAACTGTACGTGATTTCGTGCACACCGCCTAGGGGGCGCGTGCTGCTCCCTCTGTGATTGGACACAGCGGGAGCCAATCAGCGGGTCCGGCAGCCAAGATCCGCCAGTCGTTCTGTGGAGAGACGGATCAGCGCGGTGTGCTGATGTAAACAAAGCACACCGCTGATCTGTCAGGGAGGAAAAGTGAGAGATCGTGTTTCAGCTAAGCTGAATCAAGATCTCTCTTTTCCTCCAGTGTAACACTTCCCCCTACAGTTAGAAATGCCTCCCAGGGAACACATTTAACCACTCGATCGCCCCCTAGTGTTAACCCCTTCCCTGCCAGTGCCATATATACAGTGATCAGTGCATTTTTATAGCACTGATCACTGTATTGGTGTCACTGGTCACAAAAAAGTGTCACTTAGGGTCAGATTTGTCCACTGCATTGACGCAGTCCCACTAAAAAGAACAGATTGCCGCCATTACTAGTAAAAAAAAGTCCCTAACTTTATCCTGTAGTTTGTAGACGATATAACTGTTGCGCAAACCAATCAATATACGCTTATGGGGATTTTTTTTTTTACCAAAAATATGTAGCAGAATACATATTGGCCGAAATTGATGAAGACATTTTTTTTTTTTTTTGAACATGTATTATAGCAGAAAGTAAAAAAATATTGTTTTGTGTCTTTCAAAATTGTCTATTTTTTTGTTTATAGCGCAAAAAATAAAAACTGCAGAGGTGTTCAAATACCACCCAAAAAAAAAAGCTCTATTTGTGGGAAAAAAAGGACATCAATTTTATTTGGGTACAACGTCGCACAACCGTGCAATTGTCAGTTAAAGCGATGCAGTGCTGTATCGCAAAAAATTACCTGGTCAGGAAGTGGGTAAAACCTCCCTGGGCTGAAATGGTTAAACTACCTGCCTTGTCTTTTCACCAGAGGGACAAGCAACTTGTTCTGGGTCATATGTATGGCTAGCCTTTTCTCTGTGTTGCATCACAGATGTTTTAGGAAACACTTCTCTTCCAACATGGTAAGGTCTGTTAATTGTTCTCACCAGATTGAGACCCAGGGATTGTGGGATATATTGTTTCTTCACAGGAATTGTTGGTCTTTAGACTACAGACAGAGCTAATCCATGAATCTGTGCAGTGCCATGCCTCATGTTTCAAATAAACACATTTCTGACACGGGAATTTGCAGATTTATCTTGCTATAGGCTGTGGGTACAGGGCAACAAATGGCACCATGAAACTACATATCAAAACACAGGGTGCAGGTAGGGAAGGTTTATAGTGTCTTCAAATTCCATTAATGTAGGGGATCTCCAATTAGGAAGGATCACCCCTCCCCTTCTGCCTGTTGCAGCCTTTCTACCACTGGATCATGATTTAGACCCACCCCTGTATCGGTATCGGGACAACCCTAATTGAAATTGACAACAGGTGCAGTAGATAGACAAAATGAGACGACCTCCAAAATAGGAATTGTTTTACAGGTGGAGACCACTCACATTTTTTCCCCTACTCATCTTTTCTTACTGTTTTTCATTAGGTTTGCATTTGGCTAGGGTCAGTGTCACTACTGGTAGCCTGAGGCGATACCTGGAATCAAACAATCAAACAAACCTCATGAGGGTGTCCTGAGGACCTGACGTCCTCTAGTGGGCCTTGTGCTCACTGCTCGACGCCGTAGAGCTTGATTGGCATTTGACATTGAACACCAGAATTGGCAGGTCCACCACTGGCGCCCTGTGCTCTTCACAGATGAGAGCAGGTTCACCCTGAGCACGTGACAGACGTGAAAGGGTCTGAAGAAGCCGTGGAGAACGTTATGCTATAAAACCATCCCTTTGACAAGGAGCACCAGGAGGCTACTAAGTTAGCACTTGCAAAAGTGTACACCAATACAATTTTTCTCAACTCCAGTTTTCAAGTTCCTGCAACAGGTATTCAGGCTCTCCATTATTTTGCACAGGTGATTTGAGCCACATGCCACAGCCGTTTCATCTGAGGGAAATCCTGAAAGCATGACCTGTTGGGGGAGGTTTAATGTAGAAAAATGTAAAATAATGCATTTGGGTGGCAAAAATATGAATGCAATCTACTCACTGTGGAGAGAACCTCTGGGGGAAATCTAGGATGGAAAAAAAAACCTGGGGGTCCTAGTAGATGACAGGCTCAGCAATGGCATGCAATGCCAAGCTGCTGCAAGCAAACAGAATTTTGACATGCATTAAAAGGGGAATAACTCCAGAGATAAAATGATAATTCTCCCACTCTACAAGACTCTGGTCCGGCCGCACCTGCAGTATGCCGTCCAGTTCTGGGCACCAGTTCTCAGGAAGGATGTGCTGGAACTGGAGAGAGTCCAGAGAAGGGCAACAAAATGAATAAAGGAACTGGAGGATGTTAGTATTAAGGAAAGTACAAAAAGGGGGTGAATGGAGTGACCCTAAATGACCTGGCACCTCATGCCTTTACAGTAGTAGGAATGATAGCAAAGGGTTTTTTTGAGGATTATGACAGTGCCACATATACAAAAAGATTGCAAAAATGCTAAAAATATATAAAGTTATAAATATAAAGTTTTATTACATAGAAACAGAACAAATAGGGTTCATAAAAGTAGGCAGAGTAGGTATACAGACTGTTCTACTGACCAACGTATCCATATACATATAGTAGTCACTGATGAATATCACGTTCCTACATGTTTCGCTGAAACATGTAGGGACGTGATATTCATCAGTGACTACTTTAGGTTTCTTTACTTTCATGCATTGCAACCACTTTAAAGTGGTACGCTAGTCAGAAAGTTAGGTCCAGCTATGTTTGCTTTATAGGTATGTAATTTTTATACTTTACTGTTTACTGTGTTTTATTGTTAACCATTTTTGTTTTCAGGTACGCCATTCAGCTGCAGCGCAGATTTATTTATCTTGACAGCAACTGCGTTTGCTCCCACGATACATAAAGCCGTGACTCCAGCGCTGTCGGAGGTGATTTCACCACCACAGTTAAAAAAAAGAGCATATATGCCGAAGCGTGGGGGCAGCAGGGGCGGAGGAGCGGAGGAGCGATTTGCTCCTACCTTTTGGGGTGGATGTCCCCATGCTTCGCCATTATATAAATGGTGCATGTATGCCCATAATTAGAAGTGGGTGGATGAAGGGAGGTATTCTAATGGTGGGCATACCCACTGATCAATCTTTTTTTTCGTTCAGCCCACAGGCTGCATGAAAAAAAAAAAGGATTACAATATATGCCCAACAAGGACCAGCAACGTACTGGTATGTTGCTGGACTTTGAGTGGTTATACCAGAATGATGCCTGCAGGTTTAGGTATCATCTTGGTATCATTCTTTTCAGCCAGCAGTCGGCTTTCATGAAAAAGCAATCCTAGCAGCTAATTAGCCTCTAGACTGCTTTTACAAGCAGTGGGAGGGAATGCCCCCACCGTCTTCCATGGTTTTCTCTGGCTCTCCTGTCCCAACAGGGAACCAGAGAATGCAGCCGGTGATTCGGCCAGCTGACCATAGAGCTGATCAGAGACCAGAATGACTCCAATCATCTCTATGGCCTAAGAAACCGGAAGCTATGAGCATTTTATGACTTAGATTTCGCCGGATGTAAACAGCACCATTGGGAAAGCATTTTATCACACCGATCTTGGTGTGGTCAGAAGCTTTGAGGGGAGAGGAGAGATCTAGGGTCTAATAGACCCCATTTTTTTCAAAAAAAGAGTACCTGTCACTACCTATTGTTATCATAGGGGATATTTACATTACCTGAGATAACAATAAACATGATAAAAAAAATTAAAGGAACAGTTTAAAAATAAGATAAAAAAGCAAAAAAAAAAAAAAAAAAAAAAAATGTAAACAGCAATTGCACCATGCATGTGAGGTATCCTTGCGAAGGTCAGATCGAGGGAAGTAATTTTAGCAGTAGATCTCCTCTTTAAATCTAAAGTGGTAACCTGTAAAGGCTTTTAAAAATGTATGTAGTTTGTCGCCACTGCATGTTTGTGCGCAATTTTAAAGCATGTCGTGTTTGGTATCCATGTATTCGGCCTAAGATCATCTTTTTTTATTTCATCAAACATTTGGGCAATATAGTATGTTTTAGTGCATTAAATTTAAAAAAAAAATGCGTTTGAAAAATCACTGGGCAAATACTGTGTGAAAACAAAAATGAAACACCCACCATTTTAATCTGTAGGGCATTTGCTTTAAAAATATATATAATGTTTGGGGGTTCAAAGTAATTTTCTTGCAAAAAAAAAAAAAATATTTTTTCATGTAAACAAAGTGTCAGAAAGGGCTTTGTCCTAAAGTGGTTAGAAGAGTGGGTGATGTGTGACATAAGCTTCTAAATGTTGTGCATAAAAAGTCAAGACAGTTCAAACCCCCCCCCCCCCCCCCCCCAAATGACCCCATTTTGGAAAGTAGACACACCAAGCTATTTGCTGAGAGGTATAGTGAGTATTTTGCAGACCGCTTTTTGTCACAAAGTTTTGAAAAAAGAAAAAAAAAAAATTACATTTCTCTTTTTTTGCTTCATTTTCAAAAACAAATGAGAGCTGCAAAATACTTACCATGCCTCTCAGCAAATAGCTTGGGGTGTCTACTTTCCAAAATTGGGTCATTTGGGGGGTTTTGTGCCATCTTGGCATTTTATGGCCTTCAAAACTGTGATAGGTAGTGAGGAGTGAAATCAAAAATTTACAACCTTAGAAATCCTGAAGGCGGTGATTGGATTTCGGGGCCCCGTACGCGCCTAAGCTCCCAAAAAGTCCCACACATGTGGTATCCCCGTACTCAGGAGAAGCAGCGGAATATATTTTGGGGTGCAATTCCACATATGCCCCTGTATGAGCAATATATCATTTAGTGACAACTTTTTGTAAAATAATTTTTTTTTGTCGTCATTATTCAATCACTTGGGACACAAAAATAAAATATTCAATGGGCTCAACATGCCTCTCAGCAATTTCCTTGAGGTGTCTACTTGACAAATGGGGTCATGGGGGGGGGGGGTGTACTGCCCTGCTATTTTAGCACTTCAAGAAATGACATAGGCAGTCATAAACTAAAAACTCTGTAAATTCCAGAAAATGTACCCTAGTTTGTAGACGCTATAACTTTTGCGCAAACCAATAAATATACCGTATATACTCGAGTATAAGTCGAATTTTTCAGCACATTTTTTTGTGCTGAAAGTGCCCCCCTCGACTTATACTCGAGTCAAGCACTTTTATGCAGCAAAAAATTTCATTTTCCGAACCGACTTTGGGGCCCCATATCTCAGGGCCACTTAGTGCTAGGAACCCCAAATTTGGTGTGCAGACCCAGTGGTACTGGTACCACAGCATATCCAAAGCTGAAGTTCCTAGCACTAAGTGGCCCTGAGATACGGGGCCCCAAAATCGGTTCGGAAAATGTCATTCTCTGCTGCAGAAAAGTGCTTGACATTTTCTGAACTGACTTTGGGGCCCCATATCTCAGGGCCACTTGGTGCTAGGAACTCCAAATTTGGTGTGCAAACCCAGTGGAACTGGTACCATAACATATCCATAGCTGAAGTTCCTAGCACCAAGTGGCCCTGAGATACGGGGCCCCAAAACCGGTTCGGAAAATGTCATTCTCTGCTGCAAAAAAATGCTTGACATTTTCTGAACTGATTTTTGGGGCCCTGTATCTCGGGGCCACTTGGTGCTAGAAACCCCAGCTTTGGAAATTTTATGGTGCTAGTTCCACTGGGTTTGCACACCAAATTTGGGGTTCTTAGCACTAAGTGGCCCCGAGATACGGGGCCCCAAATTCGGTCAACTGTGTCCAACTGCAGCAATGTCATTTCGGACCCTTTGGGTTCAGAGACCCCAGATTTTGGCTGTAGATAGGGGGCAACTAGGAACCCTTAACTACCGAGTTTGAAGTTCAGGGAACCTATGGCTGCAAATGGGCAAATGGGCACAGTGATGCTGCAAATTGGCATTGTTGGCCCTCTTTTCCACTTACAGTAGCTGTGCATTTCTCACCCTCGTCTTATAGTCGGGTCAATAAGTTTTTCCCATTTTTTTGTGGTAAATTAGGGCCTCGACTTATACTCGGAACGACTTATACTCGAGTATATACGGTATACACTTATTGACTTTTTTTTTTACCAAAGACATGTGGCTGAATACATTTGGCATAAATTGAGTTTATTGGATTTTTTTATAACAAAAAGTAGAAAATATCATTTTTTTTTCAAAATTTTCTGTCTTTTTCCGTTTATAGCGCAAAAAATAAAAACCGCAGAGGTGATCAAATACCATCAAAAGAAAGCTCTATTTGTGGGAAAAAAAGGACACAAATTTTGTTTGGGTACAACATTGCATGACAATTGTCAGTTAAAGCGACGCAGTGCCAAATTGAAAAAAGTGCTCTGGTCAGGAAGGGGGTAAAACCTTCCGGGGCTGAAGTGGTTAAACGGGTTGTTATGGGTAAAGTTCCACTTTAAGCTTAGGAAAAAGAGCATCATGACCAGCACACAGGTGCAGTTTTAAATAAAAACATGGACATTAAAACATTAGTTTACTAAAATTGGAGGAAAAACAAGCCAATAAATGGAAATAAAAAACATAAAAGTAAAAATAAGTCTCTTAAATTCACCTTATAATGAATTTTGAGCTTTGTAATGACCCATTGCATATTTCAGGCTGAACTCCACAATCTACTACATTAGTTTATGTATAGTCAGAATTTTAGATGATCAGTCTAAATTATCCAGATCTAATGTGATGATCATCATTTGAATACTATGCCGTCCTGGAAGGTTGGATCCAGCCAAGCATTCCTTATCAGCATCAAATATCTTCAGTGGAACATTAGTACACTTGAAATTCCATTTGTGGAGCAGAGCTTCAATCGACCAGTCCTCACTGTAAAAAAATATTAATGATTTTAGTTAAACAGTTCTAATATATGCTTTATCTACACAAACAATTCTAAAAATGTACTAAATTATGTCAAGAGATTTAGGACTTTTTTTTTTTTTTGAAGCAAGAAGATTCTCAGGCAGTGGTTTGCAAACCCAATGTTGAGTGTCACTAAGTCCTGAAAATTTTGTTTCAATTAAAAAAAGATTTGGAATCACAAAAAATGGCATGATGGTGTTGATGGTTATGGGGTATTTATATGATTGGAAGTATGTCTGCAAAATATATTTAGGGGTGAAGGTGGATGTGGTGGCAGGAATTCCTGTGGCTCATGGTTTGAGACACCTCAGTCATATGCTAACTAGGTCTTTGCTGTGATAAGCGTCCTGGCCAGTTGGGCATGTGAAAAGACTGGTGTCAGGGTCATAAAGCATGATCTGACTGTACACAATAGAAATATTGTAGCTGAAGATAATTTACTTCAATAAGATACCTGTATAGTTAGCTGCCACTAGATAATGCCACCCAATCAATTCCACACATCCCAAAAGGTACTTCATCAGCTCCAGTGTAGTTAAGAAGCGACATTAGGGGTCTAAAAGATTGCTGATGTCTTCTTTAGGGAGGACCTGTCATGCCCATTGGGTTATTGAAGTTTGCACTGTTTCACTGAGGTGCATAATTTCAGGGGTGACATGCGGAGTATCTATTTATTCAACACAACCTCATCTTTTTAACTACCACCATTTTATTCCTCAGGGTTCCTGCTTTCCAAAAAGATATAGAATGTTAAAGGGGTTTTACTAATCTACAAGCCTAAAATATGACTTTTACCGAATTTTTTTTTAAAACAAAATCAGAAACTCCTCTAGTGCTAGGGATTGGCAGTAAACTGTATATGAAGGGAAAGTTATTTTAGCTATATGGTTTGGAGATAGGGTATAGAGTAAATAGATAAATGGAAGACACATAGGTGCATATTGCATATATATATATAAGCTGGGAGTGTGCAGTGTCTGTATCTTTGCTAAAAATCATGAAAAAGAAAACCTAGAATTCTGAAGAAACTTTATTATATTATTTTGATCTATCTCTGGGATTATATCTAATAAATGCTACACTCTGGAAAATAACCTAGGCTGCCTGGAACTTACTCGAAGGTTGTATTCTACACTCCATTTCCCACTACTGTATACATATATTATCGCAACAGATGACACTGTGAATAATAAAAATTTGAGAGACTTTAGAGAGGCATCGCTACAACTTTTAAATCTTAATGGAACCCCCCAGGGGACCTACTGCATGGAGCACTTGGTCATGTTCTGATCTGTGGCCAAATTGTGTACTAAAAAGGACATATTTTTCTATAAAGGTTTATTTCTGCTGGCTGTAGCTCCACCCCAGGCAAAGCCCAATTTATGATTATTCCTATCGGGGAACTACAGCACAGTACTTTGGCCACTGCCCCTTATCTTGTTTTAAAACAATACTCTAATCAAATCTGCTCTTATTCATGCTGGGTGTTGCTAGCTGTCTGGAGAGCCAAGACACCAGGCAGGTAATGCAGACACACTCTATAGGGCTCAGTGCAGAGTCTCTGGACACAGTGATCCCATCCATAGACTGGTCAACCATGCTGCTCAGCAACCACTGCATGGATCAGAATGGGATCCATATACTAGGTTCCCTGAAGATTCTATAAGGATTTAACATTTTTAGTGATGCTTCATTCTTAATCTAGACACTCAAACGCACATTCACTAAACTGCTAAAAAGACAATGAGTATCTTGTTACACAACTAGGGCTACCAATCCTGACCAATTACTCAAACTGCTTAAAGTGTATCTAAAAAGTCAAAGCCTTTGTTTTTACATTTCAGATAGAGTAGGGAAAGGGTTAAAAGCCTACCAGTTTTTGTGTTGCTATTTGTATCCCATTGGGGAGATTTTATGTCTCTTTTATGTCTCGCTCTTTTGCCGATAAGCGCCCCGCCCGCAGACCCCGACAACCAACGGCCAGGGTTGTCGGAAAGAGGCCCTTGTCCTCATCAACATGGGGACAAGGTACTTTGGGGTGGGGGGGCCGCAGGGCACCCCCTTCCCCCAAAGCACCCACCCCCATGTTAAGGGCATGCGGCCTGTTACGGCTCAGGAGGGGGGGGGGGGGGGGGCGCTCGCTCTTCCCCACCCCCTTTCCTGACCGGCCGGGCTGCGTGCTCGTATAAGGGTCTGGTATGGATTGGGGGGAACCCCACGCCGTCTTTTCGGCGTAGGGGGTTCCTCTTAATATCCATACCAGACCTAAGGGCCTGGTATGCCCCTGGAGGGGAACCCATGCCGGTTTTTTATTTAAAGTTTGGCGTGGAGTTCCCCCTCAAGATTCATACCAAACACAGTGCCTGCCATTGGAGGGGATCCAAGTCAGATCCCCGCACCAGTGTCAACCCGGCTCGCAAGGTGTCAATCTCGCCAATAAAAGTGGCGAGATTGACACAATATCAGACAACAATACACAAGTTGACCAAAGGGTGGTGGTAAAGAGCTGAAAAACCACGTGATATGGTGAAAGTTGGCTGGAAAAGTCCTGTCGTCTGTATGCAAGACAAACTTCTGACCAACTCCCTTTGTACAAAAATCCAAGGGAAAGTTTGTACAAAGTCCTATCGTGTGTATGGGGCTTAAGGCTTCTCAGTGCCTGTAAATCATTGTATTGGATGCTGTCCTGTAAAATCATAGTAACAAATATATAGTTCCAGTATGACCAATTTCAGAATTCACTTTGTCAGGACCTGGATTTTGTCTGTGTCTGGGGGCAACTCTTCTTGGTTAGCCACTCGAGATACTGGACAGCTCCATGTCTTATCTTATAAGACAACCTTGCCTTGAACCTTAAACCCTTTACTCCTCCCATGAACTTCCTATTAAAGCTATGCCTTTGCACTTTCTGTATGCCAGATTATTGTGCTCTCTCCAGCCAATATCTTGCTCTTGTTACTCCTGCTGCTGTCCATATCTTCGCTACCACTCAATACCAATCTTTGGCTTGTTCCTTGACTACACTTATGCTTGATACCAACCTGTTACCATTTCTTACTGACCTTTGGCTTGTTAACTGACTGCACTTCTGCTAGATCCCTACTTCCTATATCTGCTACTGAACCCCAGCTTACTCATCCCCCGGTGGGGCAATCCTGAGGACCATGACCTGGTACCAATACGTACCAAAATCCATCTCCACCATCAGGAGCTCTGGTGAATACCAATTAGTACTTAGACCCCGCACCTCAGGTGAGCCCGTGACATCCGCTTCGGTGACCTGCTTGTATAACTATTCTGCTGGTCAGTGGGAGTTTCTCCATTGCTATAGCTACTGCTCTCCATGCCTGACTGCATACTGTGACACCCTTTTTTCTCCAACATATATACAGAATTTGGGGCACCAGGCTGATATTTCTTTCTATAGATAGAATTTTGATAACTATCATCCCATTTGTGTGTACCTGATTTAAAAAATAACAGCATTAGAATAGAATAGAATCTAAAAGGCTAACTCTACCTTTTCTGAACATGTTTTAAGTTATACCCATATTTAAGTACATAATCGGAAGGGTTCTGCTCCCTGACAGGCCCTGTCAGATTTGAAATCTATGCGGCTGTGCATGGCCCAGCCTGCACAGACCTGTCATTCATTGATTGGAATCTGTAAATGAAAGAACTACAAGTCCCATCTGTCACTGTGGCAGAGGGGCTCGTATTTCTCAATGCAGCACAAGTGTAGTCTATCCCACAACTAAAGGTTTGTACAGACCAGTGCCTGCAGGAATCAGAGCACTGCCTCCATAATCCACTATTTGAAGCTGTATTGCTTTCCAGGTTCTCGTGTAATAAAATAAGCAATGCATGTTTTTAGTAATATGGGTGCATTTTTTTCTTTTTTGGGAAAAGGTGGACTTAGCCTTTAACAGACCAAGATCTTAAACTAGCAAAGCACCTTCTAACTTGATAGGTTGTCCAGAACTCAGCCTTAGGATTTCTTTCCATTATAAACTGAACAGTTACTAAGATGTCTTCAAAATCTGCAAATAAATTCAGACTATTAGGATACAGTATAGTTTAACAAACAGTTACTTATGCAGCACACAAACTTGTGGCACTGGTTATTTTACATCATTCTAAGTATTACAATAAATAGAACAGTACAATTATTCTACATAAGCTCTTATAGTAGAAAATCCCTTCTTCAAGTGTATCTTTTGTCATGCTATTTATTTTTCTGATGATGTTGCCATTGTCTGACTCACAACCAGCGTGATAATTTCAGCAGTACAGCACTTGTTCATTATCAGTATGCAGCTTGTAAGTCAGACAATGGCAGTTTCCAGCAGACAGGTAAATTAGACAATGGCAGCTTCCAGCAGGCAGGGATGTAGAATAAAGGCTTACAGTGATTTTGTACATATTACTTTATTATTCTCAGCACTAAAGTTTTTAAAGAATGATTTTCCTTTTTAGTCAGGAAAATCTGGGCTCCGCCAGTGGTGCTATCTGATATTATATTGTGTTGATTAGCTGCAGAGTGCTTGCCTGGTCTCTCGTGGCTCTTAGCTTTTGCAACAGAACGTTTGGAGCTACTACATTTTCATGTTATTTTTATACAGGATTTATATAGTGCCAACAGTTTGCGCAGCACTTTACAATGTTGTTACATTGTTACCATTACCTCATTCCATTGGTCTCTATGGAAAGGGTTACTACGCAGAGAAATTATTGCTTTATCATCAGCAGGAGAGTAGGGTGCACTCAGCATTAGGCAGCTTCTTCCCACCTTTATCTCTATTCTTTGCACTCCTATGATCCAGAAGCACCAGCTTCCCTGTGTCAGTGAGCAGCTGTTGCAGTGGGCGCAAGCACTGACAACAGGGGGCAGTGGAAGCCGGTGGCTGATGTCCCGATTCTGTGAATTTCACCCAAGCTGAAGAAAAAGGTATTCACACTGCTCTCTTTTATAAACTGTATGCAGCATAGGTGGGGGAGGAGGGAGGCAACATTTTTAAGAAGCCTTTTTTAGTCTTTACTTCCACTTTAAGTTTGGTAAGCCTTTCTAAATCATAGTTTTCCCTTTCATGCCCTGTCATGCAACCTGCTATTGCGGTTATGTTATTAATATTAAACTTAGCGGAATGGACTCGGCTTATGGCTCTTGACCCAGGTACAGTCCTAACTGATCACTTAAAGGCTAACTCCACCTTCTACACCATAATACATGTTATACCAATATTTAGGGTGTAACATGTGACATGGCTGCAAGCTGACCTCCCCTTAACATTATGCATGGGTTCTTCTCCCCTGTGGCAGCTGTCACTTTTGAATTTTACACGACTGCCCCCTCTCCACCATTCACAGAACTCTTACTACAATCCCATATTACATATGTTCTGTAAATGAACGCAGTAGGTCCTGTCATTTAACTGCTTCACTACCTATTCACAGAACACGATGCATTGCGGGATTGTAGTGATAATATAAAAATTTACCATTGTAGACGCTGTAACTTTTGTGCAAACCAATCAATAAACGCGTATTGTGATTTTTTTTTTTTTTTTTTACCAAAAACATGTAGCAGAATACATATTGGCCTGAATTGAAGAAGAAATTTTTACTATTTACATTTTTTTTTTAATTGGGAATGTTTTATAGCAGTAAGTAAAAAATATTGTTTTTTTTTTTTCAAAAAATGGTCAGTCTTTTTTTGTATATAGCGCAAAAAATAAAAACTGCAGAGGTGATCAAATACCACCAAAAAAAGCTCTATTTGTGGGAAAAAAGGACATACATTTTATTTGGGTACAGCGTCGCATGCCCACGCAATTGTCAGTTAAAGTATCGCAGTGCTGTATCGCAAAAAATGGCCTGGTCATGATGGGAGGTAAACCTTCTGGAGCTGAAGTGGTTAAAGAACTTATGCAAAGTATCAGCATGACAGCAAGGCAAAAATAACTTTCCTAAGTTCAGTAAATATGTTACATATTTGTCTAGGTACAGCTGCTCCTTAAAATGCCTTAAAGTTATCTTAGGCCCCCTTCACCTAGGCAACCCGATTAGGTCCACCCATCAGTTTTTCAGGCGGAGCAGATTGGAAGGTCCAAACATTCCTATGGACAGGCGGGTGTACATGGATTTGTGTCCGTTTACACCCGCTTACCTCCGAGTCCGATCTAGTCCACTAAAAGAAAAAAAGAAAAAAAAACTGAAGGGCATCTGTACTCTTCCATTTAGATGGATTGGAGGGCAGTCAGGTGTAAACAGCTGAGTCGTTTTACTTCTGGCCGCCCATAGAGCAGAGCGGGCTCTGTCCATGTCCACTCTGCAGAAACTGAGCAGACCTGGATGTGTCATCCGTCCGCTCTGATCTGATCAGCAGGAGATCCGTGAGCTGATCTCCTGCTGATTAGAATTATTCGGTTCCAATCTGAATAGGTTTTTGGCTTTACAACTTTACCCTTTGGTTCATAGAAGACATCAGATCCCAGCACTATATCGATAGGAGGAAGGTCCAAGAGATCAGGTGATATCTCACCCCACGTCAGTCCTATGACCGGTATCCCCGATAGATTATTCTGTCTGCAGCTCCTGGAACAATTCTGTAAGCACTGTGGCATAGCTGCTGAATCCGATAATATAACATTAGCAGCACACTTTGCAGCCAGTACACCTGGGAGGCTCACACCTGATCCAACCTTCAAAAGCAAGTTAAAAATATATGAGCTGGAAGCAACACTTCACATTTCTTTCTATATCATATTACATATAATATATATCATAGGTTTGAAAAACTCATAGAACATGTAACCCAAGGACTACCTTTGACAGGTTTAGGGGGTAGATTTGTTGGAAAAAAGAACCTTCACTGCAGAATCACTTCAATACAGCGGGATCCAGCAGATTCCACTAAGGCCAAAAGCACACTTCTGCAATGTGGTAACAGTACATGCGATAGCATGTCGCAGTGAAATTCTTATTGTAGTGCGATTCCAACCCACATATGTTGCATTGCACTACAATGCTTGTTGGTTTTCTCTACGTCAGAGAAATGCAGCATGTATGTTTTTGTCCGTTCTTGCATGTTGGCAGCCCATCCAAAATGAATGGGATGCCTTAAAGGGTTAGTTCACCTTTACCAACTAAACTGGTTATGCAGGTAAGGGGCGCCTGTAAATAAAATAGGATTTTTATAACAGCTTACCTGTAAAATACTTTTCTTGGAGTACATCACGGGATGTACAGAGGCATAGTAGTTACTATGTGGATTATATAGGCCACCTTTAGGTGATGGACACTGGCACACCCTAAGACAGGAAGTTCACTCCCTATATAACCCCTCCCATTACTGGGAGTACCTCAGTTTTTGTAGCAAAGCAATATACGCGTATCAAAAGAGGGGGTGAAAAGGATTTTACAGGTAAGCTGTTATAAAATCCTATTTTGTTTATCGTAAATCATGGGACACAGAGCCATAGTAGTTACTATGTGGGATGTCCCAGAGCCATGCTATCTGAGGGGAGGGAGACACAACAAAAGTAGGGCACCATCAGACCAGAGGACCTATACTGCTGCCTGCAGCACACTGCGCCCAAAGGCGATATCCTCATGCCTTCTTACATCCACCTGATAGAATCTGGTAAATGTATGGATTGAAGACCAAGTTGCGGCCTTGCAGATTTGAGCCATGGAGGCTTGGTGATGCGCTGCCCATGACGCACTAATAGCCCTGGAGGAGTGCGCTTTGATTTGAAAAAGGTGGAACCTTGCTCTTCAAACCATAAGCCTGAATAATTATTTGCCAAATCCACTTAGCAATAGTAGATGTCGACGCTGCCTGTCCTTTTCTAGGACCTTCAGGCAACACAAACAAACAAAAAGTCGCCTTCAAAAAGCAATTTTTCTTCTGTAGAACAGGGTTCAGGAAAAAAATTAAGGTAGAACAATATTTTAGTTTAGAGGAAACCTGACACAACCTTCGGCAGAAAGCTAGGAGGAGGACGCAATACCATCCTATCCGTGTCCATATTCAAGTATGGCTCTTTTACAAGAAAGAGCAGCCAACTCTGATACCCTTCTTGCAGAAGATATGGCAACCAGAAAAACTAACTTCCTTGTCAAAAGGATCAAGGGAGTATGTCATCTTGGCTCAAAGCTGTTTTTGTAATACCGATAAGAAAAAAAACAAATTCAAGTCCCAAGGTTTCAAGGGTGACTTAACCGGCGGATTAAGCCGCGTTACCCCCTGAATAAAACTATGGACCAGGGAATGCAAAGCAAGTGGTCATTGGAATAATACCGATAAGGCCAGCTTCATCTCTTAATCCTACTTGCAGAAAGGTAAGGATTCTACCTATGACATACTTTCTAGGATGCCAGCCCCTGGATTTATATCAGGAAACATATGCAATCCAGATTCTATATGACTCTGGAAGCTGGCTTCCTTACATTAATCAAGGTAGATCTAATTGACCCTGAAAACCCACGATTACTCAGAATGTGGGTTTCAATAGCCAAACCGTTAAATTTAACTCTTTGTAAGGTAGGATGGAATACTGGTCCCTGCGAGAGCAGGTCTAAACGTGGTGGTAGGGGACATGGGTCCCCTACCACCATCTTTATGATCTCTGCATACCAAGATCTTCTGGGCCACACCAACCACCGACTTCCTTTCCTGCTTGATCCTGCAAACAAGTCGAGGTAGCATCAGAATAGGAGGAAATGCATAAATCAGTGAAAACCGATCCTACGGTCACTAAGCCAACTGTTCCACATGCAAACAGATCCCTTGTTTCTTGACCCAATGTTGTCGACTTTGTTGTCGAACCTGGACGCAAACAGAGCTACATCTGGGACCCCCCCATCTTTGGCATATAGCCAGGAAGATGTTGGGGTGATGGAACCATTCCCCCGAGAACAACTGCTGGTGACCAAAGTAGACCGCCTGCCAGTTCTCTATCCCTGGAATGAAGATTGCCGATATGCAGGACATATGCTTTTCTGCCCAGGCTAGGATATGGTTCACCTCTCCCTGGGCTGCATGACTTCTGGTGCCCCCTAGGTGATTGATACAGGCCACTGCTGTGGCATTATCGAATTGGATCCTGACAGGACAATTCCGCAACCTGAATGTCCAGGCCCTCAGGGCTAAGCGCGCTGCCCGACTCTCGAAAATGTTGATGGGCAAGGAAAAAAACGACCAGGAGTTTTTTGCATGGTGCTTTGGCTGACCAATTTTTCAACCATAAGATTCTATGCATATGCCCAAGCGTAAGGCGTGAGGCCTGAAGAATAGAATCTCTCGTAGCGCCAATTGCAAAACATAAAGCCCCTGGTAGCTCTGCTAAATCCTGGGCCTGTTGATCAGGGATAACTTTGAACACCTGTCTCAACTGGTCCTTTAAGGATTGGCATACCTCAATTGCCCCACTGCAGGTTGAGCCACTGAACCTGCCAAAGAAAATGCGTTTGTTTAACAGGAATTCCAATTTGTTATCGGTTGGATCCCTAACCACTTGAGTGTTGTCTACCGGACAAGTCAAACTTTTATTCACAGAGGATATGGCAGCGTCAATTTCTGGTATACCCCACCTTATAGTGAATTTTTCCCCTATAGGATAAAGTACTGAACTTTTTAGGAGAAAAAAAAAAGGGTGATCCCACTCAGGATACACAAGCTGTTCCAGTCATGAATGGACAGGAAAGGTCCGCTGAAACGGTCTTGCCTACACACGATCACACTAAAGTCTGACCTACAACACATACAACGGGACTAGAAAAAGGAAGTTCAATAGCGAGCAGCCAATAGCTGTCGTCTCGTACTTGCTTCAGAGCATGCGTAGTTTTTGGTCCGTCGGAACAGCATACAGACGAGCGGTTTTCCCGATAGGAATTTATTCCATCGGAAAGATTTAAAACATGTTCTTTTTCTAGGTCCGTCAGAATTTTTGAAAAATAAAGTCCGATGAGGCCCACACACGATCTGAATGTCCGATGAAAAGATTCCGTCGGACCTTTCCTGCTGGAAAGTCCGACAGTGTTTACGCGGCATAAGAGATTGCACTAGCAATTTCACAGATAGTTTCACCTGAGGGGAATTCATCCTCTCACGCCAACTGTTCCTCCGACTGAGGGACCTGGGTGGTAGAAGGGGACCTATTGAGCCTCCCATTTTGGGAAGATTAAAGCAGCTAACCTTTCCTCTAAAATTACCAAGGCTGAGGAAAAAACTTCTTCAGTAATATAGACAGGGGCTGAAGTGTTGGAAACAGTTGCAACACTTGACGGACCCAAAGGCTCACCCCGACTAGCCACCCCAGGTCTTTAAGGGGAGGATGGTATTGCAAAAGGTGATATTAGGGTCTCCATAGCCTGATTACAAAACGCAGAGGTACTGCCAGAAAAAAAAAAAAAAAAAAACCCGCACCCACTGCTGAGATATGCCCCGTACACACGGTCGGATTTTCCGATGGAAAATGTCCGATCGGAGCGTGTTGTTGGAAATTCCGACCGTGTGTGGGCTCCATCGGACATTTTCCCTCGGATTTTCCGACACACAAAGATGGAGAGCAGGAGATAACATTTTCCGACAACAAAATCCGACGTCGGAAATTCCGATCGTGTGTACACAAATCCGACGGACAAAGTGCCACGCATGCTCAGAATAAATAAAGAGATGAAAGCTATTGGCCACTGCCCCGTTTATAGTCCCGACGTACGTGTTTTACGTCACCGCGTTTAGAACGATCGGATTTTCCGACAACTTTGTGTGACCGTGTGTATGTAAGACAAGTTTGAGCCAACATCCATCGGAAAAAATCCTAGGATTTTGTTGTCGGAATGTCCGAACAAAGTCCGACCACTGCCGCTGCTATTAATGCTTCAGCCAGGCAAGTAAACGTTCCTTGGTGAATGCCTGTTTCACCACACTTACATGCCCCCATCTGCTCTCATGTCCCTCCGACAGCCAAATGAAGCCTGGCAGTGGAGACTTTATAGCTAATGCAGACCTGCGCTGAGGACGTTAAAGCACGCCATCGCCGCGCTAAGCCGTGCCCCCGTCCTCCCACCACACCCCCTCCCTTTTAAAAAAAGCCAGTTTCCGTGGGCCCCCGATCCGACCAGTTCGGCGTGTGGGTGGGGGTGGTGTACAGGAGGAAGAGCAGGAGAGCCGCCACTGTTTCAAAGCGGCAGAAGGAGCGGAGCGGTAAACCGCCGACCATACTGGACTCCCTCTGGAGAGGGAGTAAAAATCCTGCACAGGTGGGGGGATTTTGCAAAAAAATCCCCCCCTCCAACATCTTACCGAGGCTTAGGACTGCTTAGCTGGATGAAGGTTGCAGCTTCTGCTGACACGAAGCAAGACATGGAGAAGCGTGAACAAGGTATGCTCTTTACAGCCCCCAGTGGTGACATTTAGGCATGACAACATTTACTTTAAAGGAGAAAATCAATAAGAAAATTTAAAATTCCTTAGGAATCTCCATTTACCTTATCCCGCCGCAGGATTCTGTGGTAAAACCAAACAGACCCAAACTTCACCCATCACGGTGGGCTCCGTTAAAAAACCTTCAAGGACCGTGGCCCCTTTTTACTGGGGGGATCCACACCCTTGAACCCGTATATAGCACCCCTCCAGGAAGCTTTATGGCTGAAAAAACCAAAGCACTGGATCCCGGGGTCTAGCTTTCAAATGAGTGAAGCGTTACAGGCTAAACCTCGTTTCTTCCACCACGAGGCCCGGGTACCATTCAATTCGGCCTGAAAAGACACTTTGAATGGATCCGTCTGCAACGCGTGCCCCAGCAAAGGATTACTACAGTGGAGCTCAGTATAGCACATCTTTACTCGTGACCAACACCTAAGACACAGGCAAAAAACTAAGGTACTCCCAGTAATGGGAGGGGTTATATAGGGAGTGAACTTCCTGTCTTAGGGTGTGCCAGTGACCATCAACTAAAGGTGGCCTATATAACCCACATAGTAACTACTATGGCTCTGTGTCCCATGATGTACGATAAAGAAAAACAAAACTGTGCAGCTTTGACCAGATTTAAAGGCTACACAGCCTTGAAAAAAGTATTGATACCCCTTGAAATTTTCCACATTTTGACATGTTACAACCAAAAATGTAAATGTATTTTATTGGGATTTTATGTGATAGACCAACACAAAATGGCACATAATTGTGAAGTGGAAGGAATATGATAAATGGTTTTCAATTTTTTTACAAATAAATATGTGAAAAGCGTGCATTTGTATTCAGCCCCCGAGTCAATACTTTGTATAACCACCTTTCACTGTAATTACAGCTGCAAGTCTTTTTGGGGATGTCTCTACCAGCTTTGCATATCTAGAGTGAAAGTTTTGCCCATTCTTTGCAAAATAGCTCAAGCTCTGTCAGATTGGATGGAGAGCGTCTGTAAACAGCAATTTTCAAGTCTTGCCACAGATTCTCAATTGGAAAGTCTGGATATTGACTGGGCCATTCTAACACATGAATATGCTTTGATCTAAACCAGGGGTCTCCAAACTATGGCCCTCCAGTTGTTCAGGAACTACAATTCTCATCATGTCTGTGAATGTCAGAGTTTTACAATGCCTCATGGGACATGTAGTTCCGCAACAGCTGGAGGGGCATAGTTTGGGGATCCCTGATCTAAACCATTCCATTGTAGCTCAGACTGTAGGTTTAGGGTCATTGTCCTGCTGGAAGGTGAACCTTAGCCTTAAGCCTCGTACACAAGATCGGATTTTCCGCAGACAAATGCGTCTGACTTTTGTCCGAAGGGCGTGTGCCTGGATTTTGTCTTGCATACAAACGGTACACAATTGTCTGCCAACAAACGTGAACATAGTGACATACTAGACGTACTACGAGCCGATAAAGAGGAAGTTCAATTGTCAGGCACCACCCTTTGGGCTCTTTCTGCTAATTGGCGAGTGTTGATTCGCGCTTTTCAGTTCATTTCTGAATGGCCGTTCGTCAACCAGCCAGGTTGCGGAATCGGAGGAGATAACGTGTTATTATTGGCCTTGGATTTATTGCTTTGACCCCAGTCCAGGAACAGGGAGGAAGAGGATTTCTTGGACCAAAAATTGGTTGCTTTATTAATCGTGACCAATTAGGTCATATGCCTTTGCTGCGGAAGCTCCAGGAGAATAATCCGGATGATTTTCAGAATTATCTCCGGATGACGGACCCCTGCTCTCACCAACTCTTGGCATTGTTGACCCCTTATATTAAGAAGCAGGACACATGCATGAGGCTTTTATTTTGTTTGAATCATGATTTGATTTGTTATATTTTCTATATTTTTGGATGCATAGAATGCACTTTTTGGATAAGTTCTATTAGCAGAATAAAAAAATTGTGGAGAATAATACTTGGCTCTGTGTTTTACTTCAAATGACAGTTTGGGAATAGGCAGTTACATTTCAAAAAATACAATGTAAAATTGACAAGGGACACCAACATCTTTGTATCTTTGATCTTAAAAACTATGGGATAATGGTGTTGTGGTATTATTCTTGAGATCACTAGAAAAAAAAAGCCTTTGAAAATTTGTTTGCAATAACTCCATCAGTATCACCAGCAAAGCAGCTTCATTATTATCCCATTAAAGAAGAAGAGAATGTGCGCTGCATTTCTAGATTTCATAATTTGCAGCGTCATGTGTGTTAATTCTCCATTACGAACGCTAGTTTACAAGAACGACTGCTTCCGGCTCGTCCTTGCTTCCGAGCATGCGTGTTTGTACTTTGGAATTTTGTCTGACGGACTTGTGTACACACGATCGGAAAATCCGACAACAGACAACGGAAAATTTATAAGCCTGCCATCCAACAGTTGTCCGCGGAAAATACGACAATTGTCCGATGGAGTGTACAAACGGTCGGATTTTCCGCCAACAGCCTGTCATCACACAATTCCCATCGGAAAATCTTATCATGTGTACAAGGCTTTAGTCTCAAGTCTTTTGCAGACTCTAAAGCCGCATACACACGAGTGGAATGTCCGACAGAAAAAGTCAGACGGAAGCTTTTCATCGTCTATTCCGATCGTGTGTATGCCTCATCTGACTTTTTTCCTCGAAAACTCTGACGAACCTAGAAATGGAACATGTTCTACATATTTCCGACGGAACCAATTCCTATCGGGAAAACCGCTCTTCTGTACGCTGTTCCGACGTACCAAAAACGACACATGCTCTGAAGCAAGTACGAGACGGAAGCTATTGGCTATTAAACTTCCTTTTTCTAGTCCCGTCGTACGTGCTGTACGTCACCTCGTTCTGGACAGTCAGACTTTGGTTTGACCGTGTGTAGGCAAGACCGCTTGAATGGAATTCCGTCAGAGAAACCTTTGGAGTTTATTCCGACTGCAAAACTGGGTGTGTACAGGGCATAACAGGTTTTCTTCCAAGATTGCCCTGTACTTGGCTCCATCAATTCTGACAAGCTGCCCTGTCCCTGCTGAAGAAAAGCATCCCCATATGATGCTGCCACCACCATTTTTCACGGTGGGGATGGTGTGTTCAGTGTGATGTGTAATGTTAGTTTTCCGCCACACATAGCGTTTTGCTTTTAGGCCAAAAAGTACAATTTTGGTCTCATCTGACCAGAGCACCTTCTTCCACATGTTTGCTGTGTCCCCCACATGGCTTCTCACAAACTGCAAATGGGACTTCTTATGGCTTTCTTTAAACAATGGCTTTCTTCTTGCCACACTTCTATAAAGGCCAGATTTGTGGAGTGCACGACTAATAGTTGTTCTGTGGACAGATTCTGCCATCTGAGCTGGATCTCTGCAGCTCCTCTAGAGTTACCATGGGCCTCTTGGCTGCTTCTCTGATTAATGCTCTCCTTGCCCGGCCTGTCAGTTTAGGTAAGTGATGGCGAACCTCAGTACCCCAGATGTTTTGGAACTACATTTCCCATGATGCTTATGCACTCTGCTGCAGTGTAGTTGAGCATCATGGGAAATGTAGTTCCAAAACATCTGGGGTGCCAAGTATTGACATCACTGGTTTGGGGGAAAGGCCATGTCTTGGTAGGTTTGCAGTTGTGCAATACTCTTTTCATTTTCGGATGATGGATTGAACGATGTTCAAAACTTGGGATTTTTTTTTTAACCTAACCCTGCTTTAAACTTCTCCACAACTTTATCCCTGACCTATGTGGTGCGTTCCCTGGCCTTCATGATGCTGTTTGTTCACAAAGGTTCTCTAAGAAACCTCTGAGGGCTTCACAGAACAGCTGTATTTATACTGAGATTAAATTACAGACAGGTGGGCTCTATTTACTAATTAGGTGACTTCTGAAGGCAATTGGTTCCACTCGATTATAGTTAGGGGTATCAAAGTAAAGGGGGCTGTATACAAATGCACGCCACACTTTTCAGATATTTATTTGTAAACAAATTTGAAAACCATTTATCACTTTCGTTCTACTTCACAATTATGTGCCACTTTGTGTTGGTCTAGGACATAAAATACATTTATGTTTTTGGTTGTAACATGACAAAATGAGGAAAATTTCAAGGGGTGTGAATACTTTTTCAAGGCACTGTAAGTGCACCTTTAAAAAATGTATTTATTTATTTATTTTCTTAGGAGGCTGTAAAGCATTGCACCCATGATCAGCACATCAGAAGTGCAGTGCCAGGCCCCTGCAGACCGTCAGTAGAGCTGTCTGCCTTTACCTCCAATAAAGGAAGGCAGTTGCTAAAGAAAGGAAGATCAATGAACTACTAGAGCGCTCACCAGAACCCTGATAGTTCATTGAGAACTACAAGCTGTCAGCTGCAATGGCTGATGGTAGTTGTAGTTCATTCATTCACAGAACTCTGACAGCCGAGTGTCTCCATCCACTCCCTCCTATGTTTTAGTATAAAGTTGGCCATACACCATATGATCTGATTGTGCAATCTCTGTACATTCTCATTTAGATTTACCAAAACTATATAATAATTAGGAGGACACACCATCTATCCAATCAGGCAGGCCCTTGCACTACATAGTTGATGATAAATCTAAAGGAGATTGTACAGTCACATTATATAGTGTATGGTGAGCTTTACAGAACCCAGGACATACTTCTCCTGTTTTTAATACTACAGCTCTATCCACATAGACTGTTATCTGATTGCTCAGCTCCTGCACACTCTGCCAAATGAATGATCTATGTAAGGTAGAAAAATAATTGATGCTTGTGTATTAAGTGAGAACAGTGATCACTGATGCATTTAAAAAACGTGCACCTGCAGAGGTGGGTGGTAGTGATCTCCTGGAGTAGGAGAGCAGATTATGTGGGGGGGGTGGGGGGGGGGTGTTAATGAGGTCAGCTGGTGAACTACTTCCTAAGGGCCATCCAGGAATAAAACGTTTTTTTTTTTTATACAACAAGTTGGACACAGAGGTAAGGGGTGAGTAGGATAAATAGAAAGCTTTTTTATTTCTGCAAAAGAAGTACATTAATGCTATATTAGTATATAGGGGAGCTGGAATTTGAAAAAAAAAGTGAATAAACTTAGCCTTTAAGGCAGGGATAGGCAACCTTTTGAGCACAGTGTGCCGAAATTCTTTTCAAAGAAATTGAATGTGCTGATTTTATAACAAAAAAATGTCAACTTCACACTCTCAATCATGAAAAGGATTTTTTGAATGCTGTAAACTACTTTAGTAGTAAGAAATTAACATCCTGCACCTTCACACCTCAGATCACTGCCCCCCCTGCAAATCTGTTTCACCACTGTACCCCACCTGCAAATCTGCCCCACCAATGTACCGCATTTCTCATCTGCCCCACCAATGTAACCCCTTTCTCATCTGCCCCACCAATGTAACCCCTTTCTCATCTGCCCCACCAATGTAACCCCTTTCTCATCTGCCCCACCAATGTAACCCCTTTCTCATCTGCCCCACCAATGTAACCCCTTTCTCATCTGCCCCACCAATGTAACCCCTTTCTCATCTGCCCCACCAATGTAACCCCTTTCTCATCTGCCCCACCAATGTAACCCCTTTCTCATCTGCCCCACCAATGTAACCCCTTTCTCATCTGCCCCACCAATGTAACCGCTTTCTCATCTGCCCCACCAATGAAACCCCTTTCTCATCTGCCCCACCAATGAAACCCCTTTCTCATCTGCCCCACCAATGAAACCCCTTTCTCATCTGCCCCACCAATGAAACCCCTTTCTCTTCTGCCCCACCAATGTAACCCCTTTCTTCATCTGTCCCACCAATGTAACCCCTTTCTCATCTGCCCCACCACTGTAACCCCCTGCTCATTTGTCCCACCACTGTACCCACCCTGCTCATCTGTCACACCACTGTACCACCCTGCTCTTCTGTCCCACCACTGTAACCCCCTGCTCATCTGCCCAAACACTGTACCTCTCTGCACATCTGCTCCACCGTCATACCCCCATGCTCTTCTATCTCACTGATGAACCATCTTCTCATCTGTTCAAACACTGAACTTATCTGCTCATCTACCCCACCACTGTACCCCCTGCTCTTCTGCCCCACCACTGTAACCCCCTGGCTCATGTGTTCCACCAATGTACCTCCTTTCTCCTCTGCACATCTGCCCCACCACTGTACCCCCTGCTCCTCTACCCCACTGCTGTAACCCTCTGCTCATCTGTTACCAATGTACCGCCCTTCTCCTCTGCCCCAACACTGAACCCCCCCGGCTCATCTTTCCCACTGCTGTAACCCCCTTCTTATCTGGCCCAAAACTGAACCCCCTGCTCATCTGTCCCACCACTTTATCCCCCTGCTCATCTGCCCCATCACTGTACCCACCCTGCTTTTCTGTCCCACCGCTGAACCCCCTTCTCATCCCTCCCACCACTGTACCCCCTGCACATCTGCCCCACCACTGTACCCCCTTGCTCTCCTGTCCCACCACTGTACCTCCCAGCACATCTGCTCCACTGTCATATCCCCATGCTCTTCTGTCTCACTACTGAATCACCTTATCTGTCCTAATACTGAACCCATCTGCTCATCTGCCCCACCACTATAACCTGCTTTCTCATCTGCCCCACCAATGTACCTCCTGCACATCTGTCTCACCTCTGTACCCCCCCTGCTCTCCTGCCCCACCACTGTAACCCCCTGCTTATCTGTCCCTCCAATACACCTCCTTTCAAATCTGCCCCACTGCTCTACCCCCCTGCTTTTCTGTCCCACCACTGAACCCCTTACTCATCTGCCCCAACACTAAACTTCCCTGCTCATCTGGCTCAACACTGAACCCCCCCCTGCTCATCTGTCCCACTGCTGAACCCCTTCTCATCTCTTCCACCACTGCACATCTGCCCATGGGAGTCTATGCCTCTTCCCGTCCCTCCGCGCTGTCTCCAGCTCCCAGGAGAGAGCGGGGACCACTTACGATGCGCATGCGCAGTAGGGAACCGGGAAGTAAAGCCGCAACACTTCACTTCCTGATTCCCTCACCTAGGATGGCGGTGGCAGCTGCCGAGAACCGAGCGGGTTCTCGGCATCGTCTGCCGACATCGCTGGACCCTGGGACAGGTAAGTGGCCATTTATTAAAAGTCAGCAGCTGCAGTATTTGTAGCTGCTTGCTTTTAATATATATATTTTTTTTTGCGGTTTGGGTGGACCCCCGCTTTAATGTCTCACTGACACTTCCCTGCACTGCTCTGCTGATAGGGAAGGGAGTCAAGTGCCGGCTGAAGAGGCTTCGTGTGTCGCTTGCTGCACCAGTGCCGGGGGTTGCCAACCCCTGCTTTAAGTTCACCTGAAAGTCTTGCTCACAGTACATTAAAACAACAGAAATGTATATACTTCTTGATAAAAAAAAAAAAAGGATACAAAAACGAAACATCCAAAAGAAGGACAACCTTGAGAGGAACATGCCCCTTGAAGATTTATATACCTATGAACTCAAACACAGACATCCCACCACTGATGTCCCAGAGATACATAAGAAATCATATGATGATTAATCTGCTAAGATATCACTTTTGGGCATATTTAACCCTCTAAAAGTGTTTTTTTTTTTTTTTTTATAGAAAAATACACTTTAAGCTAGCCTATTTAACATATCAGGAATAATATCGCCTTTCTAGGGTACTACATGAATATATTTAAAGGGAAATAATAAACATACTTCTAGTACCCTCTTGCCAGTTATGACTGAACGGTGAAACCATATATACTGTGCAAGGACCAGTGCACAAGGCCAGACATACATTCCATATTCTGAATCCAGTACCTGCAAAACATTTTTGTTAAATTGGTGAACAAGGGTAAAATAAAACAAATCAGTCTTCCTTGCACTGTTTTCCTTTGAAAGTTAATTCCTAGATAAAATAACACATAACAGACCTGTTTTACCTTCCATAGGATTTGTAATTCTGTTCATCTAGTCCTAACATTTACACAACTCTGCCACACAGCACAGCCCTTTCTGGCAATTTAGAGGGCATTATTTTCCTCTGCTGCGATCAAGTGAAACGTAAAGGTCTTGTCTCTTTCCTGGCGTGCGAATGAACAGTGAAAAGAGAAGCAGCAGACTTATGAGCTCATCTCTGTCACTCTGCTCTCCCCTCCTATCAGCAATGCTCCTTGGTAGCACATGCTCACTATAGCACAACTAACCGACTCATTTGTACTGTCATTTCCTGTCCTAGACTGAGCTCTGCTGTACATTGATTCAAGAGGGTGATACCAGGTCAAGTTCAGATACTTGCACTGCTTGCATTAAAAAATACATGCATTAATTATGTACTAATTAATTTCATTACTTTGTGTCTCCTAAATCTGTCTAGGGCTCAGCTTTAAAAGCAGAAGTCCAGGTTTCCAGTCACTTTACATAGACCATTTGGGCCAAACTTTACCAGTATAATAATTAAAAGCTGTAATATGTCAGATACTTTGTAAGCCATAATACATGAGCCCGTTGCCAATATTGTCTGCAGCCGGGATTCCACATCCTGGTAAAGCCTGGCATCTTAAGCGCTGTCCATAGTGCTGATCCTATATTGTTGCAGTGTCAGCATTGAGGGCAGGTTCACAAAGCAAGCAATTAGAAAAACGAAATATGTAACATTTCTAAAGCCAAAAGTTTCTTTTGAATAAAGTAGAAAATGAATAAAGTGACCATGTCAGTCAAAACACTTTGTGACCTTAAAGAGAACCTGCCATTTCAGGCTTACACATGGTTTAGACAAGGTTCTTCTAATAGGGCAACTCCCCACCTATGAAATGGTGACCGCCCCCCTTTATTAAACACTATGAGGTGCATTTATATAAAAATGTGCATAGCTTGTCTAGTGAAACTTCAAACAAATGTCTTTATTGCGAATGGGGCAAAATAGATTGTTTTCAGGCTATACTCTTGGCAGACTGAATGTTATTTCATAGAAAACAAACATTGTGAATGGTAAAAGTACCGCATTATTGGCACTAGATGGCGCTGCCATGAAGACCAAGGAACTCTCCAAACAAGTAAGGGACAATGTTGTTGAGAAGTACAAGTCAGGGTTAGGTTATAAAAAAATAACCAATCTTTGATGATCTCTAGGAGCACCATCAAATCTATGATAACCTAATGAAAGAACATGGCACAACAGCAAACCTGCCAAGAGACACCAAAACTCACGGACCGGGCAAGGAGGGCATTAATCAGAGAGGCAGCACAGAGGCCTAAGGTAACCCTGGAGGAGCTGCAGAGTTCCAGAGCAGAGACTGGAGTATCTGTACATAGGACGACAATAAGCCATACACTCCATAGGGTTGGGCTTTATGGTAGAGTGGCCAGAAGAAAGCCATTACTTTCAGCAAAAAACAAAATGGCAAGTTTTGAGTTTGCAAAAAGGCATGTGGGAGACTCCCAAAATGTATGGAGGAAGGTGCTCTGGTCTGATGAGACTGAAATTGAACTTTTTGGCCATGAAAGAAAACGCTATGTCTGGTGCAAACCCAACACATCACATCACCCAAAGAACACCATCCCCACAGTGAAACATGGTGGTGGCAGCATCATGCTGTGGGGATGTTTTTCAGCAGTCGGGACTGGGAAACTGGTCAGAGTTGAGGGAAAGATGGATGGTGCTAAATACAGGGATATTCTTGAACAAAACCTGTACCACTCTGTGTGTGATTCGAGGCTAGGACGGAGGTTCACCTTCCAGCAGGACAATGACCCTAAATACACCCAAAAAAAAACATGTAAATGTGTTGGAGTGGCCTAGTCAAAGCCCAGACCTCAATCCAACCGAAAAATCTGTGGTCAGACTTAACAATTGCTGTTCACAAGCGCAAACCATCCAACTTTAAGGAGCTGGAGCAGTTTTGCAAGGAGGAATGGGCAAAAATCCCAGTGGTAAGATGTGGCAAGCTCATAGAGACTTATCCAAAGCGACTTGGAGCTGTGATAGCCACACTTGAGTGGTTTAAGGGGAAACATGTAAATGTGTTGAAATAGCCTAGTCAAAGCCCAGACCTCAATCCAATAGAAAACCTGTGGTCAGACTTAAAGTGACTTGGAGCTGTGATAGCCGCAAAAGGTGGCTCTACAAAGTATTGACTTTAGGGGGGTGAATAGTTCAAAGTTGTGGGCATGTTCTGTAAATTAAACGATGCAAATCCTCAAACAATCCATGTTAATTCCAGGTTGTGAGGCAACAAAACATGAAAAATGCCAAGGGGGTTTGCAAGGCAGTGAGTGAGTGTGTGTGTGTGTGTATTTGGGGGTTCTGAGTAATTTTCTAGCAAAAAAAATTATTTTTACATGTAGGAAAGGAATGCCAGAATTGGCCCGGTATGAAAGTGATTAAGGCCTCGTGCACACGAGACGCTGTTAAACGGACGTTCAGAGGCAGTTGGACACTTTTTTCAACTGCCCCGGAACTCATTCAGTGTTATCCTATGTGTCCATGTACATAGTCTTGTTTTTTGGTGTTTTTAGGCAGTTGTGTTAAACCTCATTTTTCCAGAAGCAAAAAAATGGGTTTAGACGCTAAACGCCGGTAGCGCATTTAGTCACGTTTGCGTTTATAAGTGTCTTTAAAGGAACCTTATTTTTTTGGACCAGAAAACACAGAGATATGATGATAAACTGCCGCAGAGAATGACATTTTGCGACCCAAATTTGGGGCCCCGTATCTCGGGGCCACTTGGTGCTAGGAACCCCAAGTTCGGTGTGCAAACACATTTGAACTAGCACTACAACATATCCAAAGTTGGGGTTCCTAGCACGAAGTGGTACCGAGATACGGGGCCCTAAATTCGGGTCACAAACTGTCAAGCACTTTTCTGCAGCAGAGAATGACATTTTGCGACCCGACTTTGGGGCCCCATATCTCGGGGCCACTTGGTGCTAGGAACCCCAACTTTGGATATGTTGTAGTGTTAGTTCCACTGTGTTAGCACACAAATTTGGGGTTCCTAGCACCAAGTGGCCCTGAGATACGGGCCCCAAAGTTGGGTTGCAAAATGTCATTCTCTGCTCTGCAGACGCTTCTAGACTCAAACGCGGTAAAACGTGGCTAAGCGCGGCATGCAAACGGGGCAAAACGGGCGTTTATAAATGCCGGTTTCAGCTTTTAAAAAACATATGTTCAGCAGAGTTTGCACTGGCGTCTCGTGTGCATGAAGCCTAATGCCGCGTACACACGGTCGGACTTTTCGTCTACAAAAGTCCGACGGACGCCGACGCACTAAAGCTGGCTGACAATCCGATCGTGTGTGGGCTTCCCCGGACTTTCAGCGGACTTTAACATGCTTCAAATCTTTACGTCGTAACTCAGCCGGACCCAGAAATCCGCTCGTCTGTATGCTAGTCCGACAGACAAAAACCCACGCTAGGGCAGCTATTGGCTACTGGCTATCAACTTCCTTATTTTAGTCCGGTGTACGTCATCACGTACGAATCCGTCAGACTTTTGTGTGATCGTATGTAGGCAAGTCCGTTCGTAAGAAAGTCTGCCGCAAGTCCGTTCGTAAGAAAGTCTGCCGCAAGTCCGCCAAAAGTCCTTCGGACAGGCTGTCGGACTTTTGTAGCCGAAAAGTCCGACCGTGTGTACCCGGTATAAGGCCTCATGTACACTGCTACTGGTAAACGGACGTTTAGGAGCAGTTGGGTGTTTTTTTTCAGCTGCTCCTGAACTCTCCTCTATGTTTTATTATCAGTACATGTACACAGGGTCGTTTCTAAGCAGTTGAGTTTAGAAGCATTTTTTGGAAAACAAAAAAAAGAGGTTCAGGACGGATGTTCAGAGGCATTTGAAATGCCTGTAACAGCTTGTAAACGCGTGTAAACGTGTTAACTCGCGTTTAGCCGCATTTCATTTATAGGCGTTTTTAATTTTTGACAGTCCTGCCCCTCCCCCCCCAAAAAAAAAAAATTAAAAGTCAGCAACTTCAAATACTGCAGCTGCTGACTTTTACTATTAGGGTACAAGTAAATATGGTTCGCGCATGCGCAGTAGGTTCACCACAGCGAACTGAGCTGGAAGTGGGAGAGGGTACCAGTCAAAACCAGGTACCCGCTCCCCCTTCCCCCCAAAAAGGGGCACCAGAGAGGGAGGAGGCAGATAAGCGGAGTTTCCCCTTTTGGGTGGAACTCCGCCTAAATTAACAGCAATTTTTCCTCACCTGTCTAAAACTTTTGCAAAATGGTGTATATTATCCGCTTGCCGACCAGCCGCCGCAGTTGTACTGCAGCAGCATGGCTCACCTGTGCAAACTGCCATTATGTTACGTCGCTCCCTCTGGTGGCCACTAGGGGCGCGCGCCCGCAGCTCGCCTCCGGAGCCGATGCGAGTGCCGAACGCTCGCATCACGAGAACCGGGATCTGTGTGTGTAAACACACAGATCCCGGGAGTTCTCTGAGGGGAGAAGTGACTGATCGTCTGTTCATACAAAATATGAACAGTGATCTGTCAACTCCCCTACACAGTCCCATCCCTCCTTCAGTTAGAACACACACTAGGGAACACAATTAACCCCTTGATCGCCCCCTAGTGTTAACCCCTTCCCTGCCAGTGACATTGTTACAGTAATCAGTGCATTTTTAGAGCACTGATCGCTGTATTAATGCCAATGGTCCCAAAAATGTGTCAAAATTGTCCGATGTGTCCGCCATAATGTCGCAGTCATGATAAAAAGCGTAGATCGCCGCCATTACTAGTAAAAAAAAAAAATTATAATAATAAAAATTTTATACATCTATCCCCTATTTTGTAGAAGCTATTATTTTTGTGCAAACCAATCAATATACGCTTGTTGCGGTTTTTTTTTACCAAAAATATGTAGAAGAATACATATCGGCCTAAACTGAGGAAAAAAAAAATTTTTATATATTTTTGGGGGATATTTATTATAGCAAAAAGTAAAAAATAATGTGTTTTTTTGTGTTTTTCAAAATTGTGGCTCTTTTTTTGTTTATAGCGCAAAATATAAAAACTACAGAGGTGATCAAATACCACCAAAAGAAAGCTCTATTTGTGGGGAAAAAAAAGACGTCAATTTTGTTTGGGAGCCACGTCGCACGACTGCGCAACTGTCAGTTAAATCGACGCAGTGCCGAATCGCAAAAAGTGCTCTGGTGAGGAAGGGGGTAAAATCTTCTGAAGCAGTTAATATAATACAAATATAGAGTTATAGAATAACATTATTGTGATAAAAGTATATATATATATATATATATATATATATATATTAGACTTATATATCATTGCATATATATTAATGTAATGAATGATATACTGTAGTATACCTAAACCTAATTAATATTCATGTAATATACACACATACATATATATATATATATATATATATATATATATATATATATAGACATATAACATTGTATATAATATTCATGTAATATACACACATATATATATATATATATATATATATATATATATATATATATATATATATACACACTGTATGTGTCATGGTCTGTAGTTGGGATAGCGGCAGAGAATAGTGGGCGTGTCTGTGTGTCCAGACTCGGTCAGTGATTGGCCGCCCCAGTAGTGAGCGGGTTAAAGCGTTGCCTGCGGTTCTGCACGTAACCCATGGCGCCCCATTGTGGACAATAATACAACCAGCACCTCGGGGATGATCAGTCTGAGCTCCCCGTCCTCTTCCCTCTCCTCCTGGACGTACACATACTCCCGGAGCACGACTCGATGCTCCCCTTCTTCCCCCATCCGGAGACATCACCGGGGGGAACTCCTCCACACGTGCGCCGCCATACTGTCGCACACTAATGGCGCCATCGGCGGAACCCGGCAGCCATATTGGTAGAGGAAACCGCATAGCTTTATTTGAAGGATGTATCGCTGCACACATGCGTGTGCAGCCATTTGCTTAGGATAAAAAAAAAAAAATACGCCGAGCGCCGATAGAAGGTGAAAATGAAAAGTATTGGCGTTATATAGTTTCGTGTGTGCGCTGACCCTCCCAACATGGCGGCTCTCTCAGGACAAGGCGTGCGGGGAGGGCACTTCACTTCCTGATACGTGTGAGCCAATCGGAAATGGGGTAGGCGAAGGTGGGCGGGGCGCAGAGTGTCTGGTGAGCGGCTGGGAGATAGCTGGGGGGATCAGAGCGCGCCTGGTAGGGAATACTCGGGATGAACCACAAGAGTAAGAAGAGGATAAAGGAGGCCAAGCGGAGCGCTCGGCCCGAGCTGAAGGACTCGCAGGACTGGATCCGCCATAATTACATAGAGGTGTACAGCCTGAGCACCAACAATGTGCGGGTGAGTGAGCGCTCCCACCTCTACACATTATAGGGGGAGGGCTCACTGAGGAGCCAGCACTGCTGGACTGTGGGTGGACTCCCCCTATAATAGGCCTATATTGGATGGTTCCAGCACACACAGGTTACCTATGTCATAGTGCTGGGGTACACATGGTACTCAGAGGAGGGATGTCCTGAATACAGCATCCTCCATGTGACTTCTACTTCTTCTCAGGGTGTACACATCTAATAACTTCCAGCCAATCCTGACATTTCTCTCCCACATATTAAAATCAGCTTTTTTGTTTTTTTTTTGCTGGAAAGTTCAGTAGAATCCCAAGCATTATATATTTTCCAATGGCGGAGGCCCCTGTAGAATAAAATGCCAATTGTCTCAATTTATTCTTTTTGTAGTATTTGTTTATCTGTTTATCAAATGCTAATTTTCAGGGGAAAAAGAACACACTAAAATGCATTAGTGTACACAAACACAATTATATTACCCATTTTTTTTAATAATCTTAAAGAAGATGTTGCACTGAGTAACTAAATCCCAAACATGTCAAGATTAAACAATTTGCATGCCTGTGAAATGGTGACACTATAGTACCTAAAATTCTACACGTTAAAATCCTTTTACTGGTTGTCAGAGCTACGGCTCTAGAATTAGTGCTTTCACGCTGACATTCGCGGCGATACCTCACTTGTGTGGTTCAGTCACTGGTTACGTATGTGTGTCCTACATGCCCATTTGTACAGTAGGACAGAGGAGCTTTATATATATATATATATATATATATATATATATATATATATATATATATATATATATATATATATATATATATATATATATATTATTTTTTTTTTTTTCTTTACAAACTTTATTATTTTTTTGGAAAACTGACAATTTTGTTTTTTAGTTTTTCAACAATAACCAAGGGTATAAGATAAGCAGATTGGCAAAGGACAATAAGCGCCAGCATACAGGTCATAAAATAAGGAAAAGAAGCATAGGATAAATGGTACCCAAGGCGGAATACAATATACATTTTTATCAAGCTTTATAATGGCAGATCAAAAACAGTAGTTCAGCTAGACCCCACCATTGGCGCAGTGATACACAATCAGATGTCAGGAGGCATTGTCTGAAACCCAAAAGTTACAGGGGAGCAACAAAAAGGAAGGAATGATATAGGGCAGTGAAGGCGAACCTTGGCACCCCAGATGTTTTGGAACTACATTTCCCATGATGCTCGTGCACACTGCAAAGTGCACGAGCATCATGGGAAATGTAGTTCCAAAACATCTGGGGTGCCAAGGTTCACCATCACTGATATAGGGCATCCACCTATGTCAGAGCCCCGCCAAAGTCAGACGTTGCCATTCACACCCAGGGTAACAAGGCCAGGGAAACTTTATTTTATTTATATTTTTTGTACTACCTTTATTGCTATCACAATGGATGAACAACATAATTGATCTCCTTGGCAGTAAGAAATGGTGGAAAAAACCTGCGCTAATGAGCAAGACATAGTAAATAAAAATTACTTAAATACGCAAAATGCATCTGCAACAAAATACTCCAAATATCCATAAAGTAAAAAAGCATATAAATAAAATTTGTGCGCTAGCAAAATATATATAATGAAGTAGTATAATTAAGAAGCTCCTTAGGATAATATCCGGAGCCACAATGTGTTTAAATCCCAACATAAAAAAGGACCAAAAAGCAATAAATACAAGTAGTGCATTAAATCAATATCTCCATAAACATAATAAAAAGGTGAAAGAATGTGAAAAAATATTATTAAAAAGAGGTGAAAGTTCTGAAGGTATGATTGATCACTCAATCATTTAGAAGACACCACATTCAGTCCATGAAAACTAGTTGGCAAAAATAAGTGAAAAAGAAAAAGGGAAGACGTTCCTTTGGTGTGTCACATCAAAAGCGGGAAAGTGAAAAGATGCCAAAAACGTTTCCAAACCACCATTGATTGCAGGAGAGGAGTAATGGATGTGCCCTTACCCCATTCGTTGGACCTCCTCTATGGCGAGGTCCTACGGGCTTGCAGATATAGCCCTCTGCGGGGACAGATGGAAAGTTGGTGTCCGGGTCCTGTTAGCGCGCACCACCGACTCCGAGCTGATCCGACTGAACCGGCTGACCAGTCGGGCTCACCTCCCGCTCTCCCACCCCTGGACCTTTGAGAGCGGGAGGTGAGCCCGACTGGTCAGCCGGTTCAGTCGGATCAGCTCGGAGTCGGTGGTGCGCGCTAACAGGACCCGGACACCAACTTTCCATCTGTCCCCGCAGAGGGCTATATCTGCAAGCCCGTAGGACCTCGCCATAGAGGAGGTCCAACGAATGGGGTAAGGGCACATCCATTACTCCTCTCCTGCAATCAATGGTGGTTTGGAAACGTTTTTGGCATCTTTTCACTTTCCCGCTTTTGATGTGACACACCAAAGGAACGTCTTCCCTTTTTCTTTTTCACTTATTTTTGCCAACTAGTTTTCATGGACTGAATGTGGTGTCTTCTAAATGATTGAGTGATCAATCATACCTTCAGAACTTTCACCTCTTTTTAATAATATTTTTTCACATTCTTTCACCTTTTTATTATGTTTATGGAGATATTGATTTAATGCACTACTTGTATTTATTGCTTTTTGGTCCTTTTTTATGTTGGGATTTAAACACATTGTGGCTCCGGATATTATCCTAAGGAGCTTCTTAATTATACTACTTCATTATATATATTTTGCTAGCGCACAAATTTTATTTATAATCTCATTGGCAGTGACAGGTACTCTTTATGGAGAGATCTGGGGTCTATTGAACCCCAGATCTCTCCTCTGCCTTCAAAAGCATTGGTTTGAACAGATGCTTGTCTAGCCGGAAATGGCTAATAAACAACCGGAAGTGACGTAATCACATCTGGCTTTGTTCGTAATAGAGGAGGGGAAAGAAAGATGTTGCTTTTTCTCCTCTGTCTGCAACCATCCTGGGCTCCATGATGGCACAGGGAGATGACGGTGGGAGGGGGTGGCTCCTTCCGCACCCTGTAAAAGTGATCAGGCAGCTGTAGAACCACTCGCATCTTTTTTTACAGGAAAGAGGATCGCTGTACCAAAAAAAAATAAATAAATAAAAAGATAAGATTAAAGTGATTGTAAAGTCTTGTTTGTTATTTTTTATAGAAAAAAAAAAGAAATGTTATACATACTTGCCCTGTTGCAGTGGATTTGCATAGAGCAGCCCAGATTCTCCTCTTCTTGGGTGCCTTTTCTGTGCTGTGCCCCTCCCTCCTGTTGAGTGCCCCCACAGCAAGCAGCTTGCTGTGGGGGCACTCAAGCCGAGCTGCAGCTCTGTGTGTCCATTCAGACACAGAGCTGCGGATCCGCCCCGTCCTCTCTCCTGATTGGCTAACTGACTTTGACAGCAGCGGGAGCCAATGGGAGGGAGGGGCAGACATCGCAGGGCAGAGAGGGGGCTCAGGTAAGTATAAGGGGGGCTGCTGCACACAGAAGGCTCTTTATTTTAATGCATAGAATGCATTAAGATTAAAAAAAAATCCTGATTTTTATAACCCCTTTTAAAGTGGACCTTCAGCTTCCCAAGGACGATCCCGCCTCTCCACCCCTCCGCCCTTCCTCTGCAGGAATAGGGCTTTCCCCTTCCCTTTTTTTTTTTTTTTTTCTTTTATTTAAATTTAAAGTCCGCCCTGCCTCCCCATGCATGTCACTTGCCTTAGGCGAATGATGCGCCTGTTGTGCCGCCCTGGATGTGCATGTCACATATCCCAGGAGGCATAGCCTTTCATTAAAGGAAAGGAGGGGCCCACCCGCTGGCGGACCTCTGAATGATGTCAGAAAGAACATGGTGGTGTAGGACGGCGCAGGTGGCAGGACTTGAGGATCTCAGCAGGACAATGCTGAATCCACTGGATGGGTGAGTATCTGAAACATGCAGATACCACCTTCGGGTAAGCGAGGCTAAATAATAATAATAATGGTGAGGTCAGTCAGAGGTTATCCTTTGTCCCCTCTCCTGCTCTTCTTTTCTCCCTCCCAAATCTGTGTTCCCTATGCACAGCTTGTGTCATTACTGTTGCTTTCTTCCCTCTTCAGCAACAGTAAATCTTAAAGGTGTCAATTGATCAGCCTCTAGTGGCTCTGCATTTTAGGCACAGTGCCGAAACAGAGCAACTGAGCATGTGCAGAGCAGGGTGAGACAGTGTATTATGGGATAATCAGTATAGACACTTATTTTTAATGTTTTACATAGCTACACCTGCAGAAGGGTCCAGCCTGAAGTGACCTATGACGACTTCATTTTCAGACTAAAGTTCCATTTGAACATTTCTTTTGTTTTGATTTGAATGAGAATCCTGTTAGCTTTCAACTGCTGTGTATTTTGGCCCATTGAGGAGATTCCCTCTCTTCTTCCCATCCTATTTGAATCTCAAAAAGGGCAGGAAGTGAATGGAGTTTCTTTTTTGGCAGACAGCAGGAAAATCCTGACAGATCTTTTAAACCAGTGGTGGTCAACTTAATGGATATAGGGGGACTTCAATTGTGATATCCCTATGAGGGCCGCACATATCATTCAGTAAAAACATTTGGCAAACAGGCAGATTTTTAATGCAAGAGAGACAAGCGGTAATTCAGAATGGCTCTAATGTCACTTTTCTGGCAGTAGTCCCATTAAAGTGGTTGTAAAGTCACTACAGAGAAATCCTGTAATCCCCTCTCCTACAGGAAGATATAATGTGCAGTTTCTTCTTTCTTTTACAGTGCCGCTGGGTGCTCACGTGACCTGCCAGCGCTCTCCTTCCCTGATCCGAGCACTACAGCGGGTGGGGCTGAGATTCGTTGACGTCAGCGAGGAGGAGAGAGGTCACTTGAGCACCCAACGGTGCTTTAAAATGGGGTATTTTGTGGAAGAATTAAAAAAAAAAAAAAACAGATACTGCACATTATATCTTCCTGTAAAAGAAGGGATTACAGGATTTCTCAGTAGTAATTTTACAGCTATGGAGGCAGGAGAGGCAGCGAGGAGATGGATCACACACAGGCTACTGAGCTGACAGGGAGGGAGAGAGAGGGATGACAGAGGCACATGACCTGACCACGGTAATTGGGGATCAGCAGCCATAATTACTGTGTGGGACACAGGAACAGGTAGGATTAACCAGGTCTTTTAGAACGTAGAGAGGGACAAATTACACAGCACAAGCACCATGCTCTGTATTCTGCTTTAACCACTTGCCGACCGCCGCACGCCTATGTACGTCGTAAGTTTGGCGGCGGATATCGTTGTTATGGCAGCAGCTACCTGCCATAATCCCGGTATCCCCATTTTCGTGCGGTGGTCGGCTTGCAGATAAAAGTGGTCTCTGCGGCGGATTCGCTGCGAGGTCACTTTTATCGGTGGCTGGAGAGGGGGCCTCCCGCCGCGATCCGGTGCCCTCCGCTGTTTACCGGAGCCGTCAGTAGCGATGTAGGCACTCGCGTCTGTCCCCTTGTTGTGCCTGGAGATGAATGAGGGGAAGATGGCGCCCACTCGTCTCCATGACACTGCAGGGCGGAAGTGACGTCAAAAACATCACTTCCACCCATACGTCTTAAAGGCACATTTTTTTTCAATGTCATTTTTTTAAATGACTTATTTTTTTTTTTTTTTTTTTTTTTTTACTGCATTTTAGTGTAAATATGAGATCTGAGGTCTTTTTGACCCCAGATCTCATATTTAAGAGGACCTGTCATGCTTTTTTCTATTACAAGGGATGTTTACATTCCTTGTAATAGGAATAAAAGTGACACTTTTTTTTTTTTTTTTTAACCACTTGACGACCGCCTCACGCCGATGTACGTCGGCAAAGTGGCACGGACAGGCAAAATCACGTACAGGGTACGTGATTTGCCTTCCGCGGGTGGGGGGTCCGATCGGACCCCCCCCCGGTGCCCGAGGCGGTCGTCCTATGTCCAGCGGCGATCGGTGATGAGGGGGAGACCATCCGTTCGTGGCCCCCCCCTCGCGATCGCCGCCGGCCAATGAAAACGCTCCTTTGCTGCTGTATGCTAAACAGCAGCAAAGGAAGTGATGTCATCTCCCCTCGGGTCGGTATTTTCCGTTCCGGCCCGAGGAGAGACGACAAGTATGTGAGTGCACAACACTACACACACACAGTAGAACATGCCAGGCACACAAATCACCCCGATCGCCCCCCGATCCCCCCCCAATCACCCCCCCCCCCCCCTGTCACAAACTGACACCAGCAGTTTTTTTTTTTTTTTTTTTTTTTTTTCCTGATTACTGCTAGCTGTCAGTTTGTGACAGTTACTGTGTTAGCACAGTTACTGTTACCCCCCTTTAGGTCTAGGGTACCCCCCTAACCCCCCCTAATAAAGTTTTAACCCCTTGATCACCCCCTGTCACCAGTGTCGCTAAGCGATCATTTTTCTGATCGCTGTATTAGTGTCGCTGGTGACGCTAGTTAGTGAGGTAAATATTTAGGTTCGCCGTCAGCGTTTTATAGCGTCAGGGACCCCCATATACTACCTAATAAATGTTTTAACCCCTTGATTGCCCCCTAGTTAACCCTTTCACCACTGATCACCGTATAACCGTTACGGGTGACGCTGGTTAGTTCGTTTATTTTTTATAGTGTCAGGGCACCCGCCGTTTATTACCGAATAAAGGTTTAGCCCCCCGATCGCCCGGCGGTGATATGCGTCGCCCCAGGCAGCGTCAGATTAGCGCCAGTACCGCGAACACCCACGCACGCAGCATACGCCTCCCTTAGTGGTATAGTATCTGAACGGATCAATATCTGATCCGATCAGATCTATACTAGCGTCCCCAGCAGTTTAGGGTTCCCAAAAACGCAGTGTTAGCGGGATCAGCCCAGATACCTGCTAGCACCTGCGTTTTGTGCCTCCGCCCGGCCCAGCCCAGCCCACCCAAGTGCAGTATCGATCGATCACTGTCACTTACAAGGCACTAAACGCATAACTGCAGCGTTCGCAGAGTCAGGCCTGATCCCTGCGATCGCTAACAGTTTTTTTGGTAGCATTTTGGTGAACTGGCAAGCACCAGCCCCAGGCGTCAGGTTAGCGCCAGTACCGCTAACACCCACGCACGCACCATACGCCTCCCTTAGTGGTATAGTATCTGTACGGATCAATATCTGATCCGATCAGATCTATACTAGCGTCACCAGCAGTTTAGGGTTCCCAAAAACGCAGTGTTAGCGGAATCAGCCCAGATACCTGCTAGCACCTGCGTTTTGCCCCTCCGCCCGGCCCAGCCCAGCCCACCCAAGTGCAGTATCAATCGATCACTGTCACTTACAAAACACTAAACGCATAACTGCAGCGTTCACAGAGTCAGGCCTGATCCCTGCGATCGCTAACAGTTTTTTTTGTAGCATTTTGGTGAACTGGCAAGCACCAGCCCCAGGCAGCGTCAGATTAGCGCCAGTACCGCTAACACCCACGCACGCACTGTACACCTCCCTTAGTGGTATAGTATCTGATCGCATCAATATCTGATCCGATCAGATCTATACTAGCGTCACCAGCAGTTTAGGGTTCCCAAAAACGCAGTGTTAGCGGGATCAGCCCAGATACCTGCTAGCACCTGCGTTTTGCCCCTCCGCCCGGCCCGGCCCAGCCCACCCAAGTGCAGTATCAATCGATCACTGTCACTTACAAGGCACTAAACGCATAACTGCAGCGTTCGCAGAGTCAGGCCTGATCCCTGCGATCGCTAACAGTTTTTTTGTAGCGTTTTGGTGAACTGGCAAGCGCCAGCGGCCTAGTACACCCCGGTCGTAGTCAAACCAGCACTGCAGTAACACTTGGTGACGTGGCGAGTCCCATAAGTGCAGTTCAAGCTGGTGAGGTGGCAAGCACAAGTAGTGTCCCGCTGCCACCAAAAAGACAAACACAGGTCCGTCGTGCCCATAATGCCCTTCCTGCTGCATTCGCCAATCCTAATTGGGAACCCACCGCTTCTGCAGCGCCCGTACTTCCCCCATTCACATCCCCAACCAAATGCAGTCGGCTGCATGAGAGGCATTTTTATGTCCTCCCGAGTACCCCTACCCAGCGAACCCCCCAAAAAAGATGTCGTGTCTGCAGCAAGCGTGGATATAGGCGTGACACCCGCTATTATTGTCCCTCCTGTCCTGATAATCCTGGCCTTTGCATTGGTGAATGTTTTGAACGCTACCATTCACTAGTTGAGTATTAGCGTAGGGTACAGCATTGCACAGACTAGGCACACTTTCACAGGGTCTCCCAAGATGCCATCGCATTTTGAGAGACCCGAACCTGGAACCGGTTACAGTTATAAAAGTTAGTTACAAAAAAAGTGTAAAAAAAAAAAAAAAATATGAAATAAAAAAAATAGTTGTTGTTTTATTGTTCTCTCTCTCTCTATTCTCTCTCTCTATTGTTCTGCTCTTTTTTACTGTATTCTATTCTGCAATGTTTTATTGTTATTGATTGTTATTGTTATTGTTATTGTTATTATGTTTTATCATGTTTGTTTTTCAGGTGTGTAATTATTTACACTTTACTGTGCTTTATTGTTAACCATTGTTAACCATTTTTTTGTCTTCAGGTACGCCATTCACGACTTTGAGTGGTTATACCAGAATGATGCCTGCAGGTTTAGGTATCATCTTGGTATCATTCTTTTCAGCCAGCGGTCGGCTTTCATGTAAAAGCAATCCTAGCGGCTAATTAGCCTCTAGACTGCTTTTACAAGCCGTGGGAGGGAATGCCCCCTCCCCCCCCACCGTCTTCCGTGTTTTTCTCTGGATCTCCTGTCTCAACAGGGAACCTGAGAATGCAGCCGGTGATTCAGCCAGCTGACCATAGAGCTGATCAGAGACCAGAGTGGCTCCAAACATCTCTATGGCCTAAGAAACCGGAAGCTACGAGTATTTCATGACTTAGATTTCGCCGGATGTAAATAGCGCCATTGGGAAATTGGGGAAGCATTTTATCACACCGATCTTGGTTTGGTCAGATGCTTTGAGGGCAGAGGAGAGATCTAGGGTCTAATAGACCACAATTTTTTCAAAAAAGAGTACCTGTCACTACCTATTGCTATCATAGGGGATATTTACATTCCCCGAGATAACAATAAAAATGATTAAAAAAAAAAAATATGAAAGGAACAGTTTAAAAGTAAGATTAAAAAAGCAAAAAAATAATAAAAAAAAAAAAAAAAAAAAAAAAAAACACCCCTGTCGCCCCCTGCTCTCGCGCTAAGGCGAACGCAAGCGGCGGTCTGTCGTCAAACGTAAACAGCAATTGCACCATGCATGTGAGGTATCACCGCGAAGGCCAGATCGAGTGCAGTAATTTTTCCAGTAGACCTCCTCTGTAAATCTAAAGTGGTAACCTGTAAAGGCTTTTGAAGGCTTTTAAACATGTATTTATTTTGTTGCCACTGCACGTTTGTGCGCAATTTTAAAGCATGTCATGTTTGGTATCCATGTACTCGGCCTAAGATCATCTTTTTTATTTCATCAAACATTTGGGCAATATAGCGTGTTTTAGTGCATTAAAATAAAAAAAGTGTGTTTTTTCCCCAAAAAATGCGTTTGAAAAATCGCTGCGCAATTACTGTGTGAAAAAAAAAAATGAAACACCCACCATTTTAATCTGTAGGGCATTTGCTTTAAAAAAATATATAATGTTTGGGGGTTCAAAGTAATTTTTTTGCAAAAAAAAAAAAACTTTTTCATGTAAACAATAAGTGTCAGAAAGGGCTTTGTCTTCAAGTGGTTAGAAGAGTGGGTGATGTGTGACATAAGCTTCTAAATGTTGTGCATAAAATGCCAGGACAGTTCAAAACCCCCCCAAATGACCCCATTTTGGAAAGTAGACACCCCAAGCTATTTGCTGAGAGGCATGTCGAGTCCATGGAATATTTTATATTGCGACACAAGTTGCGGGAAAGAGACAAATTTTTTTTTTTTTTTTTTTTTTTTTGCACAAAGTTGTCACTAAATGATATATTGCTCAAACATGCCATGGAAATATTTGAAATTACACCCCAAAATACATTCTGCTGCTTCTCCTGAGTACGGGGATACCACATGTGTGAGACTTTTTGGGAGCCTAGCCGCGTACGGGACCCCGAAAACCAAGCACCGCCTTCAGGCTTTCTAAGGGCGTGAATTTTTGATTTCACTCTTCACTGCCTATCACAGTTTCGGAGGCCATGGAATGCCCAGGTGGCACAAAACCCCCCCAAATGACCCCATTTTGGAAAGTAGACACCCCAAGCTATTTGCTGAGAGGTATAGTGAGTATTTTGCAGACCTCACTTTTTGTCACAAAGTTTTGAAAATTGAAAAAAGAAAAAAAAAAATTTTTTTTCTTGTCTTTCTTCATTTTCAAAAACAAATGAGAGCTGCAAAATACTCACCATGCCTCTCAGCAAATAGCTTGGGGTGTCTACTTTCCAAAATGGGGTCATTTGGGGGGGTTTTGTGCCACCTGGGCATTCCATGGCCTCCGAAACTGTGATAGGCAGTAAAGAGTGAAATCAAAAATTTTCACCCTTAGAAATCCTGAAGGCAGTGATTGGTTTTCGGGGTCCCGTACGCAGCTAGGCTCCCAAAAAGTCCCACACATGTGGTATCCCCATACTCAGGAGAAGCAGCTAAATGTATTTTGGGGTGCAATTCCACATATGCCCATGGCCTGTGTGAGCAATATATCATTTAGTGACAACTTTATGAAAAAAAAAAAAAAATAAAATAAAAAGTGTCACTTTCCCGCAACTTGTGTCAAAATATAAAATATTCCATGGACTCAATATGCCTCTCAGCAAATAGCTTGGGGTGTCTACTTTCCAAAATGGGGTCATTTTGGGGGGTTTTGTGCCACCTGGGCATTCCATGGCCTCCGAAACTGTGATAGGCAGTGAAGAGTGAAAGCAAAAATTTACACCCTTAGAAATCCTGAAGGCGGTGCTTGGTTTTCGGGGCCCCGTACGCGGCTAGGCTCCCAAAAAGTCCCACACATGTGGTATCCCCGTACTCAGGAGAAGCAGCTAAATGTATTTTGGGGTGCAATTCCACATAGGCCCATGGCCTGTGTGAGCAATATATCATTTAGTGACGACTTTTTGTAAATATTTTTTTTTTTTTTTTTTTTTGTCATTTTTCAATCACTTGGGACAAAAAAAATAAATATTCAATGGGTTCAACATGCCTCTCAGCAATTTCCTTGGGGTGTCTACTTTCCAAAATGGGGTCATTTGGGGGGGTTTTGTACTGCCCTGCCATTTTAGCACCTCAAGAAATGACATAGGCAGTCATAAACTAAAAGCTGTGTAAATTCCAGAAAATGTACCCTAGTTTGTAGACGCTATAACTTTTGCGCAAACCAATAAATATACGCTTATTGACATTTTTTTTACCAAAGACATGTGGCCGAATACATTTTGGCCTAAATGTATGACTAAAATTTAGTTTATTGGATTTTTTTTATAACAAAAAGTAGAAAATATCATTTTTTTTCAAAATTTTCGGTCTTTTTCCGTTTATAGCGCAAAAAATAAAAACCGCAGAGGTGATCAAATACCATCAAAAGAAAGCTCTATTTGTGGGAAGAAAAGGACGCAAATTTCGTTTGGGTACAGCATTGCATGACCGCGCAATTAGCAGTTAAAGCGACGCAGTGCCAAATTGGAAAAAGACCTCTGGTCCTTAGGCAGCATAATGGTCCGGGGCTCAAGTGGTTAAACAGTGTAAAAAAAAAATCATTAAAAAAAATTTTTTTAAACCCCCCCGTCCCGACGAGCTCGCGCGCGGAAGCGGACGCATACGTGAGTAGCGCCCACATATGAAAACGGTGGTCAAACCACGCATGTGAGGTATAGCCGCAATCGTTAGAGCGAGAGCAATAATTCTAGCCCTAGACCTCCTCTGTTACGCAAAACATGCAACCTGTAGAATTTTTTAAACGTTGCCTATGGAGATTTTTGAGGGTAAAAGTTTAACGCCATTCCACGAGCGGGCGCAATTTTGAAGCGTGACATGTTGGGTGTCAATTTACTTGGGGTAACATTATCTTTCTTAATATAACAAAATGGACTAACTTTACTGTTGTCTTATTTATTTTTTTTTTATTCAAAAAAGTGAATTTTTTCCAAAAAACGCGCTTGTAAGACCGCTGCGGAAATACGGTGTGAAAAAAAGTATTGCAATGACTGCCATTTTATTTTCTAGGGTGTTAGAAAAAAATATATATAATGTTTGGGGGTTCTAAGTAATTTTCTAGCAAAAAAAAAACTGTTTTAAACACCTCAAATTCCAAAACGAGGCTGGTCCTTAAGTGGTTAAAGGATCAGGATCTCCTCCCCTTCTTTTTTTTTTTTAAGCCAAAAGCCATGTGGGGGACACTGCAAACGTGTAGAAGAAGGTGCTCTGGTCGGATGTGACCAAAATGTAACTTTTTGGCCGAAAAGCAAAACACTGTTGTGTGGCGGAAGACTAAACACTGCACATCACCCTGAACACATCATCCCCACTGTGAAACATGGTGGTGGCAGCATCATGTTTTGGGGGTGCTTTTCTTCAGCAGGGCCAGGGAGGCTGGTCAGAGTTGATGGGAAATGGATGAAGCCACATACAGGGTAATCTTAGAAAAAAACCTGTTAGTCTGCAAAAGACTTGAGACTGGGGCGGATGTTCACCTTTCAGCAGGACAACAACCTTAAACATACAGCCAGAGCTACAATGGAATGGTTTAGATTAAAGCATATTCATGTGTTAGAATGGCCCAGTCAATGTCCAGACCTAAATCCAATTGAGAATCTGTGGCAAGACTTGAAAATTGATGTTCTCAGACGCTCTCCATCCAATCTGACAGAGCTTGAGCTATTTTGCAAAGAAGAATGGGCAAAAATGTCACTCTCTAGATGTGCAACGTTGGTAGAGACATCCCCAAAAAGACTTGCAGCTGTAATTGCAGGGAAAGGTGGTTCTACAAAGTATTGACCCAGGGGGCCTGAATACAAATGCATGCCACACTTTTCACATATTTATTTGTCAAAAATCTTGAAAACCATTTATCATTTTCCTTCCTCTTTGTGTTGGTATATCTATACCAATAAAATACATTTACGTTTTTGGTTGCAACATGAGAAAATTTCAAGGGGTATGAATACTTTTTCAAGGCACTGTAGCTTTGAACCTGGAGAATACCCAGCTGAAAGCTAAATGTTAACAACAAGGTGGGGATACAGTGACATCATTACCCAAATATGGACATTGACTTGTCACTGGGTGGGCAGGTGGCCCTGTTGGAGTAAATGAGACTAGCTCTTCATCAGGTCCACCTCACTTTTGACTAGCAGTTCATAGCAGTGGGCGGATCTGAATGCTACTATTGTACTGAATAGCAGCTATGGATCCACTCACTGCCTGTGCTGTCATTGGAGGATTCTACCTCATGAGGAGCTCTTGGTTCCCCCATCAGGCTACTCGCCCACTCCTACTAGAAAGATCTTCAGCCAAGCATCTGTCAGTGTGATGGGCGCAGTAGGGAAGGAGAGTCCATTGTGGATACTCGCTCCTTCCCTAGAGCAGACATGGACAGATTCATGGATGTGTCTGACAGGTACATGAATTGGACACAATCACTGACCCTTTCAGTGCTGCGATTTTTATCTTGACTGCGACATTATGGCGGACAGATCAGACACTTTTGGTGCAATTTTGGGACCATTCACATTTATACAGCGATCGGTGCAATTTAAAAATGCATTGATTACTGTGTAAATGTGACTGGCAGTGAAGGGGTTAAGTGTGCTCTAGGAAGTGATTCTAACTGTGGGGGCGTGGCTACGTGTGACATGACACTGATCACCGCTCCCAAATACAGGAAGCTGTGATCAGTGTCCTGTCACTAGGCAGAACGGGGAAATGCTTGTTTACATCAGCATTTCCAATTTCTTGCTCTCCGTGAGACGCGGGACCCACGATCACACTCACGGAGGTCGCTGCGTGCCTGCAAACCGCTTCTTAAATGGCAACGTTTAGGTACGTTAATCTGCCTGTACGTGCCCTTCTGCCAACGTATATCGGCGTGAGCCGGTCGGCAAGCGGTCAATGAGTCCTGGCACATACACAGGACTGACATCCTCCTAGGCCTCATGTACACTGCTGCTGGTAAACGAACGTTTAGGAGCAGTTGGGCATTTTTTTTTTTTTCAACTGTTCCTGAACTCCCCTTTATGTTATCTTATCTGTCCATGTATGCAGTGTTCTTTACAGTCGTTTCTAAGCAGTTGAGTTTAGAGGCTTTTTTTGAAACACAAAAAAACGGTTCAGAAGATGATTTTAGAGGCATTTCAAGCGCCAAGCGCTTCTAAACACGGTAATTTGCATTTATCTGCATTTCATTTGTAGCGAGAGAGGCTTCACCGCACAGGTATGGATTCAAGCCAGGTGTGGACAAAATGATTGCCTCCAAAAGGAAAGAGCCCCAGGTGCTGGCTAATACTGAGTCAGGCAGGAAGTATACGAAAAGATCCAGACAGCCGCACACCGGGAAAAAATGCAAGTGTCTTTATTATAAAATCGGGATCATAGAGCATACAGGACACTTTAGCGAAAAAGTACAGGCAAACGACTAACGCGTTTCGCACTTATGCTAAGTGCTTACTCATAGATCTTTTCGTATACTTCCTATCCGCGTTTCATTTAAAGGCGTTTTTCATTTTTGGCTATTTTGAAGTTTAAAAAAACGCTTTTAAATGCAAACGTGCCATGTAAATGTGGCAAAATGAACGTTTTAAACGTGGATTACTATCTGTCAAGGTAAATTATTCAGGAGAGGTTGTAAAAACTTCCCATATACATGAAGCCTTAGACAGGCCAATGAATACGACTGAAGATCGGTACCTGGAAGCCAATCCAGCTGAAGATGGCAGCATCCATCGGACACTGCAGTGCGACAAAGAAGGTGAGTAAAGCTCTGCTTTAAAGGCTGATAATATAATGCAGGAGACTGGAGTTATGTTATGTTATGAGTAGGGATGAGCAGGGATGAGCCAGATGTTCGACTCGAACATTGGGTGTTCGCCGAACAGCGACTATTATGCGGTGTTCGCGGCAAATTCGAAAAGCCGCAGAACGCCTTTAAAATCTATGGGACACTAACATGGAAAACCAAAAGTGCTATTTTCAAAGGTTAATATGCAAGTTATTGTCATAAAAAGTGTTTGGGGACCCGGGTCCTGCCCCAGGGGACATGTATCAATGCAAAAAAAAGTTTTACATACGGCTGTTTTTTCAGAAGCAGCGATTTTAATAATGCTTAAAGTGAAACAAAAAAAATTAATATTCCTTTAAATATCGTGCCTGGGGTGTCTATAGTATGCCTGTAAAGTGGCGCAGTTTTCCCATGTTTATAACAGTACCACAGCAAAATGACATTTCTAAAGGAAAAAAAGTCATTTAAAACTGATCGCAGCCATAATGAATTGTTGGGTCTCCGCAATATAGATAACCCTTTTTTTTTTAAATTGCTTGGGGGTCCCCCCAAAATCCATACCAGGCCCTTCAGGTCTGGTATGGATATCAAGGGGAACCCTGCACCAAAAAAATGTCATAAGGGTCCCCCCAAAATCGATACCAAACCCTTATCCGAGTACGCAACCTGGCAGGCCACAGGAAAAGAGGGGGGATGAGAAAGGGCCCCCCCTCCTTCTGAACCGTACCCCATGTTGATGGGGACAAGGGCCTCATCCCCACAGCCCCTTGCCTGGTGGTTGTGAGAGTCTGCAGGCGGGGGGCTTATCGCAATCTGGAAGCCCCCTTTAACAAGGGGACCCCCAGATCCCGGCCCCCCCATGTGAATTGGTAACGGGTACATTGTACCCGTACCATTTCACACAAAAAGTGCTAAAAGGTAAAAAAGACAGGAGACACTTTGGGACAAGTCCTTTATTAAATAAATAAAAATGTCCTGCAATGTAAATCCATCTCTCACCACCAGATGGACCAAAAAAAAAAAAAAAGCAACAGCTCCACCTCCATGGGAGGCTCCTGCAAAGTGACGCTTCTTCTTGGTGACAGCTGTTGTATAGCTGAGGACAGGGCCACCAGGTGACGTAAATGGGCCACCCCGCCTTCCTCTGACGGCACGTCAGCTACCGCTGTCACTGAGAAGAAGCGTGTGGGTGGGCAGGGATCTGGGGGTCTCTTATTAAAGGAGGCTTCCAAATTCCAATGAGCCAACCACAGACCCCCACAACCACCGAGCAAGGGTTGTGGAGATGAGGCCCTTGTCCCCATCAACATAGTCTCTTCAAAAGTGAAGAGGTTACTCGCCATACAAAAGTTTTCTTACAGCAGAATACCACGTCAGAAGTGACGTAATGTGTTGAATAGTTTTGTATGTGTTCTTTCGTTTCTGAGCATGCGTAGTTTTGCTCTTACTATTTTTTTTTTGGACGAAAACCATATTAATGAAATGAAAATCGGACGTTGTGTTCACGTATGACTAAAATTTTATAGTCTGCACATCCAGCATAATCGGCTGCCGAAAGTACCATACGAACGATCCGAAAATCGGCAGATCGTTCGGATGAAATTTTACTTCTGATTTGCGTATCGCGTGTATGGGCCTTTTAATGATCAGCACTGTTATTAGAAGATGCTCAGTACAACATTTCATATCATCAGGGAATTCTTTGTTTAACCACTTCAGCCCCTGAGGATTTACCCCCTTCCTGACCAGAGCACTTTTTGCGATTCGGCACTGCGTCGCTTTAACTGACAATTGCGTGGTTGTGCGACATTGTACCCAAACAAAATTGACGTCCTTTTTTTTTTCTCACAAATAGAGCTTTCTTTTGGTGGTATTTGATTGCCTCTGCAGTTTTTATTTTTTGCGCTATAAACAAAAAAAGAGCAACAATTTTGAAAAAAAACGCAATATTTTTTACTTTTTGCTATATCTCCCAAAAATTTATAAAAAAAACCCAATTTTTTTTCCTCAGTTTAGGCCGATTATGTATTCTTCTACATGTTTTTGGTAAAAAAAAAATAGCAATAAGCGTATATTGATTGGTTTGTGCAAAATTTATAGTGTCTACAAAATAGGAGATAGTTTTATGACATTTTGTATTTTGTATTTTTTTATTAGTAATGGCGGTGATCTACGATTTTTATCGGGACTGTGACATTATGGCGGACAGATCGGACACTTTTGGCACTATTTTGGGACCAGTGACATTTTATACAGCGATCAGTGCTATAAAAATGCATTGATAACTGTGTAAATGACACTGGCAGTGAAGGGGTTAACCACTAGGGGGTGGTGAAGGGGTTAAGTGTGTCCTAGGGAGTGATTCTAACTGTGAGGGGGGAGGAGCTTCAACCTACAGGACAGTGATCACTGCTCTCAATGACAGTGAACAGTGATCTCTGTCCTATCACTAGGCAGAACAGGGAAATGCGCCGGTCCTGAAGAGCTGCGGGCAGGAGTTTTTAGGCGAGGCCATGGCTACAGCCTAGTCCGCGAGGCCGGATGCCGCGGACTAGGCCGAAGCCGCGGCCTCTCCTAAAAACTCCTGCCCGCAGCTCCTCAGGACTGGCGCGGTGTCCAAAAAAAAAAAAATTTGAATCGTGAATTGAGTTTTTCTCTTTTTTTTTTTTTTTTTTTGGAAAATCTCCCAGCCCTAGGTGTAAACATGACTGTAAGCTAACAATTTTATTTGGTGACAGGGGCTTTGGTGTTCAGAGAGCTTTAAAAAAGCGTGTCCGAAACCATGTTTTGAAGCAAGTGTAAACGATCCCTTAGGGCCAATCACTGTTAGGGGAGGTCGGGGGATAGTAAAACCACCTATTTTTAAATCTGTGATATTATATAATAGGTCCGTGTAATTGCTTTACATAGCATGTTTCAGCAGTTAAATTGTGCCTTTTGGTCTTTTCAGATAATGCATCAGATTTTGCTGAGATTTCCAGGTAGGAAAGCAATGACACTTCCAAGGGGTAATAATGTCTAGCAGCTAGCCAGCAATCATGCTTTGCTTTGACAACTCCAAACTGATGAACTGTGAAATTGGGTTGCAATGTCTTTATTGCACAATATTTTTTTAAAGAAGTCCACATCACCATTGTGTAGAAAAAATTTCAATTCGGCCATGCATCCAGGAAGTCCTCCATTCTTTTTGTTACCCTGTCACCCTTCATGACATTCAAATCATCCTGGGTTTAAAATGGGACTATGGGAAAAACTTTTCTTTTTTTCTTTTTTTTTTTGGATAAAGCAGGGGGGGTTTCTACACCTGTGTTCCATTGCAGATATTTCCCTTCACGTCTTGTCACATAGCCAAACAGGAAGTGAGAGAAAATTCCTTGGTCACCAGAACTAGTGTCCCCATTGGAAGATTTCCCCTCTATTATTTTTCTAGGGACAACCCAAAATTTTGGGATTTTCTTTTTACTTTCAATGATAATGGTAAACAGGACAAATAGAGAGGGTGACTCTCCCTTACAGGGACACAGACGGCAATAAAAACTGACAAGCATTTTAATCCCTCTCCACTCTATCCAAAACGCAAAAGTTTTACCCTTCGTTATACTTTAAAGTGATTGTAAACCCTTACAGACCACTTTTACCTACAGATAAGCCTAGATTAAGGCTTACCTGTAGGTGCAAGAAATATCTCCTAAACCTACATGGTTTGGGATATATTTCCAAAAGACAGGCACCGATGTTGCGCCGTAGACAACGGCACGCAGGCGCACTGAGCATGGCGTTAGTGGTGGCACCAGTGCGCATGCGCGAGAGTGACGTCACCGCAGCTCCGGCCAATCACAGAGCCAGAGCTGCGATACCCGGAAAGAAGATGGACGCTTCATGGAAGAAGGGACAGCGGTGACATTGCAGGCTCCCTTCTCAGGTAAGTGACACATAATGGGTTATTATGCGATGTATAGTAGCCCATTATGCTTTACCTTTGCAGGGAAACAAAGAAGTAAACTCATCAGGGTTTACTTCCTCTTTAATTCTCCGTGTCTGTTCTTAATTTGGAATGTATGGACACTGCAAAGTAGCATTTTTCTCTTGGTATGGATTCTGGATTCAACCACCCTCCACTCCCCCAACTTCCCCGCTTGTGGAGCTGACAGGCTGCTCTGCAACTGTAAGCAAAATGCTTGGCTTGCGGCATGTTTGTTCCATTAGAGCCCTTGCACACTGGGGCGGTTTGCAGGCGCTATTGCGCTAATAATAGCGCCTGCAAACCGCCCCGAAAGTGCCACTGCTTTCATCCCAGTGTGAAAGCCCCGAGGGCTTGCACACTGGAGCGATGCGCTAGCAGGACGGTAAAAAAAGTCCTGCTAGCAGCATCTTCAGAGCAGTGAAGGAGCGGTGTGTATACCGCTCCTGCCCATTGAAATCAATGGGACGGCGTGGCTATACCGCCGGCAATGCGCCTCTGCAGTGGTATTTAACCCTTTCTCAGCCGCTAGCGGGGGGTAAAACCGCCCCGCTAGCGGCCGCATACCGACAGTAAAACGCCGCTAATAATAGCGGTGTTTTACCGCCGACGCCGCCCCAGTGTGCAAGGGCTCTTAAAGATTCCCATTTGGCAAAAAAAACATTCACGGGGTGGTAGGCTCAGCCCCCCTCTGAAAGGTACAGATCGCTTTTCTGGAACAGGCTAAATTCACACTTGGTTTATCTGTTCTTGTGCTGTATGTATGGATACTCCACAGTAACATTTTGCTTGTCCCGTGTGCTGGGTGCAGTTCTCAGTATATGTTCTAATGCAATCTTATTTTATTGAGATAGAAAAATTGTACAGTAGACCTATATGTCCTTCAATATCACATAAACAGAAATATACATCCTTGCAACACTGGTGTCATACCGTCTCATGGTTTAGATAATTTGTGAGCTTTGATTGATTTAGTGTGGTATATACGCCTGTATACCTACAGCGTCTAACCTGGCTTATTAAGGGTAGGTGAGCACCACTATACTCAATGAGTGGTTCCCACTCATTACAGGTAGGCTGGGGCTTTTGTTGCTGTGCTGAATGGGTTTTCTCTGAGGGGGAAGCTCTCTGCGTGTGCCACCATTCCGGTCTGAGACTAGAGATTGTGAATTAGGTGATCGTGTAATACTGCAACATTTAAAGAGAGAGAGAGGTCAAGGCAGTAAGGAATGTAGAAATTAAGAGAGACATCCCACTCTGGCTACACGGGTGCGTCAGAGTCCTCTGTGGCCCATGGAATAAATTCTGAGGCGTATCGAAACATAGACCACGAGGTCCAGGTCTTGGAGAATTGCTCCTCTTTACCCATTTCCTGCGATAACATTCGTTCCAATCTATTGATTTGGTCCACTTCAATTGCCCAATCCCCCAGAGAAGGCATGCTCGTCCACTTCCAATGTCTGGGCAGAACCGTTCTAGCAGCCGCCAGAAAGTGACGCAAAACGTCTTTTTTGACCGATTTAAGCGGTCCAGGGAGCAAAGATAGCAGAACTACCTCAGGAGAGGGTGTGATTGAGGTCGCCATGAGTCGGTACTCGTGCAAATGCTCTGATGTTTAATCCCATACCTGTTGTATCGGGCAAGGCATCCTCAGTGAGGCAGGGGGGCTGGGCAGCTTCACAGGTGATTGGTGCAGGGGCAGTTACAAACACCGATTCCCCCTGTATAGCCTTTTTATAAAGCAACTGACATTCGCTTCTCCCCCCCCCCCCCGATCTCTCACCAAACCCCCCCCAACAGTAGCTGATAAAAATAACTGCATTTAAAAAAAGAGAGAATAATAAATAATTAAAGGGTAATTTGTAAAAATAAATAACCCACTGACACTCTCCACTCCCCCTCCCAAAATAAGAAAACACTGTAACAAAAAAATATATATATCAATTGTAAAGAATAATAAAAAAAATTAACTGTAAAAAATTTAATTGTGGGGAAAAAAAAAAAAACAGTCCACGCCTCATCAGTGCTGCATATTAGTGCCACTGTCACATGACATAAAAAGTATCGGGAATCGGTTTCGGTGCGTACTTGAGAAAATGGTATTGGTGCAACCCTATATACTATAGTTTGTGGAATCGCTAAGTTTCACACATAAATAATATACACTGATTTGGGTTATTTTCACCAAAGAAATGTAGCAGTATAAATTTTGGGCTAAATTTATGAAGAACAATTTTTTTAAATAACAAGCATGTTGTTCTCGCCTGCACTGTGCATTGGTTTTGCACATAGGAGACCCAATCCTTTTCTTTTTACATAGTAGGTGAGGGTGAAAAAGATGCAAGTCCATCAAGTCCAACCTATGTGTGTGATTATATGTCAGTATTACATTGTATATCCCTGTTAAGGTGCTTATCTAATAGTTTTTTTGAAACTATCGATGCTCCCTACTGAAACCACTGCCTGTGGAAGGGAATTCCACATCCTTGCCGCTCTTACAGTAAAGAACCCAAAGATTCCCATTGCCAAGTGCCCCCAATAGCAAGCTTCTTGCTATGGGGGCACTCGAGCAGGCTCACTCCCGAGCCACGCTGTATGTGTCCATCCATATAAACGGGTGAAACATCTTCCCAAAGGTTAACTTATACTTTAATGCATTAGGGTAAAAAAGCCTTGAGCCTTTAGAACCACTTAAACTTCAGTTCAGTCTTAAAAAATGTTTTTTGTTTTTTTTTTTTAAATCCCACAACAGGATAATGTAGAGCGGGCTGATGCTATCAATCTCAGCCTTGAAGAATTTATTGAGCGCTTTGAGAAGCCTTACAAGCCAGTAGTCCTCATCAATGCTCAGTTTGGTTGGCCAGCTCAAGAGAAATGGACGCTGGAAAGGCTGAAGCGAAAGTATCGCAATCAGAAGTTCAAATGTGGCGAGGATAACGATGGATATTCGGTGAAGATGAAAATGAAATATTACATTGAGTACATGGAGGGGACCCGGGATGACAGTCCGCTCTACATCTTTGACAGCAGTTATGGGGAACATCCCAAGAGACAGAAAATACTGGATGACTATGAAGTGCCAAAATATTTCACGGATGACCTCTTCCAGTATGCGGGCGAGAAGCGCAGACCACCATACAGGTACAGTGAGATTAGGTCTTCAACTTCTGTCATAAATGATACAAGGAGTCATGCAGTACTAAACCCATTGACACTGCTGCAGGCTTTAAAGCGAAAGTAAACCTATTGATTTAACAGTTTCAAAAAAACTTTAAGTTCCCGGAACGTGCTGGGAATGTAACGCTCACAATGGTTGTGCTCTAAACCAAACTGTCAAACCATCCCATGGCTGTTTCCATAACTGATCACACGTGCAGCATCATGGCAATTGAACATTAAACAGAGGCCAAGATGTCAGCTTCCTTGGCTGAAAACTATAGGAGGGTTTAGTTCCACTTTAAAAATGAAATGCACCAGAAAAGTAATTTTGTAATTTGTTAGGCCAGCTCTGGGTTCCCCCTTAGGCCCCTTTCACACTGGGGCGGTGGGGGCGTCGGCGGTACAACAGCGCTATTTTTAGCGCTGCTGTACCGTCGTTCTTGCAGCGGTATTCGGCCGCTAGCGGTGGGGTTTTACCCCCCGCTGGCGGCCGAAAAAGGGTTAAAATCCCTCGTACAGCGCGGCTATAGCCGTGGTATTGCCGCGGTATAGCCGCGCTGTCCCATTGATTTCAATGGGCAGGAGCGGGGAAGGAGCGGTGAATACACCGCTCCTTCCCCGCTCCAAAAAAGCGGTTTGCAGGACTTTTTTCACCGCCCTGCCTGCGCACCGCTTCAGTGTGAAAGCCCTCGGGCTTTCACACTGAACAAACAGCGGAGGCTGTTTAGGGGCGGTTTTCAGGCGGTATTTTTAGCGCAATACCGCCTGAAAACCGCTCCAGTGTGAAAGGGGCCTTATGCCCCCGCACCCCCTCCTACAGCCACCCAATACATATTAGTTAATATTTATTTTTTTATTATATTTTTGCACAGTCTTCAGGCTGGTCATGTGGTACTCTTTTTATCATATCTTTTTCTGGCATTGGGAGGTCCTCGATGATGCAGACAGTGGTGCTGATGTCAGCACATAACTGCATCATTACACTGTGTCCGCAGGGTGCTGTTGGGAAGCCCCTTACACTCAGTATTTCCTCTGAGTTAAATGATGTCCAGTATGCATTCCACCTAGAAGACTGAGGATATCTTGCACCAAAAAAGGCAGGGGACAGCACCAGGGAAGAGGTAAAAAAAAAAAAAAAAAATCTCTGTAAGGCCCCTTTCACACTTATACGACTTGTCCCACGATTTTGTACTGCAAAATCGTATGACAAGTCATTCTCCATGATTTTCAATGACTACCATTCATATTGGCACGACTTTAAGTCGTGCCGACTTGAAAGTAGTCCCTGCACTACTTTGGTCCAACTTCTATGCGAGTTGTACTCCATAGACCTCAATGTTAAACCCTGAAGTAGCATGCAAGTCGTGCCTGAATATTATATAGACACGACTTCAGCACGACTTTGTAAGCACAAGCCTGGCCTCGCTATTCGGGAAAGGAAAACTTTTCTTTCCTTTCCCGATGAGCGACAGGCAGTGCTGACAGCTGTCTGGTATGAATCCAGAGGGGGAACGCTGCGCCAAGTTTTAAATGAAAAACCGGCGTGGGTTCCCCCCCAGGGGCATACCAGGCCCTTAGGTCTGGTATGGATCTAAGGGGAACCCCCTACGCCGAAAAATCGGCGTGGGGTCCCCCCCAAAATCCATACCAGACCCTCATCCGAGCACGCAGCCCGGCCGGTCAGGAATGGGGGTGGGGACGAGCTAGCGGCCCCCCCCCCTCCTGGACCGTACCAGGCCGCATGCCCTCAACATGGGGGGGTGGGTGCTTTGGGGCATGGGGGGCACCCTGCGGGCCCCCCCACCCCAAAGCACCTTGTCCCCATGTTGATGAGGACAAGGGCCTCTTCCCGACAACCCTGGCCGTTGGTTGTCGGGGTCTGCGGGCGGGGGGCTTATCGGAATCTGGGAGCCCCCTTTAATAAGGGGGCCCCCAGATCCCGGCCCCCCACCCTATGTGAATGAGTATGGGGTACATGGTACCCCTACCCATTCACCTAGGGAAAAAAAGCATCAATAAAAAACACACTACACAGGTTTTTAAAATAATTTATTAGGCAGCTCCGGGATCTTCTTCCGACTTCGGGGGTCCTCTTCTGACTTCGGGGGTCTCTCCGGCGTCCGCATCTTCTGCCGGCTCCACCGCTATCTTCTGGCGCTCTTTTGCCAGCGGTGGTCCGGACCTCTGGATTGTCTTCTCTCTTCTCTTCCAGAGATGTTGACACGACGCTCTCTCCAGCCAGAATGGTCTCTGTGCGCTCCGCAACTGACTTATATAGGCGGGGCCACCGCCTATATAAGTCAGTTGCGGAGCGCACAGAGACCATTCTGGCTGGAGAGAGCGTCGTGTCAACATCTCTGGAAGAGAAGAGAGAAGACGATCCAGAGGTCCGGACCACCGCTGGCAAAAGAGCGCCAGAAGATAGCGGTGGAGCCGGCAGAAGATGCGGACGCCGGAGAGACCCCCGAAGTCAGAAGAGGACCCCCGAAGTCGGAAGAAGATCCCGGAGCTGCCTAATAAATTATTTTAAAAACCTGTGTAGTGTGTTTTTTATTGATGCTTTTTTTTCCCTAGGTGAATGGGTAGGGGTACCATGTACCCCATACTCATTCACATAGGGTGGGGGGCCGGGATCTGGGGGCCCCCTTATTAAAGGGGGCTCCCAGATTCCGATAAGCCCCTCGCCCGCAGACCCCGACAACCAACGGCCAGGGTTGTCGGGAAGAGGCCCTTGTCCTCATCAACATGGGGACAAGGTGCTTTGGGGTGGGGGGGCCCGCAGGGTGCCCCCCATGCCCTAAAGCACCCACCCCCCCATGTTGAGGGCATGCGGCCTGGTACGGTCCAGGAGGGGGGGGGCCGCTAGCTCGTCCCCACCCCCATTCCTGACCGGCCGGGCTGCGTGCTCGGATGAGGGTCTGGTATGGATTTTGGGGGGACCCCCACGCCGATTTTTCGGCGTAGGGGGTTCCTCTTACAATTCATACCAGACCTAAGGGCCTGGTATGTCCCTGGGGGGGAACCCACGCCAGTTTTTTTATTTAAAACTTGGCGTGGAGTTTCCCCTTATGATTCATACTAACTACTGTATGTTTTAATTTGTTAATGCCAAAAACGTGGCAAAGTAGCACTGCTCCCAAATCGCGGTAAAATCGCGGCAAATCGCGGTAAAATAGCGGCAAAATCGCGGCCGCAAAATCGCGGTAAAATCGTGCGACTTTGAAGTCGTATAAGTGTGAAAGGGGCCTAAAGCTGTTTTTAAATCCTAAGGGATCATGTTCACTTTACCAATTTGCTTGTCATTTGGAAAGAACCCAAACCAGATTCAGTAAGGTAAAGTTTGTACTTGTGTTCAATGCCTCGGTGTTTCTGTAGGCTGCAAATGTTTCCCTCAAGCTATCAGAAAAGTAATATTTTATGTTCCGCAATTGCTCAACATGCAGAATACAAAATAGGATGGTGGTAAAATAAATGAGTAAACTTGCCAACATTCCTAATTCTGAACCAAATCTCTATTGTGTTCCCATGAAACTTTTGTGGGAATGGTGTGTAAAGTTTATAGGTAAAAACATCATCTTGATTTACAACATATTAACCACTTCAGCCCTGGAAGTTTTGGCTGCTCAATGACCAGGCCATTTTTTGTGATACAGCACTGCGTCGCTTTAACTGACAATTGCATGGTCGTGCGACGCTGGTTTTTTTTTCCCCACAAATAAAGCTTTCTTTTGGTGGCATTTGATCGCCTCTGCGGTTTTTATGTTTTGCGCTATAAACAAAAGAGCGACAATTTTGAAAAAAAAAATCTATCTTTTTTTTTTTTTTTTTTACTATAATAAATATCCCACATTTTTTCTCAAACATATTTTTGGGGGGAAAAATCGCAATAAGCATATATTGATTGGTTTGTGGAAAAGTTATAGGGCCAACAAAATAGGGAATAAATTTATGGCATTTTTAATTTTTTTTTATTAGTAATGGGGGATCTGCGATTTTATATTTTATTTATCGGGACTGCGATATTGTGGCGGACAGATTGGACACTTGACACATATTTTTGGGACCTTTGACAATTATACAGCGAACAGAAGTATAAAAATACACTGATTACAGTATCACTGGCAGGGAAGGGGTTAACCTTAGGGGCCAATCAAGGGGTTAACTGTGTTCCCTAGGTGTGTTCTAACTGTAGGGGGGATGGGACTGTCTAGGAGGAGAGAGAGATCAGTGTTAATATTTAGAAAGAGATCGGTGTTCAGATCTGTCTCTACTCCCCTGAAAGAACCAGGATTTGTTTGTTTACACACACAGATCCCGATTCTCACTCTGTCACGAGCGATCGTTGGGTGGCCAATGGTCATCACGTCCGCCGTGCACGCGCATCGCTCCAGGCACACGCTGTGGGTGCGCCCCTAGTGGCCAAAAGACGAATCGACGTAAGGTAACGTTGTTTCGCCCAGCCGTGCCATTCGGCCGCAGTGAAACTGCGACGGCTGGTCGGCAAACCGTCAAAGAACACCATCCTAAAATCAAATTGCGCTTGGTACAATGTACATTAGCAGGTGCATTTCAAAAAATTTGAATTTGAATAAAAGTTCATTTATTTCAGTAATTCAATTCAAAAAGTGAAACTCCTATAATTTTATATAGATTCATTACACGCGGAGTGATGTATTTCAAGCATTTCTTTCTTTTAATATTGATTTATGGCTTACAGCTACTGAAAACCCAAAATTCAGTATCTCAGAAAATTAGAATATTGTGAAAGTTCAATATTGTAGCCTCATGGTGCCACACTCTAATCAGCTCATTAACTCAAAACATCTGTAAAGGTTTCCTGAGCCTTTAAATATCCTCTCAATCTGGTTCAGTAGGTTACACAATCATGGGAAGACTGCTGACTGTTTTCCAGAAGACAGTCATTGACACCCTCCACAAGGAGGGTAAGCCACAAAAGGTCGTTGCTAAAGAAGCTGGCTGTTCAGAGTGCTGTATCCAAGCATAGTAATGGAAAGTTGAGTGGAAGGAAAAAGTGTGGTAGAAAAAGGTGCACAAGCAACAGGGATAACCGCAGCCCTGAGAGGATTGTGAAGCAAAGGACATTCAAAAATTTTGGCGAGATGCACAAGGAGTGGACTACGGCTGGTGTCAGTGCCTAAAGAGCCACCACACAGACGTATCTAGTAGAGGTGCACTGACTGGAAATTTTGGTACCGAAAATGGAGGATGCCAAAAATGACAGTTTAAAAAAAAAAAAAAAAAATGTATATTTTTATATATAATTGTATTAAGCTTTTTAATATCAATTTAGATTAATAATTTATTGTTGGACATCATTGGCACCTTTTTAGTGCAAGAAAAATGCAGTCTCTGACCATCTCTTAAACCTCCGGCAGAGGCTCTTTACCACGTGATGATCACGATGTCAATAGGAAGAGCCGTTAATCGGCTTTTCCTCACTCGCGTCTGACAGACGCGAGTAGAGGAGAGCCAATTGGTGGCTCTCCTGACGGGGGGTTCTGCGCTGATTGTTAGCGCAGCCCCCCCTCAGATCACCACACTGGACCACCAGGGATCGCCACTAGGACCACCAGGGAAGGGGCAACATGTGCATGGCCAGGTATGTACCCCATTTCAATCCACATGTGCCCAATCAGTGCCCACAAATGGGCACTGATTGGCACCATTATGTTTCAGTTATGCCCAGCAATGCCACCAATAAGTTTTATCGGTGCCACCCATCAGTGCCACCCATCAGTACCCATCAGTGCCACCCATATGTACTAATCAATGCCACCTACGAGTGCCCATCATTAGTGCCACCTCATCGGTGCCCATCAGTGCCACCTCATTAGTGCCGCCAAATCAGTGCCTCCATATCATTGCCCGTCAGTGCCGCCATATCAGTGCCCGTCAGTGCCGCCATATCAGTGCCCGTCAGTGCCGCCATATCAGTGCCCGTCAGTGCCGCCATATCAGTGCCTGTCAGTGCCGCCATATCAGTGCCCGTCAGTGCCGCCATATCAGTGCCGCCATATCAGTGCCCATCAGTGCCCATCAGTGCCCGTCAGTGCCGCCATATCAGTGCCCGTCAGTGCCGCCATATCAGTGCCCGTCAGTGCCGCCATATCAGTGCCCGTCAGTGCCGCCATATCAGTGCCCGTCAGTGCCGCCATATCAGTGCCCGTCAGTGCCGCCATATCAGTGCCCGTCAGTGCCGCCATATCAGTGCCCGTCAGTGCCGCCATATCAGTGCCCGTCAGTGCCGCCATATCAGTGCCCGTCATTGAAGAAGAAAATGTACTTATTTACAAAAAATTTTAACAGAAACAAAGAAAAACTTTGTTTTTTTTTTTTCAAAATTTTCGGTCTTTTTTTTGTTGCGATTTGTAGCCATTCACCCAATAATAATAAAATCATCTCGGGCAGGCAGGTACCTCTCCACCCTTAACCAGGGTGGATTTGATTTAAATCGCTAGTAAAAAAGATATAAATCTAGATATAGATAGAATATATATATATATATATATATATATATATATATATATATATATATATATATATATATATATATATATATATATTTATATATTCTATCTCATGTGGCAAAAAAAATATCCGTGAAATGGCTTGATATTTATTTTTTAAATGTCTTATGTTCTATCAGGTGGTTTGTGATGGGTCCTCCTCGTTCTGGAACAGGAATACACATTGATCCTCTAGGAACCAGTGCCTGGAATGCCCTGGTCCATGGCCACAAGCGTTGGTGCCTCTTTCCCACCAATACCCCACGTGAACTAATCAAAGTGACACGGGAAGAAGGTGGAAACCAGCAAGATGAAGCCATCACTTGGTTTAATGTCATATACCCACGCACATTGCTTCCTACCTGGCCTGCTGAATTCAAACCCCTAGAGATCTTACAGAAGCCTGGAGAGACTGTATTTGTGCCAGGTAAATACTTCTACCCACAAAAAGTGCCCAAGTTTGGAATAAATGTGGACACCGGGTCAGTACATACTAGTACATTGCCTTGGGTGCACTATTTGGGAGTTCGTCACAGTGCCTACACTGAGGTTTAAAAGGCTCTCTTTTGCAAACAGGCAAAAGTGTAGATGTGTCCACTTAAATGATAAACTGCAATGAACAAAGTGTAGAGGTAAATAAGCCCCTTAGGGCTGTGGGAACATGAGCTACCGGCTGCTCAATGCTGTGTATTTGCCTTTCCAGTCATTTTTTATGGTACCCAACACATCTGTGCTACAGCACTGCAACACGCATACACCATGCACCTTCTCTACAGCACGCTTCAACACCCCACCTACACAATGTAAGTTGCTGTGTGTGTGTGTGTGTTTTTCTTAATTTTTGTAAGACCTATATACACTCAGTTTATGGTGAGGTTTTATATTACATATTTTATTATACCTATTGTTTTTTTATAATATGGTTTTCTTCAGGTGGTTGGTGGCATGTTGTACTTAACCTGGACACCACTATTGCTGTTACCCAAAACTTTGCCAGCTGCACGAACTTCCCTATTGTTTGGCACAAGACAGTAAGAGGGCGTCCCAAACTTTCAAGAAAATGGTACAGGTAAGAGGTTGTTGTTCATTAAGAGCTCATTCACACCATACGTGCATGAAAACTGATGGGAAACTGCACTTGTAGAGACATGAGTTTACATCATTTTTCATGCGCATTTCAGGGCTCATTCACATCTGCAGCAGAAAATCACAGGTCTCTGCAAGACACACAGGAAACTGAATAATCCTGCACACCTCTGCACTGGAAACACAGTTTTGCACACAGCTCTGCACCCAAACTGAAAGAAACTAACAGCACCGCTCTGCACTCCATGTGACAGGCAGAGCGGTTTGTGTTTCCGTGTCCTAACAGCATGGCCACAGCTAAGAGGGGAGCATCATGAAGACTTGCATGGTGGACCAGAGGGGATCGGTGTGGCAGGGGAAGAGGGGGGCGGGCAACAAGATCCATTCAGCCGCGTGTCTCTCCCTGCAGCCCCTGAAAGCCGGCAGGAGGGAGAGGAGGAGAAGAGGCTGCAGGGAGTGACCCACACACAGATGATCAGATCTTGTGATTGCCCCTTCTCCTGCCGCACCGATTTTCCCCTCTGGTCCACCATGCGAACCTTCATACTGCCCAGCCCCCGCCTGTCCCCCTCCCCACCCCCAACACTGCCGGCAGGTAATGCAGACAAACAGGGATTTTTCAGTCTGCAGATCAGGTGAAGGAGGCGGTAAATGCAATTTACCAGGCTCCTTTCTTTTATGAATAAACACAGTGAGTGGTTGGTACTGATCGCTCACTGTGTTCATTCATAACTGAAGCGTAGTAAACATTTACTATGCTTCAGTTTATGAATAAATGGAACCTCTGTATAGATGGAGCCTCCTGCTCATTTATTCTGCTTTGCAGTTGAGGCTGCAGAGAAAAGGATTGAGGAATGTTCTCAGTCCCTTTCTCTGTCTCAAAAGTGAGATATCAGAGGTCTGTTTAGACCCCTGATATTTCACCAAAGCCCCTACAAAAAGTAAAAAAAATGTTGCAATTGACACCTTTTTGCCACCACTTAAGCTGCAATAGGCAGCAAACAGGGATGTTTACATGCTACGGCTGTGATGCTTCTTTGTGCCCGTGGCAAAGTTGACCTAACTTGTAGAAACCGGCGGGCATCTGAACACTACACATTCAAGTCAGCGGGAAAGTGCCGCAAACGCCCTGCAACCGTATGCAATGCACTCACTTGCAGCACTTTTTCTGCAAAAAAATGGAGTTAAAACAGGTGGTGAGAAGTGGTTGCTGCATCACTTTATCAGCACCTATCAGTAGCCTCTAGCACAATCCAAATGCGGATGGGGCTTCAGAGGTAAGGGAGATTTAGACACGTGTGTAAGGGCTCAGTCACCATCTGCAGAGACCTTTATGTCTCTGCAAGAAAGGCAGAAAATGATTGTTTTCTATGTGGCTCTTTCACACCTTAATGCAGGTGTGATGTCCAGTGCGGAGAGGTGTGGTGTTATGCAGCATGTCTGCATTTTTCCACACACCTGTGCACTGAAACGCAGACAGATCTGACAGCCCTGCTCTGCATGCCTCCGTGTGACAGGAAGTGGGAGAGAAAGCAGAGTAGTGCTCTGTGTCTATACTGCCCACCTACTTTACGTCATGTCTGCTGCAAGGGGGCTTGTGTTGGCAGGCACTGATATGGGGGGACAGCATATCGTCACTGATGATTGGGGACAAAATGGCAGGCACAGAGGAGAAAGAAAGAATGGTGGGCACGGATGACACAATGAGGACACAGGATGTGATGTCAGTCTGTGCATAAAACAGATTTGCATGAAAACTGATGTAAAACAAATGTAAACTCGTGTCTCTGCAAGTGCATTCTGCACGTTTTTCCCATCCGTTTTTATGTATGTATGGTGGGAACGAGCCCGCAGTGAATTTTTATGCATGTTGACATCAGTTTTCATGCGTGTCAGTTATGTGCCCTGTTCATACCAATGTTTGTCATGTCAGTTTATTTATTTGTTTGTTTTTTTTCATGTGCAGAAAATTGCTTACATATTGCAGATTTCTGCGCAGGAAAAAAATCCACACCTGATACCATTGTTTGGTGTGAACAGGGAAATGGAGAAAAACTGACGTCTGCACCATGGTGTGAACGAGGCCTAAAAGTTGGGAAATATTAACCGCTTGCCAACCGCCGCATGTACTTATACGTCGGCAGAATGGCATGGCTGGGCAAATGGGCGTACCTGTACGTCCCTTTGAATATGGCGGCGTGCCATTGCGGGCCTGCGTGCTCCCGCCCCGAGCTCCGTGAGTAGGATCGCGGGTCCGGCAGACTTGATGTCTGCGGGGATACCCGCAGTCGTCTCACGGTGAGGAAGAACGGGGAGATGCTAATGTAATCGAGCATCTCCCCGTTCTGCCTAGTGACACTATTACTGATCATAGCTCCCTGTGATCGGGAGCTATGATCAGTGATGTGTCACACACAGCCCCTTCCCCCCACAGTTAGAACACATCTCTAGGACACATTTAACCCCTCCCTAGCCCCCTAGTGGTTAACCCCTTCACTGCCAGTGTCAATTTTACAGTAATCAGTGCAATTTCATTGCACTGATCGCTGTAAAAATGACAATGCTCCCAAAAATGTGTCAATTGTCCGACGTGTCCGCCATAATGTGGCAATCACGACAAAAAACGCTGATCGCCGCCATTACTAGTATAAAAAAAAAGTTAATAAAAATGCCATAAAACTATCCCCTATTTTGTAGATGCTATAACTTGCGCAAACCAATCAAACGCTTATTTGTAAATTTTTTTTTATTTTTTTTTTTACCAAAAATGTGTAGCAGAACACGTATTGGCCTAAACTGAGGGGGAAAATTTATATATTTTTGCGGATATTTTTATTATAGCAAAAAGTAAAAAATAATGCTTTTTTTTTTTTTTTTCCAAAATTGTCGCTCTATTTTTGTTTATAGCGCAAAAAATAAAAACTGCAGAGGTGATCAAATACCACCAAGAGAAAGCTCTATTTGTGGGAAAGAAAGGACGTCAATTTTTTTGTTTGGGAGCCACGTCGCACGAACGCGCAATTGTCAGTTAAAGCGGCGCAGTCCGAATCGCAAAAAGTGCTCTGGTCTTTGGCCAACAAAATGGTTCGGGGCTTAAGTGGTTAATGATATTTACAGCAAACCTACAAGTGTACAAATTGCCTGCAAGTTGAGAAACGGTCACTATTGATGCCTGCAGGTGTTTTTAGGTAACCTACAGAGCCTTGAGGACAAAAATAGCTGGTTCTCTTAATTCTGGAAATTACAGTTTCTGATGGTTGCTCTATGGTCTACTCTTTACTGCACCCATTATTCAAACAGGAATGGAGTGGGATTTTTTTAGGTGCCAGATAAGTCCACCAAATAAGTAAAGTTTTTAAAACGTGTACATTTTATTCATAGATGAAGTAAAAATCCATATGCACATACGAATACATGTAAGTAAATAAGCCACCTATAGTGTTATAATCTGGATTCCAATTCACTTAAATCTTCTACATGTTTTGCTGAGCAGGCTTCTTCAGGAAGTATTAAAGTGCAGCAATACAAATAGGGCTCCAACAACTTCAACCCAGATGGCGCAAGAGGCCTGAGCCTGGTAAGCATTCCCACGTGGGAGTAAAGTGGGGATTTTCTTAACCACTTCCTGCCTGCCATATAGCAAAATGATGGCCGGAAAGTGGTTAAGTTATCCTGACTGGACGTCCTATGCAGAGGTGCGCAGCGCGGTAATCGTTGGGGTGGTGTGTCAGTCTGACGCTGCATCTCCGATCTCAGTAAAGCACCTCTGTTGTAGGCTCTTTACCATGTGGTCAGCTGTGTCCAATCACAGCTGATCAGTATAAACGGGAAGAGCCGCTTATCGGCTTTTGCTCCACTCACACTGACAGATGCGAGTAGAGGAGAGCCGATCGGCTGCTCTCCTGACAGAGGGGGTCTGCGCTGATTATCAGTGCAGACCCACCGAGGATGGCCACCCATGCCCACCAGGGATGCCAATCAGTGCCCATTAGAGGTGCCAATCAGTAATGCCTGACAGTGCCTCCTCATCAGTAGTGCCCATCAGTGCCACCTATTAATGCCCATCAGTGGAGAAAACTTTCTTATTTGTAACAGAAACTAACTTTTTTTTTTTTTTTAAATTTTTGGTCTTTTTTTATTTGTTTAGCAAAAAATAAAAACCCCAGAGGTGATCAAATACCACTAGCAGAAAGCTCTATTTGTAGGAACAGCATTGCATGACTGTGCAATTGTCCTTTAAAATGCAACAGAGCTGAAAATTGGCTTGGGCGGGAAGGGGGGGCGGCTAGTGCCCTGTATTGAAGTGGTTAATCTCCTGATTGGAAGTTGGACCGTATTACAGTGGATAATTCAGCTATATCCAATTTGGATGGGTTTTTGTTCCCAGGCACTGTTGCCACAATAATAATTTTAATTAAAGCTGCCCTATGCTATTGTGCTCCCTCTGCATTTGACCCCATCTGGTTGTGTTGGGGGGAGTGGGTGACCCGTTTTGGCCTGTGGGGGCCCTCGCCCTTTGCAGCTCTCTGGTACGTTTCCCTACACATCTGACCTCTTGTTTCATCTGGGTTGAAGTTGTTGGAGCCCTGTTTGAACTGTTGCACTTTAATATCCCCTGAAGAAGCCTGCTCGGTGAAACATGTAGAAGACCCAAGTGCATTTGAAATTCAGTACAATCTAACACTATTGGTTGCTTATTTACTTACATGCATCTGTAATTTGTGCATATGCATTGTAACTTTTTCAATGAATGAAATGTACATGTTTTTAAACTTATTTGGTGGTTTTACCTGGCACCTAAAGTCCCACTCCATTCCTGTTTGAATAATAGTTACATTTAAAGAGATGTTGTGCTGACTTACTATTATACCTCCAACCATAGAATTAAAAACAATACAATCTCTTTACTGCACCTGTTTCCTCCATATTGACCATTGAGGCCACCAATCACATTACATGACCCTAATGAATACAGGGAAAGGGATGGGGCATGTCGCAGCTGAACCATGAAATTACTTTTTTCATGATTCCACAAGAGAGTAACCCACCATGTTTGGGCTAGCTAGCCAGGGCTGCTTAGCAAGTTATCTAGCCAGCCAGGAGCACCGCCTGGAAACCAGAGAAGAGGAAGATCGGGGCTATGTCTGTGCAAAACCATTACACAGAGCAGAGTATGACATGTTTTGTTTAACAAAAAAAAAAAAGTTTGCAATCACTTTAACCTCTTCATCCCCCGAAGGATTTACCCCCTTCCCGACCAGAGCATTTTTTGCGATTCAGCACTGCGTCTCTTTAACTGACAATTGCGTGATCGTGCGACGTTGTACCCAAACAAAATTGACGACTTATTTTTTTTTTTTCCCACAAATATAGCTTTCGTTTGGTGGTATTTGATCACCTCTGCGGTTTTCATTTTGTGTGCTATAAACAAAAGAATAGCAATAACTTTGAAAAAAACACATTATTTTTTACTTTTGCTATAATCAATATCCCCCAAAAATATATAAAAAAAAAACAACTTTTTTCCTCAGTTTAGGACGATATGTATTCTACATATTTTTGGTAAAAAAAATCGCAATAAGCGTATATTGATTGGTTTGCACAAAAGTTATAGCATCTACAAAATAGGGCATCGATTTTATAGCATTTTTATTATATTTACTAGTAATAGCGGCGATCTGTGATTTTTTATCGTGACTGCGACATGGCGGACACATTGGACAATTTTGATACATTTTTGGGACCATTGGCATTAATACAGCGATCAGTGCTATACAAATGCATGGATTACTGTAAAAATCTCACTGGCAGTGAAGGGTTTAACACTAGGGGGCGATCAAGGGGTTAACTGTGTTCCCTGGGAGGTGATTCTAACTGAACAGGAGGGGACTGACTAGAGGAAGTGATGGATTGTGGTTCCTAGCTAATAAGAACACACGATCTGTCACTCCTCTTCAGAACAGGGAAGTGTGTGTGTTTACATACACTCGTCCCTGTTCTGTGTCTCCTGCTCACGATCGCTCGTGGTTGGCGGTCATTGCAACCGTCGGCCACAAGCATTGGCACCCCCACTGTGCAGTGGGCGCACGCCTGCTATCCCGACCCCACGAACTGACGTACATCTCCGACGGCTCAAACAGGGGAGCCAACCTGCCGCAATATAACTGCGGCGGCTGGTCGGGAAGAAGTTAATTGTAATAGATGACAAAGCTGAACTAGAGTGCAGAGGTTTTATACCAGGGATTTTCAAGAAGTAACAAGTTGGTGGTTGGTTCTACTTTCTAAAATATTATGTTGCCCAAAGTGTAAAGCTGTTAAAATTAGAGGTCGACCGATATGGGTTTTTCTCTGGCCGATGCCGATATTTAGAAACCTCGGTGGCCGATATGTGATGCCCTTTTTTCTTTTCTTTTTTTTCTCCCTTCATCTCATAAAATCTAACAGTTAGACCCCTTTCACACTGGGGCGTTTTTCAGGCGCTTTTGGGCTAAAAATAGCGCCTGTAAAACGGCTCCCCTGCAGTCTCAGTGTGAGATCCCGAGTGCTTTCACACTGAGGCGATGCGCTGGCAGGATGTTAAAAAAAAGTCCTGCAAGCAGCATCTTTGGAGCGGTGTATACCACCACTCCTGCCCATTGAAATGAATGCTCACCGCTGCCGAAGCGCCTGCAAAGCGTTACGGCAGCGGCGCTTCAGGGGCGCATTTAACCCCTTCATCAGGTGCTAGCTGGGTTATAAGCGCCCCGCTAGCAGCCGAATAGCGCTGCTAAAATGACGGTAAAGCGCCACTAAAACTAGTAGCGTTTTACCGTCAATGCCTGCCTGCTCCAGTGTGCAAGCAACCTTAAGTGATACAGAAATTTTTTTACATTTAAACATTTATTAAACAAAACAAACCTCCAATCAGTTCACTTGTATGTAGAATTTAGAAAAAAAAACTATATCTTAAATATTAAATATACAAAAACAGGTAATCAAAACTTTTGGACGAAAAAAATGGGCTAACTTTACTGCTTAGTTTTTTTTTTTTTTTTTTTATTAATGTTTTTTTTTTTTTTTTTTTTTTTAATTGCGTCTGAAAGACCGCTGCGCAAATACCGTGTGACATAAAATATTGCAACAACCGCTATTTTATTCCCTAGGGTCTCTGCTAAGAATATATATATATATATATATATATATATATATATATATATATATATATATATATATATATATATATATATATATATATATATATATATATATATATATATATATATATATATATATATATATATATATATATATATATATATATATATAATGTTTGGGGGTTCTAAGTGATTTTCTAGCAGAAAATACAGGATTTTTACTTGTAAGCAACAAATGTCAGAAAAGATTTAGTCTTTAAATGGTTAAACTGAGAGCTTCTACACATGGAATTGAGTTCATTCATAAGTGTAAACATTGTATCCTTCAGGTTCTTTTTATCAGATTTGGCAGGCTGCCCAGAGGAGGGAGAAGTTCATAGATTTCAGGCAACTTGCACTGAATTCTATTACAGAAGTCATTTGCTAGTCGCGCTGAAGTTATATCGGCCTTTTTTAGCCGATGCCGATTAAGTAAAAAACACCAAATATCGGTCGACCACTAGTTAAAATCATGAAATCTATCCAGGTAACACTGGTCCCTAATTTCTTTGCAATGGGGGAGGAGTTAAAACATCATCCAGTACTGATATCCTTCTATATTGTGCATTAGTTCTCACTGCTTCATGTGGATTGAGAGCAGTGGAATCGGTCATTGCATGATGAGGGTTGAGTTCTTTGTGCTTTTATATTGCATATTGAGAACAAGTATGTGCACAATCAAACATTCAGATGTTTGCACATGCATCCAACAGAAGCATGCAGATAATTTCCACAAAAGCTTTCAAATGTATTTTCAAAAATGTATGTCATAGGGCTACGGTGTATACAAACATATTTGAAACCTAGGAAAAGCTTGTGGGCTTATTTTTGCACCTGGCATAGTTCTACTTTTTACCATTAGACAAAACCTTTACCAAAGCAGCTGTGAGCTGAAGAATGTTGGCTGCAACTGATCATGTCGTGTTCTGCTCTGTTGGGACAAAGCTTTGAGGATGGCAAATCTTTTAACCTGTACTTTACAGCTGATGTGGACCTACATATAAAGTGTCTCCTTACACTTAGTGCAAGCTTCGTTCCCTGCACGGCTGTGGCTGTGACAATTCTTGGTCACACCTTCTGTATGTGGACCAGATGTGAATAAAATGTGCTGTCCTTTTGTGTTATTTCTTTATTACTCATTTTTCCCTCTAAATTCACAGGATCTTGAAGCAGGAACGTCCTGAGCTGGCAACTCTTGCAGATACGGTGGATTTGCAGGAATCAACAGGGATTGCTTCTGACTCTTCAAGTGATTCATCTAGTTCTTCTTCCTCAAGTTCTTCAGAATCTGGCTCAGAGGTGAGACTGGTGGAAAGATCAATAAGAAATATGCTCACAGGGAGTTTGTATAGCTCCAATACAGGTAGATCCAGGATTATACTGTTTAGCTGCTGTGGGTGTTAGTTAACAAGCTTTCTTGCACATTCTCTGTTTTGTGCACATTTAGCGTTTGGAAGCACAATGCTCAATACCTTGTGTGCAAAGCTCCAATTGGACTATGTAGTCTATAAATCTGGAGCTTGCAGGGATTGTAGCAGTTACCTTAGTCATTGTATATGCATTCGTGTCTGGCTGTGGCTAAATAACAGAAGTTGTACACAGCGCCATCGCAGTGGAGTGTTTATACCAAAGTGAGGCTAGGTTTAAATGTGACATTTATTCCACCATTAATGTCACATTATAATTAAAAAAGAAGTAAGGGAATTAAATAACTTTTTTTTTTTTTTTAATAAATATATATATATATATATATATATATATATATATATATATATATACATATACATATATACACTTGCCTAGCTGGATGCAGCATCGGCTTGATGCTGCACCTGTCCCCCTGCTATATCTAAGACCAAGAACCGAGTGATTGCATGATCCCTTGGTTCTGACTCTTCAGTGAGCAGAGAGACGGTGACTGTCAGTCACTGGCTGTCTGCTCTGCCCCTTCAGTGCTTACTAAATTGCTGGGCTGTGAAGAGGGTGGGAGTGGCTGGCTCAGGCTCTGTGACGCGCAACATTAATGTTGGGATCTCTTGGAGCCTGGACCAGGTCCGTGATAGCAGCCAATAGCTGAGTTTTTCCTGCTGTTGGCTGAATACGGATCACAGGAGTGTGACCCACAGGAGAAGTAGGGCACAGGAGATCTTTGGTCCTACTTCTCCTCTTTTAAAACCATGTTTGCCTGAATTCCATAGATGGCAGAACCAAGTGAAAGTAAACTCCACACTGTGACCTGCATTTTATAATTGGGCCTCAAAATACAGGCCATAGCACAGACCAACATTGTGGTGTATATAGCTTAAAACGGATAGCGAAATCTACAGCCCATTATAAATGGATTCCTTAGTTAAAGCGGAGCTCCAGCCGCTCCACGAAAACATTTAGTCAGCGGTTACAAATACTGTAGCTGCTGATTTTTAATATTGGGACACTTGCCTGTCCAGGGATCCCGCGATGTTGGTACCCCAGCGCATTTTTCAATCGGCTCTTGGGTGCTGCCGCCACCATTTCTTCTAAGGGAAACCGCCAGCTTCACAGCCGGTTTCCTAATGTGCATGTGCAAAGCGCACTGCGCTTAGTGAATGAGCCAGAGAAGGGGGTCCGTCAAAAACAGGTACCCGCTCCCCCTTCCCCATGTGGCTGGGGAGGCAGCAAACAAGCAGAACCCTTTTGGGTGGAGCTCCGCTTTTAGTCTTATCTTTTTTTAAATGTTTGCAAGAGGCTGCCTTATAAATTAAAAGAAGTAATTGGCTAGCTGTTTTATTTTTGTCTAATTTGAACTTCTAGCCACTTGTATTTTTGAGATTAACTATATCTATTTTTTTGCCAGTGAGCAATGAGAGTTGGATATAGGAAGGTTGTATCAAAATGACAGGCATTTCCATCTTTTCAGTGCACAGTACTGTGGTAATCAGAGCTACAAGCAGATGTTGTTACACTCATGAAATCAGGGGCTGCAAGAGCAGCTTAGCCTTGACGGAAGTAATTATGTGTGCATGTTAGACAAATGGCACACAACATATTGTCCTGTCATGCTTTCCTTAAGCAGTTACGTTTCACTTGTTAGGACATGATAATAGGCATTACTACAACTGACGTCTTTAGGCAGTCCTTTTCAGGCAATGGTTTAATATATTGTGACAGATCTTTTGTAAAGCCAAATCCTGGGGCCATAAATGGCACTAAGTGCAAATAATGTGATTAACAATTTCTGTACACATGAGGTGGCCATAATATGTATTTATTATTGCATCTTGCATACCAAGGGATATATTTATATAAAAAGGTTGTATCCAGGCTGATTCACCTGATTTCATTCAAACCTATTCAAAAGCCATCCTCCACCCGAGTGAGTTGCAGCATTTTTCAGTGCAGGATATGAAGGCTAGTGTTTACATATGAGAATAATTTTAGGCAAAAATTCTTACTTATAATTCTACAACATTGGGGGTCTCAGTAGTATTCCATAGTGTATCACTGATAAATCAACATTTTATATTTATACATTTTATGTCATAAGTTTGTGTGCTATAATGCATCAACCATCCAGCATGTGTTTAGGAACAATATGGCTACTAATAAGCAAAGTGGCAATTCACTGCCCCTAGTCCTTATTAAATGTACTCTGTTCTGCCTGTTCAGTGTCTCTTTAAAGCCAACTCTCTGTCCTTTATGAAGCCCCCCCAACTGCTGAGTTAACCACTTCAATACTGGGCACTTTCACCTCCTTCCTGCCCAGGCCTATTTTCAGCTTTCAGCGCTGTCACACTTTGAATGACAATTGCACGGTCATGCAACACTGTACACGAATGACATTTTTTATAATTTTTTTGAGACACCGCTTTCTTTTGGTGGCATTTAATCAACACTGGGTTTTTTTTTTTTTTGCTAAACATCCAAAAATGTGGAAAAGAGAAAAAGTTTTTCTTATAAAGTTGTGCAAATAAGTAATTTTTCTCCACTGATTGGCACTGCTGGGGCTACACTGATCATCGGGACACTGATGATCAGTGCCCTGATTATCATTGTAAATGTCCTCTGTCACACTTGCCAGCTATTGGCTGCCCTTTGATTGGACACAGCTGATTGCATGGTAAAGGGCCTCTGTGATTGGCCCTTTACCCCGTCTGTGAGCATCTATGCAATCAGAGTGCGCTGGATGGGCGCCCCAGGGTGGGGGGATGGAGCGTGGTTCGGGGAGGACACCCTCCTAGAACTGGACGACCGGACTGTAGCTGTCTTTTGGCTATAGCTGGTTGGAAAGTGGTTGTAAAGGCTCCTTCATGTTATACTTGCTCTGTGCAATTGTATTGCACTGATCGTCCTAAACCTCCTGTTCTGGGGTCCCCTGCAGGTGCTCCAGGCTCCTCCTCGTGTGTGCCACCATTTCAAGCTGCTTGCTATGGGGCACACGTGTGGGCTCGCTTCTGAGCTGGGCTGCATGCACCCATAGACGCATGGCTTGGCCCTGCTCCCTTCACAAAGGATGTGATTGACAGCAGCCAATTACTCCCTCTGCTGCCTCTGTGTCCTGTGAGGGGAGAGAGCAGCAGGCACAGCACTGGATTGTAAGAGGAATCATGAAATATTCAGTGCTTCCAGGTATAGGGAAGCCTATATGAGCTCCCTCCCATGGTGCATCGCTTTGGCCTAGTGGCCAGTCAGCAGGCCCAAACATTGTTATATAAAAGGTGGATATTAACCTTGCCTAAACTATGGCATAGTTCCAGCAGGGTTAGGAGTTATAGGGAAGGCGAGTATAAGTGAGTCAGGGGGTGGATTTCCAGGCAAAAAACAATTGTGTGGTTTTTGTTTTTTTTTTGTTGGTTTTTTTCACACTATTTTACGGTGTACACATTTTTTTAGTTATTTTTTTTTCTTTTTAGTGATGGCTCTCCTAGGTCCAGGTGGCTGCTCTGTTTGATTATAATTCTAGTTTCATTCATGCCAGTTACTACTCTCAACTCAGCTCTCATGCAATGAACAGATCCAGTCATTTTACCTCCCCTTTCCCCTTGTCCTTTCACAAAACACCTTGTATTCTGTGAACAGAATACATACTGTGAATGGATAAAGAGAGATCATGTGACCTACCTGTCCCTGCTCTTCACTTCTCCAACTACAGAGAGTCTTGTATTTTGTAAACAGGTCTTTTATGGTTTGGATAAAGGGAGAGGAAAGGATGGATAAACAGGATCCTTTCACTGCTTGAGAACCGTAGCGCTGGAAGTTTGACAGTAGTACCAAGAATATTGCCTTACACAACAGGCATCTGGAACTGACCTAGGAAAACCAATGTTGGAGGCAAGTTAGAAAATCCACGTAGCCTAGTTGAGTTTGGAACTAAAAGGAAAACTGCCAGGTAGGTCTTATGGCCATGCCACTGCCCCCCATAAAATTGGGCTTGTAAATGTGTCAGAAACACCAGAAAGTGAGATCCTTTTGGGGAGTCGGGGGCTCATGTTCTACCACTATAACATTGTTTATAAATATGGCATATAAATGGTAGATTGTTATAATCCTCAAATGGTTTTCACTCTTTTCTTCACACAGGATGACTCTAGCTCTGGAGCAGAGACTATGGCCCACAGAAAAAAGAAGAGAAGAACATGTAGTGGGATGGGCAATGGCGATATCACCACGCAGGATGACTGTGTGAGCAAAGAACGCAGCTCATCCAGGTGATACTGACAGCATAAACACTGGGGGAGAGACTGCTCCTGATCTCACGGGGGAGTGCTATCAAGTCCAACTTACCTTTGCTGCTGCTGGAATCTTGCAGAGAACATACTGTGCCACCATTTTATAGGAATGACAGAGACTTCAAGTTCAATTCTGGTTTTTAGCCCCTTTTTTCACATATGATAACAGAGGTTGAAAGGTTAAAGAGTTAAATAGAATGTCTTTTACAGTGAATATGGAACAGGTTCTTAAACTACAACATAAACCACATCTGCCTAAAGAAAATACAGTGCATGACAGGATGTGTGGCCTCAAAGTGGAAATGAAGACCCTTTATATGATTGATAAAACGGTTAAAGCTGTACATTGAATTCTGTACATCAAATTCTGCTGGCCTCTTCTGTACTGAAGACAGTTGATTTTCTTGGATGGAGAGTTTTACTTTTATGGTGCAGACAATAATACTTTTAATTTAGTTGCCTTCATGGGAAAACAAACCACCCACTACAAAATTGAGATAGAATGTTTGTTACGTTCAGCTGTTTTATTGGTTGTAGGCATATTAAAGTAGACCATGGCATCGGTGACTTTAAATAAAGTATAGTGTAGTAATAATGATGTCTAAAAGGTGTTTGTTGCATACCTTTTTGGTGTGTTTTTTTTTGTTTGTTTGTTTCACAGATTTTGTATTTAATTCATACAAGAAGAAAATCTCTTTCAAAAGCAGAAGAAAGCCTACAAATGCAGTACATTGGAGGAAAGCTGTCCCAGGATGAATCCTTGGGCTGGCGGGCATGACCACCTCATGAAAACATTAGCTGCTAATTATTTATCTTCATTTGTGAGTAACTGACCCCAAACAAGTGTGCAGCAAGTTAATTACCAGTGAACCGGAACCCATGATCATAGGTCTCATTTTGGGTTGGTGATGCATAAAAGACTGAGACAGCCAGGCATCCAGCATTTTAAGAGTGTTCGTGTCAGTCTATCCATTTATAGATACCAGGCTTGCCTTTGATAACTACAATAATATAACACAATTGAACATTACTATCCATTTTCTGTTACATCATTTGTAAACATGTCTAAAGAATGCCATGTGCTTTATCATTCACTTTCAGTCATGATCAACTTTAGTAATAGTGGGTTACTGCACTTTGGACGTCATTGCTGCTTTTTTGTATTGCCTTATTAAACAAGACCTTATGAGCATCACCCTAATCCAGAAAACAGAACAAACTATTTTTATCCATCTGAAAGGTGCCCGGTGCCACTTATATGAATGCATATTCTTATATTTGACACTAGTGGGTGAGTCTGGTTTCTTCAACTAATGACACCTCATTACAGAAAGAGGCAAAGCTTTACAGTCCACAAATCCATGTTACCAGCTCGTATGGTGACTGAAAGTCTCATTCATGAAGCAAGAATTGCTACTTGCATTCTAGTATGAGCAAGGGAAGGGTATTCATCATGACTTAAGTTGGAGCCAGAATTTCTTTCCAATAAGTTATCTGATTAATCAATGTTCTGCCTAATGACTAATTATTTTTTCTTGGCAAGCAGGTAGGTACAGGGCTGCCTGAAAAGTCTAAATCTCAAAGTGGCTGTGGGGAAAATGTGGAGTTTTTAGTAGGAGGATGTTGATGCCTTAAGCACCTCTTTATTGCCCTTTCTTGTTGCTATATTTGCCCTGATCCTTCAGTATATTGAAAGTTGGGGTAACAGAATAGTTTGCAAAAATGGCCATTGGGTACCTGGAAGAGGCCATACATTTTCTTGACCGACATTCTGGAACAGGACTTTAACCAGTTTCACATATCCAGCACCTATGTAGAAGAATAAACTTTCTCAGTCCAGGCATTTCAGCAGCTTTTTTGATTTATCTCCCCAAGAAATTATGGAATGTACATATACCTTCTAAGCAGACTCGACTACTCAAAATAAAAAAATGCTTTTTATACGTTAGGATAATCCCCGAGATTTTTCTGGACTGCCAAATAATTCCAGTTTAAACAAATCCAAGCTGTGGAAGTCTTCTTAAATTCTAGTTACACCAATGTATATCTTATACTACAGTCTGTGATCAATGTTAATTTAAATATTCTTTACTTCATTAATTTGTATGTTTTTTTTAAATGTTTTCTAACAAGAATAAAATGAATGGACTCATTTTAGAAATGTCGTTTTTTTTTTTTTTTTTTTTCCCCTCAAATGTTTTATTTACAGCTTAAAATCACCATTTCATCCACTTAATTTAGGTGTGTACAGTATGTGTAGCCACATTTTTTTAAATTTTAGTTTTTTTGTGTCCACTTCCTGTCCTGAAGATACACATGAAAATATGAGAAATTCCCTACAAAATGAGTGGAATTACTCAAATATATTGTCAGTGGAAAATGTGTTCCCATTGCAGGACTTCTGTTCTAGTGCCAACTTGGCAATTTTGGAATTCTCCATCTTTTTGTCTTTTGTGACAATGGTGAGCTACCAGGGGAGCTGAAGAGTTAATCTGCTTAATGGAAGCACAGACGGCAAGTTGACTGGGGTTATAATTCTTCCCTACTTCAAAAATAAGAAAACTTTAACATGTACCTGAAATTTGACATAATGTCAGCTTTCTGTGTTCTTCAGACTGTTTATAGGGATGACCTCATCAGGATCCAAGAAAAAGGGGATGGTAGGCACCAAGGTAAGTAGACCCCCAATTTTAAAATTAAACAATAAGGTGGTCCTCAAAGTCTATTACTAGGGCAGGCTGATTTATGTGAGTGGCCATAATTTGGGGTATTTGATCATTTTTTTGACCTTCTACACTTAGAGGTGCTTTTCCTTTGTTTTTATCTCCTCATCAGGATGCAGCTGCTCCTTCGTTGTTCTATCCCAAACACCAAAAATTGGAAAATCTATTAATTAAAGTACTGAAAGTAATGTTATGAAAAAAATTTGGCTTCAAAACTATCTTTCCGTTTAGACCTTTCCCCACAGTACCTTTTCTTCACCCTAAGATGTCCTCAGTTTTTCAGGTAGAATTACACCCAGCATCAATCAACGTGGGGATTTGAGGACATTCTGTAATTGCAGGTTGTCATAGGTCCTCCACTTGAGGGGGTGTTACAACGGCAACCTTCATTCAGAGTTGGTAATTAGAAATTGCAGCTAGCTTCATGTGAATGCTGCTTACTGTATTACTGAAGACTGTCCAGCCCAGAGAGGAGGATCCCGTGACATCATATCTTCAGCCTGAAGACATCTGGAAAATGTAAGTATAATACAACAAAGCAAACATCACTAATGCCCAGGGCTACAGGTAGGAGGAATAATTTGGGGAGGGTCCTGGATTAGAAATTGGGCTTTTAAAAACTAAAAACATGTTTATCATCACTCCCCTTTCAGAAATAACCTCACCATGAGTGCAAGCTGGTATTTTACATGGCAAGAGTGCTGTGAGTGTGCAGCACCCTGCCATGCTGATATGACTCACATGACCCTTAGCATTGAAGGGATCCCCCCCAAAAAAATAACCTTTCTAAAGCACTGGTGCCCAATATTCATAGACATCAGGCTCTTTGGAACCCAATGCCTATATTGGGGTGCCATGGAGAGGGGTTAGTGTGTCGTTACCTGTCTACACTCTCCCCATAGGGTACATGTGGAAGTTTGCCTCCCTCCCTAGGAATGGTTTTAGGGTTCCTTTTGCTCAGTGTTTTTAGTGTTACATACTGAGGTAATGATCCCATAGCAGAAAAAGTATTTTATTTTATTTTTTATCCTATTTGAACTATTGTGTGAGCCCTATATGTTGCCATGATTGTTCATTTACCATGATCTGTGATTGGCTTTGACCATGGGACACAATGATCACAGATTTTTCCCGTTGCATGCCTAAGAGGGCATACAGGATGTGGGTTCCTCTGAGGACGTCAATAGACGTCCTTCTGGCAATGCAAGCCCGTGTTGCAGCTGTCATTCGGCTATAGCGCGGGTGGGAGGTGGTTAAATGGCTTGAGCTGTTATACCAGGCTCCCACAGCTCCAATCCTGGTCAATGGTAGGGTCTCCAATTCCCTTTCCTCTATATAGGGGTACCCATTGTCTCTGTTGCTATATTCACTGGCTGTGGAGACTTTGGCAATTGTCATTAGAACACGTCCAGACATTAGAAGGCTACACTCAGGTCCGTTAGTGGAAACCATTAGCCTCTACTCAGACATGTTATTGTATCTGAAAGATGCAGGGTCCCCTTTGTCGGCTGCATTGCGCCTTAATAAATATTTTGGGGAATTCTCGGAGCTGCAAATTAACTGAGATAAATCCCAAATTCTCCTTCTAGTCCTAAGAGCCCCAACAGCTGCACAGGCCTCTCTACCCTTGGTGAGGGCTAGCCAGATCAGATATTTGGCTATCCAAGTCACTTGCTCCCCACAAGATTACGTTACACTTAACCTGGAACCCCTATACACAACACTCAAATCTAAAACACAGACATGGTCCCGCCTTTGTCTCAGTGTTATGGGACACAACTTAGAAAAAATGATACTGCTGCCCAAGCTCCCCTATATCCTTTGGCATGCCCCCCTGTATCTACCGCCCCGCACATTTTAAATAAATTTAAATCTATACTTAACTCTTTCAGTTGGGGTAACTCCCAGCACAAACTATCTTGGCAGGCCCAAAAAAAATAAAAAAAATAAAACTGAACTAGGGGGCACCGCTCTTCTGAAAGTTAATTTGTACTATCTAGCTGCTCAATTATCCAATTTTTTCCACTTGGACAAGGTAGATAACAAGAGTTTTATATTAATATTATCAACCACTCTCCAGCTAGTTATGCACCCCTTCCAAATACTTATGAGGATGTGAATGACCCCAGCCATGTGGGCAGTCGAAGGGGAATGTTGTAACATCACTGTAAAGTTTGGGAATTAGTGGCATATAAAACTAATGCCCCACCTATGCATGTCCATACCCCCTGTTTTATCCAGCAGAGTAGGGATGGGCTAGATGTTCGACTCGAACATCAGCTGATCGTTTGTACGTAAAACAAACATCTGTGGCGCTCGCGGCAAGTTCGCCCACCGAGGAGCTCCCCATAATGCACTGTGAGATTGCAGTGCACTGACTGCTGCTGATTGACCCTTCATGCTTTGGCCAATCACAGCGCAATGTGCTGTGAGAGCCATGATTGGCCAAGGGCACGGTGCCTTTGGCCAATCGTGGCTTGGGCTAAACCCACGCCCCACACTATAAGGCTGCTTACACGGTGACCATATGTAGTGTGTTGGAGTGGGATGGTGTAGGCAGGTAAGTTAGTGGATAGAGCGTGTAGTGCATGTGTGTGTATATATAGAGTGCAGGCAGTGTAGAATATATATTACGGTGTAGGGGTAGACAACCTTGGCCCTCCAGCTGTCGTGAAACTACAAGTTCCATCATGCCTCCACCTCTTGGAGTCATGCCTGTGATTTTCAGGGTCTTGCAATGTCTCGTGGGACTTGTAGTTTCACCACAGCTGGAGGGCCGAGGTTGCCTACCCCTGAGGTAATGTATATACTGCAGTGCAGAGTACAGTATATAATACAGTGTACTGCAATGTGAATAACACAGTATAGTGCAGTGTAGTGTGAATAACAGTGTTGTGGTGCTTTTTTTAATTTCATTAATCTTTATTTTTTTTCAGTATCAGGTTCTTTTGCTGCATTATTAGTACCCCCCCTTCTGTGTTGTAGGTGTTATTCCTTCTGCATCAGCACAGCAGTAGTATACCTTTTTTTTTTTTTTTTTTTTTTTTTTTTTTGTGACGCAGCAGCACTAAGAATATTTAGGGCATAATTGCTGTCCCCCTTTTGCGTCCCAGGTGTTTCTCTTTCTGCGTCAGCGGTGGTCCCCTTTTTTCTTAATTTTTTGGGGGGCTTTTTTAATTTTGTTTTTTTTTTTTTGTGTTTTTTTGTTTGTTTTATCAGCAGCAGCAAAAAAAAATTCCCCATAATTGCTGTTCCTTCTTCTGAGTCACAGATGGTCTTCCTTCTGCGTTACCACTGGTTTTTTTTTTTCTTTTTTTTTTGTCCTTTTCTTAATTTTTTTTTTTTTTTTTTACATTTTTGTTTTAGTTTTTTTGCAGTAGCAGCAGTGAAAAAAAATTCTCCACAATTGCTGCATCCTTATTTTCTTTATTAACCACTTGCCGACTGGCTCACGCACATTTACGTCGGCAAAGTGTTTCGTTATCACAAATCGACATACCCGTACGTCAGCTCCTTTAAGAGCAATAGCAGGCGTGCGCGCCCGCTGCACGGCAGGGGACCCGATGCGCGTGGCAGGCGGGTGCAATCGCCGCGGGCATGAGAGCCCGAATGGGAATTTGTGTATGTGAACACACAAATCCTCGTTTTGACAGCAGAGAAGACAGATCTGCTGTTTGTAGTAATTACGAACAGCGATGTGTCTCCTCCACTCAGTCCCACCCCCCCCACTGTTAGAAACATTCCCAAGGGAACACATTTAAAACATTCAATGGTCTCAAAAAAGTGTCTGGTCTGTCCGCCGCAATGTCACAGTCCCGCTAAAAATCGCAGATCACCGCCATTACTAATAACTAGAAAAGCTACAATTTCTCCCTTCGTCTTTCAGGACAGCACCTGGAGAGAGCGCAGCTCCACCCACTTTCCCAGGAAACACTGCAGTCAGTTTCTTTAAAGACCGGACACTTCCACCATGGCCTCAGTTGTAGTGTTTCCTCCGCCATGGTGGAAGCGCTGCAGGGAACCAGGGGTGTGCTGCGCTTTCTCCAGGTGGTGAAAGTATGGGCATACCGGATCGTTTTCTTCTTTTCCTAAGACAGCCCAGCATCCTCCCTGACGTGTGGGGGATTCTCCGGTGCCTCCTCCTCTTCATGCTCGGCGAGAGCCAGGCTGCGAGGGTCCCGCTCCTACAAACCGGTGGCAGGGCTTTGGAGTAGAGCGGCGTCTATTCCACGGGCCGCACGCCTTCCGGGTTCGGATGGCAAGCGCGTCATTTCCGACCGGGGGCGGGGCCTCGAGCGGCGCGACGCGGCTTCCGGTTCCGGCCGCTGGAACGCAGGAGGAGGGGGCGGTCTCCACGGCTGATTTCATTTCCGGCCCTCACAGCGGTGAGCGGCCCGGGAAAATCAAATAAAAGAGCACAAACGCCGCTGTGTGTCCTGTCAATAATGGAGGACGATCAGACGGCGGTGGCAGGAGCAGGAGCCACAACAATCAGCCAGGCTCAGGTAAGCAGGGATACTGGTCTCTGTCTTTACTCTATGGGCATTTATAATGTTTATATATTATCCCTTCCCTAAAAAAAAAAAAAAAAAAAAAAAGGGGAGCCTGCAGATCACTTGGTCCTGAGTACTAAAGGAGGGATAAGTGATTAATTATGTTTTAAGGTGGATCTGTGGGGTGATTCACCGGCTGTGGAACAGATCATAGGTGTTAAAGGGTTAACTTCCTTGGTGGTGTTTTTTTCTGTGTTCCTTTTTATACAGCATGTAAACTGTTGTTTGTGAAATATGGTTCAGCAATTGTCTTTTTTTCCCTTGGGATATTGCAGAAGGCTAAAGAAAAGACCAAGCATGTCTCCCCTATTGTTAAAAGGAAATGTCCCTCTTGTAAGGGGTTACTGAGGGATTCCTGGCCCAAAATATTATGCAAATCTTGCATTACGGACATAGTTAAGGAGGAGACAGCTCCTGCTAGTCCTGCAGCTCAGCAAAGCGAATTGCTAAGCTCTTTCAGGAAGGAACTGGCAGACACCTTTGAGTCCTTCAGGTCCTACCTAGATAGGCGTCCAACGGCGCATAGCAGTGTGGTGCCACATTCTCAATCCTCTGTTTCAGCATCCAGAGGGGGCAGCGACTCAGAGGAGGAGGAAAGTAACATTTTACTAAATTCGGATGAGGAAGCAGAAGAAGTAAATGAAGCTTCTTCTCCTTCTTCTAGGTACAAGTTATCCCTTGAGGAGGTAGATGATCTACTAAGAACAATTCATACTACCCTTAACATCACAGAGGATAAGGCTCAGCTATCCCTACACGATAAGATGTTCCAAGGCCTCGGGGAGGAAAAACGCAGGGTTTTTCCTGTACATAAATTCCTATCAGAGACCATTAAGAGGGAGTGGAAGGATCCAGAGAGAGCCCCCTTCTTTTCTAAATCCCTCAAGCGAAGGTTTCCGTTTGATGAGGATAGCTCGCATATTTGGAATAAAAAGCCAAGACTGGACGCAGCTTTTTCCCAGGTATCTAGGAATACTGACCTGGCCTTTGAGGACATGGGTATCCTTAAAGATACCATGGACAAAAAGGCAGACTCCCTATTAAGGAAGGCATGGGATTCTTCTTCAGCAAATTTGAAGCCTGCCATGGCCTCAACGGTGGTAGCCAGAAATCTGGAACACTGGCTGGAGCAGCTGAAAGTCCACATTGAGGCAGGGACGCCTCGTAAGGATCTGCTAGATACGCTCCCGGTGTTATCAAAGGTGGTAGGGTATATAGCAGATGCCTCAGCGGAGTCAATCAGGATGTCAGCCAGATCCACAGCTCTGATAAACTCAGCTCGCAGGGCGTTATGGGTCAAGACATGGACAGGGGATACTGCTTCAAAGACAAAACTATGCGGTTTACCCTTTGAAGGTGATCTAGTGTTTGGCCCTGGGCTGGAAGCTATTCTTGACAGAACAGCTGACAAAAAGAAGGCTTTCCCTATAAAGAAGAAGGTACTTCCGCAAGGCAAAAAAAATTTTCGTGCTTTTCGGAAAACCCCAGATACCAAAGAGGCAGGCTACAAAAGGCCTTGGAAGTCTCAAAGAGGGAGGGGTAAGTCAGGAGTACTTTTTCGCCCCCCAACCACAACCCCAAAAACCCAGTGACGGTCACCCAACTGTGGGAGCAAGGTTACAGACCTTCTTTTTACAGTGGAAGACTATAACAAGCAGCCAGTTTATCCTCAAGACCATCTTGGAGGGTTACAGGCTGGAATTTTCTCAACCTCCTCCTGTGCGTTTTTACATAACCCAGGCTCCCCGAGACTCAGAAAAGTCACTAGCAATGACAGCTATCCTGAAGGACTTGATGCTACAAAAGGTGATCGTGAACGTGCCCCCCGGGGAATTAGAACAGGGGTGCTATTCACACATATTTCTTGTGAAGAAACCGTCGGGAAAATTCAGGCTCATCCTGAACCTGAAGATTCTAAACAAGACTATCAGGTACAAGAAGTTCAGGATGGACACAATATTTTCAGTGAAGAATCTCCTGACCCCGGGATGTTTTATGGCTTCCATAGACCTGAGAGATGCATACTTACATGTACCAGTAGCATCAACATCTCAGAAACACCTAAGGTTTGCGATAAAACTGGGGGAATCTACCCTTCATCTCCAGTTCAGAGCTCTCCCTTTCGGGCTGTCATCCTCTCCGAGGATTTTTACAAAAATCCTGGCGGAGGCTTTGGCCCCACTCAGAGTAGAGGGGGTATCAGTCCTGCCCTATCTAGACGATCTACTAATTTTTGCCAAAACAAGGGACCTGTTAGTGAGAGATCTGGAAAAGACAATGAGACACCTGGTGGGTCTAGGATGGATAATCAACGAGGAGAAATCAAACTTGATTCCATCTCAGACCATACTATTCTTGGGCTACACGATAGATTCCATCCAGGAGAAAATTTTTCTCCCCGAAGGGAAGAGGGAGAAGCTTCAGGGGGCAGTGAAGAAGACGCAGACAAATATGCCAATCTCCATAAGAGCAGCTATGTCGGTCTTAGGGCTACTCACTGCGACTATTCCAGCGGTGCAGTGGGCACGTCTACATGCAAGGGAGCTCCAGCAGACAATTTTAACGAGTTGGTCCTATGGAGAGTCCCTAGAAAAATTAATAAGCATACCTGCGCGGGTTCAGAGGAAGCTTTGGTGGTGGAGAAATCACTCAAACCTGAACAGGGGTCTGCTCTGGAGTTTTCCTTTGCAGAAAAGATTAACAACAGACGCAAGTTCCTGGGGTTGGGGCGCCCACCTGGACGAGCAGATGGCTCAGGGGAGTTGGACAGACTGGGAAGCCAGAAAGTCCTCCAATTGGAGAGAGCTGAGGGCTATTCTCTTGGGTCTATGGGCCTTCGAAAGAACAGTCCAGGGCCATCATGTTCAGGTCCTATCGGACAATGCCACAGCGGTGGCTTATATATCAAGGCAGGGAGGAACAAGGAGCAGGGCTCTGCTATCCTTGGCACTCCAGATTCTAGCCTGGGCAGAAAACAGGCTAAACTCCATAACAGCGATACATCTGAAGGGAGATTTAAACCTTCTAGCAGACTTTCTGAGCAGAGAAAGAATACTGGAAGCAGAATGGAGTCTGAATGTAGAGACTTTCCAACAACTAACAGAAAGATGGGGAGTGCCCCAAATAGATCTTTTCGCATCCCAAAAGAATGCAAAAGTAGAGGCCTTCTTCTCACTGAACAGGCAGGATCAGGCAGAGGGATTGGATGCATTAGCGCAGCCATGGAAATTCCAGTTGTGCTACGCCTTTCCCCCCTTTCAGATGATCCCCTTGGTCTTAAGAAAGCTACAGAAAGAGAACACGACTATGATTCTGGTGGCTCCTTTCTGGCCCAAACGGGCTTGGTTCGCAACAATACAGGGGATGGCGGTGGAACCTTATTGGGAGCTTCCGCTTCGGAAGGACCTCCTAACGCAGGGCCCCCTTCATCACCCAAATACCCAGCATCTCAGGTTGACAGGTTGGTTACTGAGGAGCAGATGTTAAAGAATAAGGGCTTTTCAGATAAACTGGTCTCTACCCTGCTGAATAGTCGTAAGGAGGTTACCAGGGCCATCTACTTCAAAACGTGGAAGCGATTTAATAGCTGGTGTGCGACTAGGATACTTTCGCCACAGGAAATTGCTCCAGTGCTAGAGTTTCTCCATGAGGGAATGGAGATGGGGTTGGCAGCTAGCACCCTAAAAGTGCAGGTAGCTGCATTATCGGTTTTCCTTGAGAGACAATTATCAAGGGAGCCGCTTTTTATTAGGTTTTTCAAGGCATTGGCCAGAGCTAGGCCAATACCTTTCAAGTTTTTTCCTAGATGGGACCTGTCTGTGGTTCTGCGGGGTCTAATCAAAGGGCCTTTTGAACCTCCAGAGGAAGCATCAATCAGGCTATGGTCGTTAAAGATAGTCCTGTTAGTAGCAGTAACTTCAGCTAGGAGAGTAAGCGAGTTACAAGCTCTTTCCATAAGAGAACCCTTTTGTTATATTTTTCCAGACCGGGTAGTGCTAAAAACTGACCCGGGTTTCTTGCCAAAGGTGGCATCAGCATTTCATAGGGAACAAGAGATAATTCTCCCTACCTTTTGTCCTAACCCGTCCAGTGCTAAGGAGAGGTCTTTCCATTCCCTGGACGTGAGAAGGTGTTTATTACACTATATAGAGATAACGAAAGATTTTAGAAGATCAGATTCGCTCTTTGTTCTCTTCTCTGGTCCACGGAAGGGGTATAGAGCATCCAAAAGCACCATAGGTAGATGGCTCAGAATGGCCATCAGCGAAGCTTATAAAGCTTCAGGAGCAGAGCCCCCTAAGGGGGTAGTAGCCCATTCAACAAGAGCAGTAGCAACGTCCTGGGCAGAGAGGGCAGGGGCTTCCCCGGGTCGGATCTGTAAAGCGGCCACGTGGACAAGTTTCTCCACCTTCACCCGCCACTACAGGTTGGACTTGCTATCAGCAGCGGAACAATCGTTTGGCAGGAAGGTCCTGCAGGCGGTGGTCCCACCCTAGAGTAAGTACTCTTTTATCATCTCCAGGTGCTGTCCTGAAAGACGAAGGGAGAAAACCCTAGTTAGACTTACCGGTAACGGTATTTCTACGAGTCTTTCAGGACAGCGCCGATGACCCGCCCTAAGTTTTGAGGTTGTAAGATGTGTTATTGCTGTGTTCTGCTTATCTAATTTCAGCATGGCTGGAGGTACTCTATGAACAACTGAGGCCATGGTGGAAGTGTCCGGTCTTTAAAGAAACTGACTGCAGTGTTTCCTGGGAAAGTGGGTGGAGCTGCGCTCTCTCCAGGTGCTGTCCTGAAAGACTCGTAGAAATACCGTTACCGGTAAGTCTAACTAGGGTTTTCTGGGGAAATTGTGTGATGTGTTCTTGCCTCTACAACTGGTGTGGGCGGAGTAACTGGGTGGAGTGGCTTGAGTAACTGAAAAGTGTTAAAAAGCTTAATATTTTAAAAAGTATAAATAGTAGTAAAAAAGTTGAAGTCCCATCATTAGCTGAAAGAGCTGAACATTTTTTTCAAAAGATTTAAAAAAAAAAAAAAAAAAAAAAACTTTTGAAAAAAAAAATCATCTTTGAAAAAATATAAAAATCTTTTTTAAAAAAATTAAATTTTTTTTTTTTCGTTTTTTTTTTTTTTTTTTTTTTTTTTTTTTTTTTTTTCCATGGGGTGGTCATAATGTTTTGGCTGATCATGGCGGGGTCATAATGTCAGCTTTTGTCACCTCCCACTCTAGTTTTGAACATTTCGCCATTCATTCCTATGGGACCAATTTAGTTGCAAAAACGATATTTCATGAACCATTCGGCGAAACGTTCCACAAAGTAGTAGCACACCAATTAACCACTTGACGACCGCCTCACGCCGATGTACGTCGGCAAAGTGGCACGGACAGGCAAAATCACGTACAGGGTACGTGATTTGCCTTCCGCGGGTGGGGGGTCCGATCGGACCCCCCCCCCGGTGCCCGAGGCGGTCGTCGTTTGTCCAGCGGCGATCGGTGATGAGGGGGAGACCATCCGTTCGTGGCCCCCCCCTCGCGATCGCCGCCGGCCAATGGAATCATTCCTTTGCTGCTGTATGCTAAACAGCAGCAAAGGAAATGATGTCATCTCTCCTCGGCTCGGTAATTTCCGTTCCGGCCCGAGGAGAGAAGACTTCACTGTGAGTGCACCAAACACTACACACACAGTAGAACATGCCAGGCACACAAATCACCCCGATCCCCCCCCGATCGCCCCCCGATCCCCCCCCAATCACCCCCCCCCCCCCTGTCACAAACTGACACCAGCAGTTTTTTTGTTTTTTTGTTTTTTTTTTTTTCTGATTACTGCATAGTGTCAGTTTGTGACAGTGACAGTGTTGGGACAGTGAGTATTACCCCCCTTTAGGTCTAGGATACCCCCCTAACCCCCCCTAATAAAGTTTTAACCCCTTGATCACCCCCTGTCACCAGTGTCGCTAAGCGATCATTTTTCTGATCGCTGTATTAGTGTCGCTGGTGACGCTAGTTAGTGAGGTAAATATTTAGGTTCGCCGTCAGCGTTTTATAGCGTCAGGGACCCCCATATACTACCTAATAAATGTTTTAACCCCTTGATTGCCCCCTAGTTAACCCTTTCACCACTGATCACCGTATAACCGTTACGGTTGACGCTGGTTAGTTTGTTTATTTTTTATAGTGTCAGGGCACCCGCCGTTTATTACCGAATAAAGGTTTAGCCCCCCGATCGCCCGGCGGTGATATGCGTCGCCCCAGGAAGCGTCAGATTAGCGCCAGTACCGCTAACACCCACGCACGCAGCATGCGCCTCCCTTAGTGGTATAGTATCTGATCGCATCAATATCTGATCCGATCAGATCTATACTAGCGTCACCAGCAGTTTAGGGTTCCCGAAAACGCAGTGTTAGCGGGATCAGCCCAGATACCCGCTAGCACCTGCGTTTTGTGCCTCCGCCCGGCCCAGCCCAGCCCACCCAAGTGCAGTATCGATCGATCACTGTCACTTACAAAACACTAAACGCATAACTGCAGCGTTCGCAGAGTCAGTCCTGATCCCTGCGATCGCTAACAGTTTTTTTGGTAGCATTTTGGTGAACTGGCAAGCACCAGCCCCAAGCAGCGTCAGGTTAGCGCCAGTACCGCTAACACCCACGCACGCAGCATACGCCTCCCTTAGTGGTATAGTATCTGAACGGATCAATATCTGATCCGATCAGATCTATACTAGCGTCCCCAGCAGTTTAGGGTTCCCAAAAACGCAGTGTTAGCGGGATCAGCCCAGATACCTGCTAGCACCTGCGTTTTGCCCCTCCGCCCAGGCGAGCCCAGCCCACCCAAGTGCAGTATCGATCGATCACTGACACTTACAAAACACTAAACGCATAACTGCAGCGTTCACAGAGTCAGGCCTGATCCCTGCGATCGCTAACAGTTTTTTTGGTAGTATTTTGGTGAACTGGCAAGCACCAGCCCCAGGCAGCGTCAGATTAGCGCCAGTACCGCTAACACCCACGCACGCACCGTACACCTCCCTTAGTGGTATAGTATCTGATCGCATCAATATCTGATCCGATCAGATCTATACTAGCGTCACCAGCAGTTTAGGGTTCCCAAAAACGCAGTGTTAGCGGGATCAGCCCAGATACCTGCTAGCACCTGCGTTTTGCCCCTCCGCCCGGCCCGGCCCAGCCCACCCAAGTGCAGTATCGATCGATCACTGTCACTTACAAAACACTAAACGCATAACTGCAGCGTTCGCAGAGTCAGGCCTGATCCCTGCAATCGCTAACAGTTTTTTGGTAGCGTTTTGGTGAACTGGCAAGCGCCAGCGGCCTAGTACACCCCGGTCATAGTCAAACCAGCACTGCAGTAACACGTGGTGACGTGGCGAGTCCCATAAGTGCAGTTCAAGCTGGTGAGGTGGCAAGCACAAGTAGTGTCCCGCCGCCACCAAAAAGACAAACACAGGCCCGTCGTGCCCATAGTGCCCTTCCTGCTGCATTCGCCAATCCTAATTGGGAACCCACCGCTTCTGCAGCGCCCGTACTTCCCCCATTCACATCCCCAACCAAATGCAGTCGGCTGCATGAGAGGCATTTTTATGTCCTCCCGAGTACCCCTACCCAACGAACCCCCCAAAAAAGATGTCGTGTCTGCAGCAAGCGCGGATATAGGCGTGACACCCGCTATTATTGTCCCTCCTGTCCTGACAATCCTGGTCTTTGCATTGGTGAATGTTTTGAACGCTACCATTCACTAGTTGAGTATTAGCGTAGGGTACAGCATTGCACAGACTAGGCGCCATTTCACAGGGTCTCCCAAGATGCCATCGCATTTTGAGAGACCCGAACCTAGAACCGGTTACCGTTATAAAAGTTAGTTACAAAAAAAGTGTAAAAAAAAAAAAAAATATGAAATAAAAAAAAATAGTTGTTGTTTTATTGTTCTCTCTCTCTCTATTCCCTCTCTCTATTGTTCTGCTCTTTTTTACTGTATTCTATTCTGCAATGTTTTATTGTTATTGTTATTGTTATTGTTATTATGTTTTATCATGTTTGTTTTTCAGGTGTGTAATTATTTACACTTTACTGTGCTTTATTGTTAACCATTGTTAACCATTTTTTTGTCTTCAGGTACGCCATTCACGACTTTGAGTGGTTATACCAGAATGATGCCTGCAGGTTTAGGTATCATCTTGGTATCATTCTTTTCAGCCAGCGGTCGGCTTTCATGTAAAAGCAATCCTAGCGGCTAATTAGCCTCTAGACTGCTTTTACAAGCCGTGGGAGGGAATGCCCCCCCCCCCCCCACCGTCTTCCGTGTTTTTCTCTGGCTCTCCTGTCTCAACAGGGAACCTGAGAATGCAGCCGGTGATTCAGCCAGCTGACCATAGAGCTGATCAGAGACCAGAGTGGCTCCAAACATCTCTATGGCCTAAGAAACCGGAAGCTACGAGTATTTCATGACTTAGATTTCGCCGGATGTAAATAGCGCCATTGGGAAATTGGGGAAGCATTTTATCACACCGATCTTGGTGTGGTCAGATGCTTTGAGGGCAGAGGAGAGATCTAGGGTCTAATAGACCACAATTTTTTCAAAAAAGAGTACCTGTCGCTACCTATTGCTATCATAGGGGATATTTACATTCCCCGAGATAACAATAAAAATGATTAAAAAAAAAAATATGAAAGGAACAGTTTAAAAGTAAGATTAAAAAAGCAAAAAAATAATAAAGAAAAAAAAAAAAAAACACCCCTGTCGCCCCCTGCTCTCGCGCTAAGGCGAACGCAAGCGGCGGTCTGTCGTCAAACGTAAACAGCAATTGCACCATGCATGTGAGGTATCACCGCGAAGGTCAGATCGAGTGCAGTAATTTTTCCAGTAGACCTCCTCTGTAAATCTAAAGTGGTAACCTGTAAAGGCTTTTGAAGGCTTTTAAACATGTATTTATTTTGTTGCCACTGCACGTTTTTGCGCAATTTTAAAACATGTCATGTTTGGTATCCATGTACTCGGCCTAAGATCATCTTTTTTATTTCATCAAACATTTGGGCAATATAGCGTGTTTTAGTGCATTAAAATTAAAAAAAGTGTGTTTTTTCCCCAAAAAATGCGTTTGAAAAATCGCTGCGCAATTACTGTGTGAAAAAAAAAAATGAAACACCCACCATTTTAATCTGTAGGGCATTTGTTTAAAAAAATATATAATGTTTGGGGGTTCAAAGTAATTTTTTTGCAAAAAAAAAAAACTTTTTCATGTAAACAATAAGTGTCAGAAAGGGCTTTGTCTTCAAGTGGTTAGAAGAGTGGGTGATGTGTGACATAAGCTTCTAAATGTTGTGCATAAAATGCCAGGACAGTTCAAAACCCCCCCAAATGACCCCATTTTGGAAAGTAGACACCCCAAGCTATTTGCTGAGAGGCATGTCGAGTCCATGGAATATTTTATATTGCGACACAAGTTGCGGGAAAGAGACAAATTTTTTTTTTTATTTTTTTTTGTTTTGCACAAAGTTGTCACTAAATGATATATTGCTCAAACATGCCATGGAAATATGTGAAATTACACCCCAAAATACATTCTGCTGCTTCTCCTGAGTACGGGGATACCACATGTGTGAGACTTTTTGGGAGCCTAGCCGCGTATGGGACCCCGAAAACCAAGCACCGCCTTCAGGATTTCTAAGGGTGTAAATTTTTGCTTTCACTCTTCACTGCCTATCACAGTTTCGGAGGCCATGGAATGCCCAGGTGGCACAAAACCCCCCCAAATGACCCCATTTTGGAAAGTAGACACCCCAAGCTATTTGCTGAGAGGTATAGTGAGTATTTTGCAGACCTCACTTTTTGTCACAGTTTTGAAAATTGAAAAAAGAAAAAAAAAAATGTTTTTTCTTGTCTTTCTTCATTTTCAAAAACAAATGAGAGCTACAAAATACTCACCATGCCTTTCAGCAAATAGCTTGGGGTGTCTACTTTCCAAAATGGGGTCATTTGGGGGGGTTTTGTGCCACCTTGGCATTCCATGGCCTCCGAAACTGTGATAGGCAGTAAAGAGTGAAATCAAAAATTTTCACCCTTAGAAATCCTGAAGGCAGTGATTGGTTTTCGGGGTCCAGTACGCGGCTAGGCTCCCAAAAAGTCCCACACATGTGGTATCCCCATACTCAGGAGAAGCAGCTAAATGTATTTTGGGGTGCAATTCCACATATGCCCATGGCCTGTGTGAGCAATATATAATTTAGTGACAACTTTATGGAAAAAAAAAAAAAAAAAAAAAGTGTCACTTTCCCGCAACTTGTGTCAAAATATAAAATATTCCATGGACTCAATATGCCTCTCAGCAAATAGCTTGGGGTGTCTACTTTCCAAAATGGGGTCATTTTGGGGGGTTTTGTGCCACCTGGGCATTCCATGGCCTCCGAAACTGTGATAGGCAGTGAAGAGTGAAAGCAAAAATTTACACCCTTAGAAATCCTGAAGGCGGTGATTGGTTTTCGGGGCCCCGTACGCGGCTAGGCTCCCAAAAAGTCCCACACATGTGGTATCCCCATACTCAGGAGAAGCAGCTAAATGTATTTTGGGGTGCAATTCCACATAGGCCCATGGCCTGTGTGAGCAATATATCATTTAGTGACGACTTTTTGTAAATTTTTTTTTTTTTTTTTTTTTTTTGTCATTTTTCAATCACTTGGGACAAAAAAAATAAATATTCAATGGGTTCAACATGCCTCTCAGCAATTTCCTTGGGGTGTCTACTTTCCAAAATGGGGTCATTTGGGGGGGTTTTGTACTGCCCTGCCATTTTAGCACCTCAAGAAATGACATAGGCAGTCATAAACTAAAAGCTGTGTAAATTCCAGAAAATGTACCCTAGTTTGTAGACGCTATAACTTTTGCGCAAACCAATAAATATACGCTTATTGACATTTTTTTTACCAAAGACATGTGGCCGAATACATTTTGGCCTAAATGTATGACTAAAATTTAGTTTATTGGATTTTTTTTATAACAAAAAGTAGAAAATATCATTTTTTTTCAAAATTTTCGGTCTTTTTCCGTTTATAGCGCAAAAAATAAAAACCGCAGAGGTGATCAAATACCATCAAAAGAAAGCTCTATTTGTGGGAAGAAAAGGACGCAAATTTCGTTTGGGTACAGCATTGCATGACCGCGCAATTAGCAGTTAAAGCGACGCAGTGCCAAATTGGAAAAAGACCTCTGGTCCTTAGGCAGCATAATGGTCCGGGGCTCAAGTGGTTAAATGACATTGATTCCGGATTCACACTGGTATTTTTCAGCTTTTGTAATATCATAAAAAATACTGCGCTATCCCACATGTGAAAATGATCCCCATGTGTTTAGTGAAAACAAACATAACAAACAAAACCAAACAAAAAATAAAATAAAAAATGCTGCTGCAACCTTAAATGTGAGACAACCCCCACCTTACTAACTGTACAAAAAATAGGCTGCGCTGCTAATAAATGAGCGTGATCATATTGAATACAGTCACCTTGGTGACAAATGAACATAAGTAAAATATTTCATAACAATAGAATGTGACCAAAATGATAGAAAATGCAATATTAAAAAAAGCATAAATCGCATGCAGAAATGGTGAGTGAAAAATTCAGTGATCAGAACAATTGAATCGAGTCCATATAATCAGAAAATAAAATAAACAAAAATTCTTGTGGGTGCAGAAAATTGTTGGATAGAGGGAGAAAGACACCCTTCCTTCAAATGATGTAAAAAGGTCATCTCCGTAGGGAGCGTGGTGTTAAAGGGAGTTCCTCCACCTCAAGTAGGTAAGCCCCTTACCAGATCCAAAGATCTCCTGTCAGAGAGATCATGCACGCAAGTGGCTGTGTCCCCTAGCCACTGGGTCTCTGTCAGTGCGTATATCACAAGCCACCTCTCCAGGGAATCAGCCTAAAGATGATGTATCCGCTCACAATCCATAGATAAATGTAAAGAAAAATGCTCCATAGCGTGATACAGTTAAAAGCCACTTTATTAAATAAAAGAAAAGCACTTACACAATGTGCAGTAAAAGATCGCCTCTAAAATCAATATTGCGCCGGCCGGCTTCAGCTGCTGCCCGTTCCTTCCGGCTTCAGCGTGGTATGGTGGTGACGTCAGCACGCCGCTCCTCCCTACGCTGTTTCGACAAATCTGTCTTCTTCCTGGGGTACGGGCGGCGTGCTGACACACCACCTATATGGGAACTCGAACAAAGGAACGCCCCCTTCTGTGATCAGGGCGTCCGAGGCCACCGCCGCCATCTTTGTATAGGGCAAGCGGGACCTATATGTTATTGATTGAAAAAAATATATAGTCACAGTAAGGACAAAATGGAATAAAAAAGGACAAATAAGACTATACATTCTATTGTTGCCAATAGCGTGCAAGCCACAATAATACCCTGGATGTCAGAGGGATTCAAAAATTCAGATCGGAATGTACCGCATCTGATATTAATGCATAATAAAAAAGAATAAAAAATAGAAATAAAAAAATTGTATATTAAATGATAAAAAGAGTTTGAAGAAATATTATAAAAAATCATCAAATTATTAGCATGTAAGGGTGCCCTAGTGGCCTGATGTTGTCATTGATTGAGGCTGGAAGTTGGTAATTTCACCATTAGTTTGGCCAACTTATTTATGGCCAAGTGGGAGGAGGACATCATCTACAAAGACCGGAATCCCCACCTCAAGTTTTGGGCCAGGTATATAGATGATGTCCTCCTCCTATGGGATGGGTCCACCTCCCAGCTTGAGGACTTCTTCTCCGTAATCAATGACAACAATAGGGGGATAAGGTTTGTCCACGAAAGCAGCTATGAGAGGATCAATTTTCTTGATCTCACCATCTCTAAGGAGGGTGATATGTTTACAACAATTTCCTTTTTTAAGAAAACGGATCGGAACTCCTTCATTCCTATTGGGAGTTGCCATCATGATCCATGGCTTAAATCCATTCCGAAGAGCCAGTTTACTAGAATGAGGCGCAATTGCACTGACATTAGAGACTACAGGATACAGGCTGATACCATATCCAAAAGATTGGAGGAAAAAGGATACGATAAAGAACTTCTAGTTAAAACCAAGCAACAAGTTGAAGCCCTTGACAGAGCCTCACTACTGAATGAGGCCCCCGGAGTCAACTTGGGGGGACCATCATTACCGTTTATTACGGGCTTTTCCACTCAACATTATCAGATCACAAGGATCTTGCGAAAACACTGGCACCTCCTAGAGAATGATAGGATCATTAAGACAATCTTGCCTAACAAACCACAGATTGTATTCAGGGGGGTCCCCTCGTTACGGGACAGAATTGCCCCTAACGCAGTGGACCCGCCCACTCAAAAGGTATCCTTTTTCCAGAACTTATCTGGTTACCATCAATGTCGAAGATGTCAGATATGTTCACTCAACAAGAGTAAACAGAGAAAAACAGAATCTTTTGTATCCTCCAGTACTTCTAGGATCTATAAAATTGAGCCTTTTGTCACTTGTAGTACTAAAGGGGTGGTGTATCTATTGCAATGCCCTTGTGGGCTGCAATATATAGGCCGTACTAAACGCCCCATGCAGGTCCGCTTAGGAGAGCATATCACCAATATTAAGAATGGATATCAATACCATTCGGTATCAAAACACTATGCTTTACATCACAATAGGAATCCTGCTAACACTTTTTATTTCTGGGGATAGACAGGTACAATGCTCACTGGAGGGGTGGATCCTTAGTCAGAGAATTGTCCAGATTGGAAATGACTTGGATCCATCGTGTCCGGTGTTACACCCCCTATGGTTTAAATATAGACACCGATGTGAACGCTTTCATTGATAATGGTTAATTTTTTATGTTTGTGGCCTTCATCTGAGATCATGGTGTCCGGAGGTGGGCTAATAAGGTATGGGAAAAGAAACCCCCCATAAAAAAAAAAAAAAAAAAAAATTTCCCTTTTTTTTCCTGTCAATTAATTTACTCTTTATTAATGAATTTTTTGAGCACAATGGAGATACACTTTTATAGAATACCATTCCTTATATTCATTTTATATTTAGGTTTTCATATGGTATCCTAAAATTAATTCTTCCTTGAATTTCATGTTCCATTTTTACATAGATGGATCACTACGTGTTATGGAAATGATTTAGGCTCCAATCGAGCCCAAGGTTATCTGCTGCTGTCTCTAATTTGAAAAGTGTGGATATGCATGCATATAAAAGTAAACACTCTGAGACACGCTCAGAACTGCTAACTCATTACACTTGTGATTTATTCAAGGCGGTGTTAATGTTTTATACACACAAATACGTCATTGCTATGTTAGTCTAATAGGTACATCTCATTGGTTAAGATAAAAAAGAAGATGGATAATTTTCATAACGAGGTTTGGCTCTCTTTGGTCTTATCTCCAGTTCCGCGTTCTTTTGATGTGTGGGAGGTAGGGGGTACACGCCATCTTGAGAAAATATAGGAACAGAGCAAATCTGTATACTTATATAATGAGTAAGGAGAAAAATATGTATGCACATAAGAAAATAGACATTTTCAGATTACTATTATTATTATCTACATCACATTCCTTCACAATCCCCCCTAAAATGACTATTTTCTCTTTTCTGTCCCTAATACTAAAGGTCCTACTTTGGCCTGGCCCTTCTCCTCAGCAACTCTTTTAGGCTGTATATAGAATTGGGCAGCAACTGTTCACTTCCCTCCTCGATACAGCTGGAGAGGTGCAGTCAGGCGCTATCTATCCCTATAACCCTTTAGGATTGTGAGGTTATGGACAGGGAGTGACTGTAGAGGAGTGAAGGGTTTGTCATCTTCCATCATAAGGGGGTCCTCTTCTTCTTGGTGGAGAAATGTAGGTGTGCTATTGTCTACAGCCTTGCTCATTAACTTTTTACAAAAGGTAGAACACAGCATACAATCAGGGCTAAAAGGACCAGGATTATTAATACCGTTACCCGTATCTGAGCGAGCACCTTCTGCCACCCACTCATCCAGCTAAAATATTGGTCCCATGGGTCTGTGATACCGGAGTTCTTCTTCAACTCTAGTGACAGATCTTCTTCTAATTTCTTTATAGCTAAAGTAACCTTACCATTTGGGCCAGTATTATCAGGAATGTATGTACAACAGGTTCCCGTTTTTTCCTATGATTTTACAAAACACCTCCTTTCCCAGCTAGCACCATGTCTAAGGCCATCCGGTCCTGGAATGTCATGTAGGAAGTGGGGGCTAACTGGTCAGCAATTCCCTGGAGGGCATTTTTAGTGTAATTTACAAATCTCTGTTGGTTATAATATGTGTAGTGTCAGGTCACCTAGAGGCTGGGTGACAGATGCACACCGTTGGGATCAGGAGTGCACCGCAAGGTAGTGGACCCTAGCACTGACTGCTGCGGATTGTACCTTGGGAGGTTCAGGAAGCAGGTCTACTGGATCACTGACACAGATCCCACTGGGAGCTAGAACATAGATTCCCCAGGGCGCGGAGTCTAAGAGCCAGCAGGTGTTCACCAGAGCCTCTAGTGGTGAGGGTGGACTGCGCTGCAGTCTGGCTCCAGGTCGCGGTCCCCAGGGTCTCACAGCTCACGCTCACGGTAGACTACAGAAGATGAGGAAGGAGGCGGCTGGCTGGAACATCAGGGTCACAGGCAAACAGGGATGGCCGGGAACAGGCCAAAGTCGGTAACAGAAATCATATGTAGGAAACACAGCAAGTACACACAGAGGCTAACACACAGTGGTTGATCAGCACTGCTGGCTTGCAGTGCACAGGTTAATATAGGGTTCCCTGATAGGGCCTGGGGTGGGGCCATGCTTAGAGGAGAGGTTACAAAAGCAGTCAGGTGAGGGTCAGCTGGTCTCTAGAGATGAACACATGGAGACAGGTATGCTGATCGACAAACTCTATTGTATAACCATGACATGTAGTTAATCCAATCTACATTCTTGCTGACAGTTGTTATGGGGATCAAAGACTCAAAACCAGCTTTTACCTGATCCCTGCCTTTAAACTCATCAGGGACCCCCCTTGTAACCCCTATGACATGTATGTATACATGAGGATCAAAGCTTCCGGAGAGAGCTGCTCGCTTCCTCCTCTGACTGTGTGCTGGGTCAGTGTATGTATCAGGGGTATCTTTGGTTAGGATATGGGGCTTTCTATTTTCATCTTTTTTGTCTAATGCACTCTGTGGTCGCCCAGTCTGGCCCTGTGTTCCAACCCACTGGCCCCCACAGAAGCCACAACTCTGTCCCCAGTAACTGTCTGTGTGGCATACATATATGTCCTTACCGTCAGGGATATCACTGTACCAATGGCATCACCATGAAGGGTCAAACGGACAAGGTACTATGTCACAGTAATCTAAGGTAAAGGTGGTCACATGTGTACCTGAAGAGTTACACCAAAACGTAATTATGTTATCATTTTTGTGATGGCCACCTCCTGGGCCCCTCCCCCCTAGATCAAACAGAAAAAGGATATGCAGCGCCCGAAAACACTCTCTCCTGCAGTGATAAGCGTGCATTCAGGTGTTCTTCCTGGCCAACTTGACTGAGGTGGCTGTGGTCACCAAAACTTGGAATGGACCATCATATCTTGGTTCAAGGATCTCCAGACAGTAGTTGGTGTGTTCCTGTATCTAATTCAGGATCTGGAATGGAAGAAAACACCTGGACATGCATTCAGGTTAATTCTCGTGATAATGTGGTTAAATAATTAGTCAACACATCAGACTGTAACTGTAACTGTTGTAGAAAGTAACAACCAAGTCTGGGAGCTGAACCAAACAAAATTTCATAAGGGGATAGGGCATGTTTCCCCTGGGGGTGTGTCTGACACTGAACAGGGCAATGGGCCAACTCATGTTAGTCTATTGGGCCATCTTTAACATCCTGTTTTTAGTGTCCCATTCATCCTTTCTACCTTCCCGCTACTTTGAGGGTGGTATGGGATGTGTAGTGCCAACTGAACCCCCAGTGCTGCCCAAATCTCTTTAGTAAGGGTTGTTGTTAAGGCTGGTCCCTGATCTCTCAATATCACCTCTGGGACCCCAAATCTACATACTATCTCACTCAGTAGTTTCTTAGCTGTGGTCCTGGCAGTCATGACCACTTCCACTAGGGCGTATTCGAATCTGCTACTTCTTGGCACTTGAGAATGATCAATTTGCATCCTCTGGAATGGGGTATAGGGCTTTTGCCAGGTGCTTCTTCTGTGCTTCTTCTGTGCAGCCTGGGTTACATTTGGTGCAGATAATGCATGATCTGCAGAAGCTGTCGGTCAGTGGAGTAACTCTTGGTGCAACACTTGTTGATAAGAGAGTTCATAAAAGTCTTTGTCAAGTGGGCAGCTCCATGTGCCCATTGCACCACGGCTGGGTACATACTCCTGGGTAGACAAGGCTTCTTGTTGCACTCGAATAGTCCATTTCTGAGAGTTGCTCCTCTCCATTTCCAGCTTTCCTTCTTATCCGCACTTGTTGTTTCCTGTAGTTCTTTTAGATAAACTCTGTCCACTGGGAAAGTCTGTAAGGTAAGCACGGGGTGGTCTTCTTCTACCACCCTGCTGTCCACTTCCCGTGGACCACCAGCTGTCTGTTTGGCAGCTGAATTGGCTAGATGATTGCCTTAAGCTTCCTTTGAGTTCATTTTGTCGTGTGCTTTTACTCATAATAGTCACTTGGGTTGGGAGAAGCAAGGCATCAATCAAGTTTTCACAGGTGTTCCTGCAGCCATCAGGAATCCTCTGTCCTAGATAACACCATTATCATGGGCAATGCTGAAAGCATATCTTGAGTTCATATGAATGTTGGCTCTTTTTCCCTCTGCCCATTTACGTGCTGTAGTAAGTGCTTACAGCTCTGCATCCTGTGTAGACATCACCGGTGGTAAGGCTTCAGCTTGTAGAACAGTGTTTTCAGTGGTGACCGCGTGTCCTGTGTGGTCACGGGGGTGACAAGTCAAGACTCTACTCCTCCTCCTCCTTTCCCCCCCTCGAGAAGTGGAAGAAGGGTGGTAGGGTTCAGTGTTTGACAACTTAATAGAGTAATGCTGTCCAGTAGGAGGGAACACAGGAGTCTCAAGTGTCTGGTAGTGGACAAGTGTTTCGGCTGGATCTTGGTTGAATATGGCAACAACGTCATGGGGAACAAGCAGAACGAGGCAGTGTCCGAGGACCAAGTTCAAAGTTTTGTCAAGCAAGGCTTGTGTAGCAAATCCAGCTCGCAGACACAATAGGCCTCCTCTTGCTACCGCATCCAGCCGACAGGAATAATATCCTATGGGGCGTAGGCTGATGCCGTGTGATTGGGTGAGTACACCTGCAGCATGTCCCAGACGTTCGGATACAAAGAGCTTGAGCGTTTTGTCGTAGGCTGGGAGCCCTAGCGCCGGGGGTGGCGCACTCAAGGGTTTCAAACTTTAGATATTTCTTCAGGAGACATCTGGAAGGGTCTGATTGCAGAGCATCAGTAGGAAGGCTTCTGGAATCCATGCTCTGCACTAGGAAATTAGTCCAAGGAAAATGACAGGTGTTGAGCACCACTGCAATTTGGGCTTTGAGGCTCTGCAGCCCTGGTTGGCAAGATAGCACAACAGGCTTTCTGAGGGGACTTCAACAGGGGGTAAGTCCGCTGCACAAAGGAGAAGGTCATCAACATGTTGGAAGAGAATCACTTCCGGGTGTTCCTCTTGTCATATGTTAAGGATGATAGCCATAGCTTTTGTAAACTGGCTTGGAAAGTTCTGTGCCCCTTGTGGCACAACTGTTTAGGTATGTTGCCGTTTCTTTCCGTGGATGAATGCGAAAAGGTACCAGCAGGAGGGGTGAGGGTGGACACTGAAGAAAACGTTTGTAAGGTCCACCTCTGTGAGGCATTTTGCAGTCAAAGGCATCCACAGTAGGTACCTGGTTCTCTTTTTAGGATTCTCTTTTTGGGGTTATTGTGGTTTCCGGGGCAATGAAGCGCCCTCTTTTAGCTTGACTGAAACTGGTGGCACCTTTAAGTGACCGTTGTCTTCCGGTCCTGTGGACCATAGGCACGCAGGGATTCTGTCAAGTACTTCCTGCAGTATTGAACTTGAAGTTTTTTTCTTCATTAAGTGTCATCAGGAGAGGCAGAGAACACAAAGCAGATGAGTCTTCTAAAGATAGGGGAGTATGTAACTTCATCCCCCCTTCAGGTGTGTCCTGATTGAGGCCTGTAGTCTGGACAACACATCAGCTCCTAGTAGATTCAAGGGACATGTAGAGGACACCACAAATCTGGCAAGCAAATCAGGAAGTGGAAAGGAAAGAATTATTAGGCAGGTTCACCGTCCTCAACACACTTTTGGCTGCACCCCTGTCAATGAGGAAAGTGGTAGGTTTTTCGTCTTGGACATCTTGGGGCTCTGCATTCTTTTCTGAAGTGACCCCGTTTCCCACAGTTGTAACAGGTGATCCTTTCCCTGGTATTAAGCAGTGGTGGTGGACTAGTGTAGGCGGGATCTTCGTCATGGGTTACCATGAGGGGCGTTGGTTTTTTACCTTTTTGATTTTCTATACCTCTGGCCACCAACAATAAATCAGACATTTTCATTGAACGGTATTCAGGGCGGGCCACCATCAGGCCTTTTCTGATATCCTCCCTGAGCCCTGAAACAAAAGCAGTTGATAAAATGTGTGTGTGTGTGTGCCTTTTATGAGTCTAGCATGATACTTCTTCACAGACTCCCCTTTATCTTGGGTAATATCTTGGATTGTGGTCTTCTGATCCGTCAACTTCTCCTTTGCCCAGTCGTGGAGTTGTGCACAGAACTCCACGCCTGAGGTGTAGGAAGTGGCACTTGTCAGGCAGGCATCATTGAAGGCCATCTGCATGACTGGCCAAAAGACATATCCTGCTTTGATTTGGCATAGGCTGATTAAGTCTCTCCAGGCAGCTGAGTAAGTTTCTTGTATCTGCACTATCCTGTGGTAGAAGGGTATTGGCTGCTTCTCTGGGTCAGGCAGACTTGTCACTAAGGCCGCTGCTTGTGATAGAGTAAAAGCGACATACATCACTGGTGCCCCTTCTGGTAACCGAGACTGTTGTTGGGGCAGGGGCTGACAAGAGGCACTGTTCTTTACGGTTGCCAGCATGTGTTTGAGATCCTCTCGGAACTGAGAGTCTGGAGCCGGATTGGGGGTTAAATCAGTGGGTGGCCTTGCTGCCTGCTGTCGGGCTTCCCATTCAGATGCTTCTTCATCATTAACATATCCGGCCTGGGAATGTGATGCTCCCGTATTAGGGAAGACAGATGTGTGGTATGAACCATCTTGGTTTAAAACAGCGAGGGCTGGGTACAGGCTGTTTAAGCTTACTGGGTGTACCAAGATGGCCGCCGGCAGGAAGTGCACTGGACTGGGTAGAAAGTGAAGGCATGGGTGCACTAAGATGGCCGCCGGGCTGAGTTGTCACAGTGGGTTGTGCTTGGGTGGTGAGAAAGGAGTGGTTGTTAGACGGAGGGCAGTGCTGTCCCTCCCCTCCTTTGTTTAAAGTTCCAACATATCATCAGCTATACATACATAATACAATCGCCATCTTTCTTAACTTCCTTTATCCAATTTTCTTTATCACACAGGATTTTTCTCCCTGTTTCTTCTGCAACATAACTTTCGTCACTTCTTTCAACTTTGTTAACTATTTCAACATCTTCTTCTCTCCTTCTTTACAATATCACTTTCTGTTTCTCGGCTAACGGCTTGAGAGGGGAATACATACAACCAAGGAGTTAATATTTTTCTCAGCGTTCTTATCAGCAAATTCCTTCGGTGGGAGCTCATAAGACTAATGTACAGTTAATCTCAGAACAAGAACAAACACATCAGGGGTAGTGAGGAGCAATGGCCCGCAACCCAACAGATCCCCCGGGCAGCCCCCCTCCCCCTCTCGTGTATATCAAACAATAAACCACAAATACAATCACGACAGGACATTACACCTGCCACTCTTCGAACTGCAAAATTTCAGCAGGCTAAAATAACCGCAAGGGCAGACCGCCCTGCAAAATAAACCCGTTTATAGACGTTTTTCTACAGCTCTACACCAAGAGGCCGACAACTCTTCTTGGGGTGAGTCCTCTGTAACGCTTTCAGACTGCAAAGCCCGCAGCTGAGATAACCCTCAAAGGTTCATCGAACCCAGAGTACACCCGTCCCATAAACGTTTGCTACAAGGGAAACTATCTCATGCCAGAGGCCGACAGCTCGTCTGGAGATGAGAACACACATTCACACATGTAGCACCCTTAGACTGCTGAGTTTCGTAGCCCAAAGAATGGCAGACAGTGAACAAATACAGTCAGCAGAAACCCATTGACAGGTTCGTTAAACAACCTCAGGCGAGGAAATACCTGCCTCTAAGACAGTCTCAGCATACCGACAGAATCCAGCCGTCAACCGAAAGATAAGAGAGTCGTACAGTGGTAAGAATATCAATCAACTCACCGGTACTGTTAGGGCTGCGCAAGACCCCCTCTGTTATCTTTCAATTAACGCCCGAATGCTTGTCGCGGTATAACTTCGACCGTAGCCTGAGGTCCCGGGTTTCGGCACCATCTGTTATGGAAATGATTTAGGCTCCAATCGAGCCCAAGGTTATCTGCTGCTGTCTCTAATTTGAAAAGTGTGGATATGCATGCATATAAAAGTAAACACTCTGAGACACGCTCAGAACTGCTAACTCATTACACTTGTGATTTATTCAAGGCGGTGTTAATGTTTTATACACACAAATACGTCATTGCTATGTTAGTCTAATAGGTACATCTCATTGGTTAAGATAAAAAAGAAGATGGATAATTTTCATAACGAGGTTTGGCTCTCTTTGGTCTTATCTCCAGTTCCGCGTTCTTTTGATGTGTGGGAGGTAGGGGGTACACGCCATCTTGAGAAAATATAGGAACAGAGCAAATCTGTATACTTATATAAGGAGTAAGGAGAAAAATATGTATGCACATAAGAAAATAGACATTTTCAGATTACTATTATTATTATCTACATCACATTCCTTCACATACGTATAGGTATACATTGATGGTGTGTCCTTTTTATTCATACCATTTTTCATTAGAACCCAATGGGTCACTCTATATAAGTAATTTTTGAGCCTAAGGGTTAAACCACCATTTTTTTCTGACCTGAGGCTGTATTAATGCCATTGGCTCACTAGGGTTTTTAATGGTGAAATTACCAACTTCCAGCCTCAATCAATGACAACATCAGGCCACTAGGGCACCCTTACATGCTAATAATTTGATGATTTTTTATAATATTTCTTCAAACTCTTTTTATTATTTAATATACAATTTTTTTATTTCTATTTTTTATTCTTTTTTATTATGCATTAATATCAGATGCGGTACATTCCGATCTGAATTTTTGAATCCCTCTGACATCCAGGGTATTATTGTGGCTTGCACGCTATTGGCAACAATAGAATGTATAGTCTTATTTGTCCTTTTTTATTCCTTTTTGTCCTTACTGTGACTATATATTTTTTTCAATCAATAACATATAGGTCCCGCTTGCCCTATACAAAGATGGCGGCGGTGGCCTCGGACGCCCTGATCACAGAAGGGGGCGTTCCTTTGTTCGAGTTCCCATATAGGTGGTGTGTCAGCACGCCGCCCGTACCCCAGGAAGACGACAGATTTGTCGAAACGGCGTAGGGAGGAGCGGCGTGCTGACGTCACCACCATACCACGCTGAACCCGGAAGGAACGGGCAGCAGCTGAAGCCGGCCGGCGCAATATTGATTTTAGAGGCGATCTTTTACTGCACAATGTGTAAGTGCTTTTCTTTTATTTAATAAAGTGGCTTTTAACTGTATCACGCCATGGAGCATTTTTCTTTACATTTATCTATGGATTGTGAGCGGATACATCATCTTTAGGCTGATTCCCTGGAGAGGTGGCTTGTGATATACGCACTGACAGAGACCCAGTGGCTGGGGGACACAGCCACTTGCGTGCATGATCTCTCTGACAGGAGATCTTTGGATCTGGTAAGGGGCTTACCTACTTGAGGTGGAGGAACTCCCTTTAACACCACGCTCCCTACGGAGATGACCTTTTTACATCATTTGAAGGAAGGGTGTCTTTCTCCCTCTATCCAACAATTTTCTGCACCCACAAGAATTTTTGTTTATTTTATTTTCTGATTATATGGACTCGATTCAATTGTTCTGATCACTGAATTTTTCACTCACCATTTCTGCATGCGATTTATGCTTTTTTTAATATTGCATTTTCTATCATTTTGGTCACATTCTATTGTTATGAAATATTTTACTTATGTTCATTTGTCACCAAGGTGACTGTATTCAATATGATCACGCTCATTTATTAGCAGCGCAGCCTATTTTTTGTACATTTTTCAGCTTTTCACAAAGTTCCACAAGGTAATAGCACACCAATTAAATGACATTGAACATTTCGCCATTCATTCCTATGGGACCAATTTTCCGCAAAAACTACGATATTTCGTGAAAAATTAGGCGAAACGTTCCACAAAGTAATAGCACACCAATCGGGAACAATCTGCATGTTTCGGTATATTACTGCCTATGTAGTTTAAAAGCTGTGGGAGGAGTTAGGGTGGTATGATCATGGGGTTGTCAGCTTTTGTCACCTCCCACTCTAGTTTTGAACATTTTGCTATTCATTCCTACGGGACCAATTTCACCGCAAAAACGACGATATTTCGTGAACCATTAGGTGAAACGTTCCACAAAGTAATAGCACACCAATTAAATGACTGATTCCGGATTCACACTGGTATTTTTCAGCTTTTCACAAAGTTCCAGAAGGTAATAGCACACCAATTAAATGACATTGAACATTTCGCCATTCATTCCTATGGGACTAATTTTGCTGCAAAAACAACGATATTTCATGAACCATTCAGCAAAACGTTCCACAAAGTAATAGCACACCAATCGGGAACAATCCGCACGTTTCGGTATATTACTTGTCTATGTAGTGTAAAAACTGTGAGAGGAGTTAGGGTGGTAAATTTGGCTAAAATAATAACTAGAAAAGCTACAATTTCTGGGGAAATTGTGAAAAGTGTTCTTGTCTCTACAACTGGAGTGGGCGGAGTGGCTTGAGTAACTGTGAAAAGTGTTAAAAAGTATAAATAGTAGTAAAACAGTTGAAGTCCCATCATTAGCTGAAAGAGGTGAACATTTTTTCATAAGATATTTTTTTTTTTTTTCCAAAAATTATTTTTCCCTTAATGTCTTTCAGGACAGCACCTTGAGAGCGTACCTCCACCAAACTTTAAAAGGAGGCTCCTTCCCACTTATCAGTTTATGTGTTTCCTCCGGCAGGAACACATGTGGGAGTTTGGAGCTCTCAAGGTTCTGTCCTGAGAGAACAGGCTTCCTACTCCACTATTTTTTCCTACCTCAGGAGAGCCAATTCCTCCCATTTTCCACAGGCTTACGGGTGCCGGGTGGATGGGCTCCTTCTCCCTCGTCAGTGCTCGGGGAGAGCCAGGACTGCTCCAGGTATCGCTGCTCCCGGGCGGGGGCGTCAGGCATGACAGGCACTTGTTTTTTGCCAGCACATGTTTTTTTCCCTGACGCCGCCGCCATCTTGGGAAGGGCATTCAGAGGACTGCATCCGCCGGAAGTGGGGCGGCATCCAAGGAGCAGGCGCCAGGCGTCATTTCCGCCGGAAGCGCACTGGGAGGAGGGAGGAATAGGTCTGGTGCCTATTTAGTTGCGGTCCGGCGCACAGGTGCTATTGGAGTCCGGAACTGGCGTTTTTGCCACAAGCATCGCGCTGCTGCCTCAGCATGGATTCAGGAACCGCAGCTAGTAGAACAGGCACCAGCAAGGCCCAGGTAAGGAGCAGACTGTTGTTTCTGCTCAGCTTTACTGTGGGGTCTCTCTCTAGCCCTCTTCTCTCTAAATGTTAGTGAAGTTTGAGGGTATTTTTTCCCCCTGGTGGCGGAGGGGCCTGTCAGGGCACATGAGTCTGGTAGCTTTTCTCACTGTGATGGTGAGCATCTTGAGTAATCAAGCTGACTCTAAAAGATGGTTTGTCTTTTTCTCTCTTTTTCCCTTATCATGGCAGGCCAAGAGCTCTGACCCTGGGATTAGAAAGAAATGTCCTTCATGCAAAATTAAGTTAAATGAAGGCTGGAAAAAGGCTTTATGTCAAACATGTATTGACTCCTTGGTGAGGGAAGAAACCACTTCCGCATGCAGTGATCTAATTGCATCTGCTAAAAAAGAATTGGATGCTACAATTCAATCCTTCAGATTCTCACTCACTAATCCATCTGCAAGTCAGCCCACTACCTCACAGTCTTCTCAAGGCTCACTGTTAGTCCCAGCAGTGGAGGTAGAAATGGGTCCTCTGAACCAGGAAGGGCTTTCCCCATCTCATTCTAATGAATCAGATGAGGATGGTGATGAGCTGGAAAATATGTCTTCCAAATATAAATTATCTTTGGATCAGGTGGACAGCCTTTTAAGGGCTATTTGTGCTACTCTAGGCCTAGAGGAAGAGCATAAGGAAATGTCTTTACACGGCAAAATGTATGCAGGGCTTAGCGAGTCCAAGTCCCGTACCTTTCCAGTCCACGCAGTGATTTCTGAAACAATCAGAAAGGAATGGGCTGACCCTGATAGGAAACCATTCTTCTCTAGGGCTCATAAGAGAAGGTTCCCTTTTGATGAAGACCCAGCGGCTCTCTGCAATAAGGTTCCAAAACTTGATGCAGCCTTTTCTCAGGTGTCAAGATCTACTGATCTGGCATTTGAGGACATGGGGATCTTAAAAGAACCATGGATTAAAAAAAATGGATCAACAGCTCAAGCGGACTTGGCAATCCATTATGGGCAACCTTAGGCCAGCAATGGAAACTACTTGCATCTCCAGGAACTTGGAGTATTGGGTAAATCAACTTGGAGCTCATATAATAGCAGATTCCCCTAAGCAAGAAATCCTTGACTCCTTTTCTACTCTCTCAGCAGCCGTAACCTATCAGGATAACAGCTAAGGCTGCAGCCCTTGCTAATTCTGTTAGACGGGCTTTATGGTTAAAGACTTGGCAGGGGGACCCAGCATCTAAAAATAAAATTATGCGGAGTCCCTTTTCTAGGAGACTTATTGTTTGGCCCTGATTTGGATTCAGTTCTGGACAGGACTGCAGATAAAAAGAAATCTTTTCCTGTCAAAAAGAAACAACCAGTCAAATGTTTTTTTTTGTCCTCAAAGGGCTCAGGAACAAAACAAGCCTCAAGAGAAAAAGAAAAATTGGTCAGGGCAGAGGGGAAAAGGCAAAGGAAATGTCCTTTTCCATCCTCCTGCGTCAACCAGCAAGACTCAATGACAGCCGGTTACAGGTGGGGGGAAGACTGCAGGGCTTTCTCCCCTATTGGGCAAGCATAACGGAAAACCAGTACATTCTGAATATGCTAGCCTAGGGTTACAGTATAGAATTTTCAGATCTCCCCCTAGAAAGGTACTTGGTGACAAATCTTCCAAGAGATGTAATAAAATCCCTAGCAATGAAGAGCCTATTAAAGGATCTGATAGATCAGGGGGTTATGACTTGCGTCCCACAGGGGGAGCTTTATCAGGGATTATATTCCTGATAAAAAAGCCATCCGGAAATTTTCGTTTTAATCCTAAACCTGAAACCACTGAACAGATCAGTCCAATACAAAAGATTTTGTATGGACTCCATCTTCACGGTCAAGAATCTATTGACAAAGGAATGCTTTATGGCATCAATAGACCTTCGAGATGCCTATCTGCATATCCCCATAGCCCCACAGTCCCAAAGATTCCTAAGATTGGCGATAAATTTGGGAAAGAGGTTCTGCACTTGCAGTTCATTTACAAAAATGGCAGAAGCGCTTGCACCTCTTCACATGCAGGGGATTGCGGTAATTCCGTACTTGGACGACCTACTCCTTTTTGCCCCCTCCAGGGAAAGACTGCTTGACGACCTCGGAAAAACCCGAGGTCATCTAGAAACCTTGGGTTGGATCATAAATATGCAGAAGTCAAATTTCAATCCGGCCCAGAAAATACTATTCCTGGGGTATCAGATCTGTTTAACGGAACAGAAGATTTTTCTCCCAGAAGAGAAAAAGGTGAAAGTCCAGAGGGTGGTAGCGTCCTTACTGGCAAACCAGGAATTATCAGACAAGTGATGTCATCCCTAGGGACCCTAACCTCAACCATACCAGCCATTCAATGGGCAAGGTTACATTTCAGGCCTCTCCAGACTTTTCTCCTGAGAATATGGAATCATAGGACAGAATCGCTGGAAGCAAAGGTGAAAATCCCCACCAAGATCAAAAGATCACTTTGGTGGTGGAGAAGACAGGAGAATCTGTCAAATGGCCTGCTCTGGTCATTTCCAATAGAAAAGGTGGTAACGACAGATGCCAGTGTATGGGGTTGGGGAGCTCACTTAGATCAAGACTTCACGCAAGGAATGTGGTCTCGGACAGAAGCAAAGAGGTCCTCAAATTGGAGGGAACTAAGGGCAGTCGCCTTAGCATTAGATGCCTTCTCTCCTATCCTTCAAGGTTCCCATGTCCTACCTAAACAAACAGGGGGGCACAAGAAGCAGAACACTGCAGTTAGCTTCAAAGATTCTGATTTGGGCAGAAAATCATGTACGGTCCTTATCAGCAGTCCACCTCAAAGGCACCTTAAATGTAGTGGCAGATTATCTAAGCAGAAGGCGGATTCAGGAGTCAGAATGGAACTTGAATCCGGAAATCTTTGCAATGATTATCAGGGCCTGGGGTCAACCACAAATAGACCTATTTGCGTCAGAAGAAAATACACAACTTCCAGTATTTTTCTCGATTCACAGAAACGACAGGGCCCAGGGGACAGATGCGTTAATTCAGCCCTGGAACTTCCATCTGGGTTACGCATTTCCTCCTTCCAACTTATCCCGTTGGTTTTAAGGAAGATAAAGAGGGAGAAAGTGGCAGTAATCCTAATTACTCCATTTTGGCCAAAAAGGGCATGGTTTACCACCATTCTACAGATGGCAGTCAAACCATTTTGGCGGCTGCCTCTCTGGCAAGAGCTGCTCCTACAGGGTCCAATACAGCATCCGGGAGTGGCCAGTCTAAGCCTCACGGCCTGGTTTCTGAGAAGCAGTTGTTAAGAAACAACCCTTGGTAAGAAACAAGGGTCTGTCACAACCCTTGGTAACTACCTTACTTTCCAGTAGGAAAATAGTGACCAGAAAAATCTATGCTAAATATTGGAAAGTCTTCAACTCTTTCTGTCTTTCGACAAAAAGAAAAGTAAGAAATTTAGTGTCAGTTTTGGAATTCCTTCAAGAGGGGGCAGACAAAGGCTTGTCAGTCAGCACCCTTAAGGTACAAATAGCTGCTTTGGGAGTATTTCTAGAAAGACCAATCTCTTCCGAGCCCTTGGTTATAAGATTTTTCAAGGCACTTTCCAGATCCAGACCAGCTCTGCCTAAGCACTTTCCCAAATGGGATCTATCAGTGGTCCTGCAAGCCCTCACAAAGGAACCTTTTGAACCACTACAAGAGATTTCTCTAAGGAATCTTACTCTTAAAAACCTTTTTCTTAGTTGCAATAACGTCAGCAAGGAGAATTGGTGAGCTGCACGCCCTATCTGTTAAAAGACCCTTTTTAATCATCTACATAGATAGGATTATACTTAAAACCGATCCGGGTTTTTTGCCAAAGGTGGCGTCAGCCCACAATAGGTTGCAGGAAATCATCCTGCCAACCTTTTGCTCTAACCCCTCGGGGGAAAAAGAAGGCAAATTCCATAATTTGGATGTAAGAAGGACTTTATTACAATATCTGGAAGTAACAGGTAACTTTCGGTCCTTGGACCCTCTGTTTATACTTTTTTCTGGTAAAAAGAAGGGCCAACAAGCTTCTAAGGGGTCAATAGCTAGATGGCTTAAATCAGGTATTCTAGCAGCCTACTCTCTATCGGGGCTATCTCCCCCGCTGGGAATTAAAGCACATTCTACCAGGGCTCAGGCCATTACATGGACAGAAATAGCTGGTGCCACCCCAGATCAGATTTGTAAGGCGGCTACGTGGTCAAGTTACCTGACGTTTGTCCGTCATTACAGGCTGGATCTTCTGTCGGCAAGTGAACAAACTTTTGTCAGAAAGGTCTTACAGGCTGTGGTCCCTCCCTAAGTGGGTAAGTCTCTATTATCCTCTCAAGGTGCTGTCCTGAAAGACGTTAAGGGAAAAAATCAAGTTAGACTTACCGGTACCTTGTTTTCCAGGAGTCTTTCAGGACAGCAGCAACCCGCCCTTATTGTATTAAATTACTATCCTGTGACTAACCATATTCTGATTATGTGTTCCAGCTTGGGCCGGAGGTTCTCTACTACTACTGATAAGTGGGAAGGAGCCTTCTTTTAAAGTTTGGTGGAGGTGTGTTTCCTGTCAAGTGGGTGGAGCCACGCTCTCAAGGTGCTGTCCTGAAAGACTCCTGGAAAACAAGTTACCGGTAAGTCTTTTTTTCTCTTAAATAATCTTTATTAACAATTCATGATTTACATACACCATTTTAAAAACATCTACGCGTTCATATGGGCGTACTCCACTACGGAGGAGGCCATAAGTCCCTCCTTCGCTCCTCCCCACATCCGCTACATCTACATAGCCCGTCCATAAGCTAAGCTTCATACGGTTTGTTGAGGTGACATGTAGTTATTTTCTCCCCTACCCACCCTCCTTTCCCTTACCTTCCACCCCCCCTACGCCAGATCTTTCCTTTTATTCCTGACACCCCATACTTATTAACCACGGGTTCCACATCTTTTCAAACTTCTTAAGGTTCCCTCTTCTAATATATAGGGCTCTCTCCTTCCAAATTACATCATTTATTGTTTTAACCCACTCATCCACTGCAGGGGGAAGAGCTGTTTGCCATCTTTGCATAATAAGCTTCCGGGCCTGGTAAAGGCATCTCAAAACGGCTGTTTTAGCCGCTGTCTCCTCCCGTCTCCATGCCCTGTATCCAAGGATACAGAATCTGACGTCTGTCTCCAGAGAGATCCCCCACTTGCCCTCGATAGAGCCCACAACCCCCAGCCAATAACGTACTAGTTTGGGGCACCTCCATACCATGTGTATCAGGTCGCCCTCCTCCCCACACCTGGGGCATGTGGCATCAGGTCTTACACCAAAACGGAATAATTTTTTCGGGGTGTAGTATGCTCTATGTAGCAACATTAAGTGGGAGAGTCTCTGTGCAGGTGAAACTGAGACCTCCTGTCCTGCCTCCAGTATTTCCCTCCACTGTATATCTGTCAACTTCCCCACATCCTTCTCCCACCCCTCCCTGCAGCCGAGATGCTCTGATCTGACAATTACTTCCTTGCACAGCTGCGCATATATTCCAGAGATAAAACCCTTCAGCTTCCCAGGTTTAATCACCCTCTGCAGTAGTGCAGCATCTGTCCAGGCTGGGGGATTTACCCTGAATTGTACCTCCAATGCCGCTCTCATTTGCAAATACCTGAAGAATGTTTGTCTTGGAATACTATATTCCTTTTGGAGGTCCTCAAACGTTTTCAATACTCTCCCTCTGTACAACTGGGATAATCTATTTATACCCCACCTCGACCATTCCTTAAATTCCCCCATAGCCACTATCTCCTGTAGATTCCTGTTATGCCAGAGGGGAGCGTATTCTGTAAACCCAACATATCCCATTAAGGTCTTTGTTGCCTTCCAGACTTTTGTTATTAACTTAATTGTGGGGCCTCTACCAGGTAGTGAGTCTGCCTCCAATGCTTCCACTATGGTTTTATGGGGTGCCTCCAGAGTTAACAAACCTCTGTCCGCACTTTCACCTCCTAGATGCTGCAACTGTGCTGCCAGAAAATAGCACCTCGGATGCGGGAGGGCTATCCCACCCTCTCTAACTGGTAACTGTAAGTTCTGAAGACTAATCCTGGCCTTCCCCCTCCTCCACAACAACTCCCTAAAAAGTGAGTCGATCTTTTGGAACCACTTTTTATTCACCCACACCGGTGAGTTGTGTAACAGATACAGCAGTTGAGGCAACCAAACCATCTTGATTAGGTTGCCCCTTCCTGCTACAGATAGGGGTAGCCGGCTCCAAATATCTATTTTACACCTAAATTTACCCAGCAGTGGATCTAAGTTATCCACAATGAACTGATTGGGATCTTTTGACATATTTATGCCCAGGTAGCGGATCGCTGAAACTACTTTTAAATGTGGGATTTCCGACAGGACCGGATCATTCTGGTTATCTAATGGCAGTAATGCAGACTTCTTCCAGTTCACCACCAGTCCAGACACAATGCCAAACCTATCCATTATGTCCATTACCTGCCTAAGAGAGCCTCCCGTATCTCCAAGAAACAATAGGACATCGTCGGCATACAGGGCAACCCTCTCCTCTCCTATTCTTCTTACAAAACCTTCGATCTTTGAGCTAGACCTAATATGAATTGCTAATGGCTCCATAGCAAGAGCGAACAACAGGGGGGACAGGGGACATCCCTGTCTCGTCCCCCTCTCTAGGCATATTTTCCCTGAAAATTCTTTATTAACCCTGACCTTCGCACTTGGGCCCCTATACAGTATTTTTAACCACCTTCTAAAGACAGTACCCAAGCCAAACTCCTCCAGCACCCGCCAGAGATAGGGCCATTCCAAGCTGTCGAAGGCCTTGGTTATATCCAGGGATACCACTGCTCTTGAGCCCATGTTCTCCGTCGGGGTCTGAAAATTCATGTATGCCCTCCTAATGTTCATACTCGTGGTCCTATGGGAAATAAATCCCGTTTGATCCACGTGAATGAGTTTATGCACAATTTTATTAAGTCTAGCAGCCAATACCTTAGCCAGGATTTTGGCGTCTGTACACAACAGAGAGATAGGCCTGTATGCCGACGGTTCCAATGGATCACCCCCTTCTTTATGAAGCAGGATAATGTTTGTTTCAGTCATGGAGACAGGCAGACACCCTCCCTGCAGAGCCCAATTCAATGTTTTCAGCAACTCAGGTAGGAGGATCTTCCCGTAGAGCTTATAGGTCTCCACCGGGAGACCGTCCGGCCCTGGAGATTTTTGATTTGCCATTCCATTTACAGCTTGTTGTAGTTCAGCTAATGTAATTGGCGCATCTATACCCTCCCTATCCTCTTCAGTAACTTTGGGGACCTGTATATCCTTAAAAAAATTTTCCATGTCCTCCTCCCCCGCGAGCCCCTGTGACCTATACAAATTTGCATAATACCTCTCAAATGTGACTGTGATTTCTGAACTCTGAGAGGATATCTCACCATTAGGAGTCCTGATTGCCGGGATCGCCGAGGAGGAGGAGTTGGTTTTAACCAAATAGGCCAACATACGTCCCACACTTTCTCCCTCCCCAAAAGTCCGTTGCTTCTGGAAGAGTTGCTTGTTTTCACCCCTCTTCAGGACTGCTGTTCTATAGGCCTCCTGTTTCCCCTCCCACAATTTCTGCCTCTCTGGTGTAGGGCTATCTATAAATTGCTTCTCTGCCATCTCCAATTCCCTCCTAATTCCCTCCTCCCACTCCCTTGCCCTCCTTTTGACTCCTGCCACCTCCTGGATCAAGATACCCCTAAGGAATGCCTTCAATGTGTCCCATTGTACACCTGCTGTCGTTGAGCCTTCATTAAATTTTAGAAACTCTTCTAGCTTTGTTATTGTCCTCTCTGGCTCCCCTATTAATTCCAACCAATACGGACTCAGCTTCCAAAACCCTCTAACCTCCCTGGCCCCTATACTCACTGAGGTCACCATCAGGGAGTGATCCGAGACCCCTCTCGGATAGTATACTACATCCTTTATTATTGGCGCTGCCTCTGCATTCCCCAGGGTCATGTCAATTCTGGAGAAGGTGGAGTGGGAGGAAGAGAAGCAAGAGTATTGCCTAACTCCAGGATTCCGGACCCTCCACATATCCAACAGGCCTGCCTCCTCCAGGAAATGACCCAACCGGCCCCCTGCTACACTGTTTATTTGGACTCTCGGTGGAAATCTGTCCATCTCTCTGTTCACCACTTCATTGAAATCCCCTAATACTATCACCGGGGTGTCTATTTTATCCAACATAAACTCCATTAAGTTATACAGCACTTCCAATTTAAAAGGTGGGGGGATATAAATGTTAGCAATGACAAACATTCTGTTTTCAATAGAACAGTATAAAAAAACATAACGACCCAAACTATCTATCCTGGTCTGCCTACAGGAGAACATCACACTTCTTGTTACCAATATACTCACCCCCCTCGAGTAGGAGGAGTACACCGAGTGGTATTGGGCCTGGAACCTTCTACTTGGAAGACATTTCATCGTATCCTTTGTCAAATGAGTCTCCTGTAGGCAGACCAAGCCCACCCCCCTTATTTCTAGCAGTGAAAAAATGGAGGCCCTCTTATTTGAATTCCCCACCCCCCTACATTCCAGGAGCCTATCTTGAGAATTTTAGACTGCATCGGACAGACAACAAGCAGGTATTGGCCTCAGAAAACCTACGACAGTGGACGTCTTCAACTTGGTATATTGTCTTGTGCCAAAAAATAACACCTCCTTACCCCTTAAAAAAAAAAAAAAAAAAAAAGGAGTGTTCCCTTAATTACCCTCTGTGCTTCGTTTCTATTATTTCCCTTTCTAGTGAACTTTCTTGGTGTTCCCCTTTCCTTTTTCCCCATGTTCCTATTCGTAGTGTTTATATTTACCACACATGTGCTTAATCCTACATCCCCCCTCCCCCCCTTCCCCCTAACTACCCCCGCAGTTACTAAGTGCATTTTAATTCCAAAAAAAGTTTGCAACCCCCTTTCCTCTTTCCTTTTCCCCTTCTCCTTTGCTGACCGTAGTGACTGGGGGCCCAGGTTCTCCATATTACCTGGCTCCTCCCCTCTCCTCCTGGACATTGCCTTTGTCACTTTTATTTCTTTTATATACCCAGGTAGTCAATACCACCAGGAGAAACAGGCTGAGGAAAAGCAAAGACCAGGGAACAGCAAAAAAGTTTTGGCTGAACTTACACAGACAAATACTGCCCCTTAATGGAAAAGGATCTAACTGCAACCCTGCAATCAGCCGGTGTACTTATTCGGCAATCTGAGTATTTGTTGTGCTAGTCAGATGCATCACATACGCCCGTTCACTCACTCCTCCGTTCCCCTGTTATAGTATGGGTCACCTCAAACAGTCCTTTATTCTTTATCCGAGCACAGTGAGCTATGGTAAAATGACAGGGTTAAACCCTCTTTCCAAGTCCCGCTCACCTGCTCCGGTCCCCACAGTCCCAGGGCCCAGCATCCAACTCCTTACCGGCCTCCACGGGGTATCCCAGACAGTTTGGCATAGAAATCACCTCTGGACTTCTGTTCCACCACCACCCCTCCGCCTCTCCTCCTCTCTCGGCGCTCCGTAGCGGCACACTGAAAGCCGCTCCACCGGCTCCCAAGCGCGCAGGCGCAGTAGCTGCCGCGGCTCCAGTGAGGGCGCCTCGATGCGGCTAGTATGTTCAGGCAGCCGGCTTCTCCGTCCAGGGGCACTTCCTCGCCCGCCCGCTTCGCATCGGCACGCCGAAATCCAAGTGCCCGCAGCAGCAGCCGACCAAACACTCCAGCCCTCCAGTATCAGCAGGTAACCGGCAAGGTGGAGAGACTCTCAGCACACCGCTCGCTCTGCTCCACACTCCATCCACACCCACGTCCGGTCACGCCCCGTCATGACATTGGGTTTACATCCACTCAACTCCGTTACCGGTAAGTCTAACTTGATTTTTTTTTTCAAAAATGATTTAGAAAAATATATATTTTTTTTCATGGGGTGGTCATAATGTTTTGGCTGATCATGGGGGGGGGGGGAGGGTCATAATGTCCGCTTTTGTCACCTCCCACTCTAGTTTTGAACATTTCACCATTCATTCCTATGGGACCAATTTCGCCGCAAAAATAATGATATTTCGTGAACCATTCGGTGAAACGTTCCACAAAGTAATAGCACACCAATCTGGAACAATCCGCATGTTTCGGTATATTACTTGTCTATGTAGTGTAAAAACTGTGGGAGGAGTTAGGGTGGTAAATTTGGCTATAATAATAACTAGAAAAGCTACAATTTCTGAGGAAATTGTGAAAAGTGTTCTTGCCTCTACAACTGGAGTGGGTGGAGTAACTGGGTGGAGTGGCTTGAGTAACTGTGAAAAGTGTTAAAAAGCTTAATATTTTAAAATGTATAAATAGTAGTAAAACAGTTGAAGTCCCATCATTAGCTGAAAGAGGTGAACATTTTTTCAAAAGATATTTTTTTTTTCAAAATGGATTTTTTTAAATGATTTTTTTTTAAAAAATGATTTTTTTTTTAAAATGATTTTTTTTTCAAAATTTTATTTTTTATTAATTTTTTCTAAAATGTTTTTTTTTTCAAAAATGATTTTTATTTGTTTTTTACCTCAAAAATGTATTTGGAGTTAGGGTGGTAAATTTGGCTATAATAATAACTAGAAAAGCTACAATTTCTGGGGAAATTGTGAAAATTGTTCTTGCCTCTACAATTGGAGTGGGCGGAATAACTGGATGGAGTGGCTTGAGTAACTGTGAAAAGTGTTAAAAAGCTTAATATTTTAAAAAGTATAAATATTAGTAAAAAAGTTGAAGTCCCATCATTAGCTGAAAGAGCTGAACATTTTTTTCAAAAGTTTTTTTTTTTTTCGAAAATGATTTTTTTTTTTTTTTTCAAAAATAATTTTTTTTTCATGGGGTGGTCATAATGTTTTGGCTGATCATGGGGTTGTCAGCTTTTGTCACCTCCCACTCTAGTTTTGAACATTTCGCCATTCATTCCTATGGGACCAATTTCGCCGCAAAAACGACGATATTTCATGGACCATTCGGCGAAACGTTCCACAAAGTAATAGCACACCAATCGGGAACAATCCGCACGTTTCGGTATATTACTTGTCTCTGTAGTGTAAAAACTGTGGGAGGAGTCTACAAGAATTTTCAAGTCTAGCAGATGAAGGTATGACCACATGCATTTGGGGGGTCTCAGCATCTTGTGTTTACAACCACTGTTTCCTAGCAACGCTCATGCCCTGTTTATGCTTCACAAATACTGCTCAATACACAATACACAGGACCCTGATAGCTGTAGTAACTGTGCAGTAATTCAAATGGCCGTATTTTAAAAACTATAAATCCTACAGCGAAGATCTTTATATTGTGAGAATCACAAGACCTAGATTTTGATACATAGTATGTCTCTGAAATATTAAAATTGAAGGCACGGTCGCAGTTTAGAAATTGCCCTTCAAATTTGAAGGGGCTAGAGTGTAGTTATAATGAATGTCAATGGACGGTGTGAGTTGCAAACAAATGGTCATATTGTGAAAACTATCAGGACTATGGCTTAGCCGTGGACATGTTTAGTGGCAGCAGGGATAGCTGAACGTTTTGATATAAGATTTGTGTAGGTGGGCTTAAAAAAGAGGGAGTGGCGGCAGTTTAGAAATCATGTTCTGATTTTTCAGCTCCTATACAACCGCCCAACCGCCAGACTCAAGATTAATAATGAATACTCAGGAAGTCTACCGCTCGAGAGGGGCACAAGGCAGGGGTGCCCGTTGTCGCCCCTGCCTTTTGCCCTGGCAATGGAGCCACTGGCAGAGGCTGTGAGAAGTACATCCGGAATACAGGGCTTCAAGAGGAAAAACGGGGAGGAAAAGATTGCACTCGACGCCGATGACGTTCTGGTTTTCTTGGGGGACACAGGACCATCCTGAGCAAAAACGATGCAGTTGGTAGAAGGGTTTGGGAGGATCTCGGGCCTTGTAGTCAACTGGGAGAAATCAATGCTCCTTCAGATCCAATTGTCAGCTCCCTCCCGGAGGGTACGCCCGGGTTAAAAATTGTAGATAAAATAAAATACCTGGGAGTGGTAATGTCCAACGATCCTAATCAATATATTCGAGACAACCTGGTCCCTTTATTTGATAAACTTTAAAAAAAATGCGACATCTGGTGCAGACTCCCCCTGTCGATGGCGGGACGAACGAACCTGATCAGAATGATATGGTTGCCGCAATTACTGTACACCCTCCATAACTCCCCGATATGGATCGGGAGAAAGTGGTTCTCAAAAATAAATTCTCTGTTCCGGGAATTAATTTGGAAAAAAGGACAGGCTAGGATCAGCCTGCAAACACTGCAGGGCCCTACTAGTAAGGGGGGAATGGCAGTCCCCCACCCTTATAGCTATTACCTGGCCGCCCAATTACAGCATATTGGGGGGTGCGATACTCCGGGAGAAATGCATGCTAGCAACAAAATCATGCTAGAGGGTAATCTGCATAAATCCCTTGTGGAAGCACTGGAAGCAGGCACACTTCAGCGAACATTGCCAACACACAAGCTAGTAACTAAAAGCTGGCAGGCAGTGAAGAAGATCATGGGGTATAAGGGCATCACCAAGTTCTCACCCATATGGCATAATAAATCCCTGCGGGAGCTCACAACTGTTGAGAAGAATGCTATATGGGAACGTCATGGTATAACCAGAGTAGCCCATTTGGTCAGGGATAACAATGTGAAATCCTTCTCAGATCTGAGAACAGAGTACGAAGTCCCGCATAGCACATTTTACAGTTACCTACAGATTAGGCATGCAATGGGTGGTACAATTCAGGACCTGCCCCATGGAGATGTGTAAGGCACCACTCCTCAATAAAATAGTCAAAGTCAAAGTCAAAACCTCCAAAGGTTTGATCGCAGCCGTGTATGCGCAGTTAGTGGATAAAATGATACCCACGCAAACAGCTTCAGGGATCAGGGAGAGGTGGGAGGCGGACGTGGGGGAGTTGACGGACCGCCAGTGGAAAAGAATTTTGGAACATGGTTTTAAGGTCTCTGTCTCTCCGTCGCAGAGGGCCTCGCACCTCTTCTTGCTTCATAGGGTGTATTACACCCCTAAGAGGTTGTATAGGTTTGGTCGTAGACCAGACGACAAGTGCCCTAGATGTTCAGGGAGACCTTATTCACATGGTGTGGAGATGTCCAAAATTAGCGAGATACTGGCCCGAGATTGTTAGAACTATAAACTCTAGGTTCAAAGTTAAAGTGGAATTAGAAGCCAGGGCGTGTGTTTTGGGGCTGGTAGGGGGAGAAACGGGGAACCCCAACACAATCTCCGCTATAGTAAAGTGCTTATATCAAGCAAGAAAGCTTATAGCGCAATCTTGGCTATCCGCAACACCCCCAACTCCAGAGGACTGGCTTAGGTCCATGAACTCTTTGGTATGGACAGAAAAGACCATATACACTAGAAAAGGCAGCTACAATAAGTTCATTAAAATATGGAGACCCTGGATACAAGAGATGAGCACCCAACATCTCTTCTAGTATTTACCGTAAACCTACAGGGAACGGGCTTTAAGGCACCCAGACCCAGACAACCAGATAAAGAATAAATAAAATCGGCTATGGTTTAGTTTAAACTTTAACAGAGTAACCCTTAGAGTCAATAACATGTGAGCGAACGTTAAATGCTGGGGGGGGACGTTTGGAGTAGGGGGGAAGGAGGGGGAGGGGGGAACGGGAGGGAGGGGCTGGGGTCTGGGAAAGAGTGAAAATGGGTCTTGCACGACATTAAGAGTATAAGAGTTAGATAATGTGAAACGTAGTGAAAATTGGCAGAGCCTCGCTCACTCATTACGTATGTATTGTATAAGTGTACTGTACCTCGGAGTAGGGTGCAAACTCTGCCTACCAATTTTGTTTCACTGTTTGTTCTTTGTTCTTTTAAAATTTTTCAATAAAAAGTATTAGTTAAAAAAAATAAATGGTAGAAAAAAAGTTGAAAAAGAGCACACATCAGCTAAAAGAGACGAACATTTTGATAGTTGAATGGTTTTAATAGCTGAAAGTATGCAGAAGTTACGCAGAGCCAAAAAACGTACGGAATAAAATTAAATTTATTAAAAATAAATAAAATCGAATAACAATAGTGGGACTGCTAAAGCATTCCCACGAATAAATAAAATCGAATAACAATAGTGGGACTGCTAAAGAATTCCCACTAATTAGAAAAGCTACAATTTCTGGGGAAATTGTGAAAAGTGTTCTTGCCTCTACAACTGGAGTGGGCGGAGTAACTGGGTGGAGTGGCTTGAGTAACTGTTGTGTGGTTGGAGTGGCTGGAGTAACTGTGAAAAGTGTTAAAAAGCTTAATATTTTAAAAAGTATAAATAGTAGTAAAAAAGTCTCATCATTAGCTGAAAGAGCTGAACATTTTTTTCAAAAATTATGATTTTTGTTTTTCAAAAATTATGAATATTTTTCAAAAATGATTTTTTTTTTCAAAAATAATTTTTTTTTCAAAAATAATTTTTTTTTCAAAAATAATTTTATTTTTATTTTTTTCAAAAAAAATTTTTTTTTTTCAAAAATTATTTTTTTTGTTTTCAAAAATTATTTTTCTTTTTTCAAAAATATTTTTTTTTTACATGGGGCGGTCATAATGTTTTGGCTGATCATGGGGTGGTCATAATGTTTTGGCTGATCATGGGGTTGTCAGCTTTTGTCACCTCCCACTCTAGTTTTGAACATTTCGCCATTCATTCCTAAAGCAGTCCCACTAAATAAAATCGAATAACAATAGTGGGACTGCTAAAGCATTCCCACTAACTAGAAAAGGTACAATTTCTGGGGAAATTGTGAAAAGTGTTCTTGCCTCTACAACTGGAGTGGGCGGAGTAACTGTGAAAAGTGTTAAAAAGCTTAATATTTTAAAAAGTATAAATAGTAGAAAAAAAGTTGAAAAAGAGCACACATCAGCTAAAAGAGACGAACATTTTAATAGTTGAATGGTTTTAATAGCTGAAAGTATGCAGAAGTTACGCAGAACCAAAAAACGTACGGAATAATAATAAGAAAAATAAATAAAAAAACGAATAACAATAGTGGGACTGCTAAAGCATTCCCACTAATAAGAACTAGAAAATGCATTTCCTGGGGAAAATGCGTGGGAATGCTGAATTGCTAAAACGGCCCCCAGCAAAATTGCCCCCATCAGAATTGCCCTATCAAAACTGCCCCATCATATTGCCACCATCAAAACTGCCCCATCAGAATTGTCCCATCAAAACTGCCCCATCATATTGCCACCATCAAAACTGCCCCATCAGAATTGCCCCATCAAAACTGCCCCATCAGAATTGCCCCATCAAAACTGCCCCATCATATTCCTCTATTATAAATCAGTACATGGTGTGTCTGTCCCCTCCCCCGGGCTCTGTAATCAGAGCTGAGATGCTCCAGCCACCTCCCCCCCTGTGTATAACAGAAGCTTTGGTAACCATGGCAACAAAACAAACACAGTACACTCTGATTAATGGCTAAAATTTCTTGAAATGACCTCTAAACAAAAAGCTTTTTCTCTGTTTTTCTGTGTTAAAAACCTTAATATTTTTAAAAGTATAAATGGTAGAAAAAAAGTTGAAAAAGAGCACACATCAGCTAAAAGAGACGAACATTTTAATAGTTGAATGGTTTTAATAGCTGAAAGTATGCAGAAGTTACGCAGAGCCAAAAAACGTACGGAATAATAAGAATAACTAGAAAATGCATTTCCTGGGGAAAATGCGTGGGAATGCTGAATAGCTAAATTGCTAAAATGGCCGCCATCAAAACTGCCCCATCATACTGCCATCAAAACTGCCCCATCAAAACTGCCCCATCAAAATTGTCCCCATTAAAACTGCCCCATCATATTGCCCCCATCAAAATTGCCCCATCAAAACTGCCCCATCAGAATTGCCCCATCAAAACTGCCCCATCATATTGCCACCATCAGAACTGCCCCATCAAAACTGCCCCATCATATTGCCACCATCAAAACTGCCCCATCAGAATTATCCCATCAAAACTGCCCCATCATATTGCCACCATTAAAACTGCCCCATCATAATTGCCCCATCAAAACTGCCCCATCATATTCCTCTATTATAAATCAGTACATGGTGTGTCTGTTCCCTCCCCCGGGCTCTGTAATCAGAGCTGAGATGCTCCAGCCACCTCCCCCCCTGTGTATAACCGAAGCTTTGGTAACCATGGCAACAAAACAAACACAGTACACTCTGATTAATGGCTAAAATTTCCTGAAATGACCTCTAAACAAAAAGCTTTTTCTCAAAAACTGTAAAAGATATCAAACTGAAAAGCTATAGCCAGATAGCTGAATATTTTGTGAACATTTTAAAGTTTGTTTGGTGTCTCTAGGTGAAAGTATGAAGGAGCTGAAACTTTTGGGAGCGGAAGAACAATTTAAGGATTTTAAGCATGCTCCCATTGACTTCAATGTTAAAAAAAAGTGTTAAAAAGCTTAATATTTTAAAAAGTATAAATGGTAGAAAAAAAGTTGAAAAAGAGCACACATCAGCTAAAAGAGACGAACATTTTAATAGTTGAATGGTTTTAATAGCTGAAAGTATGCAGAAGTTACGCAGAACCAAAAAACGTACGGAATAAAATTATTAAAAACTAGAAAATGCATTTCCTGGGGAAAATGCGTGGGAATGCTGAATTGCTAAAACGGCCCCCAGCAAAATTGCCCCCATCATATTGCCATCAAAACTGTCCCATCATATTGCCACCATCAAAACTGCCCCATCAGAATTGCCCTATCAAAACAGCCCCATCATATTGCCACCATCAAAACTGCCCCATGATATTGCCACCATCAAAACTGCCCCATCAGAATTACCCCATCAAAACTGCCCCATCATATTCCTCTATTATAAATCAGTACATGGTGTGTCTGTCCCCTCCCCCGGGCTCTGTAATCAAAGCTGAGATGCTCCAGCCACCTCCCCCCCCCCCCCCCCCTGTGTATAACAGAAGCTTTGGTAACCATGGCAACAAAACAAATACAGTACACTCTGATTAATGGCTAAAATTTCCTGAAATGACCTCTAAACAAATGGCCGTATTTTAAAAACTATACATCCTACAGCGAAGATCTTTATATTGTGAGAATCACAAGACCCAGACCTAGATTTTGATACATAGTATGTCTCTGAAATATTAAAATTGAAGGCACGGTCGCAGTTTAGAAATTGCCCTTCAAATTTGAAGGGGCTAGAGTGTAGTTTCAATGAATGTCAATGGACGGTGTGAGTTGCAAACAAATGGTCATATTGTGAAAACTATCAGGACTATAGCTTAGCCGTGGACATGTTTAGTGGCAGCAGGGATAGCTGAACGTTTTGATATAAGATTTGTGTAGGTGGGCTTGAAAATGAGGGAGTGGCGGCAGTTTAGAAATCATGTTCTGATTTTTCAGCTTTTGTCCCCTCCCCCCGGGCTCTGTAATCAGAGCTGAGATGCTCCAGCCACCTCCCCCCTGTGTATAACAGAAGCTTTGGTAACCATGGCAACAAAACACACACAGTACACTCTGATTAATGGCTAAAATTTCTTGAAATGACCTCTAAACAAAAAGCTTTTTCTCAAAATTGTAAAAGATATCAAACTGAAAAGATATAGCCAGATAGCTGAATATTTTGTGAACATTTTAAAGTTTGTTTGGTGTCTCTAGGTGAAAGTATGAAGGAGCTGAAACTTTTGGGAGCGGAAGAAAAATGTAAGGATTTCAAGCATGCTCCCATTGACTTCAATGTTAAAAAAAAGTGATAAAAAGCTTAATATTTTAAAAAGTATAAATGGTAGAAAAAAAGTTGAAAAAGAGCACACCTCAGCTAAAAGAGACGAACATTTTGATAGTTGAATGGTTTTAATAGCTGAAAGTATGCAGAAGTTACGCATTACCGAAAAACGTACGGAATAAAATTATTAAAATTAAGTTTAAAAAATAAATAAAATCGAATAACAATAGTGGGACTGCTAAAGCATTCCCACTAATAAATAAAATCGAATAACAATAGTGGGACTGCTAAAGCATTCCCACTAATAAATAAAATCGAATAACAATAGTGGGACTGCTAAAGCCTTCCCACTAACTAGAAAATGCATTTCCTGGGGAAAATGCTTAAGAATGCTCAATAGCTAAATTGCTTAAACGGCCGCCATCAAACTGCCCCATCATACTGCCATCAAAACTGCCCCATCAAAATTGTCCCCATTAAAACTGCCCCATCATATTGCCACCATCAAAACTGCTCCATCAGAATTGCTCCATCAAAATTGTCCCATCATATTGCCACCATCAGAATTGCCCCATCATATTACCACCATCAAAACTGCCCCATCATATTGCCACCATCAAAACTGCCCCCATCATATTGCCATCAAAACTGCCCATTAGAATTGCCCCATCAAAACTGCCCCATCATATTGCCACCATCAAAACTGCCCCATCAGAATTGCCCCATCATATTACCACCATCAAAACTGCCCCCATCATATTGCCATCAAAACTGCCCCATTAGAATTGCCCCATCAAAATTGTCCCCATCAAAACTGCCCAATCAGAATTACCCCATGATATTGCCACCATCAAAACTGCCCCCATCCAAACTGCCCTATCAAAACTGCCCCATCATATTGCCACCATCAGAATTGCCCCATCAGAATTGCCCCATCAAAACTGCCCCATCATATTGCCACCATCAAAACTGCCCCATCAGAATTGCCCCATCAAAACTGCCCCATCATATTCCTCTATTATAAATCAGTACATGGTGTGTCTGTCCCCTCCCCGGGCTCTGTAATCAGAGCTGAGATGCTCCAGCCACCTCCCCCGTGTATAACAGAAGCTTTGGTAACCATGGCAACAAAACAAACAGTACACTCTGATTAATGGCTAAAATTTCCTGAAATGACCTCTAACTAAAAAGCCTTTTCTCAAAAACTGTAAAAGATATCAAACTGAAAAGCTATAGCCAGATAGCTGAATATTTTGTGAACATTTTAAAGTTTGTTTGGTGTCTCTAAGTGAAAGTATGAAGGAGCTGAAACTTTTGGGAGCGGAAGAAGAATTTAAGGATTTTAAGCATGCTCCCATTGACTTCAATGTTAAAAAAAAGTATTAAAAAGCTTAATATTTTAAAAAGTATAAATGGTAGAAAAAAGTTGAAAAAGAGCACACATCAGCTAAAAGAGACGAACATTTTAATAGTTGAATGGTTTTAATAGCTGAAAGTATGCAGAAGTTACGCAGAGCCAAAAAACGTACGGAATAAGAATAATAAATAAAATAGAATAACAATAGTGGGACTGCTAAAGCAGTACCACTAATAAATAAAATCGAATAACAATAGTGGGACTGCTAAAGCATTCCCACTAACTAGAAAATGCATTTCCTGGGGAAAATGCGTGGGAATGCTGAATTGCTAAAACAGCCCCCAGCCAAACTGCCCCCTCATATTGCCATCAAAACTGCCCCCATCATATTGCCATCAAAACTGCCCCATCATATTGCCACCATCAAAACTGCCCCATCAGAATTGCCCCATCATATTGCCACCATCAAAACTGCCCCATCAAAACTGCCCATTCATATTGCCACCATCAAAACTGCCCCATCATAATTGCCCCATCAAAACTGCCCCATCATATTGCCACCATCAAAACTGCCCCATCAGAATTGCCCCATCATATTACCACCATCAAAACTGCCCCATCATATTGCCACCATCAACACTGCCCCCATCATATTGCCATCAAAACTGCCCCTTTAGAATTGCCCCATCAAAAATTTCCCCATCAAATCTGCCCCATCAAAACTGCCCCATCAGAATTGCCCCATCAAAACTGCCCCATCAGAATTGCCCTATCAAAACTGCCCCATCATATTGCCACCATCAAAACTGCCCCATCAGAATTGCCCCATCAAAACTGCCCCATCAGAATTGCCCCATCAAAACTGCCCCATCATATTGCCACCATCAAAACTGCCCCATCAAAACTGCCCCATCATATAGCCACCTTTAAAACTGCTCCATAAAAATTGTCCCCATAAAAACTGCCCCATCATATTGCCACCATCAAAACTACCCCATAAAAACTGCCCCATCAAAACTGCCCCATCATATTGCCACCATCATATTGCCACCATCAAAACTGCCCCATCAGAATTACCCCATCAAAACTGCCCCATCATATTCCTCTATTATAAATCGGTACATGGTGTGTCTGTCCCCTCCCCCAGGCTCTGTAATCAGAGCTGAAATGCTCCAGCCACCTCCCCTCCTGTGTATAACGGAAGCTTTGGTAACCATGGCAACAAAACAAACACAGTACACTCTGATTAATGGCTAAAATTTCCTGAAATGACCTCTAAACAAAAAGCTTTTTCTCAAAAACTGTAAAAGATATCAAACTGAAAAGCTATAGCCAGATAGCTGAATATTTTGTGAACATTTTAAAGTTTGTTTGGTGTCTCTAGGTGAAAGTATGAAGGAGCTGAAACTTTTGGGAGCGGAAGAAGAATTTAAGGATTTCAAGCATGCTCCCATTGACTTCAATATTAAAAAAAGTGTTTAAAAGCTTAATATTTTAAAAAGTATAAATGGTAGAAAAAAAGTTGAAAAAGAGCACACATCAGCTAAAAGAGACGAACATTTTTATAGTTGAATGGTTTTAATAGCTGAAAGTATGCAGAAGTTATGCAGAGCCAAAAAACGTACGGAATAATAAAAATAAATAAAATCGAATAACAATAGTGGGACTGCTAAAGCAGTACCACTAATAAAATCGAATAATAATAGTGGGACTGCTAAAGCATTCCCACTAACTAGAAAAGCTACAATTTCTGGGGAAATTGTGTGAAGTGTTCTTGCCTCCACTAATAGTCTACAAGCATTATCAAGCCTAGCAGATGAAGGTATGACCACATGCATTTGGGGGGTCTCAGCATCTTGTGTTTACAACCACTGTTTCCTAGCAATGCTCATGCCCTGTATGAAGCATAACTTCATAACCACTGCTCAATACACAGGATCATGATGGCTGTAATAACTGTGCAGTACTTCAAACGGTCGTATTTTAAAAACTATTAATCCTACAGTGAAGAGCTTTATATTGTGAGAAACACAAGACCCAGACCTAGATTTTGATGCATAGTATGTCTCTGAAATATTAAAAATGAAGGCACAGCCACAGTTTAGATATTGCCCTTCAAATTTGAAGTGGCTAGAGTTTAGTTTCAGTGAATGTCAATGGACGGCGTGAGTTGCAAACAAATGGTCATTTTGTGAAAACTATCAGGACTATGGCTTAGCTGTGGACATGTTTAGTGGCAGCAGGGATAGCTGAACGTTTTGATATAAGATTTGTGTAGGTGGGCTTGAAAATGAGGGAGTGGCGGCAGTTTAAAAATCATGTCCTGATTTTTCCGTTTTTGTCACCTCCCACTTTAGTTTTGAACATTTCCCCATTCATTCCTATGGGACCAATTTCGCCGCAAAAATTAGGACCCATTCGGGAACAATCCGCACGTTTCAGTATATTACTTGGCTATGTAGTGTAAAAACTGTGGGAGGAGTTAGGGTGGTAAATTTGGCTATGATGATAATAATAATATATATGTGAGATAACAGTAAGTGGTCTTGCTATGCAAGAACACTTAAGAGCTAGAAAAGCTACAATTTCTGGGGAAATTGTGAAAAGTGTTCTTGCCTCTACAACTGGAGTGGGCAGAGTAACTGGGTGGAGTGGCTTGAGTAACTGTTGTGTTTTTGGAGTGGCTGGAGTTACTGTGAAAAGTGTTAAAAAGCTTAATATTTTGAAAAGTTTAAATAGTAGTAAAAAAGTTGACGAAGTCCCATCATTATAGCTGAAAGAGCTGAACATTTTTTTCCAAAATTTTTTTTTTTTCAAAAATATTTTTTTTTTCTTGGGGCGGTCATAATGTTTTGGCTGATCATGGGGTGGTCATAATGTTTTGGCTGATCATGGGGTTGTCAGCTTTTGTCATTTCTCCGACTCTAGTTTTGAACATTTCGCCATTCATTCCTATAGGACCAATTTCGCTGCAAAACGACGATATTTCGTGAACTATTCGGCGAAACGTTCCACAAAATAATAGCACACCAATTAAATGACATTGATTCCGGATTCACACTGGTATTTTTCAGCTTTTCACAAAGTTCCACAAGGTAATAGCACACCAATTAAATGACATTGAACATTTCGCCATTCATTCCTATGGGACCAATTTTCCGCAAAAACTACGATATTTCGTGAAAAATTAGTCGGAACGTTCCACAAAGTAATAGCACACCAATCGAGAACAATCCACACCTTCGGTATATTACTGTCTATGTAGTTTAAAAGCTGTGGGAGGAGTTAGGGTGGTATGATCATGGGGTTGTCAGCTTTTGTCACCTCCCACTCTAGTTTTGAACAATTCGCCATTCATTCCTATGGGACCATTTTCTCCGCAAAAACGATATTTCGTGAACCATTCGGTGAAACGTTCCACAAAGTAATAGCACACCAATTAAATGACATTGAGGCCGGATTCACACTGGTATTTTCACAAAGTTCCACAAGGTAATAGCACACCAATTAAATGACATTGAACATTTCGCCATTCATTCCTATGGGACTAATTTTGCCGCAAAAACAACAATATTTCGTGAACCATTTGGCGAAACGTTCCACAAAGTAATAGCACACCATTTGGGATCAATCCGCACGTTTCGGTATATTACTTGTCTATGTAGTGTAAAAACTGTGGGAGGAGTTAGGGTGGTAAATTTGGCCATAATAAGAATAACTAGAAAATGCATTTCCTGGGGAAAATGCGTGGGAATGCTGAATTGCTAAAACGGCCCCCATCAAAACTGCCCCATCATATTGCCATCAAAACTGCCCCCATCATATTGCCATCAAAACTGCCCCCATCATTTTGCCATCAAAACTGCCCCCATCATTTTGCCATCAAAACTGCCCCCATCATTTTGCCATCAAAACTGCCCCCATCATTTTGCCAACAAAACTGCCCCATCAGAATTGCCCCATCAAAACTGCCCCATCATATCGCCCCCATCATATCGCCCCCATCAAAACTGCCCCCATCAAAACTGCCCCCATCAAAACTGCCCCATCATATTGCCACCTTTAAAACTGCTCCATAAAAATTGTCCCCATCAAAACTGCCCCATATTGCCATCAAAACTGCCCCATCAGAATTGCCCCATCAAAACTGCCCCATCATATTGCCACCATCAAAACTGCCCCATCATATTGCCACCATCAAAACTGCCCCATCAGAATTACCCCATCAAAACTGCCCCATCATATTCCTCTATTATAAATCAGTACATGGTGTGTCTGTCCCCTCCCCTCTGTAATCAGAGCTGAGATGCTCCAGCCACCTCCCCCCTTGTGTATAACAGAAGCTTTGGTAACCATGGCAACAAAATCAACACAGTACACTGTTTAATGGCTAAAATTTCCTGAAATGACCACTAAACAAACAGCTTTTTCACAAAAACTGTAAAAGATATCAAACTGAAAAGATATAGCCAGATAGCTGATAATTTTGTGAACATTTTCAAGTTTGTTTGTCTCTAGGTGAAAGTATGAAGGAGCTGAAACTTTTGGGAGCGGAAGAAGATTTTAAGGATTTCAAGCATGCTCCCATTGACTTCAATGTTAAAAAAAAAAGTGTTAAAAAGCTTAATTTTAAAAAGTATAAATAGTAGAAAAACAGTTGAAAAAGTCCCATCATCAGCTGAAAGAGACAAACATTTTAATAGTTGAATGGTTTTAATAGCTGAAAGTATGCAGAAGTTACGCAGAGCCAAAAAACGTACGGAATAAAATTAAAATTAAAAACTAGAAAATGCATTTCCTGTAGAAAATGCGTGGGAAAGCTGAATTGCTAAAACGGCCCCCAGCAAAACTGCCCCATCATATTGCCATCAAAACTGCCCCCATCATATTGCCATCAAAACTGCCCCCATCATTTTGCCATCAAAACTGCCCCCATCATTTTGCCATCAAAACTGCCCCCATCATTTTGCCATCAAAACTGCCCCCATCATTTTGCCAACAAAACTGCCCCATCAGAATTAAGGATCTGAAGCATGCTCCCATTGACTTCAATGTTAAAAAAAAGTGTTAAAAAGCTTAATATTTTAAAAAGTATAAATAGTAGAAAAAAAATTGAAAAAGTCCCATCATCAACTGAAAGAGACAAATATTTTAATAGTTGAATGGTTTTAATAGCTTAAAGTATGCAGAAGTTATGCACAGCCAAAAAACATACGGAATAAAATTAAAAATAAATAAAATCGAATAACAATAGTGGGACTGCTAAAGCATTCCCACTAATAAATAAAATCGAATAACATCGGCAGTGCCTGCATGGTAAATTTGGCTATGATGATAATAATAATATATATGTGAGATAACAGTAAGTGGTCTTGCTATGCAAGAACACTTAAGAGCTAGAAAAGCTACAATTTCTGGGGAAATTGTGAAAAGTGTTCTTGCCTCTACAACTGGAGTGGGCAGAGTAACTGGGTGGAGTGGCTTGAGTAACTGTTGTGTTTTTGGAGTGGCTGGAGTTACTGTGAAAAGTGTTAAAAAGCTTAATATTTTGAAAAGTTTAAATAGTAGTAAAAAAGTTGACGAAGTCCCATCATTATAGCTGAAAGAGCTGAACATTTTTTTCCAAAATTTTTTTTTTTTCAAAAATATTTTTTTTTTCTTGGGGCGGTCATAATGTTTTGGCTGATCATGGGGTGGTCATAATGTTTTGGCTGATCATGGGGTTGTCAGCTTTTGTCATTTCTCCGACTCTAGTTTTGAACATTTCGCCATTCATTCCTATAGGACCAATTTCGCTGCAAAACGACGATATTTCGTGAACTATTCGGCGAAACGTTCCACAAAATAATAGCACACCAATTAAATGACATTGATTCCGGATTCACACTGGTATTTTTCAGCTTTTCACAAAGTTCCACAAGGTAATAGCACACCAATTAAATGACATTGAACATTTCGCCATTCATTCCTATGGGACCAATTTTCCGCAAAAACTACGATATTTCGTGAAAAATTAGTCGGAACGTTCCACAAAGTAATAGCACACCAATCGAGAACAATCCACACCTTCGGTATATTACTGTCTATGTAGTTTAAAAGCTGTGGGAGGAGTTAGGGTGGTATGATCATGGGGTTGTCAGCTTTTGTCACCTCCCACTCTAGTTTTGAACAATTCGCCATTCATTCCTATGGGACCATTTTCTCCGCAAAAACGATATTTCGTGAACCATTCGGTGAAACGTTCCACAAAGTAATAGCACACCAATTAAATGACATTGAGGCCGGATTCACACTGGTATTTTCACAAAGTTCCACAAGGTAATAGCACACCAATTAAATGACATTGAACATTTCGCCATTCATTCCTATGGGACTAATTTTGCCGCAAAAACAACAATATTTCGTGAACCATTTGGCGAAACGTTCCACAAAGTAATAGCACACCATTTGGGATCAATCCGCACGTTTCGGTATATTACTTGTCTATGTAGTGTAAAAACTGTGGGAGGAGTTAGGGTGGTAAATTTGGCCATAATAAGAATAACTAGAAAATGCATTTCCTGGGGAAAATGCGTGGGAATGCTGAATTGCTAAAACGGCCCCCATCAAAACTGCCCCATCATATTGCCATCAAAACTGCCCCCATCATATTGCCATCAAAACTGCCCCCATCATTTTGCCATCAAAACTGCCCCCATCATTTTGCCATCAAAACTGCCCCCATCATTTTGCCATCAAAACTGCCCCCATCATTTTGCCAACAAAACTGCCCCATCAGAATTGCCCCATCAAAACTGCCCCATCATATCGCCCCCATCATATCGCCCCCATCAAAACTGCCCCCATCAAAACTGCCCCCATCAAAACTGCCCCCATCAAAACTGCCCCATCATATTGCCACCTTTAAAACTGCTCCATAAAAATTGTCCCCATCAAAACTGCCCCATATTGCCATCAAAACTGCCCCATCAGAATTGCCCCATCAAAACTGCCCCATCATATTGCCACCATCAAAACTGCCCCATCATATTGCCACCATCAAAACTGCCCCATCAGAATTACCCCATCAAAACTGCCCCATCATATTCCTCTATTATAAATCAGTACATGGTGTGTCTGTCCCCTCCCCTCTGTAATCAGAGCTGAGATGCTCCAGCCACCTCCCCCCTTGTGTATAACAGAAGCTTTGGTAACCATGGCAACAAAATCAACACAGTACACTGTTTAATGGCTAAAATTTCCTGAAATGACCACTAAACAAACAGCTTTTTCACAAAAACTGTAAAAGATATCAAACTGAAAAGATATAGCCAGATAGCTGATAATTTTGTGAACATTTTCAAGTTTGTTTGTCTCTAGGTGAAAGTATGAAGGAGCTGAAACTTTTGGGAGCGGAAGAAGATTTTAAGGATTTCAAGCATGCTCCCATTGACTTCAATGTTAAAAAAAAAAGTGTTAAAAAGCTTAATTTTAAAAAGTATAAATAGTAGAAAAACAGTTGAAAAAGTCCCATCATCAGCTGAAAGAGACAAACATTTTAATAGTTGAATGGTTTTAATAGCTGAAAGTATGCAGAAGTTACGCAGAGCCAAAAAACGTACGGAATAAAATTAAAATTAAAAACTAGAAAATGCATTTCCTGTAGAAAATGCGTGGGAAAGCTGAATTGCTAAAACGGCCCCCAGCAAAACTGCCCCCATCATATTGCCATAAAAACTGCCCATCAGATTGCCACCATCAAAACTGCCCCATCAGAATTGCCCCATCAAAACTGCCCCATCAGAACTGCCCCATCATATTGCCACCATCAAAACTACCCCATCAGAATTGCCCCATCAAAACTGCTCCATCAGAATTGCCCCATCAAAACTGCCCCATCATATTGCCACCATCAAAACTGCCCCATCATAACTGCCCCATCAAAACTGCCCAATCATATACCTCTATTATAAATCAGTACATGGTGTGTCTGTCCTCTCCCCCAGGCTCTGTAATCAGAGCTGAGATGCTCCAGCCACCTCCCCCCTGTGTATAACAGAAGCTTTGGTAACCATGGCAACAAAAGCAACACAGTACACTGTGTTTAATGGCTAAAATTTCCTGAAATGACCTCTAAACAAAAAGCTTTTTCACAAAAACTGTAAAAGATATCAAACTGAAAAGATATAGCCAGATAGCTGAATATTTTGTGAACATTTCAAAGTTTGTTTGGTGTCTGTAGGTGAAAGTATGAAGGAGCTATAACTTTTGGGAGCGGAAGAAGATTTTAAGGATCTGAAGCATGCTCCCATTGACTTCAATGTTAAAAAAAAGTGTTAAAAAGCTTAATATTTTAAAAAGTATAAATAGTAGAAAAAAAATTGAAAAAGTCCCATCATCAACTGAAAGAGACAAATATTTTAATAGTTGAATGGTTTTAATAGCTTAAAGTATGCAGAAGTTATGCACAGCCAAAAAACATACGGAATAAAATTAAAAATAAATAAAATCGAATAACAATAGTGGGACTGCTAAAGCATTCCCACTAATAAATAAAATCGAATAACAATAGTGGGACTGCTAAAGCAGTCCCACTAATAATATATATGTGAGATAACAGTAAGTGCTCTTGCTATGCAAGAACACTTAACTAGAAAAGCTACAATTTCTGGGGAAATTGTGTGAAGTGTTCTTGCCTCTACAACTGGAGTGGGCGGAGTAACTGGGTGGAGTGGCTTGCGTAAATGTTGTGTGGTTGGAGTGGCTGGAGTAACTGTGAAAAGTGTTAAAAAGCGTAATATTTTAAAAAGTATAAATAGTAGTAAAAAAGTTGACGAAGTCCCATCATTATAGCTGAAAGAGCTGAACATTTTTTTCAAAAATGTTTTTTTTTTCAAATTTAATTTTTTTTTTTTTTTTTTTTTTTTTTCAAAAATGATTTTTTTTTCAATAATAATTTTTTTTTTCTTTTTCAAAAATGAATTTTTTTTTTCAAATACTTAATTTTTTTAATGATTTTTTTTTTTCAAAAATATATTTTTTTTTTCATATTTTTTTTTCGAAAAAAAATTTTTTTTTTCTTTTTCAAAAATGATTTTTTTTTTTTAAATAATTTTTTTTTTCATGGGGCGGTCGTTCGACGAAACGTTCCACAAAGTAATAGCACACCAATTAAATGACATTGAGGCCGGATTCACACTGGTATTTTTCAGCTTTTCACAAAGTTCTACTAGGTAATAGCACACCAATTAAATGACATTGAACATTTTGCCATTCATTCCTATGGGACCAATTTCACCGCAAAAACGACGATATTTCGTGAACCATTCGGCGAAACGTTCCATAAAGTAATATCACACCAATCGGGAACAATCCGCACGTTTCGGTAAATTACTTGTCTATGTAGTGTAAAAACTGTGGGAGGAGTTAGGGTGGTAAATTTGGCTATAATAAGAATAATAATATATATGTGAGATAACAGTAAGTGGTCTTGCTATGCAAGAACACTTAATAAAATAAAAATGCCATAAATCTAACTTTTGCACAAACCAACCAATATATGCTATATATATATAGCGGTTTTTTTTTGTTTTTTTTTACCAAAAATATGTAGAAAAATACATATTGGCCTAAACTGATTAAGAAATTTTGTTTCTTAAAAAAAATATTGGGGGATATTTTGTTATAGCAAAAAGTAAAAAATATATATATTTTTTCAAAATTATCGGCCTTTTTTTTGTTTATAGCGTAAAAAATAAAAACCGCAGAGGTGATCAAATAGCAAAAAAAGAAAGCTCTATTTGTGGGGAAAAAGATGTCAATTTTGTTTGGTTAAAACGTCGCACAACCTTGCTATTGTCCGTTAAAGCGACACAGTGCCGTATTGCAAACAATGGCCTGGTCATTAAGGGGGAAATCCTTCACGGGCTGAAGAGGTTAAAAATAAGTTTATAGTGCACCATATTCCCTTTCCACACTCTATAATAAAGAGTTATAAAAATGCCCCCCCCCCCCCAAAAAAAAAAAAAAAATAATAAAAGGGTTTATAGTGCACAGACCACAAAAAAAAATCCCCCCCCCCCAAAAAAAAAACTCCTATCATGTCCGGAAGGCCAACAAGGAGAGGCAGATGCTCACAGGCCACTAAATGAGGGCAAGCAGCCTCTGTGTCTAGAGTGAAAAGTGGTTATCGTGGACATGGTGCATCCTCTGCAGGTGCATCCTTTTTTTTTTTTTTTTTTTTCCCCCCTGCTGGCCGTGTTATTGAGCCACAACATGCAGAAGAGTTGATGGAGTGGATAACTAAGCCGTCATCCAGGCTCATACTAGTTTACCTTCCACCGCAGCTGCCAAAGCGGCCTATTTAACTGTCTCCTTGTCCACACCTACTCCTTCTGTGGCCGCACAATCATGCACGGTGTAGTCACCAGAATTATTTGATCATAGTGTCTGTTACATGCTGCTGGAGGATGCGCAGCAATTTGAATGCTCCAATGTTGGTTCCCAGATTGAGGAAGGGAGTAATGTGATCCTAGATAGAGGGGTGCCACAGAAGGACAAGAAACTAGCAGTCATGTTCCCCCACCTTCAGCATACTGTCAAGTTTGCTCCAGTGACAAGGAGGGAGGGGATGATGAGGTCACTAATTGTACTTGGGTGCCTGAGAGAACAGAGGAGGAAAGGGAGGAGGCACAATTCCGAGGCAGGATGTCCTCCAGGGGTCAGCTTAAGGGCAGCCACCCTATTGCATCACACCACAGAGCTCCACAGGTGCAGGGCGCTGCTGACTTCCAGTTGTTCATTGGTGTGGGCTTTTTTCAACACATGTGCAGAAGACCGCAGTGTTGCTGTTTGTAATCTCTGTCTGAAGCAGATCAAGCCTGGCCAGAACACCAGCCTATTGGGCACCACATGCTTATCAAGACATATGATGACCTGCCATGCAGTCCATTGGCAACAGCACCTGAAAGACCCACATCATAAAAAATGCGGACTTCTCCTTGCTTCACTTCTGGGATCTCTACCCCTACTATACCTCAAGTCTTCTCAAAAACCTGCACTAAGAGGAATGATGGTATAGCAATGGGTGCCACAAGTACTTGCAGCCAATCTGCTAGCAGTACACCACCTGTGGATTTCAGCAGGCATAGTTCGCTACCCCAGTTGCTGCACCGCAAACAAAAATACTTTCCCAGCCATCCACATGCTCAGTGTCTAAATAATAGCTTGGCCAAACTGCTAGCCCTACAACTGCTGCCTTTTCATCTGGTAGACTCTGCCTCCTTTTGTGAATTTGCAGAATCTGCTGTATCACAGTGGCAGGTTCCAAAAAGAAATTTCTTTTCACATAAGGCCATTCCAGCTCTGTATCGTCATGTGGAAGGCAATGTTTTGGCCTCGTTGGACAGGGTGGTCAGCAACAAGGTTCACATTGTTGCTGATTCATGGTCCAGCTGGCATGGTCATCGACGTTACATTTCCTTGACGGCGCACTGCTAATTCTGCTGACAACTGGGAAGGATGCAGGACAGCGTTCAGTGCTGGAGCTTGTTCCGCCATCACGCCTCCAAAAAGCTGGTGGTGATTCTGCCACATCTGTCTGCTCCACCCCCTCCTCTTCTTCCTCTATTGCTTCTTCTGATGAATTGTCCTCTGAACCAGCAGTCAAGAAAAAGGAGATACCCCCTAAATTGGGATTTTAATGGCAACAACACTACCAAAATTTAGTAAAAACAAATATTTATTGGTATATATAAAAGGATCAATCACATATGTGATGATCGTGTAAAAACATAGCAAGAACAAATGATAGAATTATTGCAGGCATATAATGTATAATATTACTCTCCAATGTCCGAAAACACTCTTTGGTATCCGACGCGTTTCAGGTTCAAGCCTTTAGTCAGGGGTACTTAATAGGAGAGTGTAGGTTTCAAATACTTGTCAAAATAGGTAAGGACAAATAGTGCAATTTTCTGCTGGGTTGTTCAAATGGAAATAATAAAAAAAATGGTCAGGGACGCTACATATCCTTCACAGCGCACTGGGAAACTCTGCTGGCAGCCGGGCAGGATGCAGGACAGGGTTTAGTGCTGGAGCTTGTTCTGCCACCACGACTCCAAAAAGCTGGTTCTGATTCTGCCACATCTGTCTGCTCCACCCCCTCCTCTTTTTCTTCCTTTATGGCCTCTTCTGATGAATTGTCCTCTGAACCAGCAGTGCTCCCTAAGCATTCAAGGGGCTACACAAGCAGTCAGGCTAAAAGTTGCCATGCCGTGCTTCAGTTGGTCTATCTAGGGGACAGGAGCCACACTGGGGCAGAGATTCTGTCAGCTCTGCAAGGGCAGGCTCAGAGGTGGTTGACGCCACGGCAGCTTGAGCCAGGAATGGTTCTATGCGACAATGGCACCACCCTTCTCTCCACCCTCCGACAGGGACACTTGACATATGTCCTGAATTTGGTGGTGCAGCGTTTCTTAAACAGGTACCCAGGCTTACAATATCCTCTGAGGCAAGCCAGAAAAGCCTGTGGCCATTTCGGGCATTCACACAATGCCAGTGCTCGACTGGCTGACATTCCACGGGCGTTCAACCTGCCCACCAACCACCTCATTTGTGACATGCCCACCAGGTGGAACTCAACATTGGCAATGCTGCAGCAGCTGCACACACAGCTGAGGGCCATCAATGAGTACCTGTGCAAGTATGGCACAAGGACAGGATCAGGGGAGCTTGGCTTCTTTTCGCCACGCCAGTGGCTACTGATAAAGGATGCATGCACTGTCCTGTCACCATTTGAGGAGGCCACAAGGATGGTGAGCCGCGACAATGCATTCATCAGTGACACTGTCCCTCTAGTTTCTCCTGCTGGAGCACATGCTTCGTGGAATCATGGACAGGGCACTTGAGGCAGAACAGCAGGAGGAAGAGGAGGACTTCCTTTCCTCTTAAGGCCCCCTTTATGCAGATACCATTCTTGTGGGGGCTCCCAAACATGCAGGAGGAGGATTGTGTCAGCATGGATGTACAGAATAACAGACAGCAGTCTTCAAAGGATGGTTTTCAGTCCCCAGAAACCCAAGGAGTTGTACGTGGCTGGGAGGAGGTAGTTCCTGACAATGTCATCCTTGGTGACCCAGACGACTCACTCTCATGCCTCTTCAAACTTACGCTGCATGGGCTCCCTAATTCTGCATAGCCTGCGAAAGGACTCGAGGATTTGTGGTTTTAAGGAGAGGGATCATTACTGACTGGCAACCCTTCTTGATCCACGTTAAAAGTGTAAATTTGCAGAGCTCATACTGCCTTCCTAGAGGGAGCAGAGGATGAAACATCTTCAGGATGCCTTGAAGAAAAAATTGTCTTAAGCCTTTCCAGACACTGGGAGGTTACCATTTCCTGGACAATGTGCTTCTGAGGCTACGTTCAGTGAAAGGAAGAGCGGAGGAGAAGGCAGCTGACTGACCGATGCCTTTAAACAATTCTTTAGTCCTCAGCACCCAGGGCTGTAAGGTTTAAGCAACCATCGGCAGTGCCTGCATTATATGATGCAGGAATATCTGAGGGCAAGAACAGACTTGGAGACCTGAGCATCCACTGGGTTACTGGGTCTTGAGGATGGACCACTGGCCAGAACTTGCTCAATATGCAATCGAGCTACTGGCCTGTCCTGCATCCAGCGTGCTTTCTGAATGGACATTCAATACTGCTGGAGGGTTTGTGACGAATCGGAGAGTGCACCTGTCCACAGACTCCGCTGATAGGCTGACATTTATCAAAATGAATCAGTCCTGGATCAGCAGCTATCATGTCCCTGATGCTGATGTAACTGATTGAATTTGCTAGGGATCTGGAATCCCTTGAAGACTGCCTATGCTGCCTATCCTATTCCTGAATCTTTATTATGCTAGTTTCCAACAATATTTTTGGTTTAGGGCACCACCAACACCTAAGGCCCAATTTTTCTGCACCTGTTTGACAGGGGCAGCTAATTTCATTTTTTTTTTACAAATTTTTATCAGCAGGGCCCATTCCTGCGTCCAACAAGAGTAACCGTAAGGGGTTACAGTGTTCAGGCACCACCAATACCCAAGGCCCAATTTTTCTGCACAGCAGGGCCCATTCCTGTGCCTAACAAGAGTAACTGTGAGCAGTTATGGTGTTCAGGCACCACTTGGGATGGGCAAACATTTTGGGCCGAGCATAAGTCTGGCCTGAACATCACCCATTGAGGTACTCGCCTAACACCCAAACTTTCTGAGCACTTAGTGGGATGTTCGCCCGCCGAGCACATAGTCAATAGTTGTTAAGGCTTCCCCGCTGAGAGCTAAATTTAAAAAAAAAAATATTGTACAAAAAAGAATGTAAATTTTAAAAAATTGGGGAAAAAATGGCGTGGGGGGGGGGCCCATTGGGTCTGGTATGGGTTATAACCACTTCTCTACTGACACATTTTAAAATGACGCCAGCAGGAACACTCCCTCCCTCCTGCAGCCCATCAGAGTACCCGAGCACCTATCTGCAGCCCATGCCTCATAGAATATACATTGGGGTGTTTTCTTTCCAAAATGGGGTCATTTTGTGGGTAATGCCACTGTCCTGGTGTTCCAGGACCTTCAAAAGTGTAATAGGTAGGAATGAAATTAGATGTGTAATATATGCTCCTAGAACGCCTGATGGTGCTTCCTACATGTTGGGCCTCTCTACGTGGCCAGGCTGTGAAAAAGTCTCACACGTGTGGTATCACCATACTGGGTCAGGAGTAGCAGAATGTATTTTGGGGTGTAATTGAAAGTATGCATATGCTGTGTGTGAGAAGTAACTTGTTATTATGACAATTTTGTGTAAAAAAATATATTAATTTGTTAATTTTCCCAATAGTTGTGGGAAAAATTACAACTTCAAAAAAATGCACTATGCCTCTTACTAAATACCTTGGACTGTCTACTTTCCAAAAAGGATCATTTATACTGTCCTGGGGTTTCAGGGCGTCAAGAAATGATATAGGCCGTTATACTATATCAGGTGATCACATTTTTATGATTTGCACTAGAGCTTGTAGACTTTAACTTTAACACAGACTAAATAATATCCACTAATTTTGGGTTATTTTTACCAAAGATATGTAGCAGTATAACTTTTGGCCCAAATTTATAAACAAAAATTACTTATTTGCAAAATTTTATAACAAAAAATAAAAAAAGTGGGTTTTTTTTTTCAAAATGTTCACTTTTTTTTTTTTACTTGTATTGCAAAAAAAGAAAAAAACCCAGTGGTGATTAAATACCAACCATTAAAAGAAAGCTCTATTTGTGTGAAAAAAAAATTATAAAAATGTTTTTTGGGTGCAGTGTTGCATGACTGAGTGTCATTCAAAGTGTGAAAGCACTGAAAGATGAAAATTGGTCTGGGCAGGAGAGGGGTGAAAGTGCCCTGTATTGAAAGGGAACCCTATGACAGAATTAAGAGAAAAAAAAACTATATAAATCTTGCGAGCTACTCTAGAGCAACCTGAGACTGCAATCAGCGTCAGATATAAAGTAACCTGAGGTTAAAACCTAACGTTAGGTGTGGTATAACAATTCCTGTGAAACAAAGTGCAAATTCACAGCTGCTAAGCATTGATCACAATCCCATAATCTGTGAAAACACATATACAAAAAACAAAAAAAAATGCAGCGCTGTGTGATACTGAACCTTACAAATTTATAGATAGTGCCATAAACAATGAAAATCAATAATGCTACATAAAAACATGAACATAATTTTTTTTTCCTGACGCCTTCATGGCAGCACACACTGGGGTTGTGACTCCGCCCCCACAACCTGACAGGATTGGTCTATCTATAAAAGTAGAAGAGAGATGACCCCCACCATTCTCTTTTTTTATCCTCACCTGACAAGATGGTTGGACATCGCAGAGCCTCTTACCGCATCACCCCAGCAGGTTCAAGCCTCTCCTGTTTGGAAGTCCCTCCTGTACAGTCTCTAAAGGAGCTCCTATGGAGGGAGCCCCCACTCTGGTGGTCTCAGGGGCAGCATCATGGATCATCTGGCACATAGTAAGCTTTAAAGAAGCTTAAGTATTGCAGTGGTCTCCACTTCTTTCCCTTTCTCCTATAATCTATTCTCACCTCTTTTTTGTTTCTGGAATTTCTTTGTATTCTTCTTCTGGTACCTGTAGTCCCACAGCGCTCAAGGCATGCATGATGGCCGCCGGCGCGTCTCGTCCCGCATTGCGCATGCGCGGGGGAGTCAGATGGGGACAGCCTACACTTTTGCCACATCTTTTTTGCTTCCTGGAACAGAATTTCCCTCTGAAAACTGGTAAGTCCTTATTATCCTTCCTGATCCATCGTTACAAGGGTTTTTTAATAAAAAAAAAAAAAAAAAAAAGAAGAAAAACTTTTAAATAAATAATAGAAAAATATTATTATTATTATCTTGGCATAGATATATATGTATATATTTGTCTTCCTCTTTAACCCATTCCAGACCTTTTTTGTTCCTGCCTGCCTTCTTCCTCTCTGCTCATGGAGACCACTGCCCAAGCAGGCCACCCACGTCCAGTAAGGTAAGGGGCTGTCCGTATGGTAAGTATTGAAGAGAGAAAAAAAGAACGCACATCTTCTGACAAGACTCCTATCAGTCCTTCCAGGTCTGAATCAAGACGCAAGGAGAGATCAAGCCATGCCTCAAGCAGAATATCCCGCAGAAGCCGATCACGCTCCTCATCTCGTCACAGGCACTCACGCCGTAGCCATTCTCGTCATGGCCACTCACGCCACAGTCATTCTCGACGTAGCCGATCTCATCATACAAGATCACCTTCGTCACGTCGCAAGCAAACCCAGCACACCCGTCCCGCAGCCAATTGCCGCAAATCCCGCAGCCAAAAGCCACTGCTTTGCCAGATAAATTAGCATGTCGCTCGTGCTTCAATGAAGCTACGAAGGATAGAGAATCAGACGTCAGAGAAGTAACTGCCCTGATTCGGGAATCAGTCAGAGAATCTATAATGGAGTCAACTGCACCCCTGCCGGCCAGGTCAGAACCAGGTACTTCCATGGCTCCTCCTCGCTCAGCGATCGAAGTAAGGGCAGAACCAGAATCCCCTTCAGAGAACGAAGATCCAGAAGTGCCAACAGGTTTTGACTTCACCTTGGTCGAACCTTTTGCAAAATCTGTCAAAGAGGCCATAGGTTGGGAAGAATCTGAGGAAACACCTCAAAAAACGCGGAAATATTTTCCGAAACCTGAAGAGGGATCCAGAAACCTTCCCTTTCATTGAGGAGTTAAATGATTTGATCAAAGATGAATGGGAGAGAGCCGACAAGAGGCCTAACCTAAACAATAGACTTGCAAAAATGTATCCTTTAAGAGAACCTAAGGTCACCTCCTTAATTAATGCCCCGGTTGTGGATGCCTCCTTGATGCGTTTGGCAAGGCATGTCACCCTACCCATTGAAGATGCCGTCTCCTTCCGTGACGTCCTGGATCGGAAAATCGACCTAGAACTCAAAAAAGCCTACTCCACAGCAGGGGGCGCTTGCCCATCATTCTTCAGTCTAAGGAAGAGAAACAGGTGCACCCTGGGAACTCGGATCCATCTTAGAGACTCAAAGAAGGAACCAGCTATCAGAGCACATGTTGGACTAAAACTTGCATTCCCTAAACACAGTATTGTTGGTAATTACCATGTGATCTGGAAACAGCACTAGCAGTTTCACAAGAGATTATCGTGACATGTCTTTTTGACTGATGGACCTGACTTTATGTGCCCCCCTCCACGTTATTAGTTGGCAAGCGGTGGAGGAGCCTGTTTTTTTGGAACGCACAGCCTAACCTGGAACCATTGGAGGGACCACACAGATCAGAGGAACAGCAGCAGGGTCGGAGTGACTAACACCCATCCCTAAGGCACCCACTCTATCGCTCGGTACCCCTGTAGGGGTGTTTCTTTCTGGTGAGTGGGGGAGCACAGGGGGGGTGAGCACTTCAAGTCACCGTTTGAAATACACACAGAAGTCACTGCTTTATGTTCCTGAGGTTGATAAACTGCATATATACTGAACTCTGCTATCTACACCATCCGGCTAAAGCCATCTTCTGGTTTTAAATGGACAGCATATTTTGAGAAACTTATTCATCTGCTGACATTTATAATATATATTTTTTAATAAGGTTTTTTCTCATGATTTTCATGCGACCTGCTATGTGTTGTATCTCAATGTAATTTCAATTTGAGGTTATACCAATAATTCCCTTGGGAACTATAACAAAAAGATTTTGGCACTGACACTTTATATTTATTAGACACATTTTTTCACTTTTTAAAAGTTTTTAAAGGGAGTTTGCTCCTGAGAGGGCGCCATATTGTCACAATAGTTTTGAACTTTGGGGTGATTTCTAATTTAATAATTATATGTGTTACCGAATTAATTTCTATTTTCACAATATATATGTAACCTCTGGCACTGACACTTTATATCTATTACACACACTTCTTCACCCAAAAGGAAATTTTTGCACCTTATAGGACGCCATAGTGTCACAATACTTTTGAACTCTGGGGTTAATTCTTAATTTATCTAGTTTTTAAAGAATCATTTGTCACTCCCACATTATTTATGATAATCTGAATATATGAAGTACTCTTTTAAACTGGGGTGATAGGAGTTTAACACTTTGTTTTCACTTGCTTTTTGGTTTTTCACATATCCGTATATGTGAAAAACCAATCATTGGTCGAGGTTTGACCATATTTAGGCACATAGGGGGGTAGCCCCTATAAGCACCTACTTTAATGAACATAGGTTGCAATTTATCCACCATTAAATATCTTATTGTACAATAGGGCAGCGCCACTTTTCTCCCAGACCACCTATCCTATCTAGAACTCAAAAAAGCCTACTCCACAGCAGGGGGCGCTTGCAGACCAGCAGTCACCACAGCAGCAGTTGGTAGAGCCATTTCAGGCTGGACTATCAATATTGAAAAATCTCTTCAGGGAGAGATAGACTTGGAGAAAGTAATTACGTCTCTACAGGAACTTAAATTAGCAGGCGATTTTATCGCAGAAGCCTCTGTGGACATTATTAGGTGCTCGGCCCGGGCAATGTTAGCCTCGGTTATGGCAAGAAGAGCTCTGTGGCTAAAACCCTGGGTAGCCGACGCAGCATCGAAAACAAATTGGTGCAGAATTCCCTATGATGGTTCCAACCTCTTCGGCTCCAAATTAGATACAGCAATTTCTGAGGTGACAGGGGGAAAATCTGGGCTCATTCCCTCTGACAGGAGACCAAAGAGACCAAGAGGTCCTGCTTACAAAGGTAACCTCCCAGAAAGGTACAGAGAAGCCAAAACCTACAGACCAGGCAGAGAGTTTAAAAGAAACTGGAAGAACACACAGTCTTCTTTCCTGAGGATGCGAAAAACCAAGGCCACCCCTTATATCGAGCAACAGAAGTCCTTTTGAAGGTACGCCCGCCCATCCTCCAAGGGTGGGCGCCAGACTAAAGAGATTCACACAAATATGGTCAGAAAACATCAGGGACCATTGGACCATTTCTACGATCAAGTACGGTCACAGGTGGAGATTCCTGAACAAGATCCCCAGGAACCACTTTCTGCCAACCAAACTCCCGGCTTCTCCACACAAGAAAAGAATCCTTCTGAAATACATAATGGAGCTAAAACAGAAGGAGGCAATTTTGGAGGTTCCACTATGTCAAAGAGGCAGAGGTTTCTACTCCCCTCTGTTTTTGGTAAAAAAAAAAAAAGGGGGGGGATTTACGGCCAGTGCTGGACTTAAAGAGACTAAACAAAAATATCAAGTTAGAAACCTTCAAGATGGAGAGCCCTACGGTCCATACTATTAGCGGTGAATCTAGGAGATTGGATGCTGTCCATAGACTTATCAGACGCCTATCTTCACATCCCAATACATCCTGCTTTTCAAAGATTTCTCCGCTTTTCAATCAAACAACATCACTTCCAGTTCCAATGCCTACCCTTCGGCATCTCATCAGCTCCCAGGACCTTTACCAAAGTTCTTCTGCCTCTCATCGCATACCTCAGAGAAAGAGGTCTAAGAGTACATCATTATCTGGACGATATACTTCTTCTAGCAGAAAGTCGCCAGGTCTTGATACAACACCGAGAGATCCTACTATCAACTCTGCAAAATTTTGGTTGGCTGGTGAACTGGCAGAAGAGCAAGCTTCAGCCCACTCAGAAGATGATTTTTCTCGGTGCGGAACTAGACACCATCCTGAACAGAGTACAGCTTCCTCAGAAGAAAATCATGCCTCTGATTCAGAAAGTTCAGAGGCTAATCTCGGTTACACACTTGCCAGCCAGGGTATGTATGAGTGTCCTGGGCTCCATTTCTGCGACTCTGCCCATGATCCAGTGGTCCCAATGGCACACAAGAATCTTGCAGAATTCTTTTCTGAGGCAGTGGAATGGAGTATCAATGCTTCAGAGAATCTACATACACAGGTGTGTGAAACAATCGATGTGGTGGTGGACACGATCCAGGAATCTCAAGAGATACAAACCTCTAGTTCCTCCACAGCCGGAGGTGGTCACTTCAGATGCCAGCCAGCTAGGATGGGGAGCTCATTACCAAAATCTAGCAGCACAAGGGCAGTGGAAGTTTCAAGCCCATGGGATAGTATCCAATATACTAGAGCTCAGAGCGGCTTTTCAGGCACTTCTGGCCTTCACTCCATACCTGGTGGGGAAAAACGTGGTGATACGGATGGACAACAGAGTCGCTGTAGCGTATATCCAGAGGCAAGGGGGTACGAGGAGTCGCACTCTGATGCAGGAGGTACGCCCTATCATGGAGTGGGCTCAAGTGCACCTAATAGACCTGAAAGCGGTATATGTCCCAGCAGCTCAGAACATGCTGGCCGACTATTTGAGCAGGGAACTTCTCTCCAACAACCAGTGGTCATTGAGCCAACGGGCCTTTTCCCTATTTTCAAGAACTTGGGGAGCACCAGAGATCGACCTAGCAGCCACACCTGTGAACACCAAATGTCGGAGATTCCTGTCCAGAGCAGCCTTCCCATCAGCCGAAGGGATGGATTGTCTAACCCATCCGTGGAATTTCAAGCTGGGTTACATTTTTCCTCCAGTACCCTTAATTGCGAGGTTCCCATCCAGGCTTCGGAAATCATCGGCGACAGTAATAGCCATAATTCCTTTCTGGCCGAGAAGGCCTACTACAACTCAGCCTACAACAACCGCTTCCTCTCCCAGTAACATCGGACCTCCTGTCCCAGGGTCAATTTCTACACCCAGCTCCAGAGAAGTTACACTTGACAGCATGGAAATTGAAAGGACTCGGCTGTTAGAGCAGGGATGCTCGCAGGAGGTCATTTCTACTCTTCTTCAAGCTAGAAGAAGCACCACCAACAAGACATACTCGCAAGTATGGAATAGGTTTTGTTCTCTGGCTCAACAAAAAAAATGGAACCCAGTATCACCAGAGCCACCACAAGTTCTGGAATTCCTTCAGTTGGGTATTACCAAAGGCTTAAGCTCTAGTACTCTTAAAGTCCAGATTTCGGCTCTTTCAGCTAAAACAGGCATTAGATGGGCACTACATCCTCTAGTGATTCAGTTCATGAGAGCTTGCTTAAAAATCAGACCTCCAAAAAAACCCACATTTACAGCATGGAATCTCTCTACAGTACTCGATGCATTATCTAAACCTCCTTTTTGGCCGATTGAGTCAATTTCACTTTGGAATCTGACTTTGAAGGTAACCTTCCTTATCGCCATTACATCTGCGAGAAGAGTTTCAGAACTTAAAGCACTACTAATAACAGAACCTTACCTAGTCTTCTATCCCGATTGAAGGGTATTAGGGTATTGAGACCCTCGGAACGTTTCACTCCCAAGGTATAATCTTCTTTTCATTATAATCAAGATATCAACCTTCCATCCTTTACTAATAACCAGGGTGAACCTCATGCATTGGACGTTAAAACTATCATTACCAGCTATTTGGAAGCTACAGCCTCTTTCAGAAAATCAGATACTCTTCTCATAATTCCTCACGGTCCTAGGAAGGGTCATCCAGCAACTTCCCGAACAATCGCATCCTGGCTGGTCAACACCATTAAAAAGGCATATTCGTCTCAGCAGCTAGCCATCCCAGAAGGCATCAGGGCACACTCAACCAGGGCAGTGGCAACTTCATGGGCAGCATATTGCAGAGTTTCACCGGAGACAATCTGTAAGGCAGCTACCTGGTCGTCAAGACATACATTTACTTGTCACTATAAAATTGACTCTGCACAACTAACTACAGCGGACGTTGGCAGATCCATTATTACAGCCAATTCCACAGCTCTTTAGAATAATAAAACTTTAATTTGCACCCTCCCGACTGGCGAGTTATTTCCCAGTGTGTGCTGCCATGAAGGCGTCAGGAAAACGGAAAATTGTATACTCACCTTTCCGTAATTTTCCTTTCCTGACGCATCTTCATGGCAGCACACAGATTCCCACCCTGTCTTAGATGATATATACAGAGAATGGTGGGGGTCATCTCTCTTCAACTTTTATAGATAGACCAATCCTGTCAGGTTGTGGGGGCGGAGTGTGTGCTGCCATGAAGATGCGTCAGGAAAGGAAAATTACGGAAAGGTGAGTATACAATTTTCCGTTTTTTTGTATAACAAGCCAGCTCACAGTGAAAAAAATTAGTATTATGCTGTGTACACACGGGCGGATTTCCATCCGGACTGGTCCGACGGACCGATTCCGGCGGACAATCTGACCGTGTGTGGTCTGCATCGGACTTCCGATGGACCGTTTCGGTCGGAAATCCGACAGACTTTAGACCTAAACCTGCTTCAAATCTTTCCGTCGTAACTCCGCCGGACTCAGTTCCTAACAGAAAGACCGTTCGTCTGTATGCTGGTCCGACGGACCAGATATGACGCAAGGGCAGGGTACTGCCTTTTGCGCATGCTGCAATAGGAAAAACTATTTTTCCTATTGCGGCGAGCGCCAGGAGACGATGTCCCTTAGGTTTGGATTTTAAGGGGAACCCCCTACGCCAAAAAAACGGCGTGGGGTCCCCCCCAAAATCCATACCAGACCCCTATCCGAGCACGCAGCCCGGCCGGTCAGGAAAAAGGGTGGGGACGAGCAAGCGCCCCCCCTCCTGAACCGTACCAGGCTGCATGCCCTCAACATGGGGGAGTTGGTGCTTTGGAGGAGGGGGGCGCCCTGCACTCCCCCCCACCCCAAAGCACCTTGTCCCCATGTTGATGAGGACAAGGGCCTCTTCCTGACAACCCTGGTCGTTGGTTGTCGGGGTCTGCGAGCGGGGGGCTTATCGGAATACGGGAGCCCCCTTTAATAAGGGGGCCCCCAGATCCCAGCCCCCCACCCTATGTGAATGAGTATGGGGTACATCGTACCCCTACCCATTCACCTAGGGAAAAAAGTGTCAATAAAAAAACACACTACACAGGTTTTTTAAGTAATTTATTAGACAGCTCCGGGGGTCTTCTTCCGACTTTGCTGCTGTCTCCGGCCTCTTCTCCCGGTGTTCGACCTCTTCTCCCGGTGTCTGGTTCTTCTGCCGGCTCCTCCCCTATCTTCTGCCACTCCTTTGCTAGCGGTGGCCCGGACTTCTGTGTCGTCTTCCTCCCTCTTCTCTTCTTTCGATGTCGATACGATGCTCTCTCTGTAATGGTGTGTGATCGTTCCGCGATCACTTATATAGGCGGTGACCCTGCCCCCTTATAACGTCACAGCGATCACACACCATTACAGCGGAAGAGAGCGTCATGTCAACATCGGAAGAAGAGAAGAGGGAAGAAGACGACACAGAAGTCCGGGCCACCTGTAGCAAAAGAGCGGCAGAAGATAGTGGAGGAGCTGGCAGAAGAACCGGACACCGGGAGAAGAGGTCGAACACCGGGAGAAGAGGCCAGAGACAGCGGCGAAGTCAGAAGAAGACCCCCGGAGCTGTCTAATAAATTACTTAAACCTGTGTAGTGTGTTTTTTTTAGTGACACTTTTTTCCCTAGTTGAATGGGTAGGGGTACGATGTACCCCATACTCATTCACATAGGGTGGGGGGCCGGGATCTGGGGGCCCCCTTATTAAAGGGGGCTCTCAGGTTCCGATAAGCCCCCCACCCGCAGACCCCGACAACCAATGGCCAGGGTTGTCGGGAAGAGGCCCTTGTCCTCATCAACATGGGGACAAGGTGCTTTGGGGTGGGGGGCCGCAGGGCGCCCCCCTCCCCCAAAGCACCCACCCCCCATGTTGAGGGCATGCGGCCTGGTATGGTTCAGGAGGGGGGGCGCTCGCTCATCCCCACCCCCTTTCCTGACCTGCCGGGCTGCGTGCTCGGATAGGGGTCTGGTATGGATTTTGAGGGGGACCCCACGCCGGTTTTTCGGCGTAAGGGGTTCACCTTAAAACCTGACCAGACCGAAGGGCCTGGTATGCCCCGCGACAGGGCTTGCAAGGCGTCAATCTCGCCAATAAAAGCGGTGAGATTGACTTCCTTTTCTAGTCCTGTCGTACCTGAGTCACGTTCAAAATGAACGGACTTGTTTGTGTGTGGGCAAGTTCGTTCATTTGGAAAGTCCGCCGTAACTCCGTCGGGAACTAGGTCCGCCAGAAAGTCCGGTCGTGTGTAGGCAAGTCCGTCCGTAGTCTGGTCGTGTGTAGGCAAGTCTGTTCGTAAAAAAAAGTCAGTCGGAAGTCTGTCAAAAGTATGTCGGACCAGTCCGGTCGGAAAGTCCGCCCGTGTGTACGCTGCATTATTCATCATTATTTTCATCAATCCACAGAGACAAAAGTGCAAATTGGGGTATTATACGTATTACTGTCCAAAAAGTGACTCTAGTGCTGATAATCCTGATCAGAAGAGGGTGACGTGCTCACCCCCCCCCCCCATGTGAATGCGCTCAACTCCAACAGTGTGACCGCACACTTAAGTTTGGTCCACATACAGTGGGGCAAAAAGGTATTTAGTCAGCCACCAATTGTGCAAGTTCTCCCACTTAAAAAGATGAGAGAGGCCTGTAATTGTCATCATAGATATACCTCAACTATGAGAGACAAAATGTGGAAACAAATCCAGACAATCACATTGTCTGATTTTTGAAAGAATTTATTTGAAAATTATGGTGGAAAATAAGTATTTTATCAATATCAAAAGTTCATCTCGATACTTTGTTATATATCCTTTGTTGGCAATGACAGAGGTCAAACGTTTTCTGTAAGTCTTCACAAGCTTGTCACACACTGTTGCTGGTATGTTGGCCCATTCCTCCATGCAGATCTCCTCTAGAGCAGTGATATTTTGGGGCTGTCGCTGGGCAACACGGATTTTCAAGTCCCTCCAAAGGTTTTCTATGGGGTTGAGATCTGGAGACTGGCTAGGCCACTCTAGGACCTTGAAATGCTTCTTATGAAGCCACTCCTTCGTTGCCCGGGCGGTGTGTTTGGGATCATTGTCATGCTGAAAGACCCAGCCACGTTTCATCTTCAATGCCCTTGCTGATGGGAGGAGGTTTGCACTCAAAATCTCACGATACATGGCCCCATTCATTCTTTCATGTACACGGATCAGTCGTCCTGTTCCCTTTGCAGAGAAACAGCCCCAAAGCATGATGTTGCCACCACCATGATGTTGCAACTTAGCATTCTCTCTCCTCCAAACACGACAAGTTGTGTCACGTACCTGGTGGGTGAGCCTGACATGTAGAGGAAGGCCTCTCGTACAGCTCCGGCTCGAGAGCCCCTGATAGTGAGACAGCAGGCTCAGGAGCACAGTGGGGTAAGAGTGCCTATGATCAGTCCAGAAGTCTGTGTCAGCAGAAGCCAGGAACTCGCAGCAGGAAACCGGACACAGCAGGTAGCAGGCACGCGAGGGGGCAGATGGCTGGCCGACTTGGCAGGAGATGAGCAGAGATGCACCACTGGATGCAGGAGCTTGAAGCAGGGTCAGACAACCGGGTAGACAGCAGACAGACAGATCAGGCAGAAGAGGCAGGCAGAAGCGTAGTCTGGTCACAGGCAGGTCTTGGCAGCAGACGGGCAAATCAGGCATAGACAGCAGGCAGAGGCGTAGTCTGGTTTACAAGCAGGTTTGGCAACAGGTGCTAGGTAACAGGAACTGGAGACAGAGAATAGTCCGTGGGAAGCCAAGAGGTCAGGGCAGGAAGCAGGCAGTGGTAGTAGGGAACAAGCCGGATCGGTAGCAGAAGTCAAACAAACAGGAGTCAGTATTCAGGTAACGCTGTAGACCAAGCAGCAACCAGCCGGTGTTTGAAGCTCCGTTTAAATAGACTGACTGGCGCCAGTTCTGGTAATAGGTGTGCGCACCAACGCACAATCGTGCATGCGTGACAGCAGAAGCGCCTGCAGTCATTCTGGACATACTTGGTTGGTGCCTGCGCACAGTTGTACTCTGCAGACGTCTTCCCTGACAAGTTGTATTTCTACCAAACAGTTCTACTTTGGTTTTATCTGACCATATGACATTCTCCCAATCCTCTTCTGGATCATCCAAATGCTCTCTAGCAAACCTCAGACGGGCCCGGGCATGAACTCGGGACACGTCTGGCACTGCAGGATCTGAGTCCCTGGCAGCGTAATGTGTTACTGATGGTAGCCTTTGTTACGTTGGTCCCAGCTCTCTGCAGGTCATTCACTAGGTCCCCCCGTGTGGTTCTGGGATTTTTGCTCACCGTTCTTGTGATCATTTTGACCCCACGGGGTGAGATCTTGCGTGGAGCCCCAGATTGATGGAGATTATCAGTGGTCTTGTATGTCTTCCATTTTCTAATTATTGCTCCCACAGTTGATTTCTTCACACCAAGCTGCTTGCCTATTGCAGATTCAGTCTTCCCAGCCTGGTGCAGGTCTACAATTTTGTTTCTGGTTTTCTTTGACAGCTCTTTGGTCTTCACCATAGTGGAGTTTGGAGTGTGACTGTTTGAGGTTGTGGACAGGTGTCTTTTATACTGATAACAAGTTCAAACAGGTGCCATTAATACAGGTAATGAGTGGAGGACAGAGGAGCCTCTTAAAGAAGAAGATACAGGTCTGTGAGAGCCAGAAATCTTGCTTGTTTGTAGGTGACCAAATACTTATTTTACACCATAATTTGCAAATAAATTCTTTCAAAAATCAGACAATGTGATTGTCTGGATTTGTTTCCACATTTTGTCTCTCATAGTTGAGGTATACCTATGATGACAATTACAGGCCTCTCACATCTTTTTAAGTGAGAGAACTTGCACAATTGGTCGCTGACTAAATACTTTTTTTGCCCCACTGTAAGCAGTATTTTAAAAATTTATTTAGAAAACATAACATCAGGGTACTCACACATTTTAGGTGCTTCCAGCGCACCAAACTATAAAAGCATTAAGCATAGGATTCCTCTCCAAACAACTTCTAAACTTGTATGTGTCAAAAGCTTGTACAAACAAGCATGCATAGGCGTGCGCACAGGGTGTGCCTGGTGTGCCTGGGCACACCCTAGTCGCCTTGTGTGGTGCATATTCCCCCCTGTTTAGAGCACTATTTCATCCCAAAAAAAAATGTTACAAAATAAAATACTTTAAAAAGAATAAAAATAAAACTACTGACACTGTCCACTGCCCTACTGACACCATCAGTACATATACACATGCATATGTATTTAAGCTTTGGGGTGACACCCTAATGCAAGAGGCTGCGCACACCTATGCAAGCATGTATCCGAGCTCCTCCACTGACCTGGCTCCTCCCCTACATGTGACGACACTGGGCTAATCACGTGTCTTCCTCAGGGGGGTCAATGACAGCAGTCGCTGGGAGGCCTCCCATGGAGGCGGTGCTTTTTACGTTTTTTTTTTTTTTAATATCTTTCGGGCGGCGTGATTGACGATGAATTTACATTGTGGGACACTTTTTATTATTTTTTTTTAATAAAAGATTTGTCAAAAACTGTCTCTTGTGGTTTTTACTTTTTGACACTTTTTTACAATGTACCTGATACCCATTCACATAGGGGTGTGGGATCTGGGGGCTCCCTTGTTAAAGGGGGTTTCCAGATTCTGATAAGATCCCGCCCGCAGAACCCAACAACCACGGCCCAGGGTTGTCGAGAAGAGGCGATTTTCCCCATCAACATGGAGACAAGGTGCTTTGGGGTGGGGGGCGCAGAGCCCTACTGCCCCAAAGCACCCACCCCCCCATGTTGAGGGCATGTGGCCTGGTATGGTTCAGGAGGGGGTGGGGCGCTCACTCGTCCCCCCACTATCCTCACCTGCCAGGCTACATGCTCGGATAAGGGTCTGGTATGTATTTTTGGGGGAACCCCAGGCCAATTTTTTAAAATAATTTTCCCCTTAAAGCTCCCCTTAAAATCCATACCAGACCCGAAGGGCCTGGCATGGGCTGGGGGGAACCCCCACACCATTTTTTCAAAATGGATTTTTCATCTATATTGCTGGGAGTCGGCAATACATTACAGCCGCGAGAAAGTTTGAATTACATTTTTTCTTTTAGAATTGTCATTATTGCTGTGGCATGTTCTACACATCGCAGAGAGCTGTCACTTTACAAGCAGACTAAGGGGATGCCCCAGGCATGATATTTAAAGGAATATTTCATTTTTATTGTTTCGCTTTAAGCATCATTAAAATCACTACTCCCGAAAAATTGATTGTTTTAAAAATGTTTTTTTTTGCATTGATGCATGTCCCCTATGGCATTACCCAGGTCCCCATACACTTTTTATGACAATAACTTGCATATAAGCCTTTAAAAATGTTCATGTCCTCATAGACTTTAATAGGGTTCGCATGTTCGCTAGAACGTTTTGCTTGTTCAAGGTGTTCCGGTGCGAACTGAACCGATGGGTGTTCGGCCCATCCCTACAGCAGCGGTATTAAATCAATTCAAGACCTCAAGACTGAATTTGACCTACCCAACTCTATGCTTTTCAGATTCCTCCAGCTCTGCCACTCATTATGTAAACAATTTAGTGCGTCCTTAGCTTTTTGGAGTCTGAACCTATGAAGACATCCAACATGTATAGTGTTAACTGCCTCCTCTGCCCTGGGGCTGCAACTCTACCTTACAAATGTAAAAAACGATTGGTGCTGGATGTAGGGGAGCTGGAGGACAATGAATGGGGTGATGTGCTTGAATCAATAAAGTAAACCTCTGCCTGCCTTACCCACTTGTTCATTCTCCATTGAACTTACCCAACTCCCATTTAACTCTCTAGGTACCGACCACACTATAGCCCTTTGTGACCCAGATGTGCTGAGACCAACGTCACCGTTATCTTTTTTGGTATGGTTATGCCCTGGTATATAAAGCTACTGGTCACAGATAGTTTGGTTCCTACATGGTCGACTGGTTCCCCATTAACCCTCTGCCCCAAGCAGTGCCTTTTGGGACTCCTGCCCTGATCCAGACAGTGACAAATATTCACATATTTTCTTGCAAGAATTGCTTTTTATGGCTAGAATGTTGAGTGCTAGGGTTTGGCTCATGACTTCACCCCCCACATTCCAGAACTGGGTGGCTGCTGTTAACCTTGCGTTGCCATCAGGGCCGCCATCAAGAGGGTACAGCCCACACTCATGTAAGCGGCCCGGTCATCCCAAGGGGCCCGGATGTCCCGAGCGACTGGGGCCCCCAAGGTATTTCCACCCACTGCCTGACAGCCACTTTCGGGCTCTCCGCCACACTTCCTGGTTGCCGGGGCAACGCCAAGCAGTTTCCGCCCAGCTCCCCCTCCACCAATCCCAGCAGAAGTGCATCCGGAGGCTTCTAATCTGCGGCGCCTGTGAGAAGTGAGCTTGGCGTTGCCCCGGCAACCAGGACGTGTGGCGGAGTGACCGAGAATATGGAGGGTCTCACAGGGAGAGGACTGAAAGGGGGGCTCCTGCTGGTCTCATCTGATGTTCTCCTCCTGCCGTTCCCCCCAGTGCCTGATTTCCTTCACATGGTAGAGCTGCAGCCTGCAGACATTGAGGAGATCGAGCGGCAGGAGGAGAAGACAGATTGCTGCTTACATTCCATGGAGCTCATCCCTGCAGCAGATGGAGGAGATGGGGAGCAAAGTGCTGAGGAGGGATCAGAGGTGATTGGCAGGAAGAGCTCTCCCTGACACGCCCCTCCAGTCATCAACATGCAATGACAGGGCTCCTTTCTACCCCTTTTTGCATCAATGTCCTGGCTCCTCCCCTCTACAGAACGCTCGCAGGGAACGGAGCTCGGCTCTGTGATGAATCGAGCGGAGGACGAGCCACTCACACTGCGGGGAGACATCGCAGGATCCAGGGGATAAGGTAAGTAAGCTCTTCCTGGATCCTGCGATGCGATCCCAAGTCTGGCTCGGGGTTACCGCTTTTGGCTCTGAAATTCCACCCAGAGCCAGACTCGGGAATACCGCCAGGGAGGTTAAAGTTCATGTGCGTGTAAAGGCAGGTGTCCCAATACTTTTGGCAATATTGTGTATAAGTGTATACTTTACACACACAATTCAATAATCTTTTTTTAGTTTTTACCACTATGAGCCGGTGTAGCGTCACATATGGCGACCCATCACATTTCTCTACCTGCTGGAGTGCGCATGCACGACGCCGCCATATGCGTTCCAACACTTTTACGACAAAACTCCACCCCTAAGTCCAGGTTCAAGCCCCACCATCCAAGTGGACATAGAGTTAGAATATAATTATGCCAAGTGAAGCGAGGCCCTGCTCGAAGCGTGATGAGCGAAGCGAGCCCGCGAGGAGTGTGGAGATTTGTTGTAAAAATGTTGAACCACATATGGCGGCGTTGCGCATGCACACTTCAGCGGGTAGCGAAATGTGATGGGTCGCCATATGTGACGCTACACCACCACTTATCAAACAAATGGTATCATTGCTGAATGTTTGCATGCTACTGCACTATGGATATCTCTGGTTATAGGTATTACACATCTAAATGCCGAATCTGTATGTTCATATGTGGAAATTTCCCTTATTTTTGTTAATCTTTGTAATAACTTCTTTATCTCATGGCTCTCTTTTCAATAAAGAGTTTTTTTGGTTAAAATAAAAACAACAACAGGACAGCAACTTGTCTGTCACTAGGTTTCAGAAATATACTCGAGAAGCTATAGACAGCTACAGTTAACCAGTTCCCACCCAGCCTATAGCGGATTGATGGCTGGGCTTCCAGGTAGACATCATATGACATCCTCCCGGTGAAGCGGTGCACAGCATGGCGATCAGTGGTGGGCCGTGTCCCTCCGACACAGCACATACCCGATCAGGGTGAAGAGCCAATTACATTGGCTCTTTACCATGTGATCAGCTGTATCCAATCACAGCTGATCCCATGTAAACAAATCCCGGTTATGGGCATTTCCTTTCCTTTGCACTGTCAGTGTGCGAGGAAAAGAAAGCTGATAACCAGCTTTCCTGTGACAGGGGATATTTACACTAATAATCAGGGCATTGCTCAGCAGTGCAGCCCCATTAGTGCCAATCAGTGCCCATCAATGCAGCCTACTATAACAGAAACAAAGAAAACATTTTTTTTTTTTTCAACATTTTTGGTCTTTTTTAATTTGTTTAGCAAAAAATAAAAATAATGATTAAATACCACTAAAAGAAAGCTCTATCTGTCTCAAAAAAAAATATAAAAATTTTATATGGGTACAATGTTGCATGACCGCTTAATTGTCATTCAAAGTGAGACAGCACTGAAAGCCGAAAATTGGCCTGGGCAGGAAGGGCGTAAATGTGCCCAGTAAGCAAGTGGTAAACTACTGGATCAAAAGAATACTTAAAGGGGTTGTAAAGGCAGAAGGTTTTTTTTTCTTAATGCATTCCATGCATTAAGTTAAAAAAACCTGTGTGGAGCAGCCCTCCTAATACTTACCTAAGACCGATCTCCATCCAGCATTGTGCACGAGTGCCTCGGCCATCTGAGACTCTCCCTCCTGATTGGCTGAGACACAGCGGTGCCATTGGCTCCCAATGCTGTCAATCAAAGTTAGCCTCAGTTAGCCAATGAGGAGAGAGAGGGGGTGGGGCCGAACTGCTTCTCCCTGTCTGAATGAACACACAGAGCTGCTACTCGGCTCGGGTGCCCACATAGCAATCTGCTTGCTGTGGGGGCACTCAACAGGAGGCAATGGCCAGGAACACCGATGAGAGACCTGAGAAGAGGAGGATCGTTGCACAGGGCACTGCACAGGGCAGGTAAGTATAACATGTTTGTTATTTAAAAAAAAAAATGAGACTTTAGTAACACTTTAATAATCGTCTCTTCTTCTGATCTGGGTGAAATTACAGCAGCATTAGCAGCCCCTGTTTGCAGCTCTCGGAGTCTCTCAGGCCATACATGGGTCGAATTTCTAAAGAATTTTCTTTCGAAAATCTTATCTAAGAACTTTTGTTCGTATTTCGCACCATTAGTGGGATGCAGCAACAGCTGATTTTCGTGCGGCCATCGAATTTGAGTAATTGGACATGTTGGAAATTTTTTGAAAAACGAACGATTTTCTAAACAATGATGGGAGAATTGCGCGAGAAATGTAAACGAAAAAGAAATGCGCATGTGCAAGAAAAGAAAATTCCCGGAAAGAAAAGAAGATTCCCAGCCACGAAAATTGTTTTCTGTAGCAACATGAAGTGAAATTGAAGGCTTGGTTGGCCGAATTTCAAAATTAATGGTGGCACCATCGGATCACAAAACGCACTAATTTTCTGATTTTCAAAAGAAAATTCTTTTTGGACCATGTATGGCCAGCCATCCTTCTTGGTTTTTCAAAACCCCTCCCTGAGACAGAATGTGTTAATACATAATTATTCATGTAGCACCCTCCTAGTTCAGCGTAGGCTGTTAGGCAAATTTAGTTAGCTATTCTGTAAACAGTGGAGCAGGAGTTGATTGCTTGGGGCTATTCAGTGTCTCACAGGCTTCTGTTCTGCTACTTCCCCGTCTTCCAGAGATTTCTATAAGTATAGTGGGTGGGAGAGCAAGACAGGCAACCTGAATATTTATGGTACAACAGCCAATTCCTGGGGATTTGTGCCCATAAGATGGAGGGAGTGCATATTCTGAGACCTGGCAGCAGTGTGCAGAGTTCCAGGTTCTAACTTTCTGGAGGTGCTCTTCCCCTGGGGCAGAGAGAAACAGAGACAAAGGGTATGTCAGAGGAGCCTTTTAGAAGACATTGAGGTCCCAGCTAGTGTAGAGAGTCTGAGCAGAGCCAAATGAGAGTTGGTGTATAGCCTACAGTAGTAATCATACGAAAAAAGCGAAAAGGCTGATGGTACTGAAGTTGATCGAGAGATCGGCTTCTGTACAACCAGCTTGCCCATTGATGGATCAAAATTTATGTGGTTCCTGATGAACTGGCCAAATTTCGATCTGTCTATGGCCAACTTAATGTAATAGTGCATTACGGTGCAATTTTAGCATGGGTGCAGAATTACTACTTTTAATACCATGTTACATGTTATACCCATATTTAGGTACCAAGAGGACCACCCCGCATCCACCAATGCACCCACACACTTCACTGACCATCACTGAACCAATGCATTTCTCCACCAATTGTTATCCTCATTAACACTTGGTTCAGTAAAGGTCATGCAAAGGGAGATGATCTTTGACTGTAGAATTGTGTTTACATGCTCTACAGCTGTATTTATATAAAAAAATTATATAAAATGAGGACCTTTGTAACTCCTCCTCTTAGAGACACAACGGGCCTCAGGATATAACTCTTAACTGTAGAAGAATGCATAATATGATAGCAAAGCAGACAGACATGCTCCTACCCTCATTGGTTGTACAACTCTACACCAAAAGAGAGTGCTTATCAGACTTCTACGTACCTGACCGGTGAGTCCGCTTGGGCAGAGGGTGATCTCCCTTACGTGTCTGATTCGTGGCCCCTGGTAGAGAGAACAGGAGGCACGGGAGTACGGAGTGATATGAGAGCCTGGTGGTAGGGATCCTGAAGCTGGAAGGTGGATGATCTTCAACAGCAAGTTGGCAAACAGGAATACAGGCAACAGGTGCTGAGCAGGAGCAGAGCAGGCAAGTCCAGGTACAGGCCGGGTTCAGCAACGGGCAGACAACGAAGTACAGAGGAGCAGACAGAAGCTGAGTCAAACAGGCCGAGGTCAGGTGCTGGCAGCAGTCAGGGGTATCCAAGAAGCAAGCCGAGTCGTCAGGAGATTAGGAACACAGATACAGGTAACAGGAGCAAGGGCACAGGGAGCTGATGATCAGGCAGCACTGAGCAGAGTGTGCTGTAGACCTAAATAGGCCCATTGGCGCCAAACGCCGTGCACGTGCACACGTCAACGCATACCCGCGCGCGCGCGCACCGGAACACCAGCACACACACACCAGTGCCCATAGGAACATGCAGACCAGTGTCCACGGGGATACGCGCGTGCGTCCGGACACCGGCATGCACACCAGGGCCAACCGGATCATGCACACCAGTGCCCACAAGAGTGCGCAACCGGCGCACACCAGAGCGGCCAGCACATCGTCCACCAAGGTAACCTCTCTGACAGTGCCCCCTCCTTAAGGGCAGACTCCGGATGCCCAGTTGAGCCAATTCGGAGGCATGAGATTTCTTAAATGCTTGTAAAAGTTCTCTGGCATGTAGGTTGCTCCCAGGAGTTGCCTTCGGGACTATACCCTCTCCATTTGATGAGATACTGGGTTTGATTGTGTCTTTTCCTGCAATCCAGAATTGCTTCCACTTCGAATTCCTCCTCATTATTGATTACAATAGGCTTATGGCCAGCAAAGGGATTAGGAGTAGCAGGTTTCAGGAGAGACACGTGAAAGACTGGGTGAACCTTCAGAGAATCGGGCAAGTCAAGTTCGTAGGTGATGTCATTAATTTTCCTTTTCACCGAGAAAGGACCCAAGAACTTAGGGCCCAGTTTTTTAGAGGGACAGGCCATTTTCAGGTTGACAGTGGACAGCCACACTTGGTTGCCAGGTTCCAGGATAAGTTCCCCGTGCCTCTTTCTATTGTACATCTTCTTATAATACTCCTGAGACTTGGCCATGGTTTCTTGCAGAAGTTTATTGTTAGCGGAGAAAAAATCCAAGTTTTCAGAGACTGCAGGAACGGTACATTCGGGTATTGAACTGGGCAGGAAAGACGGGTGGAAACCATAGTTGGTGAAGAATGGCGTCTGATTGAAGGACGAATGCAGAGAATTATTATAAGAGAACTCAGCAACAGGAAGCAAGGAGACCCAATCATCCTGAGAAAAGACGGAGAAGCAGCGGAGGTATTGCTCCAGAGTTTGATTGGTCCTCTCAGTTTGCCCGTTCGTCTGGGGGTGATAAGCCGAAGAAAATGCCAATTCTATTTCCAGGGAGCCACAGAGGGCCTTGCAGAACCTAGAGGTAAGCTGGACACCTCGATCGGACACAATACTCGCTGGAACCCCATGTAACCTTACTATTTCCTTAACGAAAATCTTTGCTGTCTCCATGGCTGAGGGAGTGCCCCTCATAGGAAGGAAATGTGCCATCTTGGACAACCTGTCCACTACAACAAAGATGGAGGAAAAGCCTTCTGATGGAGGGAGTTCAACAATGAAGTCCATCGAGATCATACTCCATGGTCTTTCTGGGACTGGTAAAAGTTTTAATAGGCCCCAGGCTCTTGTCCGGCTGTTCTTTCTTCAGGCACAAGTGTTGCACGAGTCAACATAATCCTTACAGTCCTTGATCAGATGGGGCCACCAGAAGGTACACTGTACCAGGTCAGTATTTTTCAGTACACCAAAATGTCTGGCCAGCTTATGGTCGTGGCAAAGCTCCAGGTATTCTTAGGCTCTCAGGGACCACAATCTTGCCTTTGTGCCAGAACAGGCCATCTTTAGCATAAGTCTCAGCAGATGGGGACATTCCCATAGAGGCCTGTCTAATCCGGGAGATGAGATCCCCTTGAAGAAGCAAGAAGTTCCCAGAAGGAAGAATGGTGTTTGGAGGTAAGGTCTTCTCAGAGTCATGGAACATACGGGAGAGAGCATCTGGCTTGATATTTTTGGAGCCAGATCTGTAGGTAATATGAAATTGAAATCTAGAGAAAAAAAGTGCCCATCTGGCCTGCCGGGGTCTTAATCTTTTGGCTGATATCAAGTACTCCAAATTTTTATGGTCAGTATAGACCAAAATGGGATGTGCAGCACCCTCCAGTAGATAACGCCACTTCTCCAGAGCCGCCTTGATGGCTAAAAGTTCCCGATCCCCATCGTAATTCCTTTCCGACATTGAAAGTTTGTGTGAGAAGAACGCCACTGGGTAAAGGAGAGCCTTGGCACCTTGCCGTTGGGAGAGCACCGCTCCTACAGCGATTTCAGAAGCGTCAACTTCCAAAACAAAGGGTAGAGCAGGGTTAGGGTGTTTAAGAATGGTAGTTGAGGTGAACAGTTCTTTGAGTTTTTCGAAGGCCGACTGCGCCTTGGGATCCAGCAGAATTGGGTCCCCTGTCTGGTTAGCTCAGTAATAGGAGCGATAATTGCAGAGAAACCCCTGATGAATTTCATGTAGAAATTGGAAAAGCCAATGAAGCGCTGGACCCCTTTCTTATCTGCGGGTGCAGGCCAATCCAGGATAGCAGATACTTTTTGGGGTCCATTTTAATGCCCTCGACCGAGATGACTAAGCCCAAAAATTGAATGCACTGAAGTTCGAACTCGCATTTTTTGGGTTTAGCATAAAGCCCATGTTGCCTGAGTGGAGTAAGTACATCCAGGACGTGCCTGCGGTGATAGGCTAGTGAAGCAGAGAAAATTAAGATGTTGTCGAGGTAAACTATGACATACAAGTCCAGGTAATCATGAAAGATGTCGTTCACAAAATGTTGGAATGTCGCTGGTGCATTGCACAGACCGAAGGGCATAACAAGGTACTCGAAGTGCCCAAATCGAGTACGGAAGGCCGTCTTCCATTGGTCCCCTTCTCGAATACGGATTAAATTGTAAGCGCCACGGAGATCTAGTTTCGTGAAAATTGTTGCGGTTCTTATAAACAAGAAAAAATCATGCTATTAAAGTCCAAATTAATAAAAACGTGTGAAAAATTCCCATTGCTTGACCAATCGAGAAGAACTGGGTATTCATCACATGAACATCATAAGAAATGCATCTTTACCAGAATGTAAGCCAAGTAAGCGGGTGGCTAATACCCCAGTCTGGGCTAGTAGTTATACAGCATGAAGTGTAGACCTTGCGAACTCCTCAGCATGGGTTAGCATCAAATCCAGAAGTGTTAATTGGGTATAAGACAATAAAAAAGTGTACATAGCGTAATACCGTCAAAATAATAAATTATATATGTACAAAAAATCTAGTGACACACAATACGAGCAACCAGACGTGAGCAAAAAATATATAAATAGCCACCCAGTGAGTAAAATGACATTAGGTGTGCCATCACCAGACAGAGGGTCTTCTTACCAGATAAAATTACCAAAAAGGCATAAAGGGTATAATCTATAAGAAAGCAAACGTCCACCCAGTGGATAAACCGGATAAATGGAACCGTCACCACACAGAGGGCATCTTTACCAGACGTCAGATCAAACTGAGCAAATATCTCTATGGGAAAAGCAGAACCTTGGCTCGATCCAGGGAACGGCTTGTATGGTAGGTGGATCAGTAGCTCAGCAGGTAAGGAAATGGTTCATGGAGTCATGGTTGACAGTAGATGATAACCCAAAAAATATATATTAGACCAATGGCGTGATATTATCAACATTAATTTATTAAAAATAAGAGAAATGCACTTACAAACGAACGATAAAAATTTGCATAGAATTGTGAAGCCGGCCGGCATAAGCAAACAAGTCCCATCCTCCTCAACGAGACAGCGTGGTGACGTCAGCACATACCTCCTCAATGAGGAGGAGGTACGTGCGGACGTCACCACGCTGTCAATTCTATGCGATAAAAACTTGCATAGAATTGTGAAGCCGGCTGGCATAAGCAAACAAGTCCTGTCCTCCTCAATGAGACAGCGTGGTGACGTCAGCAAATACCTCCTCAATAAGGAGGAGGTATGTGCTGACGTCACCACGCTGTCTCGTTGAGGAGGACGGGACTTGTTTGCTTATGCCGGCCGGCTTCACAATTCTATGCAAGTTTTCATTGTTCGTTTGTAAGTGCATTTCTCTTATTTTTAATAAATTAGTGTTGATGATATCACGCCATTGGTCTATTATATATTTTTTGAGCTAGGAACCTTAGGAAGCATCCAGGTGGGACGAAAGTGGCTGGTGGACCTCTCGGAACGTCGCTCTCTTAGGTGACGGTCAATTTGGATAGAAAGGTTGACGAGTTCATCCAGGGACTGGGGAATTCCAACACGTGCCAACTCATCCTTAAGTCGGTCGGATAACCCCATCCGAAACTGGTGACGCAGGGCAGCGTCATTCCAGTCCATGTCAGAGCTCCAGCGTCTTAACTCAACAGCATAATCTTCAGCCGCTCTGCGACCTTGTTGCAGTGAATGCAGTGCGGCTTCGGCAGTCGCAGTTAGTTGGGGGTCCTCATATAACTGCGACATGGTCGAGAAGAAGGCGTCAAGGGAGTCCAGGGATCCTGATTTTTGCTCCAAAAGGCGGTTGGCCCAGGTTTGAGGCTCACCGGCCAATAGGGAGATGACAAAGCCCACCTTTGTTGCTTCTAAAGAGAAGGTGCGAGGTTGCAAAGCGAAGTAGAGCTCGCAGGCGTTGCGGAAGGCACGGTATTTACTGCGTTCTCCAGAGAACCTTTCGGATGTGGGTACTCTAAGCTCAGGAGGGAGCAATACTACTGAGGGTGCTTGTTGAAATCCGGCAGAAGATGCTCCCTGAGGGTTAGAAGGAGAGGACAGGACCTGGACTTGTTCCTCTAGTCTGGAGTAGCCTTCCTGTAGGCTTTTTACCACTTGAGTAAGGCCCGCCAAGTGCCTACAAAGTTCATCCATAGGGGAGGCCCCCTGCCCGGACTCGGTCATGGCTGCCTGATACTATCAGACTTCTACGTACGTGACCGGTGAGTCCGCTTGGGCAGAAGGTGGTCTTCTTTACGTGTCTGACTCGCGGCCCCTTGTAGAGAGAACAGGAAGGAGGCACGGGAGTACGGAGTGGTATGAGAGCCTGGTGGTAGGGATCCTGAAGCTGGAAGGTGATCTTCAACAGCAAGTTGGTAAACAGGAACACAGGCAACAGGTGCTGAGCAGCAGCAGAGCAGGCAAGGCCAGGTACAGGCCGGGTTCAGCAACGGGCAGACAACGAAGTACAGAGGAGCAGGCAGAAGCGGAGTCAAACAGGCCGAGGTCAGGTGCTGGCAGCAGTCAGGGGTATCTAAGAAGCAAGACATGCGCACACCCGCGCGTGCACGTGCCCGAACCCAGCGCGCACACCAGTGCCCATAGGAACATGCCGACCAGTGACCACAGGGATAAGCGCGCATGTCCGGACACCGGCATACACACCAGGGCCAACCAGATCATGCACACCAGTGCCCACAGGAGCGCGCACACCAGAGCGGCCAGCACATCGTCCACCAAGGTAACCTCTCTGACAGCGCTCTTCATGCACTTCTCCACTGACCCACACTGCTCCCCGGCACTTCGTTGAAACACTTTTCCCCTGATTACCACTGCACCCATAAACATCTCAATTGAACACCACTGCACTGACACATTGCTCCACAGGTCACGTTTCTCTCCAAACCATCACTAGACACAATGCATGTCTCCACTTACATCTCTACCTCACCACTGACCACCATAGCATGGGCATAGCTCTCCAGTGACTTTTGCTTATTGCACTTATGCACTGACCTCTACTACACCGACATTTCTCCACTAACTTTTATTGTGCACACGCACTCCTCCACTGAGAACATCTCTCCACTGACGGCACTTTTTAAACTGACCGACACTACAACCACACAGTTTCCATAGCACTGACACTTCTCCACTGACTACAACTGCACCAACACAGTTTCTACTTAAGCGATGCACATGTCCGCTGAACACCCCTGCACCCACACAGTTTTCCTTGCAATGATACAGATCGTGTTACTTGTTACACCCATATTTAGGTGCCAAGCACCCCCCCCCCCCCCCACGTGCACTTCTCCAATGACTACCACTGTAGTCACACAGTTTCTACCACACACAAATGCACTTATAAACTGACTGCCACAACACCTGCACTGTTTCCACTAAAATGATGCACGTATCCACTGAATACCACTTCATCCACACAGTTTTCACTGCATTTACGTACTCCTCTACTGACTACTGCTGCACTCACAAATATTATTATTATTATTATTATACAGGATTTATATAGCGCCAACAGTTTGCGCAGTGCTTTACAACATGAGGGCAGACAGCACACTTACAATACAAATCAATACAGGAGGGATCAGAGGGCCCTGCTTGTTATAGCTTACAATCTAGAAAGTAGGGTCAAGTGGAATCAAAAGGTAATAACTGTGGGGGATGAGCTGATGGAAAAAAATGAAAATACAGTTGTTAGGTGTGGTTAGGGTAGGCTTCTCTGAAGAGAAGTGTTTTCAGGGATCGTCTAAAAGCTAAAAAAGTAGGAGATAAGAGGACAGATTGGGGTAGGGCATTCCATAGGATTGGATAGGCTTTGGAAAAGTCCTGGAGGCGAGCATGGGAGGAGGTGACAAGGGAGCTAGAGAGCAGGAGGTCTTGAGAGGAACGAAGAGAACAAGTCGGTTGGTATTTAGAGACTAAGCTAGTGATGTAGCTGGGGGGGAAATTGTGGATGGCTTTGTATGTAGTTGTTAGAATTTTGAATTTAATTCTTTGGCCAGTGGAGGGATTGACAGAGAGGAGTGGCAGACACAGACCAATTGGTAAGGTGGATGAGTCTGGCAGCGGCATTTATGATGGATTGAAGAGGTGATAGACTATGTAGAGGTAAGCCAATGAAAAGGGAGTTGCAGTAGTCGAGGTGAGAGTTGACCAGCGAGTGAATTAAGAGCTTTGTTGTGTCATTGGTTAGAAAGGGGCGTATTTTGGAGATGTTGCGGAGGTTGAGGTGGCAGGATTTGGACAATGTTTGGATGTGTTGCTTGAAGGAGAGTTCAGAGTCTAGGACTACACCTAGAACCTTGGCATGTGGGGATGGGCTTATAGTTGTGACATCGATTTTGACAGAGAGATCAGGGGAAGGGGCATATGGGGGAGGAAAAATTATAAGTTCGGTTTTGGATAGATTGAGTTTGAGGAAGTGGTGTGACATCCAGACTGATATATCTGATAGTAAATTAGTGATACGTGAGGAGAGGGAGTGAGCTGAGGGGTAGAGAAATAGATTTGGGTGTCGTCAGCGTAGAGGTGGTATTGGAAGCCATGGGAGGCTATCAGTTGACCCAGGGAGGCGGTGTAGATTGAAAATAGGAGAGGTCCAAGAACAGAACCCTAGGGGATCCCAACAGAGAAAGGAAGAGGAGAGGAGGAAGTAGAGTTGTAAGAAACGCTAAAGGTGCGGTTGGATAAGTAGGAAGAGAACCAGCGAAGTGTACAGTCACGGAGACCAAAGGCGTGTAGTTTTTTGAGGAGGAGGGGGTGGTCAACTGTATCAAAGGCAGCAGAGAGGTCCAGGAGTAGGAGTACAGAATAGTGTCGATTGGTTTTGGCCGTTAGTAGATCGTTTGTTAGTTTTAGGAGAGCAGTTTCTGTGGAGTGTTGAGGACGAAATCCAGACTGAAGGGGATCAAGAAGGTTATTATCAGCGAGGTGGACGCTTAGTCCGTTGTAGACCAGACGTTCGAGGAGTTTGGATAAGAAGGGGAGCAAGGAGATGGGCGTAGGTTGTTAAGATTGGATGGGTCCAGTGAGGGCTTTTTAAGTATGGGTCTGACAAGTGCATGATTTAGAGAGTTACGGAAGATGCCAGAAAAGAGGGAGAGATTGAAGATGTGGGTTAGAGAGTGTAGCATAGGGCCAGAGGGTGAACGTAGCATTTGTGAGAGAACAGGATCCAGAGGGCAGGTGATAAGGTGGACATTAGCAAGTAGTTTAGCAACTTCATCTGTAGTGGTGGGGTTGAAAGAGGGAATTAATGATTGTGCCTGTGGGCATCAAGTGTAAAGCGTGGAGGGTATCGGAACAGTAGAGATTTCCGCGCGGATCATATCAATCTTCTGTTTGAAGTGATTGGCGATCTCCTGGGCAGTGAGTGAGTTGGCGGGTGGAGGCAGTGGAGGAAGTAAAGAGCTGAAGGTGGAGAAGAGTTGATGGGGACGGGATGATAAGTTGCTAATAGGAGTGGTAAAATAGGTCTGCTTGGCAGAGAGGAGGCTGGAATTGTATTTTTGGAGGGCAGATTTATATTGGTTGAAATCTCTCTGAGACTTACGCCACAGGCACTCAAGAGCACGACTACGTTTTTTCAGACTTCCAGTATCGTCTGTTTGCCAAGGTTGAAGGGGTCGGGGCTTGATTCTGTGTGTAGTGAGGGGGGCCAGTGAGTCCAGTGAGGCTAGAAGTGAAGCGCTGTAGACAGAAATGGCTAGGTTGGTGCAGGATAGGGGTGAGATTTTGTCGTAGAGGTGGTCGATAGCAGAGTAGAGAAGAGAAGGGTTGAGATGACGTAGGTTTCTGCGGGTAACTTTAAGGCGGTTGGAGGGAGAGGAGGTGAAGGAAAGGGAGAGAGTGAAACTAATAAGGTGGTGATCAGAGAGAGGCAATGGATAGTTAGAGAGGTTGCATGGAGTGCAAAGGTGAGAGAAAACAAGGTCAAGGATATTGCCTCCGAGTGAGTAGGAGCATGTGTTCACTGCTTCAGGTCAAAGGAGGAGGTTAGCCTGAGAAGTTTGGAAGGGGCAGGAGTGTGTCAGAGAAATAATGGAAACAGAACTTGCCAGTATCGAAATGTTCCTGTGCGTCTGCGCGGCAGAATCGCGTTCCGGTGCATGCGGGTGCGCGATGTAGCAGAATGGCGCACACGGGTTCATGACACGGCGCAACAGCGTAACGGCGCATGAGCGTACACGCGTAAGCGTTACACCCCAATGCTGGCCTATAAAAGACTGATCTGTTCCTTGTATAACTGCTGGTTTGTCTTTCAGCTTCCTGTGTTCCGTTCCTGAGTTCTGCTGCCTGTGTTTACCTGCTGTGACCCGGATTGACCTGACCTACTCTGCCTCTCTCCAGTGCTTTGACCCCGGCTTGTTTAAGGACTTCTTTATTACCTGCCTGCTGTGTTTGACCCTCGGCCCGTCTTAAGGATTCTCTTGCCTTCCTGTGTATGACCCCGGCTTGTCTAACGGACTCCTCTGTTATCTACTTACAGTACACGACCCCCGGCTCGCCTTCAGGACTTCTCTGCTGACTTACTGCTGTGTTTGACCCTCGGCTTGTTTAAAGGACTTCCTTATCCACCTGCTTCCAGTGTATGACCCCGGCCTGCACCACAGACTTTCTCCTACTGAGTTCTCCGTGCCTGAGCTCCAGCGCTCAGCCCAGTTCCATTCTCTACTGGGTCTTGTGGGTTAGAGCCCCAGCCGGGTCTCCTACCTCAGTCCAGGTGCCGGGTTCACCGCTGCTCCACATCTCCACACTGCAGGAGTCCTCCTTTAAAGAACCATCTACCTGCTGGTGACCTGTGCCTCTCTGTGCCCTATATCCTCTTTACCACTTCCAGAGGTAGAGTGCGCTTAGCTGCAAGGGAACAAGAGAAAGGGAGTCTGGTCGTGGGAAGAATAGAAATTGGAACTAAATTGTGTAGATTGCGGCTGCTGCCAGAGGGTGAAGGGTGATGGGTGCATGGGGTACAGTTAAATGATGGAGGCCCAGGGTTTGGGGATATATCTCCAGAGGTTAGGAGAAGCAAGAGGGTGAGGGAGGTAATATGGAAGTGGGATCTATATGAAGGGACATGGCCCAGGGTCTTGGAAATTTTTAGTGTTTGTGGATTTAGAATTAGCAGGAGTTGGTGGATGCAGTAATAAGGAGAGGACAGACGTGGGGGTGATATATATATATATATATATATATATATATATATATATATATATATATATATACTGTGGGGGGGAGAAGAGGGGTGAAGGAGAGATAGTTTTAGGATAGAGGACAGAGCTGTCACAAGAAGTGGTAGAGAATGCATGTTACAAGGAGAAAGAGCTAAGGAAGTAAACAAGGTCACCTGATGTCTGTGTGGTGTTTTTCAAAGTGTTTATCTTGTGTCCCTTCGCTTTGTGCAATCACTGAAGTGCAGAGTCAGAAGTGCTTTCCACTTATAGAAATCACCACTTTGAGAAAGAGCCCAGTTGCAAATGTGTGCCCCCTGCAAATGCTTCCCCCAAGAGAAGCTTATATTTATACTGATAGGGGTGGGGTGTGGGTGGATTTCAATTATCACTCAGGAGGTAATAAAGCTTGGATGGTTAACAGGGCAAAATTCCTAATTCAGAAACAGACTAGCAAGAGGGCACTAAAGTTAAACGGGCCATAATTTTGGGTAAGACAAGGGAGATAATAAAGCATTGTAAATATCTGCAAATTGCAAATATTCTACTGAAGTGATGCAAATCTTCCCTGTCTACCACTGTACTCCAAAAGTTTCCACTGAAGTGATGCACATCTCCACTGACTACTACTTCACCCACACAATTCCCACTAAAGTGCCACACTTCTCCACTGATTACCAATACACCCACACAGTTTCCACTAAAGTGATTCAATTCTAGATTGACTACCACTGTATCCACAAAGTATCCACTAAAGCGGCACACTTCACTCACTACCACTGCACCCACATAGTTTCCACTTAACTGATGCACATCTCCACTAACTACCTACTCACATGGTTTTCATAGCAATGATGCACTTCTCCACTGACTACCACTAAACCCACCATTTCCACTGCACAGATTCACTTCTCCAATGGCAACTACTGCATCGCACAGTTTCCACTGTAGTAGTGACACACTTCTCCACTGACCACCACTGAACCCACACAGTTACCACTGTACCAATATGCTTCTCTGCCAACTACCACCACAGATGTTGCTGGAGCAACGCACTTCTTCATATCCACCACTGCACCAACACAGTTTCCAGTGAAGCAGTGCATGTCCAGCTGAGTACCCCTGTACCCTCTGTTTCTCCTTGCTTCATTGCACTTCACTGCATCCACACAGTTTCCACTGAAGCCATGAACCTCTCCACTGATTACCACTGCACCCAAACAGTGTCCACTGAAGTGATGCATATCTCCACTGACTACTACTGCAGCCACGCAGTTTTCAACTTTTTTTTTCTTCAGTTTTTTAAATGGGCACACTTCTCCACTGACTACCACTGCCATTTTGACGGCATATGGACACTTCTCTGCTGAATGCCACTGTGCCAACACACATAAAAGTAGTATTCACAACAGTATTTCAGCTATTCAGATCATAGGGAAGAATTGACATCACATGAAATAGTGGTGCATTTACTATGTTGTTAGTGTTATGCAGGCCTGCCACCTTACACTAAATTTAAAAAAAAGTATTTTTTACTTATTTTTTACATGTTTGTTCTTGTTACTTGTTTTGTATTGCTGTAGTGGAAGACTGTAAACAGCTTGGAATACCTCTTTCACCAAAACCACCAAAGCCAACAGATTCCAATTGCCTAGCCATCTCCCACTCATCTCAACACATAGGTAAAACTAAAAGGAAACATTTCACAAAGATTGTGTATCATATAACAAAGTTTAGCCTCTCATCTAAATTTTAATAAAGTTTAAAGGTTTTAATAAAGCTGAGGTGACCCATAGATTTGTAGAGATAAAGGAATCACAAAGCACTCTAAGGCCGTGTACACACGAGCGGAATGTCTGTCAGAAAAAGTCAGACGGGAGCTTTTCATCATATATTCCGATTGTGTTTATGCCCCAGCGGACTTTTTACATCGAAAATTCTGACGGACCTAGAAAGAGAACATGTTCTAAATTTTTCCGACGGAACCAATTCCTATTGGGAAAACCGATCTCTTATGCTGTTCCAGCGTACCAAAAATTACGCTTGCTCTGAAGCAAATACGAGACAGAAGCTATTGGATACTGGCTATTGAACTTCGGTTTTCTAATCCCGGCGTACGTCACCGCGTTCTGGACGGTCGGAATTTGGTGTGATCGTGTGTATGCAAAACAGCTTGAGCGGAATTCTGTCGGAACTCCGTCAGAAAAACCTTCAGAGTTTTTTCCGACGGTAAAACCGACGGTACAGGGCATTACTGTTCAGTACCACTAAGCAGGAAGCAAAGCCTGTGTATATGTAATGATTCAATATAGCTGACCCAATATACATAATTAACCAATAGAGACAAAGAGGACACCTTGTCCACCAGCTGGCCAATAGCTCCATCAAAGCACAGCAAGGCCCACTGAGCCGAGTAGAGGAGCAACTGGCTTAAACATCTGAAGATGTCTGGAAACTACAAGTATCAGCATGCATCACAGCACACATGTTCTCCAACAGCTTTAGGGCCACAGGCTTATTACGGTAGCTGCTACCATCACAAGATACTGATTTAATTGTATTTTACAAGAATGATTGTGGTGGTCATGGATTTTAGATTCTCCTTTTCATTTAGCTTTGGCTGGAAATTTGTCTTGAAATATTTTGGATAGAGAACAGAAGGGCTGGAACCCCTGTCAGGTTTTTATTAGTGTCTGTGCCCCCATAAGGTGGCCACTGTCAATGAAACAGAAAGTGAGGGAAAATCAAAAATTTTGAGTGGGCACCAAAGCAAAAATAGAGTTGAATTCGATTATCAGAGACTAGGGATGAGCCGAACACCCCCCTGTTCGGTTCGCACCAGAACATGCGAACAGGAAAAAAGTTTGTTCGAACACGCGAACATGAATAATCAAAAGTGCTAATTTTAAAGGCTTATATGCAAGTTATTGTCATAAAAAGTGTTTGGGGACCTGGGTCCTGCCCCAGGGGACATGTATCAATGCAAAAAAAGTTTTAAAAACGGCCGTTTTTTCAGGAGCAGTGATTTTAATAATGCTTAAAGTCAAACAATAACAGTGTAATATTCCTTTAAATTTCGTAGCTGGGGGGAGTCTATAGTATGCCTGTAAAGGGGCGCATGTTTCCCGTGTTTAGAACAGTCTGACAGCAAAATGACATTTCGAAGGAAAAAAGCCATTTAAAACTACTCGCGGCTATTGCATTGCCGGTCCGACAATACACATAGAAGTTCATTGATAAAAACGGCATGGGAATTCCCCACAGGGGAACCCCGAACCAAAATTTAAAAAAAAATGACGTGGGGGTCCCCCTAAATTCCATACCAGGCCCTTCAGGTCTGGTATGGAAATTAAGGGGAACCCCGGCCAAAATTTTTTTTTAAAATGACGTGGGGGTCCCCCTAAATTCAGTACCAGACCCTTCAGGTCTGGTACGGATTTTAAGGGGAACCCCGCGCCAAAAAAATAAATGGCGTGGGGTCCCCCCAAAAATCCATACCAGACCCTTATCCGAGCACGCAACCTGGCAGGCCGCAGGAAAAGAGGGGGGGACGAGAGAGCGCCCCCCTGAAGGGTCTGGTATGGAATTTAGGGGGACCCCCACGTCATTTTTAAAAAAAAAATTGGCAGGGGTTCCCCTTAATATCCATACCAGACCTGAAGGGCCTGGTATGGAATTTAGGGGGACCCCCACCTTTTTTTTTTTTTTCAATTTTGGTTCGGGGTTCCCCTGTGGGGAATTCCCATGCCATTTTTATCAATGAACTTCTATGTGTATTGTCGGACCGGCAATGCAATAGCCGCGAGTAGTTTTAAATGGGTTTTTTCCTTCGAAATGTCATTTTGCTGTCAGACTGTTCTTAACACAGGAAACATGCGCCCCTTTACAGGCATACTATAGACACCCCCCAGCTACGAAATTTAAAGGGATATTACACTTTTATTGTTTGACTTTAAGCATTATTAAAATCACTGCTCCTGAAAAAACGGCCGTTTTTAAAACTTTTTTTGCATTGATACATGTCCCCTGGGGCAGGACCCAGGTCCCCAAACACTTTTTATGACAATAACTTGCATATAAGCCTTTAAAATTAGCACTTTTGATTACTCCCATAGACTTTTAAAGGGTGTTCCGCGGCATTCGAATTTGCTGCGAACACCCCAAATTGTTCGCTGTTCGGCGAACTTGCGAACAACCAATGTTCGAGTCGAACATGAGTTTGACTCTAACTCGAAGCTCATCCCTATCAGAGACATTTATAGCAGTGACAATTGTCTAGAGCTGACCATACACCAATAGAGTTTTTCTCTAAATTTTTCATTATCAAAAAACATTCATTTGATTTTCTAATTGTTAGTGAGGTCAAAGCAACATTGGCTTTTGACCATAGTAAGGAGAAAATTCAAAGAAGGATGGAAAATGTTTCTTGGAATTCATTTTTAACAGCGTATGAGGATTTTGTTTGGGAAATTACATTCACTCCAAAATCAAAAAGAAAACAAAATCTTGAAATGCTTTCAAATGAAATTCGTCAAGTGATTGGATCTACTTAGAATATTCATTCGAAAGTCTACTAGTGTACAGTATGTCCAGATTTAGAGGGGACTTCCCAACACTCTTAAGAGATTTCCCTTTTGCTATCTATACAACACAGGACCTGAAGATACATTTTTCTAATGAGGCATACATTGAGAAAAGACTGTCTAGACTTTTAACCCTTCCCTACTTTATCCAAAATAAAAAAAATATATTTTTTGGATTTAGATATACTTTAAAGATTCAGCCAAAAAGCCGTTGTCCATCCATTGTACGCACCTTCATCTCCAGAAGCTCGTTTTCATTTTTAATTTTCATTTTTTAATTATAACAGATTTTGTCATCTCTGATGAGAAAACTTTGCCAAGCAAATGGCACCATACCTCAAACTCACCTTATTCGGCTCTCACTCAAAGAGAAAACAAGAAACACATACATATTTTTGGTTTTCTCTTTTGTGTTCCTCTTAAGGCCCATCCACATCATGTGACTTTTTTGTGGAAATAGAGGATTTTGATAAAATTATTTTGTCTCTTTCGAAATATGTTTACATGCACTCCGGCATATTATTCATCATGCAGGTCTCCTGATGGTGGCAACAGTGTACCAGGCCTGCATGTTGTGTGTTAAAACGGCCACTTGTAGACTCCATCAGAAGATTGTAGTAGTAGCATAACTAAGGGACACAGAGCATTGTCACCCTATAACAGGAAGTGCCTTAAAATCGTACCATCATGGCAGGATCACCAAGTATTATTACCAGGATTCCACCTGTCCCTTTCTTCTTCTTCTTCTTTTTTTTTTTTAATCCATCTTATCTTTTTTTTGGGTTGTATTTCATCAACATACCCACTTGCCTAGCGAATCCAGCAATGCTCTGCAGTAAAACACCATTTTGCTGCAGCTTATTGGTCCCCATGTCCTCATCTTCCTCTCTCTGATGTTATGTGGAACCCAGGTTCTGGCTTTTAATCTGGCCCACTGATGATGGTGACGGGACATTCATCCCAAGAGACATCCCAATCCAGCAAAGAGACATTCCCATATAGCAAAGAGACATCCCTATATAGCAAAGAGACATCCCCAGCCCATCAGGGAGACCTCCCCAGTCCAGCAAAGAGATATCCCCAATCCAGCAAAAAGACATCCCTGGTCCAGCAAAGAGACATCCCCATCCAGCAAAGAGATATCCCCAGTCCAGCACAGAGACATCTCCAGACCAGCAAAGAGACATCCCCAATCCAGCAAAGAATTCTCCCTAGTCCAGCAAAGAGACATCCCCTGTCCAGCAAAAAGACATCCCCAGTCCAGCACAGAGACATCCCCAGTCCAGCATAGAGACAGCATGTTTGCTGGGGTGGTTGGTGACGGGATATTCATCCCAAGAGACATAACCATATAGCAAAGAGACACCCCCAGTCCAGCAAAGAGACAGCCCAAGTCCAGCAAAGAGACATCCCCATCCAGCATAGAGACATCCCCTTTCAGCAAAGCAACATTCCCAGTCCAGCAAAGAGACAGCAGCCCCAATCCACTTTAAATCCACTTTAGGGATGGATATATATATATATATATATATATATATATATATATATATATATATATATATATATATATACATATATATATACATATATATATATATATACATATATACATATATATATATATATATATATATATATATATATATATATATATATATATATATATATATATATATATACACATACAGTGCCTTGAAAAAGTATTCATACCCCTTGAAAAGTAAATGTATTTTACTGGGATTTTATTTGATGGACCAACACAAAGTGGCACATAATTGTGAAGTGGAAGGAAAATGATAAATGATTTTCAACATTTTTTACAAATAAATATGTGAAAAGTGTGGCATACATTTGTATTCAGCCCCCTGAGTAATACTTTGTAGAACTACCTTTCGCTGCAATTACAGCTGCAAGTCTTTTTGGGTATGTCTCTACCAGCTTTGCACATCTGGAGAGTGACATTTTTGCCCATTCTTCTATGCAAAATAGCTTAAGCTCTGTCAGATTGGATGGGGAGCGTCTGTGAACAGCAATTTTCAGTCTTGCCACAGATTCTCAATTGGATTTAGGTTGGGCTTTGACTGGGCCATTCTAACACATGAATATGCTTTGGTCTAAACCATTCCATTGTAGCTCTGGCTGTATGTTTAGGGTCGTTGTCCTGCTGGAGGGTGAACCTCCGCCCCAGTCTCAAGTCTTTTGCAGACTAAAAGGTTTTCTTCTAAGATTGCCCTGTATTTGGCTCCATCCATCTTCCTATCAACTCTGACCAGCTTTCCTGTCCCTGCTGAAAAAAAAGCATCCCACAACATGATGTTACCACCACTATGTTTCAGGGTGGGGATGGTGTGTTCAGGGTGATGTGCAGTGTTAGTTTTCCCCACACATAGTATTTTACTTTTATGCCAAAAGGTTACATTTTGATCTCATCTGACCAGAGCACCTTCTTCCACATGTTTGCTGTGTCCCCCAATGGCTTTTCACAAGCTGAAAATGGGAATTCTTATGGCTTTCTTTCAACAATGGCTTTTTTCTTGCCACTCTTCCATAGAGGCCAGATTTGTGGAGAGCACGACTAATAGTTGTCCTGTGGACAGATTCTCCTACCTGAGCTGTGGATCTCTGCAGCTCCTCCAGAGTTACAATAAGCCTCTTGGCTGCTTCTCTGATTAATGCTCCCCTTGCCTGGCCTGTCGGATTAGGTGGACGGCAATGTCTTGGTAGGTTTGCAGTTGTGTTCTATTTTGAAAAAAAAAGGTTTGCAGTTGTGCCATACTCTTTCCATTGTCGGATGATGAATTAAAAAGTGCTCTGTGAGATGTTCAAAACTTGGGATATTATTTTAAGAGTAAAAAGAACAAGGGAAATGCAGCGCTAAAAAGATAAGTGTATCCCGGGTGGATATCCAGGAATATGAAGTAAATAGTGCAAAATGTATCAAACTACTATATGAAGTGCTAACACCTATGGATTCACGGAATAATCCTAGAAATACAATGTTAGTAATAATCAAGGTGATATGCCAAAGTGCTAAGTGCAGCGTATATAGTTCCAAAGTAAACCTAGGCATGGGATAAAATGATCACAATGATACTCCTATACAAAAATAACACTACCTAGAAATGACTGAAAAATAATCACATCAAAAAATTATCACATAAAAATGATCTCTGTAAAAGAAGCCATATATATGCAGAGGAAGTAGGTGAAAACCTAAAAGTCATTGAAATGTGATTAAAAAAAGAAAGAGAAAACCTGCGCTATCAATCAAAAAATTAATATAACTGCAGCTGCAACAAAACCACAAATATCAACGAGGTGAAAAATTACATACAAAGAAAAAATTGTGCGCTTGCATTATATATTTAAATCTATATTACTACATGATTATCATAAGTAGATAAACAAATAAAAAAATAAAATAAAAAACACCATCAAAGTTAATTGTGAGTGAATTAGAAAGTCGCTATGCTACAGAGCAAACAGCGACATGTAAGTCAAATACTAATATTGACCATTGCATACATATAAACCAACAATAAAGTTATAAACTGGTGTGCAAAAAAGAAAAAACAAACAAACAAAGGTTATTCCACCCAAGTGCAAAGTCATAAGTGAAAAAGTTCAAAATTGCATCCTGAGTCGCAGGAAAAACGCATATCCAAAGTTCATGAATTGAATTCCTTAGTGTGTATAAAGGAATAAGGGGACGTGAAGGGACCTCCAACCACCAGTGGATCCGAAGGTTGATAATAGATGTATCCTTACCAGACACGTTGGACCTCCTTTATAGCAAGGTCTTAGAAGCATGCAGATTTAGCCCTCTGCAGGGACAGTAGATGTCAGCTCACCACACTGCTGGAGATGGTTCCGACACTTCCGCATTGATGTAAACACTCCCTCGTTTGGACTCGTAGGTAAAGAAGGGGAGAGAGAAAAAACTCCAATGGTATAGTAAAGGTGCCCCTTTGAAGACGTGACCTATCACGAAACATGTAGGGTGTGGCTACGCAGTGTACGCCAGATCGCCATAGAGCCCCATGTAACCTAGCACGGGCGTCTCTGTTGTTTTTATATTTTGCCGGCTTTTATGTTTTGGATGTTTTAAAGATGCCTAGTTGGCTGAGGCAATAAAATTCCCCTTTTTTACATACTATACCATTGGAGTTTTTTCTTTCTCCCCTTCTTTACCTACGAGTCCAAATGAGGGAGTGTTTACATCAATGCGGAAGTGTCGGAACCATCTCCAGCAGTGTGGTGAGCTGACATCTACTGTCCCTGCAGAGGGCTAAATCTGCATGCTTCTAAGACCTTGCTATAAAGGAGGTCCAACGTGTCTGGTAAGGATACATCTATTATCAACCTTCGGATCCACTGGTGGTTGGAGGTCCCTTCACGTCCCCTTATTCCTTTATACACACACTAAGGAATACAATTCATGAGCTTTGGATATGCGTTTTTCCTGCGACTCAGGATGCAATTTTGAACTTTTTCACTTATGACTTTGCACTTGGGTGGAATAACCTTTGTTTGTTTGTTTTTTCTTTTTTGCACACCAGTTTATAACTTTATTGTTGGTTTATATGTATGCAATGGTCAATATTAGTATTTGACTTACATGTCGCTGTTTGCTCTGTAGCATAGCGACTTTCTAATTCACTCACAATTAACTTTGATGGTGTTTTTTATTTATATATATATATATTTATACACACTAAGGAATGCAATTCATGAACTTTGGATATGCGTTTTTCCTGCGACTCAGGATGCAATTTTGAACTTTATGACTTTGCACTTGGGTGGAATAACCTTTGTTTTTTCTTTTTTGCACACCAGTTTATAACTTTATTGTTGGTTTATATGTATGCAATGGTCAATATTAGTATTTGACTTACATGTCGCTGTTTGCTCTGTAGCATAGCCACTTTCTAATTCACTCACAATTAACTTTGATGGTGTTTTTTATTTTTTTTTATTTATTTGTTTATCTACTTATGATAATCATGTAGTAATATAGATTTAAATATCTATTGAAATGTGATTGAATTCAAAAGCGTCAAGTTCAATCGTTCAGATGTGGTCACTGAATATTCAAATTCGTAAGATGTGATATGTATGTATGTATATATATATATATATATATATATATATATATATATATATATATATATATATATGCACAGTATCTCACAAAAGTGAGTACACCCCTCACATGTTTGTAAATATTTTACTATATCTTTTCATGTGACAACACTGAAGAAATGACACTTTGCTACAATGTAAAGTAGTGAGTGTACAGCTTGTATAACAGTGCAAATTTGCTGTCCTCTCAAAATAACTCAACACACAGCTATTAATGTCTAAACCGCTGGCAACAAAAGTTAGTACACCCCTAAGTGAAAATATCCAAATTGGGGCCAATTAGCCATTTTCCCTCCCCTGTGTCATGTGACTCGTTAGTGTTACAAGGTCTCATATGTGAATGGGAAGAAGGTGTGTTAAATTTGGTGTTATCGCTCTCACTCTCTCATACTGGTCACTGGAAGTTCAACATGGCACTTCATGGCAAAGAACTCTCTGAGGATCTGAAAAAAATAATTGTTGCTCTACAAAAAGATGGCCTAGGCTATAAGAAGATTGCCAAGACCCTGAAAATGAGCTGCAGCATGGTGACCAAGACCATACAGCGGGTTTAACAGGACAGGTTCCACTCAGAACAGGCCACGCCATGGTCGACCAATGAGGTTGAGTGCATGTGCTCAGGTTAAAGGGGTGGGGGGTCAGCCTGTTAGTGCTTAGACCATATGCTGCACACTGCATCAAATTGGTCTGCATGGCTGTTGTCCTAGAAGAAAGCCTTTTCTAAAGATGATGCACAAGAAAGCCCACAAACAGTTTGCTGAAAACAAGCAGACTAAGGACATGGATTACTGGAACCATGTCCTGTGGTCTGATGAGACCAAGATAAACTTATTTGGTTCAGATGGTGTCAAGCGTGTGTGGCGGAAACCAGGTGAGGAGTACAAAGACAAATGTGTCTTGCCTACAGTCAAGCATGGTGGTGGGGAGGGTCATTGTCTGGGGCTGCATGAGTGCTGCCAGCACTGGGGAGCTACAGTTTATTGAGGGAACCATGAATGCCAACATGTACTGTGACATACTGAAGCAGAGCATGATCCCCTCTCTTCGGAGACTGGGCCACAGGGCAGTATTCCAACATTATAACGACCCAAACACACCTCCAAGAGGACCACTGCCTTGCTAAAGAAGCTGAAGGTAAAGGTGATGGACTCGTCAAGCATGTCTCCAGACCTAAACCCTATTGAGCATCTGTGGGCATCCTCAAACAGATAGTGGAGGAGCACAAGGTCTCTAACATCCACCAGCTCCGTGATGTTGTCATGGAGGAGGGGAAGAGGACTCTGTAGCAACCTGTTAAGCTCTGAGGAACTCCATGCCCAACACAGTGCTGGAAAACAATGGTGGGCACACAAAATATTGACACTTTGGGCGCAATTTGGACATTTTCACTTAGGGGTGTACTCACTTTTGTTGCCAGCGGTTTAGACATTAATGGCTGTGTGTTGATTTATTTTGAGTGGGACAGCAAATTTACACTCTTATCCAAGCTGTACAATCACTACTTTACATTGTAGAAAAGTTTCTTCAGTGTTGTCACATGAAAGATATAATAAAATATTTACAAAAATGTGAGGGGTATACTCACTTTTGTGAGATACTGTGTGTGTATATATATATATATATATATATATATATATATATATATATTATATAAATAAATATATATATATATATATATATATATATATATATATAGCAAACAGGCAGTCTGGCATAGTGACACTCACTTTATCAGAGGTTCAGGCCTTGGTGTGTGCTGCTCCAGAGAAACCTTTCCCGACATCAGGCCGAAACGGGTCTCCTCTAGCTCCTCTCCCTTCACAGTCAGCTGACACCTAATTTCCACCCCCTGGCTCTGACAGCCGAAACCGAATAGGAAGCCGAACGGCCACAGATCCGGCCATGGAGAGGCTGGGTAAGTGGCGCCATCCCAAGGAGCAGCCCAGCTGCCTAGCGAGTCGGGACCCAGCCAGAAGGACGCAGCCCAGCTGCCTAGGGAGTCGGGACCCAAAAGGATATGCGACCCGGGGGCCCACCGGGCTGATGCCAGGTGCACCCTATGGCCAGTTCAGCCCTGATCGATATGATTGGTCATAGAAATCACATGATTACAATGTCAACAAAACAGTCATGTTTGGCTTCCATTCATGACTGTTTTTCTTACTATTGTGATGCTGTGGTTGGCACCAGAGCTATCACATGGTATTTGGGCCAATTACAGCACCCTGTGATTAGCTGTAGCCAATCACAGATCAAAATAGTAATCAAGCTATCAAGAATTATAGCCAGTCGTGACAGCTAAAATAATTGCTTATAACAGTGATCATCATAGTTATAAGCAATAATAATGTAAAAAAAAAAATCCCCGATCACCCCCAGAGTAGTACATTGTCACTATGGGAATACTGAACTACTCTGATGACAGGATGTAAAAAAAATGATGATCAACACCACACCAGTCACATGATGACACTGTACATCATCCAAAAAATTGTGAAAAAAAAAACCCTATTGTGACAAAGAATTACAACTTCATATGAGGCTGTCAGTACATCGGGACTAATCAATTTTCAAATATATATATATATATATATATATATATACACTATATCATAGTTTGTAGACTCTATAACGTTCAAGCAGACTAAATAAAATACATTGATTTGGGTCATTTTTTTACCAAAGAAATATAGTAGACTACATTTTGGCCTAAATTTATGAAGAAAGTTTATTTGTTTGCAAAATTTTATAACAGAAACGAATAAAAACATGTTTTTTTTTAAAAAAAAACCTGTATTTTTTCATTATTATAGCAAAAAAAAAACAAAACAGTGGTGATTAAATACCACCAAAAAAAAACAAAAGAAAGCTCTATTTTTTAGAAAAACAAATGATATGAATTTATATAAATTTGCGCACAGTGTTGCATGACTACGCAATTGCCAGTTAAAGAAGCACAGTGGTGAAAAGCAAAAAATGCCTTGATCGTGAAGGGGGTACAACCTTCCAATGGTCTAGTCTACTTCACCAAGCTTTATATGTAAACGTAAACTGACTATTTTAATTCCCGTGTTTATGCCCGTTGCAGTGTGCTTACATGCATTGCGCCAAAGAAAAGTAAGGACTATTCTACCTTTTCTCAGTGCATTTCAGTGCAAAGCACTGGTGTGAACTGCTTCTGCTTTTACAATATATATACACTGATCAACGTATACAGGTGCATCTGGTGTGAATTGACCTTAAATCTATTGTAAATTATTGTAAATTACTCTGAAATAACATTGACATGCTGTAACTAATGTAAGGTTTTAATGATTGGGTTCACATATATATTTGATGGATGGAGACATACTGGAGGTCTATGGAATGACAGTTATGTCATCGAGCACAGGTCTCCAAACTTTCTAAACAAAAGGCCAGTTTACTGTGCTTCAAATTTTAGGGGGGGCCGGACTGTGGCAAGTGGGAGTAGAAAAATGTCCCATCCTTGGTGGCAAATTATTAAATGCACCATCCTTGGTGTCAGTAAGAAAAATTGTGCCTCATCATTGGTGTCATTGGGAGTAACAGTGCCCCATCGTTGGTGTTAGTGAGAGGAATTGTGCCCCATTGTTGGTGTTAGTGGACGGAATAATGTCCCATGATTAGTGTCAGTAGGAGGAATAGTGCCCCATTGCTGGTGTTAGTGGGAGCAAGTGTCCCATCCTTAGTGTCAGTAGTAGGAATAGTGCCCCATTGTTGATGTAAGTGGAAGGAATAGTGCCCCATCCTTGCTGTCAATAGGAAGAATAGTGCCCCATCATTGTTGTTAATGGGAGGAGTAGTGTCCCATAGTTGGTGTCACTGGGAGGAATAATGCCCCATTGTTGATGTCAGTGGGAGGAATAATGCCCCATCATTGGGAGTAATAGTGCCCCATCTTTGGTATTAGTGAGAGGATTAGTGCCCCATCATTAGGGTCAGAAGGAGGAATAGTGCTCCATTGTTGGTGTCAGTGGAAAGAATAGTTCCCCATCATTGTTTTCAATGGGAGGAATAGTACCCCATGGCAAGCAAAGGGCCGCAGTTTGGAGACCACTGTCATTGAGAGATCGATATTTATATAGATAGCACCAGACAGAAATCAGATATTAGTGAAGAGAGATATTAGATGGGTATTAGATATGGATGAAATACATCAGATATTAGTGAAGATTTATTAGATGAGTACTAGAAATAAAATAAATCAGATATTAGATGTGTATTAGATATAAATTAAATAAATCCGATATTGGTGAAGATATATTAGATGGGTATTACATAGAAACAAAATACATGAGATATTAGTGAAGATATATTAGATGTGTATTAGACAGAAATAAAATAAATCAGATATCAGTGAAGATATATTAGATGTGTATTAGACAGAAATAAAATAAATCAGATATCAGTGAAGATATATTATAGGAGTATTAGAAATGAAATAAATCAGATATAAGTGAAGATATATTAGATGGGTATTACATATAAACAAAATAAATCAGATATCAGTGAAGATATATTATAGGAGTATTAGAAATGAAATAAATCAGATATAGGTGAAGATATATTAGATGGGTATTGGATATAAACGAAATAAATCAGATATTAGTGAAGATATATTAGATGTGTATTAGACAGAAATAAAATAAATCAGATATCAGTGAAGATATATTATAGGAGTATTAGAAATGAAATAAATCAGATATAGGTGAAGATATATTAGATGGGTATTGGATATAAACGAAATAAATCAGATATTAGTGAAGATATATTAGATGTGTATTAGACAGAAATAAAATAAATCAGATATCAGTGAAGATATATTATAGGAGTATTAGAAATGAAATAAATCAGATATAGGTGAAGATATATTAGATGGGTATTGGATATAAATGAAATAAAACATATTCGGTTAAGATCATTCGGGTCTGCAGTGCGGTCTCCAGTATGGAGCCTCCTCACCCCCGCGCTCCCCTCTAGATCCTCCCTCTACCTGTAAGCGGCGCTCTTCTCCCCCATAATCTTTTAGGGTGGAGTTGATGACTCCCCCAGGATCCTCTAGGTGTGTGGCGCTCAGTCCTCTGCGACCCGAGTCATGTCCTCCTTTCCGCAGACAAGTCCCAGCCAGGGTTCTCCCGGAGAAGCCACCAAGTCTACCAAGCGCCGGCCCTTGTGTGCCCGCTGCAGGAACCATGGCTTCCTCTCCCCTCTGAAGGGCCACAAGCGCAACTGCACGTGGTTACATTGCCAGTGCGAAGATTGCAACCTGGTAGGTTACAAACTACGGGAGAAGGCTGCCCAGGCGGCCGTTAAGAAGATTGAAAGGAAGTCTGGAAAGCAGAGAGTGACCGATCTGGACACTGGAGAAGGCAAGTTCGTATTTAAAAAAGGTAACAACGTCATAAATGCCAGTGTAGTGCAGCTGCAAAGACATGCCACCCAGATTTCCCCATCCGTGTCACCAGTAGCTCCAACTGTGATGGTTTTGATCAGACCTGTAGTTCCAGCCTGGACCTCCATGGGGGCTTTCAGCGAGCCTCATGCTTCAAACTGTTCCTCTATGAAGACTCAAAGCAAGCCTCAACTTTCAGACTGGTCTTCTATGGTGGCCGAGTGCAAACCTCAGGCTTTAGACTGGTCCTCTACAGTGGTGGAGAACAAACCTCAAGCTTCAGACTGGTCCTCTGTAGTGGCTGAAAGCAAATCACAAACTTCACACTGGTCACCCACGATGGCTGAAAGCAAACCTCAGGCTTTAAAGTGTTCCACTGTGGTGGCTGAGAGCAAATCTCAAGCTCCAGACTGGTTCTATATTGTGGCTGAGAGCAAACCTCAAGTTTCAGACTGGTTCTCTATGATGACTGAGAGCAAACCTCAAGATTCAAACAGTTTCTCCATGATGGCTCAAAGCAAACCTAAAGCTCCAGACTGGTCCTCCATGGTGGCTTTGCACAAACCTCAAGCTTTAGACTGGGCCTCGATGATGAAAGAGAGCAAATCGCAAGCTTCATATTGTTCCTCTATATTGGCTGAGAGCACACCTCAAGCTCCAGACTGGTCCTCTATGGTGGCAGTGCACAAACCTCAAGCTTCGGACTGGTCCTCTGTGGTGGCTGATAGTAAAACTCAAGCTCCAGACTGGTCTTCAACGGCAGCTAGGTGCAGACCTTTAACGCAAAGCTTGTTTTCCAGAATGGTTAATAGTGGAACTCAAATTCCAGATTGGCACTCCATGATGGTTGATAGTGAACCTGACCCTTTCTCCTTGATGTCAGAGAGTGAACTTTTAGCTCCAGACTGGTCCACCATGATGGCTGAGGACAAACCGCTAGAACAAGACTGGTCCTTCATTGCAGCTGAGAGTGAAGCTCTAGCGCCAGATTCCTTCTCTGAGGGGGAACCTTTAGCTCCAGATTGGTCTCCCATGATGGCTAAGAGCGAACTTCCTAGCATTGTCAGAGAAGCCCTGGAAAATGCATATTCTGCTTTAACCGAGCATAACTACACTAGCACGAGCTTGCCCCTTTTACCTGGTGCCATATCTGACTCTCAACCCATGGAAGACAGCTGTCTGTGGGATGCCTTCCAGCCCACCAACAATGGGGAGATGGTGGCCACGTCTGCCAGTGACCAGCCCAGCACCACCTACCAGGATAACTCGGAAGTAACGTCAGGCCTGTACTTTGTCATGCAAAATGAGCAGTACTCCATTAAGTACTAATAGATGAAGAGGAACCCTGTGCCGCCTACCTCCAAATTTCACAAGTTTAAGTTTACTATAAATATAAAAAAGTCCCTCTATCAAGGCTGCCAATGGGGACCTGATTGTCATCACAAACAGAAGGTCTCCTGTTTTTTGAGACATGTTGAGTGAAAAAATATGTATCTGTGGATGTCCCATTGTGCTTATTGTTACCACCATGCAGTGAATTGTAGTCCCGCATCAACCAGAGATCCGTGGGTTTTTGCAGTCTGGGGACAGAAGTCTTCTTGATGGAAGCAGATTCTGAACGTGTGAATTTTTTTCAAGTTAGTAACATGTGTTTTTTCTTCATCAGTTTGAAATTTACAAATTTCTGAACGTGTGAATTTTTTTCAAGTTAGTTACATGTGTTTTTTCTTCATCAGTTTAAAATTTACAAATATCCTCGTATTTGTAGGCTGTTTTCCTGTATAAAATAAATTGTTTATTTCTCCATCAGAGGGATGCTGACTCTTCCTTGTTTTTTTGTTGTTTTTTTTGCAAGTGTTCAGGATGTTTATTTTCCACCTTTGTGTATTTAATGGCCAGGCTAGCCAAAATTTGTGATGTGGACAAGTAATTGTGCACTAACGAATCACCCCAGGTTTCTTGTTTTTATTCAGGTTTGAGGACATCTAGTGGTGAAAAGGAATTACTGCAGGGGACAGCTCTGTGACTATTTTCAAGCTGAGTTCCAAGAATTATTTGTATTGCATATTTACATTTATCCAGCTTGGCGCAAGTAAGAATTACTTCTAGCTCATGGTCCACTATGGAAACCGGAAATCAGTGTGGTAGTCGGCGCTACTACTGTAATAGCTACTTCTGGATTCTGCTCAAATTCTATGCACGTGCTGCCCCACTGCATACTGACCACAGCGGGGAGCTTGCTCAGCATTGCTGCCATTCATAGCACGCCTTGTATTTTTTCAATGAGTACAAGGCACTTTCTGATTGGTCAAACAGGATGGTGCCACGTGAGCAATGTACTGTGCGCATTGGGGAAGCTGCTCAGCCCAGGACCCAGAAGATTACTTTAGTAGCACTGACTAGTACAGGGATTGTCAGCTTCCCCAGCAGTCCATCAGGTATGAAATATGAATTCATACATTGTAGCAAGTATGCAATACAATTAATCCATTAAGTTCAACTTTAAGCAAAATCTTCTATTTTATTTTATTATTACTGGTTAATGAATTTTATTTAGGCAGTTCATCAAAATGCAAGGTCTACTTATTGTTTAAACCCCGCTCCCCGTACACAAATGCTGCATTTAACACATAAAAAAAAAAAAGATTATCCAGCGCACTGTAATGAGAATGGGAGTGAACCTAAGAAAAACTTTTTGTGCAATGTGTAAAAGCAACAATTTAACAAAACTGGACATAGACCACAGTTCACAAAGTTTTAAAGCTGAACTCCAGGCACCAAAACGTTCATTCAAATATAATTCCCAGTGGCTTTAGATGCCTTTGGAAACCCCAATATTACCTTCTGAAAGTAGAGGTGAAGTCATTACTTTTCTGCGTATAGCCTGTAGAAAGAGCAGAACTGGGGGAAAGACCCAGTAGGTTTTACATTAGGATGTCTGCATCAAGCTATGAGGAGGGGACGGAAACAAGACCAGTCACCCTGCACAAAAAGAGGGAGCAGCAGTGACCGGTCTTTATTACAGGGAACTCTTGCACAGTGACAGAACTAAAGTGCAGGAATTGTTTTATACTGGTATACTGCACAGATCTAAAAGAAATACGTAAGCTATGCCAAGATCCAAGTAAGAAAACATATGGCTCATGCATTTAGAACAGCCTTTCTGAACCAGGATGCCTTCTGGGCTCCTCAGGGGGTCATAAAACAATGGCAAACACTGACGATGGCATAATACATGTATGCATGGTGCCACATATACACTTTATTACCAAAAGTATTGGGACACCTGCCTTTGCATGCACATGAACTTTAATGGCGTCCCAGTCTTAGTCCGTAGGGTTCAATATTAGGTTGGCCCAAAGGTGTTCTGTCGGGCTGAGGTCAGGATAGTCAAGTTCCTCCACCCCAAACTCGCTCATCCATGTCTTTATGGACCTTGCTTTGTGCACTGCTGCGCAGTCATGTTGGAACAGGAAGGGGCCATCCCCAAACTGTTCCCACAAAGTTGGGAGCATGAAATTGTCCAAAATGTCTTGCTATGCTAACACCTTCAGAGTTCCCTTCACTGAAACTAAGGGGCCAAGACCAACCCCTGAAAAACAACCCCACACCATAATCCCCCCCTCCACCAAATGATTTGGACCAGTGCACAAAGCAAGGTCCATAAAGACGTGGATGAGCGAGTTTGGGGTGGAGAAACTTGACTGGCCTTCACAGAGTCTTGGCCTCAAGCCAATAGAACACTTTTAGGATGAATTAGGCGGAGACTGCGAGCCAGGCCTTCTCGTCCAACATCAGTGCCTGACCTCACAAATGCGTTTCTGGAAGAATGTCCAAACATTCCCATAGACACACTCCTAAACCTTGTGGATAGCCTTCCTAGAAGAGTTGAAGCTGTTATAGCTGCAAAGGATTTGCCAATTCAATATTAAACCCCACGGACTAAGACTGGTATGCCATTAAAGGTCATGTGCATGTAAAGGCAGACGTCCCAACACTTTTGACAATATAGTGTTTGTGTTGGGAGTGCGCTTCATGATGCACCCCCAGATCAGTGCATGGTCAGCCTTAGGGTCAGTGTTAGTGTCAGTGTGTTCTGAGTAGAAAAAGAAGAGTTTTATACAGTATCTAGTGTCAGTACAAGTGTTATGTTGGCCATACACATACAGATTTTTTTAAGTTTATACTGCAGGCTGAACATAAAAAAGTCTTAACAGATTCACAGCGTGAATGGACAGATCTCTGTCTGTAGCTATTGTATTTTGACAGCCAGCTGTCAAAATACGTAGACAGTACCTGCATATGATTGGATGTAGGCGCTTTTCACCCAACAATTTGCCAGTCAGCTCTTTTAAATTTTCAATTGAGGGATGTCAAGCTCAATTGAAAATGTCTACAGGGCCACCCTCCATGTATGGCCAGCATTACTTTCAGCGTCAGAAAAATGCATAATGTTGTTTCCTGGCCCTACTATGAGTGTATCCTCATGCATGTTAGGAGTAGATAAATACATTTATTTTATTTTTTTTTTAGTGGTTCATGCCAATGGCACAAAAACATACAGCTAGTGTTTGATTTTTTTTCTTATTTTTGGGACACTTTTCCTTTGATAATAAAAAAAATAAATCAGGAGACATCCATTGACTTTTATCACTAAATGAAGGCCCAGTTTGTCGTAAAATGTAACTGGGATGCCTTGAGATTTTGCACATTTTTAAAGGGTGCCCAACTGACAAAAGGTTTAGAAGTGTTGACTAAAGCTGGCCCTGCTGAACCGTCCGAGATTCAAACCATGTATGGGCAGGCTGATTGTACCCAAGTTGATCTAGCGATCAATCTAGGTACAACCAGCATGTCGGATTTTCTACATATGATTACTGCCAGCAGCTATAGCCGCTAGCAGTAACCATTGTATTCTGCCCTCCAGGAATGCTCCCTGCACTTCCCTCTGGCAGAATACAATATTGCGGCATCAACATTGACTGTGTTGATAGGGGGATCGATTTTCTTTCCTTCCACCCGTGGTTGCAGTGTTGGTATTTTTATAACCGTTAAAACATGTCGTAGTGCACATCAAAGAGACTCTGTCACTATGTCCTGAATGGGATATCAAAGTGACCATCTGACATGGAGCTTACACAGGATGTGTGTCCTGGAGGAAAGAAGTAGTTAGGTAGTGTAAGGGCGTGTGGCCAGGGGTAGGTAAAAAAAAAAACAGTTGGCTGAGCTTTCATTTTACTGCCCCCTGACTACCCGCCTAAAGAAGGGCATGCATCTGCTCAGGGCTGTAAAGATGTCATGGCTGTGATGCCTTGCTTTGTGGCCATGGCAAAAAAAAGCATGTTTCATTCGGTGGGTGACATCACCACTAAATGTGACCCGTTTAGGAGTATGGGGCCGCACCACAACTGCATGCAGTGCACATGGTTGCCATGCAGTGATTCAGCCTTTTTATGCTAAAAGCAATAGGTGAAGAGGCGACATATCACCTACTCACTGCCTGGCAAACGTTCATGGTGGATCACTTTTCAGAGGGTCAGCAAAGGCTGCTGTATCTGATAATGAGTAGGGAGAGCTGTGAACTAGTACAGACCCTCTAACACTAAATGGGCAAAGTGCCAAAGTTTCTTTAAATTGTATGTCTGGACACCAAAAACAATTCAGTACATGTTTGCACTACATGCACATTTAATTTTTTTTAAAGTGTAAGTTCACCTTTACAGAAAAATCTGTAAGGTGAACTTACACAGATCCTCCCCCCCTGGACCGCGGAAATCTCAGTTTCCAAGCCCCGGTATATCCGCGCCAGGAGTCTGGGGCTTAGAAACCATCACGCGTGTTCTGCATAGCTGACAGGACGGGCTATGCGGCTGCTGATTGGTCAGGCTGCCCATGTGACTGCGCTGACCAATTAGAATGCTCCAAAACGTCCCTCCTGACGAGGGACGTTTTGGACATTCAGCTCAGAGGATTTCGAAGCCCCGGACTCCTGGCGCAGACATAGCGGGGCTTAGAACCAGAGCTTGCCATGGTACAGGTCAGCGGCACCAGGGGTGGGTGAGGAGGGGGACCTGTGTAAGTTCACCTTACAGATTTTTCTGTAAAGGTGAACTTCCCCTTTAATTTTAAAAGATGTTAGATGTACAGAGAAAGTATACAGTATGTTGATCTGCTAAAAATTCAATGAGATCCTAACTCACAGTAACCTGACAACTTTGCTGCAGTGAAATCCCAAGCAGTGTTGTCAGCCCTGCCCAGTTCTCCGCTGCCACCATAAAGGGGGGAGGTGTTCTGTAGTCCATAGAGAAGAACATGGCATGGCTTAAATATTTCCTAGGACAGGAGTTGTCAGCTTAAATGGGAAGTTGGGAGCTCCCAGGTTTTCTGGCAGATCAAAGGGTATTGTTTTACCTTTTCCCCAAACATATACTTGGGTGCATATTTGTAAACAAATGAATGTGACATTCACCAGACATTCACTGGCCATGAATAGATCACTCATTTAAAACACGCACCAGGAGGATTCACCTGCAGTGAGTGTTTGGTGAATGTTATATTTACTGCTGTATAAATACAGACCTTTACATTTTATAAGAAAGAGCGCACATTTCTAAGCGTTGTGGTGTAAATGAGGAAGAAGGCAAGCACAATCATTGGCTAGCCAAGTTGTGTACACACGGTGCACTTTATCTATATTTTATATTTTTGGTATATAAAACTATGAGACAGTTTAGTGAGGGGTATTCAGTACCTGACACCCGAACAAATTGGAATAGATCTCAAGACACCTGAGATGACATATGCTGAGATAAAGGTTTATTTTCATTTTATTTCAGATATTACGATTTCTGCCTCATTTACTTGGGCATACCACCAATCCATATGATTATGTGAAGGGCCGTTCTCAGCTGCCCGGGATGCAGAGGTGCTCTGTGCAGGGGCGTACAGGCAGTCATTTGAAATCAATGAAAGGTGCGTGGCCGGCTGCACAGACCTCCATGTGCATCCCGGAGTGTACATTCTTGCAACTTAGGCAAGCCATAGATTATGCAAATTACTGTTGCAGGAAAGAAAATCCCCCGATTCCCCCCATCAACACACTCCTGCGGAACAGCAAAATGATTACTGCTAGCAGCTATAGCCATAGGCAATAATCACATAATAAAAATGCTAGGGTTGTCCCGATACCACTTTTTTAAGACCGAGTACAAGTACCGATACTTTTTTCTAGTACTCGCCGATACCGATTAACGATACTTATTTTAATGTCAAGTTACAGTTCTCAAAGCACAATACAGACTAACAATATCTTCTTTATAATTATGTTAGTTTCTGTCAGAAAGTTTTGTAAATAAGTACTTTTTCTCCTTCACTGATGTGCGCTAAGGAGGCTGCACTGATGGTAACTGATGAGGCAGCAATGAAGGGCACTGATGGGGTGGCAGTGGCACCGATGAGGAGGCCCTAATATGCAGCGGCACTGATGAGCACTGATAGGTGGCACTGACTAATGGGCACTGATTTGCAGCACTGATAGGTGGTACTGACTGATGGGCACTGATTTGCAGCACTGATGGTGGCACTGACTGATGGGCACTGACTTGCAGCACTGATAGGTGGCACATACTGATGGGCCCTGATATGCAGCACTAATGGCTGGCACTGACAGGTGGCACTGATTGATGGGCACTGATTTGCAGCACTGATAGGTGGCACTAACTGATGGGCACTGATTTGTAGCACTGATAGGTGGCACATACTGATGGGCCCTGATAGGTGGCACTGACTGATGGGCATTGATTTGCAGCACTGTTAGGTGGCGCTGACTGATGGGCACTGATTTTCAGCACTGATAGTTGGCATATACTGATGGGCCCTGATATGCAGCACTAAAGGCTGGCACTGACTGATGGGCTCTGATTTGCAGCACTGATAGGTGGCACTGACTGATGGGCACTGATGGCTGCCACTGATAGGTGGCACTTATGGGCACTGATATGTGGCACCTACTGATAGGCCCTGATTTGCAGCACTGATTGATGGGCCCTGATTTGCAGCACTGATGACTGGCACTGATAGGTGGCACTGGTATGTAGCACTGACTGATGGGCACTGATTTACAGCACTGATAGGTGGCACTGATGGCTGCCACTGATAGGTGGCACTTATGGGCACTGATATGTGGCACCTACTGAAGGGCCCTGATTTGCAGCACTGATTGATGGACACCGATATGCGGCACTGATGGCTGGCACTGATAGGTGGCACTGGTATGTGACACTTGTAGGTGGTACTGGTATGTAGCACTGACTGATGGGCACTGATTTACAGCACTGATAGGTGGCACTGATAGGTGGCACTTATGGGCACTAATAGGTCGCACTTATGGGCAATGATAGGTGGAACTGATTGGTAGGCAGTGGCACTGAAATGCAGCACTGATAATTGCTGGCAGCCTGGCATGATAAAATTAAATCAATAAAGAGTAGAGTATACAAGAGCCCATCTTGATACACCCTGCACTCTGCCTCAGTAAGTCTAGTCAGAATGCAGCAGAATGCAGCAGCGGACATCTTGTTACACCCAGCTCATATAGTTAGTGAAGATGAGCGTTGCAGTGTACAGCCTCTGATGGAGACACGGGCGTCACTTCCGTTAACGATTCTGACGGCCCGGGTCACCGATTCTGATGGGCGGCACATGCAGCTGCGACCCACACCCCTGCCAGCTTACCTTCTGCTGCAAGGACTCGCTCTCCACTGTGCCAGGACTCGCGCTCTGCCCGCTCTGGCCCACTGACTTCCGGGAGCCTCTGCATGCAAAGATATTGGGTGAAGCATCAGGAGCATTTGCCCGAGTACAAGTATTTTGCGTCAATGACTCAGTAGACGGTGAAATGAGAATCAGGTAACAGCTCCATAACAAGCACCTTTAAAACCGAGCCATCAATGACAGCTTCCATATGTCTGTCCGGACAGAATTCCCCTAACCCTATTAGTCTTACATTCAACCCCCTTATTCAGCAGGATGTACACAGCTATTTTCACTCCCTGGTGCTCTTGGACAAGTGTGAAGTACACAAGCACAGTGCAAAGTGTATGAAGCCAACTGGTATTCACCAGTGTATCCCACTGGAAGTGATGGTCTTTGCTGTAGGACAGCTCCCATGTTGCAGCCCTCAGACACACACATGAAGACTGCAGCTGACCAGGGAAATGACAGCTAAGCAATCTCAGAGACAGATTTACATATGTGTGGCCACGGGTTTGTGCCTGGGGGTCCAGTGCATGTCTGTTCACTGGTTCAGGTGTGACTCAGGTCTGAATTTTTGCCTGAATTCACACCTGAACCAGACCCAAACACGCACAGGACCCTTTTGCAATCCGCTTCGTGGCTGTCCCGGACCTGTGTGAACCGGCTCCATTGAGAGCCGGTCACACTTGCTTGTCATGTGAGTTGGATGTGGGGAAACCCGCATCCAATTCGCATATATGTGAACCCAGCCTAAAGGTCAGGGTAGTGGACAAGCGTGGTAAGATACAGGGCTAAAATTGCTGACCAAGGAGATAGGAACATATGTACATTGGAACCCATGAAGACGTGGCATGAAGACACTGGGTAATACAGGGGTCACAGAGTCTAGGCATTACTAAAGACAATGGGGTCACAGGAGTGTACAGATGTCAATGGAAGCACTTAGATACTAGAATCACAGAAACACAGGAGAGAGGGAATACCAGTCACTGAGATGCATGGACCAATTAAAGCACTAGGGTCACAGAAATGTTCGGGAACACAGGAATTGGGAACAGGAATTTGGGTTCACTTAGTAGTCGGGTCACTTGGAAACATTCAAACAGGGGTCTGCAGCAGCTAGAAGCACAACCTGTTGCATTTGAGCACAGTTTAAATAGGGAGGTATAATGGGGGGCTGAACAGGAAGTGTCGATGATGCAAGATATATTATTCAGAGGTAGAATGGGATGCTAAATGGGTTGGGGCCATGAAGCAAGCTACAACAATCAACTGTGCACCATATTTTGTTTAAAATGCATGTTCAGAGGGAGAGTTAGTTCTCTTGGTTCCTGTGATGGTCATACTCCAACCAGGGGGACCATATTTTGAGAAATCTATAGAGGGTGTTGTTGAGAATAGCTGTAAGTTTCTTATGTTCCATGTTCCCTGCATAATTGAAAAGAAGTTGAGGGATGTGTAGCGTCACATATGGCGACCCATCACATTTGGCTACCCGCTGGAGTGCGCGATGCCGCCATATGCGTTCCAACACTTTTATGACAAAACAGCACACTAAAACCGGCAACACCCCTAAGTCCAGGTTCAAGCCCCACCATCCAAGTGGACATAGAGTTAGATTATAATTATGGAGAACGAAGCGAGACTGTGCCCGAAGTGGGGCAAGCGAAGCGAGCCCGTGAGGGGCTCTGTTGCAAAGTGGTGTCTTACAATCAATAATTATACAGAAGAAGAGCTTGTCTATAACGTCACTTCCGTGACATTATCTGACGGTTTCACTGCTCCGTATTGTCGTAAAAACTTTTGGAACACATACGCATGCGCAGTGCAACATTTCTTAGCAGATCGTCACTTCCGTAGCCAAATGTGATGGGTCACCATATGTGACGAAACAGGGGCGCTGGGGGGAAATTTAGCACTCCAGATTCATGTACCAGAAGAAAGATCTTTATGGGAATTTTTGTGGCATATTATGTCGGGTGAGCATTTTTCCACAGCTGCCCAGATCTCCTCCCATTCTGCTATTCTACAGCCAGTCACAGTGTTTCTGATCGCCACCACACCATTGACAATGTCGCCAGACCAGTGCATCCAGCAACAGTACCCCGATCCCTTGTTCTTCCTTTCTTCAGCCTGCTGTATTTCCTGGCCAGTGAACATGGCATTCCTACCAGTAGGCTAGGCTTATAGGAATGAGGACTGCTATGGGGTAAAGAGGCGATCATCACACTACATTGTTTTCTAGGCAGTGTTGGTTGATTTTTGTCATACAGAAGATACAATGTCTGGTACATAAGCAAAACATTGAAAAAGTCTCGCACACATACACACCCCCAAACTCGGGAGGAGTAATGCCGCGTACACACAGGCGGGCTTTTCGACCGGACTGGTCCGACAAAGTTTCCAGCAGACTTTCGACGGACTTTCGATGGACTTTTGACGGACTTCCGACGGACTTTCTAGCAAACGGACTTGCCTACATACGATCACACTAAAGTCCGACGGATTCGTACATGATGACGTACAGCGGACTAAAATAAGGAAGTTGATAGCCAGTAGCCCATAGCTGCCCTAGCGTGGGTTTTTGTCCGTCGGACTAGCATACAGACGAGCGGATTTCTGGGTCCAGCGGAGTTACGACGTAAAGATTTGAAGCATGTTCCAAATCTAGGGTCCATCAGATTTGCGACTGGAAAGGTCCACTGAAGGTCTGGTGAAGCCCACACACGATCGGATTGGTCCATCGGCGTCCGTCAGACTAGTCCGGTCGAAAAGTCCGACCGTGTGTACGCCCCATAACAGAATGTGTTTGAGGTGAAATTCTAAGTATGCCTATGCTTTGTGTGAGAAATATCTTAAACTGACAACTTTGTGTAAAAAATACATTTTCATTTTATTTACGCTTTCTCCAAAAACTTGTGGCAAACAATGAAGTCTTCAAAGACTCACCATGCCCCTCCAAAATGTAGTCATTTTGAGGGTGTTTCTACTTGCCTGGTGCTCCAGGGCCTCCAAAATTATGATAGGTAGTCAGGAAATTAGATGCGTAATTTATGCCTGTAGTTGAATTTTACATTAAATTACAGTGCCGCAGATTGAAAAGAAAAGGTTGTTTTTAATAACGTTTAGCCCCGGTTCATGTAGGTACGATTTGACATGTCAAATCCGCGGAAATTGCCGGCAATGGCACTGTCCTAATCAAAAAGCAGTTTCTGTACTGCTTTGTGCGATTTCGGGCTGCGATTTACATTGACATCTGTGCAGAAATCTGCACAGATGTCTCTGAAGTCGCGGCCGAAATCAGGACTGACATGCGAGAGTGAAATAGTGTGAGTTCAGCTGTGTAGCAATTGTATATGCTATTTTTTTATTTGCAAATTTTTTTCCCACGAAAGTGGAGTTACCCTTTAACAACTTACAATACCGGGCTCTTTCACCCCCTTCCTGCCCAGGCCAATTTCAGCTCTCAGCGCTGGCACACTTTGAATGACAATTGCGCAGTCATGCAACGCTATACCCAAATGAAATTTTTATCATTTTTTCCACACAAATAGAGCTTTCTATTGGAGGTATTTAATCACCACCGTTTTTTAAAGTTTTTACAAAAAAAAAAGTTTTTCTTAGTTTCTGTTAGAAAATGTTGTAAATAAGTACTTTTTCTCCTTCACTAATGTGCACTGATGAGGCTGCACTGATGAGACAGCACTGATAAGAAGGCACTAATATGCAGCACTGATGGGCACTGATAGGCGACACTGATATGCAGAACTGATGGGCACTGATTAGAATCACTGATTGGCATCACTGCTGTACACTAATAGGTGGCACTGACAGGTTTCACTGATGGGCACTGACTGGCATCACTGATTGGCATCACCGATGGGCACTAATAGGTGGCACTGACTGGCATCACTGATGGGCACTGTTGGGGCTGCACTGATCATCAGGGCACTGATGATCAGTGCCCTGATGATCTGTGCAGGTCTCCTCTGTGAGGAAATGCCACTGATTGGCTGTCCTCTCCTCACACTGTCAGTGTGAGGAGAGAAAAGCCCATAACCGGCATTTCCTTGTTTATGTGTGATCAGTTGTGATTGGACACAGCTGACCACATGGGTAAAGAGCCATGCCCCCGCGGGCGTGCATGCGTGGCGAGAGTGGGACAACATCATATGACATCGTCCCAGAACAATAGAGTCACCCTGCCGCCGTCATTTGCATATATGGCGGGCAGGAGGTGGTTAAGCTTTAAACCATCAAGGTTTTTCGTTTTTCACCTTAAGGCATACTATGCCTTAAGGTGAAAAACCTACTGTAGTGCAGCACCCCCCCCCCCCCCCCCAGACCCCATTTACTTACCTGAACCCGATTTTTCCAGCAACGAGAACGAACCCAACAGCTCCAGCCACTGTCTCGGGTCCTCATTGGATAGATTGTTAGCAGCAGCAGCCATTGGCTCCCGCTGCTGTCAATCAAATCCAGTGACACGGGAGCCGGGGGTGGGGTTGAGTCCTGCTGTCTGTGTCAATGGACACGGCAGCAGGACTCGGGAGCGCTCCCGCACGGGTGCCCCCTTGGAATGCGGGTCTCCGAGGGGGCCCTCGATGTAGGGAGGAGCCAGGAGCGCTGGTGGGGGACCTCAGAAGAGTAGGATTGAAGCCACTCTGTGCAACACCCTTGCACAAAAGGAGGTAAGTATAACATGTTTGTTATTTAAAAAAAAAAAAAAAAACACATTTACAACCCTTTTAAAGTCAATGGGAAGTGAATCTTAAAAATCACTTCTCTCTAATTTCAAGGTTAATAGGCAAGGGATTGTCAAACAAATGGTATAGGGTGCTGAGCACTGCCAGAGGGTCACATAGTGATTTGTGAAAGCGATGGTGCAAAAAAAAAAATGTAATTGCTGTTCAACAGGGTAGAGCTGCACGATTAATCGTTTAAAAATCGTGATCTCGATTCAACTCCCCTCACGATCTCTATGCAGAATTTCCCAATTCATTCATGTAACAAGTGTAGAGAGTTCTCTGCTCACTCAACTGTCAAGAATAAAACCGGCTAGTCTGCCAACATTTGCACAACATTGTCCATGCTGGTAGATAATTAGAAACATTGTAATTTTCTGTTCTTAGATCAAAGGGATGAACTTCTGTGTGTAAATTAGGGAAGTTTAACCACTAAAAGACCTTTTTCTGACATTTTGTTTAAAATCAGTATTTTTTGCTAGAAAATTACTTGGAACCCCCAAACATTATATATATATATATATATATATATATATATATATATATATATATATATATATATATATATATATATATTTTTTTTTTTTTTAGCAGAGACCCTAGGGAGTAAAATGGCGATTGTTGCAATATTTTATGTCACCAACAAGTGTCTGGGGAATGCCCAGGAAAAAGCCAAAGTCTACTTACCACCAGCTTGCAGACAACCAAATTGACCTAACAGTAAGCGTTAAAAAAGGGGTTTAGTCCGCACGCATTTGCAAACGCATGCGTGAGCCACAGACCCACGTCACGACACCCTTGTATCTGTGGTCCTAACACTAAAGTATGAGTGTCCCCACAGTGGAGGCACATGCATTTAATGGATAAATGAGAGCAGGTGGCTGGAGGGGAGCCCACCCCTCCTTAAAGGTACAGGAGCACACCAAACACCCAGCAATAGCACAATGGCTGCAAAGGTGTTGGTGCACTGCTGGACCAATACAAACACTCACCTGATAACAAAAGCTTGCCACCACTCTCATTTATAGCTGGCTATCGCAGTAAGCAGCATTGGGAGGCTAAAAAAGGTACCAACAAGTGTCTGGGGAATGCCCAGGAAAAAGCCAAAGTCTACTTACCACCAACTTGCAGACAACCAAATTGACCTATCTAACAGTAAGCGTTAAAAAAGGGGTTTAGTCTGCATGCATTTGCAAACGCCTGCGTGAGCCACAGAGCCACGTCACGGCACCCTTGTATCTGTGGTCCTAACACTAAAGTATGAGTGTCCCCACAGTGGAGGCACATGCATTTAATGGATAAATGAGAGCAGGTGGCTGGAGGGGACAGTTTATGTCACACTGTATTTGCGCAGCGGTCTTTCAAACGCAGCAGGAAATTAAAGTGTTGGGCATCAAATTTGGTCCTGGTGACTATGGTCATCGAAATTGGGAAAGCAGGTTGGTGTGCGCAAATGCCAAAGTAGCAAGCTGGAAGAAATGGAAGCTTTCCTTGAGGGAGAGGGTTGACTTGATCAAAACTTACCTGGTCCCAATCTTTTTATATGTCAGTTTCGTCTGTATCTTGCCAGCATCTCTCTATGCAAGGGTGTACAGCTGTTTTTTCCAACTGTTATGGGGAAGTAGGCTGAACTTGATCAAACGCAATGTAACTTACCTGTCTAGGCGGGAGGGTGGCCTAGGAATGGTCAACCCAATAGTTTTCTTTTCTCTGCTCTTTTTAAAGTACAATCTTGGTAACATGCTAGCAGAGAACCCGCCGGGATGGGTGGGCATTTTTCAATCTTGTTTTAGGCCTTTTCTGCGATGCTGGGAAGATGGCGGGCCAGTGAAAAGTCTGAGAGTCCGACATGGCAAGCTCCCGGCTTATGTTGCCCCGTGTCTGAAAATACTTCGGCAGTGGCAGGTGACAGTGGAGGATATCAAGTCCCTCCCCAGGAAGCTTCTGGAGAAGAGGATTTTGAGCTCTGCTTTCAGTGTGTCACTGGCCTTAAGGGATTGCCCAGGCTCTGTAATGAGGGAGGGGTTGCGTTTAATCAATTTAGAAAGAATCCCCTTAAAGTTTAGGGATCAAGCCTGGCTCGCTTTCCATGGAAGGCTCTATGTCAGAGGGAACTTGAAGCATCGCCCTGTGGATGATCGGGATTGTCCTAGAGCGGAGTGTGTTGGTAAAGTGGAGTCTATGGACCACTTTTTGCTGCAGTGTCCCTTTAACATAGAGGTGTATAAAAGGGTGGGGAGGGCTCTGGGCATCCCCTTTTTCTATCGCATGAGTTATGCGGAGTGGGTGTACGGGGCATTCCCGACTTGCTGGGATTTTGATTTGGATACACTGTTTTTAGTTAGTATAGTTGTCCGTTACTTCACATGGAATGCACGGTGCCAGATTACCCTGCGGAAAAAAGTCCTCTCTGTTGAGGTGGTGGTGCACGATATTCTGGGTGAGGTTGGGAAAATTCGGGGTCTTGAGAGGGGCAGGGAGCCTCGGGCGGTCTGGAAATGGGCGTGGAGGAATATCAGACCTGCCTTTGGTGAACTGCCCATCTCTGGGTGAGGTGCTCTTTTCTTTTTCTGTTTCTTTCACTCCCTTAGCTTTTGTTGGTTAGTAGCTTCTTTTTGAAGAAGGGCTGCATGCATAATGGGTGCGGGTTTGTCTCTTGACCTCACAGTTTGGATGTCTGGTGTTGGTGTGAGTTGTAGTAAGATTATCCCCAATAATGACATGTTCATGATGAGTTTTGTTTTTGCTGTAAAGTCATTTTTTGTTTGAGAGCAGGTTTGCTATATTTATTTTCATTTATGTAAATATGTATATATTTATGTATATTATATATAGTGATTTTATGCTTATTGATTGCAAGACTTTTAATAAAGAAAAATTGGGGAGAATGTTCCTTACATTGGTGGTCAGTGAGAAGAATGTTCCTTACATTGGTGGTCAGTGAGAAGAATGTTCCTTACATTGGTGACCAGTGGGAATAATGTTCCTTACATTTCTGGTCAGTGAGAAGAATGTTCCTTACATTGTTAGTCAGTGGGAAGAATGTTCCTTACATTTATGGTCAGTGGGAAGAATGTTCCTTACATCGGTGATCAGTGGGAAGAATGTTCCTTACATTTATGGTCAGTGGGAAGAATGTTCCTTACATCGGTGATCAGTGAGAAGAATGTTCCTTACATTTATGGTCAGTGGGAAGAATGTTCCTTACATCGGTGATCAGTGGGAAGAATGTTCCTTATATTGTTGGTCAATGAGAAGAATGTTCCTTACAATTGCAGTCTGGTTATTTTCGGTAGTCGCATCCCCAGTCTCTGGTCATCTCCTGTAGTCGCATTCGCAATCTGGTCATCTCCTATAGTCACATTCGAAGTCCTGTAGTTGCATTTGCAGTCTCTGGTTATCTCCTGTAGTCGCATTCGCAGTCTGGTTATTTCCTGTAGTTGCATTTGCAGTCTGTTTTTTTCCTGTAGTTGCATTCACAGGCTCTGGTTACTTCCTGTAGTGGCATTCGCAGTCTGGTTATCTCCTGTAGTCGCATTCGCAGTCTCTGGTTAGTTCCTGTAGTCGCATTCGGAGTCTGGTTATTTCCTGTAGTCGTATTCGCAGTCTCTGGTTATCTCCTGTAGTCGCATTCGCAGTCTGGTTATTTCCTGTAGTCGCATTCACAGTCTGGTCATATCCAATAGTCGCATTCACAATCTGGTTATTTCCTGTAGTCGCATTCGCAGTCTGGTTATTTCCTGTAGTCGCATTCGCAGTCTCTGGTTATCTCCTGTAGTCGCATTCGCAGTCTGGTTATTTCCTGTAGCTGCATTCGCAGTCTCTGGTTACTTCCTGTAGCCGCATTCGCAGTCTGGTCATCTCCTATAGTCGCATTCGCAGTCCTGTAGTTGCATTCGCAGTCTCTGGTTATCTCCTGTAGTCGCATTCGCAGTCTGGTTATTTCCTGTAGTCGCATTCGCAGTCTCTGGTTATTTCCTGTAGTTGCATTCGCAGTCTATGGTTATTTCCTGTAGTTGCATTCGCAGTCTGTTTTTTTCCTGTAGTCGCATTCGCAGTCTCTGGTTACTTCCTGTAGTCGCATTCGCAGTTTGATTATCTCCTGTAGTCGCATTTGCAGTCTCTGGTTATCTCCTGTAGTCGCATTTGCAGTCTGGTTATTTCCTGTAGTTGCATTTGCAGTCTCTGATTACTTCCTGTAGTCGCATTCGCAGTCTGGTCATCTCCTATAATCGCATTCGCAGTCTGGTTATCTCCTGTAGTCGCATCCGCAGTCTGGTTATTTTCTGTAGTCGCATTCGCAGTCTCTGTTTTTTTCCTGTAGTCGCATTCGCAGTCTCTGGTTATTTCCTGTAGTCGCATTCGCATTCTTGTTATTTCCTGTAGTCACATTCGCAGTCTCTGGTTATCTCCTATAGTCGCATTCGCATTCTGGTTATTTCCTGTAGTTGCATTTGCAGTCTCTGGTTACTTCCTGTAGTCGCATTCGCAGTCTGGTCATCTCCTATAGTCGCATTCGCAGTCTGGTTATCTCCTGTAGTTGCATTCGCCGTCTCTGGTTATTTCCTGTAGTCGCATTCGCAGTCTCTGGTTATTTCCTGTAGTCGCATTCGCAGTCTGGTTATTTCCTGTAGTCACATTCGCAGTCTCTGGTTAGTTTCTGTAGTCGCATTTGCAGTCTGGTTATTTTCTGTAGTCGCATTCGCAGTCTCTGGTTATTTCCTGTAGTTGCATTCGCAGTCTCTGGTTATTTCCTGTAGCCGCATTCGCAGTCTGGTCATCTCCTATAGTCGCATTCGCAGTCCTGTAGTTGCATTCGCAGTCTCTGGTCATCTCCTGTAGTCGCATTCGCAGTCTGGTTATTTTCTGTAGTTGCATTCGCAGTCTCTGGTTACATCCTGTAGTTGCATTCGCAGTCTGTTTTTTTCCTGTAGTCGCATTTGCAGTCTCTGGTTACTTCCTGTAGTCGCATTTGCAGTCTCTGGTTACTTCCTGTAGTCGCATTCGCAGTCTGGTCATCTCCTATAGTCGCATTTACATACTGGTTATTTCCTGTAGTCGCATTCGCAGTCTCTGGTCATTTCCTGTAGTCACATTCGCAGTCTGGTTACTTCGCAGTCTGGTCATCTCCTATAGTCGCATTCGCAGTCTGGTCATCTCCTATAGTTGCATTCGCAGTCTGGTTATTTCCTGTAGTTGCATTCGCAGTCTCTGGTTATTTCCTGTAGTTGCGTTCGCAGTCTCTGGTTATTTCCTGTAGTCGCATTCGCAGTCTCTGGTTATTTCCTGTAGTCGCATTCGCAGTCTCTGGTTATCTCCTGCAGTCGCATTCGCAGTCTGGTTATCTCCTGTAGTCACATTCGCAGTCTGGTTATTTCCTGTAGTTGCATTCGCAGTCTCTGGTTACTTCCTGTAGTCGCAATCGCAGTCTAGTTATCTCCTGTAGTCGCATTCGCAGTCTCTGGTTATCTCCTGTAGTCGCATTCGCAGTCTCTGGTTATCTCCTATAGTCATTTATGATATCTATGGCTATGCATATTTATTGAATCCATATTAAGCACTATATTTGATTGGCTGTTTGCTTCTGCTTAGGCCTGGCACACACGCACAATCGCACATGATGATGACTTCATCATTATGCGCGTGATTGTGATTGTGCGTGTGTGCCAAGCAGAAGCAGCCAATCAAATATAGTGCTCAATATGGATTCAATATATAGTGGGAAGATTTTTCCTTCCATTGGTGGTCAGGGGGAAGAATGTTCCTTACATTGGTGGTCAGTGAGAAGAATGTTCCTTACATTGGTGATCAGTGGGAAGAATGTTCCTTACATTGGTGGTCAGTGAGAAGAATGTTCCTTACATTGGTGGTCAGTGAGAAGAATGTTCCTTACATTGGTGGTCAGTGGGAAGAATGCTCCTTACATTGGTGATCAGTGAGAAGAATGTCCCTTACATTGGTGGTCAGTGAGAAGAATGTTCCTTACATTGGTGATCAGTGGGAAGAATGTTCCTTACATTGGTGATCAGTGGGAAGAATGCTCCTTACATTGGTGGTCAGGGAGAAGAATGCTCCTTACATTGGTGGTCAGTGAGAAGAATGCTCCTTACATTGGTGGTCAGTGAGAAGAATGTTCCTTACATTAGTGGTCAGTGAGAAGAATGCTCCTTACATTGGTGGTCAGTGAGAAGAATTTTCCTTACATTGGTGGTCAGTGGGAAGGAGGAGGAGGACACACCTAAGGAGCTCTCTGAGAACCAGCCTTTTTTCAAGCCTGGGCCTTGCCTGTTAGCTTGGCCCAGGAATAATGCCTGATCCTGGGGGAGTCCCTGGGAGGGATCCCCCTGATGACATGGGGCCTAGTGAGGAGGAGGTGGAGGATCTGACTGTGGGTCCAGGCCCTGGTATGGATGCGAGTGTCTTTAGACAGAAGATTGTTGATCGTTTTAGGCAAATTGGAAGGGCTGAAGAGAAACTTCAAGTTTTGAAAGCTGAACATAAGAACTTCAGAGCCAAATACTTCCAGGCCTGGAGTAGAAATCGCACAGCCATGAAGCCTGAGTTACAGGAATTAGAGGAGAAAGTAAAGCAGCAAACTTTATTGTTGGAGAAGTTAAAAGCCAGAAGTGGAGCATTTAAAGAAAAGTTCGACAATGAGAAGAGATTTGCCAGCCAGTCGTCAGTAAGTCGCATGGATCAGCAGCCTCAGGTTATGGATGACCCGGGTCCATCTGCCTCTGCACCTCTCCCCCCATGTAAGGCCTTGGAATCGCCAGCGGCAACCAGCCAGGGGGTTGAGAGTGAGCATGGCACCCTGACCTTCATCCAGCAGATGGAGTCACCCCTGAGAGCAGACAAGTTTGCCATATCTGATGATCCATCAGAAACCCCTGAGGATGAGAGGAAAAATAAACCAGGGAATGAAGATGGACCTGCACCAAACACCCTGAACATGGATGTTTCTACTCCTGCGTTTGCTGAGACCAGTAGTTCCTCTACCAAGTTTGCTGCATGTGTTTCACACAGTAAGGCTGACACCAGCAAAGAGATTGCCTCACCTGAACCTCCCTGTGTTCCAGCAGAGCTGATTGATGCTGATGGGGGAGGGGATCAGCACATTGCACCATGTGCAGTGGAAGCCATGGATGTATCAGACCAGCCTGCTGAAAGTCCTATCCTGATGGAGGAGAACAGGCCAGCTGAAGATTCCACCAGCACAGCAGTGGGAACTGACACTGTTGGGAAGACTACAGGAACTGTGAATATACCAGCAAGTATTAAGAATGACAGTAATGATAAAACAATGAATGTGGTGGGTGGTGGTGAAGGGGTAAATACTGCTAGGAAAAATAAAAATGACATTGCTCTCCCTGCTCAGCAGAGGAAAGACTCATCGATTGTGCAGACCAAATCTGTACAATCGATATCTGCTGGAAATGTGACAGACGGTTCAAAGCACACAAATGCTTCTTCTGCTGGGAGAAATGTGGGCAGTTATGCATCTGTTCTGGGGAGTCGCACCAAGGAGGGTGGAGGGAATTTTAGTGGTCACAATTTGGGGGGGCTTGGTGGTGGGATGGTTGGTGGGTACAGGAGGAGGAATGTGGTTCAATTGAAGTGGGGGGGGGAGGGGACCCCACCAGTAAGGGGGAGGGTGGCTGAGTTGGTTCTGGAAATGGGGTTTAAAGCATCAGATATATTTGCTTTGATTTGCCCAGTGGGGAGTTATGAATTTGATTTGTCCTTTTGTAAAGCCTGAGGGTTTGGATTTATTTTGGGAGCGATATAGGAGGTGCAAGGGCCTTCCGCAGTGGAGTGGTTTGGTGCCAAAGGTGATTTCCAGGCAGCCTCTGATAAAGTCGGTGACGATCCTGGTGGGTAACGAATCCATACCAGAGGCTGATTTGATAGTATGGCTACGCTGATATGGTGAGGTCCTCGCTCCACTGCGGAAGGTCCTTGATGAGCATGGGATATGGACAGGGGCCTGGACAGTGTCACTAAAATTGGGCATGCTGGGCAATGTAGTTCAACACCTTCCCTGTTCAGCTTTTCTGGGGAGAGATAGGCTGACTATTTTTTACCAGGGTCAGCCTAAAGTCTGTAATAAATGTGGAGACAAAGGCCATTTTGCATCTACTTGTACCCGTAAGAAATGCTCACTATGCCAGGATCTGGACCATTTGGCTAAGGATTGTACTGAAATTCGGTGCAATTTGTGCCAAAAGCTGGGTCATCCTTATAGTCAGTGCCCGGAGGCATTACATAACTTGCCAGGATTGGAGGCTGAGTTGCAGAGACTTGATAAGGAGGATGAGGTCGCTAAAACTGTTATTGCCCCTCCTGTGTCTGTTACATCTGTTTCGGATTCTGTTTCACCTAGTAATGTGGTCCCTGAGTCTGTCCCTCCTGTGTCTGTTACATCTGTTGTTTCGGATTCTGTTTCACCTAGTAATGTGGTCCCTGAGTCTGTCCCCAATGTGGTGGTCCCTAATCCTACTGTACGTAGATCCTCCAGACTGGCAGAAGCTGCTGGGGGGGCAGGTTTGGCGGATCTTCCCACTCGGCCTCCAGTCCCTGTCCCTCAGCGGCACAAACGTGGTCAGGGGAATGTGGGGGTGCTGGATGGGGGTGGGGCTGATAGAAGGGTGTCCATATCCCATGTCTCACCCTCTGTTGAGGGGGATTCGGATGATGAGGGGTGGGAGAAGTTTAGGAGGAAGAAAAAGAAGAAGAAGAGGAAGACAAGTAAAGTGGTCATTTCTTCCTCAGGGTCGGACCCAGGAGGGGTTCCTCTTGGTAATACCTTTTCAGTTTTGTCGGGTGATGAGATGTCTGATATATCTTTCTCTTTATCATCCATGGATGAGGGGGAGTCACGTAGTCTGAAGAGAGCTGTTTCTGGTGATGAGAGTGTGGCAAAGGTTAAGAAACGACTACCCCAATCATCCTGATGGCAGTTCCCACTCCGATAAAGGTGGCGACCATTAATGTCACCAGCATTAAATCTGCAAGAGCTCGTGATATTGCCTTATTTTTGCTCAGCGAGTTTGATGCCGAGATTTTATTTTTGCAAGAGACCTGGCTCAATACTTTGGCCGATGTCCATCTAGCAAAAAGGGAGTGGAGGTGCGGTCCCTCCTTTTGGTCTCTTGCGGCTGAGCCCTGCAGCGGAGTTGCGGTACTTTTTAAAACCGATATGGTAACATGCCGGCGGGTAATTGAGGTAGAAATGGGGAGATGCATGGTCTTGGACGTCTCTGTTAGGGGGCAGGACCTGCGGCTGATCAATATCTATGGACCGCAGTCAAAATGGGGCAGGAAATGCCTCCTCACAGAGATCAAGCCCTTCCTTTTTACGTCCCAGCAGGTTGTCTTTGGAGGTGATTTTAACACCATAATTAGGCCTAAAGACAGGAGAGGCTCCATAGACAGGCTGGGTTACGATAGCGTTTTTCTTAGAGATATGGTGAGACAAGCAGGCCTGGTAGATGTGCATATTAAGCACTGCCCTGGCAGCACGGGATTCACATTTCAGAGAGGGAATAGTCAGAGTAGGATAGATAGGTTTTTTTTTTAAGGAGAACTCTGCTTTCTCGGCTCCTGAGTTGAGGGCGGTGGAGTTCTCTGACCACTGTATGCTGTCTGTGACTCTGAATGCCTCGGACACTCCACCCAGGGGAAGGGGTACCTGGAAACTGAATTCGGCTCTCCTGGAAGATGTAGAGGTAAGACAATCCTTTGAGGATTTTTTTCAGGCACAGGTTTCTATTCTGGACTTTTGCAGCAGTAAGTCAGAGTGGTGGGAGCTTGTGAAACAAAGGACAATTGGACTTTTCAAGGCCATAAGTAAGAAGAAGCAGCTTGGTATGTACATTGCCTACCAGCATTTCCGGAGGAAGCTTGATCGTCTTGTCTCGTATAGAGGAGATCCAGGGGAGATCTCTGAGGTGAAGTTTCTTCTTAGGAAGTGTCAATACGACCGGCATGCCTCCTTGGTTCTGGAGAGGGATTATGGAAAATATCACTCCCCTGATCCTTACCAGAACTGTAAGCAAGGCATAGCAGTTAAGACGGTCATAGGCCTGAGGGATAGTACGGGTTCCCTGGTGAAGTCCAGATCAGGGATCCTGGAGATCTTCAGGTCATATTACGCAGACCTTCTGGGAAGAAAGGACCTTTGTCGGGACAGGATGGAAAGCTTTCTGGATTCTACTCCAGGATTGGGAAATGGTACATTGCCTTTGATGGATTTGACAGAACCAATTTCAGTGGATGAGGTAGTTCATGCTATAGAGAAGCTGGCTACCAAAAAAATCGCCTGGGCCAGATGGGTTGACAGCTGAATTCTACAAGTGTTTTAAGTCCATTCTGGCTCCCTTTTTAGCAGAGGTTTATAACAGCTGTCTAGAAGAGGGTTCGCTCCCTCCCTCCATGAGGCAATCTGCTGTGATTCTTCTGTCAAAAGGTAAAGACCCCTCAATGATTGAGAACTGGCGCCCCATCAGTCTTCTTAATGTTGATAGAAAGATCCTGGCGAAGATTCTTTTTTGGCGCTTGTCGTCAGTAGCAGACGATTTGCTGTCCAGTCATCAGCACTGCTCAGTCCAAGGTAGAAGTACCTTTTCAGCGGTTTTAGCTGTCCGGGAGGCTTTGGAACGATGCAGGGCTGCTGGATGGAGAAAGTACTTGCTGGCATTGGATCAGGCGAAGGCTTTTGATAGAGTCAATCACGAGTACCTGTATTTGCTACTTGGTAGATACGGCCTGCAGGGGAGGTTTATAGATTGGCTGAAGACATTATATAGAGGGGCTGAGAGCTTCCCACTGGTTAATGGTTGGGTTGGATGGCCTTTTGAGGTTGGCTCTGGTGTGCGCCAGGGATGTCCTCTGAGCCCCCTGTTATATGTATTCGCAATCGACCCCTTCATAAGAAGGCTAGAGAGTGGATCTTTGTGCGGGGTGCCTTTGGGCATTGCTGGTGTGCCGCCTCTGAAGGTCGTGGCCTATGCCGATGATGTGTCTGTTATTGTCTCTGGGACAGAGGAGGCGCAGGAGGTGGTCTCTATGATAGAGCAGTACACGGAGGCTTCTGGTTCTAAAGTCAACCATGAAAAGAGTGAAGTTTTCTGGATGGGTGAGGAGGGTGAAAGCTTCGAACTTCCGGATGCCTTCCCAGAGCCCCAGCAGGAAATTAAAGTGTTGGGCATCAAATTTGGTCCTGGTGACTATGGTCATCGAAATTGGGAAAGCAGGTTGGTGTGTGCCAATGCCAAAGTAGCAAGCTGGAAGAAATGGAAGCTTTCCTTGAGGGAGAGGGTTGACTTGATCAAAACGTACCTGGTCCCAATCTTTTTATATGTCAGCTTCGTCTGTATCTTGCCAGCATCTCTCTATGCAAGGGTGTACAGCTGTTTTTTCCAACTGTTATGGGGAAGTAGGCTGAACCTGATCAAACGCAATGTGACTTACCTGTCTAGGCGGGAGGGTGGCCTAGGAATGGTCAACCCAATAGTTTTCTTTTCTCTGCTCTTTTTAAAGTACAATCTTGGTAGCATGCTAGCAGAGAACCCGCCGGGATGGGTGGGCATTTTTCAGTCTTGTTTTAGGCCTTTTCTGCGATGCTGGGAAGATGGCGGGCCAGTGAAAAGTCTGAGAGTCCGACATGGCAAGCTCCCGGCTTATGTTGCCCCGTGTCTGAAAATACTTCGGCAGTGGCAGGTGACAGTGGAGGATATCAAGTCCCTCCCCAGGAAGCTTCTGGAGAAGAGGATTTTGAGCTCTGCTTTCAGTGTGTCACTGGCCTTAAGGGATTGCCCAGGCTCTGTAATGAGGGAGGGGTTGCGTTTAATCAATTTAGAAAGAATCCCCTTGAAGTTTAGGGATCAAGCCTGGCTCGCTTTCCATGGTAGGCTCTATGTCAGAGGGAACTTGAAGCATCGCCCTGTGGATGATCGGGATTGTCCTAGAGCAGAGTGTGTTGGTAAAGTGGAGTCTATGGACCACTTTTTGCTGCAGTGTCCCTTTAACATAGAGGTGTATAAAAGGGTGGGGAGGGCTCTAGGCATCCCCTTTTTCTATCGCATGAGTTATGCGGAGTGGGTGTACGGGGCATTCCCGACTTGCTGGGATTTTGATTTGGATACACTGTTTTTAGTTAGTATAGTTGTCCGTTACTTCACATGGAATGCACGGTGCCAGATTACCCTGCGGAAAAAAGTCCTCTCTGTTGAGGTGGTGGTGCACGATATTCTGGGTGAGGTTGGGAAAATTCGGGAAAATTCGGGAGCCTCGGGCGGTCTGGAAAAGGGCGTGGAGGAATATCAGACCTGCCTTTGGTGAACTGCCCATCTCTGGGTGAGGTGCTCCTTTTCTTTTTCTATTTCTTTCACTCCCTTAGCTTTTGTTGGTTAGTATCTTCTTTTTGAAGAAGGGCTGCATGCATAATGGGTGCGGGTTTGTTTCTTGACCTCACAGTTTAGATGTCTGGTGTATTGGTGTGAGTTGTAGTGAGATTATCCCCAATAATGACATGTTCATGATGAGGTTTGTTTTTGCTGTAAAGTCATTTTTTGTTTGAGAGCAGATTTGCTATATTTATTTTCATTTATGTAAATATATATATATTTATGTATATTTAATATATAATGATTTTATGCTTATTGATTGCAAGACTTTTAATAAAGAAAAATTGGGAAGAATGTTCCTTACATTGGTGGTCAGTGGGAAGAATGTTCCTTACATTGGTGGTCAGTGAGAAGAATGTTCCTTACATTGGTGGTCAGTGAGAAGAATGTTCCTTACATTGGTGACCAGTGGGAAGAATGTTCCTTACATTTCTGGTCAGTGAGAAGAATGTTCCTTACATTGTTAGACAGTGGGAAGAATGTTCCTTACATTTATGGTCAGTGGGAAGAATGTTCCTTACATTGGTGGTCAGTGAGAAGAATGTTCCTTACATTCGCAGTCTGGTTATTTCCTGTAGTCGCATCCCCAGTCTCTGGTCATCTCCTGTAGTCGCATTTGCAGTCTGGGTATTTCCTGTAGTTGCATTTGCAGTCTCTGGTTACTTCCTGTAGTTGCATTTGCAGTCTCTGGTTACTTCCTGTAGTCGCATTCGCAGTCTGGTTATTTCCTGTAGTCACATTCGCAATCTCTGGTTAGTTCCTGTAGTCGCATTCGCAGTCTGGTTATTTCCTGTAGTCGTATTCGCAGTCTCTGGTTATCTCCTGTAGTCTCATTCACAGTCTGGTCATATCCTATAGTCGCATTCGCAATCTGGTTATTTCCTGTAGTCGCATTCGCAGTCTGGTTATTTCCTGTAGTCGCATTTGCAGTCTCTGGTTATCTCCTGCAGTCGCATTCGCAGTCTGGTTATTTCCTGTAGTCGCATTTGCAGTCTCTGGTTATCTCCTGTAGTCGCATTCGCAGTCTGGTTATTTCCTGTAGCTGCATTCGCAGTCTCTGGTTACTTCCTGTAGCCGCATTCGCAGTCTGGTCATCTCCTATAGTCGCATTCGCAGTCCTGTAGTTGCATTCGCAGTCTCTGGTTATCTCCTGTAGTCGCATTCGCAGTCTGGTTATTTCTTGTAGTCGCATCCACAGTCTCTGGTTATTTCCTGTAGTCGCATTCGCAGTCTCTGGTTATTTCCTGTAGTTGCATTCCCAGTCTCTGGTTATTTCCTGTAGTTGCATTCGCAGTCTGTTTTTTTCCTGTAGTCGCATTCGCAGTCTCTGGTTACTTCCTGTAGTCGCATTTGCAGTCTGTTTTTTTCCTGTAGTCGCATTCGCAGTCTCTGGTTATTTCCTGTAGTCGCATTTGCATTCTTGTTATTTCCTGTAGTCACATTCGCAGTCTCTGGTTATCTCCTATAGTCGCATTCTGGTTATTTCCTGTAGTTGCATTTGCAGTCTCTGGTTATTTCCTGTAGTCGCATTCGCAGTCTCTGGTTATTTCCTGTAGTCGCATTCGCAGTCTGGTTATTTCCTGTAGTCACATTCGCAGTCTCTGGTTAGTTTCTGTAGTCGCATTTGCAGTCTGGTTATTTCCTGTAGTTGCATTCGCAGTCTCTGGTTATTTCCTGTAGTTGCATTCACAGTCTCTGGTTATTTCCTGTAGTTGCATTCGCAGTCTCTGGTTATCTCCTGTAGTCACATTCGCAGTCTGGTTATTTCCTGTAGTTGCATTAGCAGGCTCTGGTTACTTCCTGTAGTCGCAATCGCAGTCTAGTTATCTCCTGTAGTCGCATTCGCAGTCTCTGGTTATCTCCTGTAGTCGCATTCGCAGTCTCTGGTTATCTCCTATAGTCATTTATGATATCTATGGCTATGCATATTTATTGAATCCATATTAAGCACTATATTTGATTGGCTGTTTGCTTCTGCTTAGGCCTGGCACACACGCACAATCGCACATGATGATGACTTCATCATTATGCGCGTGATTGTGATTGTGCGTGTGTGCCAAGCAGAAGCAGCCAATCAAATATAGTGCTCAATATGGATTCAATATATAGTGGGAAGATTTTTCCTTCCATTGGTGGTCAGGGGGAAGAATGTTCCTTACATTGGTGGTCAGTGAGAAGAATGTTCCTTACATTGGTGATCAGTGGGAAGAATGTTCCTTACATTGGTGGTCAGTGAGAAGAATGTTCCTTACATTGGTGGTCAGTGGGAAGAATGCTCCTTACATTGGTGATCAGTGAGAAGAATGTCCCTTACATTGGTGGTCAGTGAGAAGAATGTTCCTTACATTGGTGATCAGTGGGAAGAATGTTCCTTACATTGGTGGTCAGTGAGAAGAATGTTCCTTACATTCGCAGTCTGGTTATTTCCTGTAGTCGCATCCCCAGTCTCTGGTCATCTCCTGTAGTCGCATTTGCAGTCTGGGTATTTCCTGTAGTTGCATTTGCAGTCTCTGGTTACTTCCTGTAGTCGCATTCGCAGTCTGGTTATTTCCTGTAGTCACATTCGCAATCTCTGGTTAGTTCCTGTAGTCGCATTCGCAGTCTGGTTATTTCCTGTAGTCGTATTCGCAGTCTCTGGTTATCTCCTGTAGTCTCATTCACAGTCTGGTCATATCCTATAGTCGCATTCGCAATCTGGTTATTTCCTGTAGTCGCATTCGCAGTCTGGTTATTTCCTGTAGTCGCATTTGCAGTCTCTGGTTATCTCCTGTAGTCGCATTCGCAGTCTGGTTATTTCCTGTAGCTGCATTCGCAGTCTCTGGTTACTTCCTGTAGCCGCATTCGCAGTCTGGTCATCTCCTATAGTCGCATTCGCAGTCCTGTAGTTGCATTCGCAGTCTCTGGTTATCTCCTGTAGTCGCATTCGCAGTCTGGTCATTTCTTGTAGTCGCATCCACAGTCTCTGGTTATTTCCTGTAGTCGCATTCGCAGTCTCTGGTTATTTCCTGTAGTTGCATTCCCAGTCTCTGGTTATTTCCTGTAGTTGCATTCGCAGTCTGGTTTTTTCCTGTAGTCGCATTCGCAGTCTCTGGTTACTTCCTGTAGTCGCATTTGCAGTCTGTTTTTTTCCTGTAGTCGCATTCGCAGTCTCTGGTTATTTCCTGTAGTCGCATTCGCATTCTTGTTATTTCCTGTAGTCACATTCGCAGTCTCTGGTTATCTCCTATAGTCGCATTCGCATTCTGGTTATTTCCTGTAGTTGCATTTGCAGTCTCTGGTTATTTCCTGTAGTCGCATTCGCAGTCTCTGGTTATTTCCTGTAGTCGCATTCGCAGTCTGGTTATTTCCTGTAGTCACATTCGCAGTCTCTGGTTAGTTTCTGTAGTCGCATTTGCAGTCTGGTTATTTTCTGTAGTCGCATTCGCAGTCTCTGGTTATTTCCTGTAGTCACATTCGCAGTCTCTGGTTATCTCCTATAGTCGCATTCGCATTCTGGTTATTTCCTGTAGTTGCATTTGCAGTCTCTGGTTATTTCCTGTAGTCGCATTCGCAGTCTCTGGTTATTTCCTGTAGTCGCATTCGCAGTCTGGTTATTTCCTGTAGTCACATTCGCAGTCTCTGGTTAGTTTCTGTAGTCGCATTTGCAGTCTGGTTATTTTCTGTAGTCGCATTCGCAGTCTCTGGTTATTTCCTGTAGTTGCATTCGCAGTCTCTGGTTATTTCCTGTAGCCGCATTCGCAGTCTGGTCATCTCCTATAGTCGCATTCGCAGTCCTGTAGTTGCATTCGCAGTCTCTGGTCATCTCCTGTAGTCGCATTCGATGTCTGGTTATTTTCTGTAGTTGCATTCGCAGTCTCTGATTACTTCCTGTAGTTGCATTCGCAGTCTGTTTTTTTCCTGTAGTCGCATTTGCAGTCTCTGGTTACTTCCTGTAGTCGCATTTGCAGTCTCTGGTTACTTCCTGTAGTCGCATTCGCAGTCTGGTCATCTCCTATAGTCGCATTTGCATACTGGTTATTTCCTGTAGTCGCATTCGCAGTCTCTGGTCATTTCCTGTAGTCACATTCGCAGTCTGGTTACTTCGCAGTCTGGTCATCTCCTATAGTCGCATTCGCAGTCTGGTCATCTCCTATAGTTGCATTCGCAGTCTGGTTATTTCCTGTAGTTGCATTCGCAGTCTCTGGTTATTTCCTGTAGTTGCATTCACAGTCTCAGGTTATTTCCTGTAGTTGCATTCGCAGTCTCTGGTTATCTCCTGTAGTCACATTCGCAGTCTGGTTATTTCCTGTAGTTGCATTAGCAGGCTCTGGTTACTTCCTGTAGTCGCAATCGCAGTCTAGTTATCTCCTGTAGTCGCATTCGCAGTCTCTGGTTATCTCCTGTAGTCGCATTCGCAGTCTCTGGTTATCTCCTATAGTCATTTATGATATCTATGGCTATGCATATTTATTGAATCCATATTAAGCACTATATTTGATTGGCTGTTTGCTTCTGCTTAGGCCTGGCACACACGCACAATCGCACATGATGATGACTTCATCATTATGCGCGTGATTGTGATTGTGCGTGTGTGCCAAGCAGAAGCAGCCAATCAAATATAGTGCTCAATATGGATTCAATATATAGTGGGAAGATTTTTCCTTCCATTGGTGGTCAGGGGGAAGAATGTTCCTTACATTGGTGGTCAGTGAGAAGAATGTTCCTTACATTGGTGATCAGTGGGAAGAATGTTCCTTACATTGGTGGTCAGTGAGAAGAATGTTCCTTACATTGGTGGTCAGTGGGAAGAATGCTCCTTACATTGGTGATCAGTGAGAAGAATGTCCCTTACATTGGTGGTCAGTGAGAAGAATGTTCCTTACATTGGTGATCAGTGGGAAGAATGTTCCTTACATTGGTGATCAGTGGGAAGAATGCTCCTTACATTGGTGGTCAGTGAGAAGAATGCTCCTTACATTGGTGGTCAGTGAGAAGAATGCTCCTTACATTGGTGGTCAGTGAGAAGAATGCTCCTTACATTGGTGGTCAGTGAGAAGAATGCTCCTTACATTGGTGGTCAGTGAGAAGAATGTTCCTTACATTAGTGGTCAGTGAGAAGAATGCTCCTTACATTAGTGGTCAGTGAGAAGAATGCTCCTTACATTGGTGGTCAGTGAGAAGAATTTTCCTTACATTTGTGGTCAGTGGGAAGAATGTTCCTTACATTTATGGTCAGTGAGAAGAATGTTCCTTACATTGTTAGTCAGTGGGAAGAATGTTCCTTATATTTATGGTCAGTGGGAAGAATGTTCCTTACATTGGTGGTCAGTGAGAAGAATGTTCCTTACATTCGCAGTCTGGTTATTTCCTGTAGTCGCATCCCCAGTCTCTGGTCATCTCCTGTAGTCGCATTCGCAGTCTGGTTATTTCCTGTAGTCACATTCGCAGTCTCTGGTTATCTCCTGTAGTCTCATTCACAGTCTGGTCATATCCTATAGTCGCATTCGCAGTCTGGTTATTTCCTGTAGTCGCATTCGCAGTCTGGTTATTTCCTGTAGTCGCATTCGCAGTCTCTGGTTATCTCCTGTAGTCGCCTTCGCAGTCTGGTTATTTCCTGTAGCTGCATTCGCAGTCTCTGGTTACTTCCTGTAGCCGCATTCGCAGTCTGGTCATCTCCTATAGTCGCATTCGCAGTCCTGTAGTTGCATTCGCAGTCTCTGGTTATCTCCTGTAGTCGCATTCGCAGTCTGGTTATTTCTTGTAGTCGCATCCACAGTCTCTGGTTATTTCCTGTAGTCGCATTCGCAGTCTCTGGTTATTTCCTGTAGTTGCATTCCCAGTCTCTGGTTATTTCCTGTAGTTGCATTCGCAGTCTGTTTTTTTCCTGTAGTCGCATTCGCAGTCTCTGGTTACTTCCTGTAGTCGCATTTGCAGTCTGGTTATTTCCTGTAGTTGCATTTGCAGTCTCTGATTACTTCCCTGTAGTCGCATTCGCAGTCTGGTCATCTCCTATAGTCGCATTCACAGTCTGGTTATTTTCTGTAGTCGCATTCGCAGTCTCTGGTTTTTTCCTGTAGTCGCATTCGCAGTCTCTGGTTATTTCCTGTAATCACATTCGCCGTCTTGTTATTTCCTGTAGTCACATTCGCAGTCTCTGATTATCTCCTATAGTCGCATTCGCATTCTGGTTATTTCCTGTAGTTGCATTTGCAGTCTCTGATTATCTCCTATAGTCGCATTCGCAGTCTGGTTATCTCCTGTAGTCGCATTCGCAGTCTCTGGTTATTTTATGTAGTCGCATTCGCAGTCTCTGGTTATTTCCTGTAGTTGCATTCGCAGTCTCTGGTTATTTCCTGTAGCCGCATTCGCAGTCTGGTCATCTCCTATAGTCGCATTTGCAGTCCTGTAGTGGCATTCGCAGTCTCTGGTCATCTCCTGTAGTCGCATTCGCAGTCTGGTCATTCGTAGTCTCTGGTTACTTCCTATAGTCGCATTCGCAGTCCTGTAGTTGCATTCGCAGTCTATGTTTATATCCTCTAGTCGCATTTGCTGTCTGGTTATTTCCTGTAGTCGCATCCCCAGTCTCTGGTTATCTCCTGCAGTCGCATTCGCAGTCTGGTTATTTCCTGTAGTTGCATTCGCAGTCTCTGGTTATCTCCTGTAGTCGCATTCGCAGTCTGGTCATTCGTAGTCTCTGGTTACTTCCTATAGTCGCATTCGCAGTCCTGTAGTTGCATTCGCAGTCTATGTTTATATCCTCTAGTCGCATTTGCTGTCTGGTTATTTCCTGTAGTCGCATCCCCAGTCTCTGGTTATCTCCTGCAGTCGCATTCGCAGTCTGGTTATTTCCTGTAGTTGCATTCGAAGTCTCTGGTTATCTCCTATAGTCATTTATGATATCTATGGCTATGCATATTTATTGAATCCATATTAAGCACTATATTTGATTGGCTGTTTGCTTTTGCTTAGGCCTGGCACACACGCACAATCGCACATGATGACTTCATCATCATGTGCGTGATTGTGATTGTGCGTGTGTGCCAAGCAGAAGCAGCCAATCAAATATAGTGCTCAATATGGATTCAATAAATAGTGGGAAGATTTCTCTTTCCAATGGTGATCAGTTGGAAGAATGTTCCTTACATTGGTGGTCAGTGGGAAGAATGTTCTTTATATTGGTGATCAGTGCGAAGAAAGCTCCTTACATTGGTGGTCAGTGGGAAGAATGTTCTTTATATTGGTGATCAGTGCGAAGAAAGCTCCTTACATTGGTGGTCAGTGAGAAGAATTTTCCTTACATTGATGGTCCGTGGAAAGAATGTTCCTTACATTGGTGGTCAGTGAGAAGAATTTTCCTTATATTGGTGGTCAGTGGGAAGAATGTTCCTTACATTGGTGGCCAGTGGGAAGAATGTTCCTTACATTTCTGGTCAGTGAGAAGAATGTTCCTTACATTGGTAAGTCAGTGGGAAGAATGTTCCTTACATTGGTGGTCAGTGAGAAGAATGTTCCTTACATTGGTGATCAGTGGGAAGAATGCTCCTCACATTGGTGGTCAGTGAGAAGAATGTTCCTCACATTGGAGGTCAGTGAGAAGAATGTTCCTTACATTGGTGATCAGTGGGAAGAATGTTCCTTACATTGGTGATCAGTGGGAAGAATGTTCCTTACATTCGCAGTCTGGTTATTTCCTGTAGTCGCATCCCCAGTCTCTGGTCATCTCCTGTAGTCGCATTCGCAGTCTGGTCATTCGCAGTCTCTGGTTACTTCCTGTAGTCGCATTCGCAGTCTGGCCATCTCCTATAGTCACATTCGAAGTCCTGTAGTTGCATTCGCAGTCTCTGGTTATCTCCTGTAGTCGCATTCGCAGTCCGGATTTTTTCCTGTAGTTGCATTTGCAGTCTCTGGTTACTTCCTGTAGTCGCATTCGCAGTCTGGTCATCTATAGTCGCATTCGCAGTCTGGTCATCTCCTATAGTCGCATTCGCAGGCTGGTTATCTTCTGTAGTCGCATTCGCAGTCTGGTTATTTCCTGTAGTCGCATTCACAGTCTCTGGTTTTTTCCTGTAGTCGCATTCGCAGTCTGGTTATTTCCTGTAGTCACATTCGCAGTCTCTGGTTAGTTCCTGTTGTCGCATTCGCAGTCTGGTTATTTCCTGTAGTCGCATTCGCAGTCTCTGGTTATCTCCTGTAGTCGCATTCACAGTCTGGTCATCTCCTATAGTCGCATTTGCAGTCTGGTTATTTCCTGTAGTCGCATTCGCAGTCTGGTTAATTCCTGTAGTCGCATTCGCAGTCTATGGTTATCTCCTGTAGTCGCATTCGCAGTCTGGTTATTTCCTGTATTTGCATTCGCAGTCTGTAGTTGCATTCGCAGTCTCTGGTTATCTCCTGTAGTGGCATTCGCAGTCTGGTTATTTCCTGTAGTCGCATCCACAGTCTTTGGTTATTTCCTGTAGTCGCATTCGCAGTCTCTGGTTATTTCCTGTAGTTGCATTCGCAGTCTTTGGTTATTTCCTGTAGTTGCATTCGCAGTCTCTGGTTAGTTCCTGTAGTCGCATTCGCAGTCTGATTATCTCCTGTAGTCACATTTTCAGTCTCTGGTTATCTCCTGTAGTCGCATTCACAGTCTGGTCATTCGCAGTCTCTGGTTACTTCCTGTAGTCGCATTCGCAGTCTGGTCATCTCCTATAGTCACATTCGAAGTCCTGTAGTTGCATTCGCAGTCTCTGGTCATCTCCTATAGTCGCATTCGCAGTCTGGTCATCTCCTATAGTCGCATTCGCAGTCTGGTCATCTCCTATAGTCGCATTCGCAGTCTGGTTATTTCCTGTAGTAGCATTCGCAGTCTGTTTTTTTCCTGTAGTCGCATTCGCAGTCTGGTTATTTCCTGTAGTCACATTCGCAGTCTCTGGTTAGTTCCTGTAGTCGAATTCGCAGTCTGGTTATTTCCTGTAGTCGCATTCGCAGTCTCTGGTTATCTCCTGTAGTCGCATTCACAGTCTGGTCATCTCCTATAGTCGCATTCGCAGTCTGGTTAATTCCTGTAGTCGCATTCGCAGTCTGGTTAATTCCTGTAGTCGCATTCGCAGTCTCTGGTTATCTCCTGTAGTCGCATTCACAGTCTGGTTATTTCCTGTATTTGCATTCGCAGTCTGTAGTTGCACTCGCAGTCTCTGGTTATCTCCTGTAGTCGCATTCGCAGTCTGGTTATTTGCAGTCTCTGGTTACTTCCTGTAGTCGCATTCGCAGTCTGGTCATCTCCTATAATCGCATTCGCAGTCTGGTTATTTCCTGTAGACGCATTCGCAGTCTCTGGTTAGTTCCTGTAGTCGCATTCGCAGTCTGGTTATCTCCTGTAGTCGCATTCACAGTCTCTGGTCATCTCCTGTAGTCACATTCGCAGTCTGGTCATTCGCAGTCTCTGGTTACTTCCTGTAGTCGCATTCGCAGTCTGGTCATCACCTATAGTCGCATTCGCAGTACTGTAGTTGCATTTGCAGTCTCTGTTTATATCCTCTAGTCGCATTTGCTGTCTGGTTATTTCCTGTAGTCGCATCCCCAGTCTCTGGTTATCTCCTGTAGTCGCATTCGCAGTCTGGTTATTTCCTGTAGTTGCATTCGCAGTCTGTAGTTGCATTCGCAGTCTCTGGTTATCTCCTGTAGTCGCATTCGCAGTCTGGTTATTTCCTGTAGTCGCATCCACAGTCTCTGGTTATTTCCTGTAGTTGCATTCGCAGTCTCTGGTTATTTTCTGTAGTTGCATTCGCAGTCTCTGGTTATTTCCTGTAGTTGCATTGGCAGTCTGTTTTTTTTCCTGTAGTCGCATTCGCAGTGTCTGGTTACTTCCTGTAGTCGCATTCTCAGTCTGGTCATCTCCTATAGTCGCATTCGCAGTCCTGTAGTTGCATTCGCAGTCTCTGTTTATATCCTCTAGTCGCATTTGTTATTCAGTTATTTCCTGTAGTCGCATCCCCGTGTCTCTGGTTATCTCCTGCAGTCGCATTCGCAGTCTGATTTTTTCCTGTAGTCGCATTCGCAGTCTCTGGTTATCTCCTGTAGTCGCATTCGCAGTCTGGTTATTTCCTGTCGTTGCATTCGCAGTCTGTAGTTGCATTTGCAGTCTCTGGTTATTTCCTGTAGTTGCATTCGCAGTCTGGTTTTTTTCCTGTAGTCGCCTTCGCAGTCTCTGGTTACTTCCTGTAGTCGCATTTGCAGTCTCTGATTATCACCTGTAGTCGTATTCGCAGTCTGGTTATTTGCATTTGCAGTCTCTGGTTACTTCCTGTAGTCGCATTAAAAGTCTGGTCATCTCCTATAGTCGCATTCGCAGTCTGGTTATCTCCTATAGTCGCATTTGCAGTCTGGTTATCTCCTGTAGTCGCATTCGCAATCTGGTTATTTCCTGTAGTCACATTCGCAGTCTCTGGTTAGTTCCTGTAGTCGCATTCGCAGTCTCTGGTTATTTCCTGTACAAACAAGATATTTGGGGGGCACACTCTAAAAAATGCATTAAAGATGGTGCAGCCATAAGACCATACAGTAGAAGAAAATATTACAGCGCACACATGCAAAAAAGACATTTACCTCAAGCAAGGCTAGTTTAAAACACCTAAACATTTCTAGAAAAACATTATCAAAAAATATGGGGATTTGGTCACACCATATTGCTATATGGTGCTAAGCCCACTTACTGCGACAAAGTACCCCATAATCAGTGGGTCCTACACTATCCATGGGGTGGGAGAACCTGCATCTCTGAACCATGAGAGCATTGCACTCTTCTAAATGGGAGAATCATAAGGTCTCCACCCATGACACAAGTGGACACTAATTAAAGGTACCTTTTGGGTGCGGAGCACCTCACTACATAACATAAGTACCTTTTAATTAGTGTCCACTTGTGTCATGGGTGGAGACCTTATGATTCTCCCATTTAGAAGAGTGCAATGCTCTCATGGTTCAGAGATGCAGGTTCTCCCACTCCATGGATAGTGTAGGACCCACTGATTATGGGGTACTTTGTCGCAGTAAGTGGGCTTAGCACCATATAGCAATATGGTGTGACCAAATCCCCATATTTTTTGATAATGTTTTTCTAGAAATGCTTAGGTGTTTTAAACTAGCCTTGCTTGAGGTAAATGTCTTTTTTGCATGTGTGCGCTGTAATATTTTCTTCTGGTTATTTCCTGTAGTCACATTCTCAGTCTCTGGTTAGTTCCTGTAGTCGCATTCGCAATCTGGTTCGTTCCTGTAGTCACATTTGCAGTCTCCGGTTATTTCCTGTAGCCGCATTTGCAGTCTGGTCATCTCCTATAGTCGCATTCGCAGTCCTGTAGTTGCATTCGCAGTCTCTGGTCATCTCCTGTAGTCGCATTCGCAGTCTGGTCATTCGCAGTCTCTGTTTACTTCCTGCAGTCGCATTCGCAGTCTGGTCATCTCCTATAGTCACATTCGCAGTCCTGTAGTTGCATTCACAGTCTCTGGTTATATCCTGTAGTCGCATTTGCTGTCTGGTTATTTCCTGTAGTCGCATCCCCAGTCTCTGGTTATCTCCTGCAATCGCATTCGCAGCCTGGTTATTTCCTGTAGTTGCATTCAGTCTCTGGTCATCTCCTATAGTCGCAGTCTGGTTATCTCCTGTAGTCGCATTCGCAGTCTGGCTATTTCCTGTAGTCGCATTCGCAGTCTGGCTATTTCCTGTAGTCACATTCGCAGTCTTTGGTTAGTTCCTGTAGTCACATTCGCAGTCTCTGGTTAGTTCCTGTAGTCCCATTCGTAGTCTGGTTATTTCCTGTAGTCGCATTCGCAGTCTGGTCATCTCCTATAGTCGCATTCGTAGTCTCTGTTTATATCCTCTAGTCGCATTTGCTGTCTGGTTATTTCCTGTAGTCGCATCCCCAGTCTCTGGTTATCTCCTACAGTTGCATTCGCAGTCTGGTTATTTCCTGTAGTTGCATTCGCAGTCTCTGGTTATTTCCTGTAGTCGCATTTGCAGTCTGGTCATCTCCTATAGTCGCATTCGCAGTCCTGTAGTTGCATTCGTAGTCTCTGTTTTATATCCTCTAGTCGCATTTGCTGTCTGTTTTTTTCCTGTAGTCGCATTCGCAGTCTCTGGTTATTTCCTGTAGTCGCATTCGCAGTCTCTGGTTATTTCCTGTAGTCGCATTCGCAGTCTCTGGTTATTTCCTGTAGTTGCATTCGCAGTCTGGTTTTTTCCTGTAGTCGCCTTCGCAGTCTCTGGTTATATCCTGTAGTCGCATTTGCTGTCTGGTTATTTCCTGTAGTCGCATCCCCAGTCTCTGGTTATCTCCTGCAATCGCATTCGCAGCCTGGTTATTTCCTGTAGTTGCATTCAGTCTCTGGTCATCTCCTATAGTCGCAGTCTGGTTATCTCCTGTAGTCGCATTCGCAGTCTGGCTATTTCCTGTAGTCGCATTCGCAGTCTGGCTATTTCCTGTAGTCACATTCGCAGTCTTTGGTTAGTTCCTGTAGTCACATTCGCAGTCTCTGGTTAGTTCCTGTAGTCCCATTCGTAGTCTGGTTATTTCCTGTAGTCGCATTCGCAGTCTGGTCATCTCCTATAGTCGCATTCGTAGTCTCTGTTTATATCCTCTAGTCGCATTTGCTGTCTGGTTATTTCCTGTAGTCGCATCCCCAGTCTCTGGTTATCTCCTACAGTTGCATTCGCAGTCTGGTTATTTCCTGTAGTTGCATTCGCAGTCTCTGGTTATTTCCTGTAGTCGCATTTGCAGTCTGGTCATCTCCTATAGTCGCATTCGCAGTCCTGTAGTTGCATTCGTAGTCTCTGTTTTATATCCTCTAGTCGCATTTGCTGTCTGTTTTTTTCCTGTAGTCGCATTCGCAGTCTCTGGTTATTTCCTGTAGTCGCATTCGCAGTCTCTGGTTATTTCCTGTAGTCGCATTCGCAGTCTCTGGTTATTTCCTGTAGTTGCATTCGCAGTCTGGTTTTTTCCTGTAGTCGCCTTCGCAGTCTCTGGTTATCTCCTGTAGTCGCATTCGCAGTCTGGTTATTTGCATTTGCAGTCTCTGGTTACTTCCTGTAGCCGCATTCGCAGTCCTGTAGTTGCATTCGTAGTCTGTTTATATCCTCTAGTCGCATTTGCTGTCTGTTTTTTTCCTGTAGTCGCATCCCCAGTCTCTGGTTATCTCCTGCAGTCGCATTCGCAGTCTGGTCATCTCCTATAGTCACATTCGCAGTCCTGTAGTTGCATTCGTAGTCTCTGGTTATCTCCTGTAGTCGCATTTGCTGTCTGGTTATTTCCTGTAGTCGCATCCCTAGTCTCTGGTTATCTCTTGCAGTCACATTCGCAGTCTGGTTATTTCCTGTAGTTGCATTCGCAGTCTCTGGTTATCTCCTATAGTAATTTATGATATCTATGGCTATGCATATTTATTGAATCCATATTAAGCACTATATTTGATTTGCTGTTTGCTTCTGCTTAGGCCTGGCACAATCGCACATGCTGATGACTTCATCATCATGTGCGTGATTGTGATTGTGCGTGTGTGCCAAGCAGAAGCAGCCAATCAAATATAGTGCTCAATATGGTTTCAATAAATAGTGGGAAGATTTTTCCTTCCAATGGTGATCAGTGGAAAGAATGTTCCTTACATTGGTGATCAGTGGGAAGAATGTTCCTTACATTGGTGATCAGTGGGAAGAATGTTCCTTACATTGGTGATCAGTGGGAAGAATGTTCCTTACATTGGTGATCAGTGGGAAGAATGTTCCTTACATTGGTGATCAGTGGGAAGAATGTTCCTTACATTGGTGATCAGTGGGAAGAATGTTCCTTACATTGGTGATCAGTGGGAAGAATGTTCCTTACATTGGTGATCAGTGGGAAGAATGTTCCTTACATTGGTGGTCAGTGGGAAGAATGTTCCTTACATTGGTGGTCAGTGGGAAGAATGTTCCTTACATTGGTGGTCAGTGGGAAGGAGGAGGAGGACACACCCAAGGAGCTCTCTGAGAACCAGCCTTTTTTCAAGCCTGGGCCTTGCCTGCTAGCTTGGCCCAGGAACAATGCCTGATCCTGGGGGAGGCCCAGGGAGGGATCCCCCTGATGACATGGGGCCTAGTGAGGAGGAGGTGGAGGATCTGACTGTGGGTCCAGGCCCTGGTATGGATGCGAGTGTCTTTAGACAGAAGATTGTTGATCGCTTTAGGGAAATTGGAAGGGCTGAAGAGAAACTTCAAGTTTTGAAAACTAACCATAAGAACTTCAAAGCCAAATACTTCCAGGCCTGGAGTAGAAATCGCACAGCCATGAAGCCTGAGTTACAGGAATATGAGGAAAAAGTAAAGCAGCAAACTTTATTGTTGGAAAAATTAAAAGCCAGAAGTGGAGCTTTTAAAGAAAAATTTGAGAATGAGAAGAGATTTGCCAGCCAGTCGTCAGTAAGTCGCATGGATCAGCAGCCTCAGGTTATGGATGACCCGGGTCCATCTGCCTCTGCACCTCTCCCCCCATGTAAGGCCTTGGAATCGCCAGCGGCAACCAGCCAGGGGGTTGAGAGTGAGCATGGCACCCTGACCTTCATCCAGCAGATGGAGTCACCCCTGAGAGCAGACAAGTTTGCCATTTCTGGTGATCCATCAGAAATCCCTGAGGATGAGAGGAAAAATAAACCAGGGAATGAAGATGGACCTGCACCAAACACCCTGAACATGGATGTTTCTACTCCTGCATTTGCTGAGACCAGTAGTTCCTCTATCAAGTTTGCTGCATGTGTTTCACACAGTAAGGCTGACACCAGCAAAGAGATTGCCTCACCTGAGCCTCTCTGTGTTCCAGCAGAGCTGATTGATGGTGATGGGGGAGGGGATCAGCACATTGCACCATGTGCAGTGGAAGCCATGGATGTATCAGACCAGCCTGCTGAAAGTCCTGTCCTGATGGAAGAGAACAGGCCAGCTGAAGATTCCACCAGCACAGCAGTGGGAACTGACACTGTTGGGAAGACTACAGGAACTGTGAATATACCAGCAAGTATTAAGAATGACAGTAATGATAAAACTATGAATGTGGTGGGTGGTGGTGAAGGGGTTAATACTGCTGGGAAAAATAAAAATGACATTGCTCTCCCTGCTCAGCAGAGGAAAGACTCAGCGATTGTTCAGACCAAATCTGTACAATCGATATCTGCCAGAAATGTGACAGACGGTTCAAAGCACACAAATGCTTCTTCTGCTGGGAGAAATGTGGGCAGTTATGCGTCCGTTCTGGGGAGTCGCACCAAAGAGGGTGGAGGGAATTTTAGTGGTCACAATTTGGGGGGGCTTGGTGGTGGGATGGTTGGTCGGTACAGGAGGAGGAATGTGATTTAATTGAAGTGGGAGGGGGAGGGGACCCCACCAGTAAGGGGGAGGGTGGCTGAGTTGGTTCTGGAAATGGGGTTTAAAGCATCAGATATATTTGCTTTGATATGCCCAGTGGGGAGTTATGAATTTGATTTGTCCTTTTGTAAAGCCTGAGGGTTTGGATTTATTTTGGGAGAGGTATAGTAGGTGCAAGGGCCTTCCGCAGTGGAGTGGTTTGGTGCCAAAGGTGATTTCCAGGCAGCCTCTGATAAAGTCGGTGACGATCCTGGTGCGTAACGAATCCATACCAGAGGCTGATTTGATAGTATGGCTACGCCGATATGGTGAGGTCCTCGCTCCACTGCGGAAGGTCCTTGATGAGCATGGGATATGGACAGGGGCCTGGACAGTCTCACTAAAATTGGGGGTGCTTGGAAATGTAGTTCAACACCTTCCCTGTTCAGCTTTTCTGGGGAGAGATAGGCTGACTATTTTTTACCAGGGTCAGCCTAAAGTCTGTAATAAATGTGGAGACAAAGGCCATTTTGCATCTACCTGTACCCGTAAGAAATGCTCACTGTGCCAGGATCTGGACCATTTGGCTAAGGATTGTACTGAAATTCGGTGCAATTTGTGCCAAAAGCTGGGTCATCCTTATAGTCAGTGCCCGGAGGCATTACATAACTTGCCAGGATTGGAGGCTGAGTTGCAGAGACTTGATAAGGAGGATGAGGCCGCTAAAACTGTTATTGCCCCTCCTGTTTCTGTTATATCTGTTCCAGATTCTGTTTCCCCTAGTAATGTGGTCCCTGAGTCTGTCCCTCCTGTGTCTGTTACATCTGTTGTTTCGGATTCTGTTTCACCTAGTAATGTGGTCCCTGAGTCTGTCCCTCCTGTGTCTGTTACATCTGTTGTTTCGGATTCTATTTCCCCCAGTAATGTGGTCCCTGAGTCTGTCCCCCATGTGGTGGTCCCTAATCCTACTGTACGTAGATCCTCCAGACTGGCAGAAGCTGCTGGGGGGGCAGGTTTGGCGGATCTTCCCACTTGGCCTCCAGTCCCTGTCCCTCAGCGGCACAAACGTGGTCAGGGGAATGTGGGGGTGCTGGATGGGGGTGGGGCTGATAGAAGGGTGTCCATATCCCATGTCTCACCCTCTGTTGAGGGGGATTCGGATGATGAGGGGTGGGAGAAGTTTAGGAGGAAGAAAAAGAAGAAGAGGAGGAAGACAAGTAAAGTGGTCATTTCTTCCTCAGGGTCGGATCCAGGAGGGGTTCCTCTTGGTAATACCTTTTCAGTTTTGTCGGGTGATGAGATGTCTGATATATCTTTCTCTTTATCATCCATGGATGAGGGGGAGTCACGTAGTCTGAAGAGAGCTGTTTCTGGTGATGAGAGTGTGGCAAAGGTTAAGAAACGACTACCCCAATCATCCTGATGGCAGTTCCCACTCCGATAAAGGTGGCGACCATTAATGTCGCCAGCATTAAATCTGCAAGAGCTCGTGATATTGCCTTATTTTTGCTCAGCGAGTTTGATGCCGAGATTTTATTTTTGCAAGAGACCTGGCTCAATACTTTGGCCGATGTCCATCTAGCAAAAAGGGAGTGGAGATGCGGTCCCTCCTTTTGGTCTCTTGCGGCTGAGCCCTGCAGCGGAGTTGCGGTCCTTTTTAAAACCGATATGGTAACATGCCGGCGGGTAATTGAGGTAGAAATGGGGAGATGCATGGTCTTGGACGTCTCTGTTAGGGGGCAGGACCTGCGGCTGATCAATATCTATGGACCGCAGTCAAAATGGGGCAGGAAATGCCTCCTCACAGAGATCAAGCCCTTCCTTTTTACGTCCCAGCAGGTTGTCTTTGGCGGTGATTTTAACACCATAATTAGGCCTGAAGACAGGAGAGGCTCCATAGACAGGCTGGGTTACGATAGCGTTTTTCTTAGAGATATGGTGAGACAAGCAGGCCTGGTAGATGTGCATATTAAGCACTGCCCTGGCAGCACGGGATTCACATTTCAGAGAGGGAATAGTCAGAGTAGGATAGATAGGTTTTTTTTTTTAAGGAGAACTCTGCTTTCTCGGCTCCTGAGTTGAGGGCGGTGGAGTTCTCTGACCACTGTATGCTGTCTGTGACTTTGAATGCCTCGGATACTCCACCCAGGGGAAGGGGTACCTGGAAACTGAATTCGGCTCTCCTGGAAGATGTAGAGGTAAGACAATCCTTTGAGGATTTTTTTCAGGCACAGGTTTCTATTCTGGACTTTTGCAGCAGTAAGTCAGAGTGGTGGGAGCTCTTCTGGACTTTTGCAGCAGTAAGTCAGAGTGGTGGGAGCTTGTGAAACAAAGGACAATTGGACTTTTCAAGGCCATAAGTAAGAAGAAGCAGCTTGGTATGTACATTGCCTACCAGCATTTGCGGAGGAAGCTTGATCGTCTTGTCTCGTATAGAGGAGATCCAGGGGAGATCTCTGAGGTGAAGTTTCTTCTTAGGAAGTGTCAATACGACCGGCATGCCTCCTTGGTTCTGGAGAGGGATTATGGAAAATATCACTCGCCTGATCCTTACCAGAACTGTAAGCAAGGCATAGCAGTTAAGACGGTCATAGGCCTGAGGGATAGTACGGGTTCCCTGGTGAAGTCCAGATCAGGGATCCTGGAGATCTTCAGGTCATATTACGCAGACCTTCTGGGAAGAAAGGACCTTTGTCGGGACAGGATGGAAAGCTTTCTGGATTCTACTCCAGGATTGGGAAATGGTACATTGCCTTTGATGGATTTGACAGAACCAATTTCAGTGGATGAGGTAGTTCATGCTATAAAGAAGCTGGCTACCAAAAAATCGCCTGGGCCAGATGGGTTGACAGCTGAATTCTACAAGTGTTTTAAGTCCATTCTGGCTCCCTTTTTAGCAGAGGTTTATAACAGCTGTCTAGAAGAGGGTTCGCTCCCTCCCTCCTTGAGGCAATCCGCTGTGATTCTTCTGTCAAAAGGTAAAGACCCCTCAATGATTGAGAACTGGCGCCCCATCAGTCTTCTTAATGTTGATAGAAAGATCCTGGCGAAGATTCTTTTTTGGCGCTTGTCGTCAGTAGCAGGCGATTTGTTGTCCAGTCATCAGCACTGCTCGGTCCAAGGTAGAAGTACCTTTTCAGCGGTTTTAGCTGTCCGGGAGGCTTTGGAACGATGCAGGGCTGCTGGATGGAAAAAGTACTTGCTGGCATTGGATCAGGCGAAGGCTTTTGATAGAGTCAATCACGAGTACCTGTATTTGCTACTTGGTAGATACGGCCTGCAGGGGAGGTTTATAGATTGGCTGAAGACATTATATAGAGGGGCTGAGAGCTTCCCACTGGTTAATGGTTGGGTTAGACGGCCTTTTAAAGTTGGCTCTGGTGTGCGCCAGGGATGTCCTCTGAGCCCCCTGTTATATGTATTCGCAATCGACCCCTTCATAAGAAGGCTAGAGAGTGGATCTTTGTGCAGGGTGCCTTTGGGCATTGCTGGTGTGCCGCCTCTGAAGGTCGTGGCCTATGCCGATGATGTGTGTTATTGTCTCTGGGACAGAGGAGGCTCAGGAGGTGGTCTCTATGATAGAGCAGTACACGGAGGCTTCTGGTTCTAAAGTCAACCATGAAAAGAGTGAAGTTTTCTGGATGGGTGAGGAGGGTGAAAGCTTCGAACTTCCGGATGCCTTCCCAGAGCCCCAGCAGGAAATTAAAGTGTTGGGCATCAAATTTGGTCCTGGTGACTATGGTCATCGAAATTGGGAAAGCAGGTTGGTGTGCGCCAATGCCAAAGTAGCAAGCTGGAAGAAATGGAAGCTTTCCTTGAGGGAGAGGGTTGGCTTGATCAAAACATACCTGGTCCCAATCTTTTTATATGTCAGTTTCGTCTGTATCTTGCCAGCATCTCTCTATGCAAGGGTGTACAGCTGTTTTTTCCAACTGTTATGGGGAAGTAGGCTGAACTTGATCAAACGCAATGTAACCTACCTGTCTAGGAGGGAGGGTGGCCTAGGAATGGTCAACCCAATAGTTTTCTTTTCTCTACTCTTTTTAAAGTACAATCTTGGTAACATGCTAGCAGAGAACCCGCCGGGATGGGTGGGCATTTTTCAATCTTGTTTTAGGCCTTTTCTGCGATGCTGGGAAGATGGCGGGCCAGTGAAAAGTCTGAGAGTCCGACATGGCAAGCTCCCGGCTTATGTTGCCCCGTGTCTGAAAATACTTCGGCAGTGGCAGGTGACAGTGGAGGATATCAAGTCCCTCCCCAGGAAGCTTCTGGAGAAGAGGATTTTGAGCTCTGCTTTCAGTGTGTCACTGGCCTTAAGGGATTGCCCAGGCTCTGTAATGAGGGAGGGGTTGCGTTTAATCAATTTAGAAAGAATCCCCTTGAAGTTTAGGGATCAAGCCTGGCTCGCTTTCCATGGAAGGTTCTATGTCAGAGGGAACTTGAAGCATCGCCCTGTGGATGATCGGGATTGTCCTAGAGCGGAGTGTGTTGGTAAAGTGGAGTCTATGGACCACTTTTTGCTGCAGTGTCCCTTTTTAACATAGAGGTGTATAAAAGGGTGGGGAGGGCTCTAGGCATCCCCTTTTTCTATCGCATGAGTTATGCGGAGTGGGTGTACGGGGCATTCCCGACTTGCTGGGATTTTGATTTGGATACACTGTTTTTAGTTAGTATAGTTGTCCGTTACTTCACATGGAATGCACGGTGCCAGATTACCCTGCGGAAAAAAGTCCTCTCTGTTGAGGTGGTGGTGCACGATATTCTGGGTGAGGTTGGGAAAATTCCGGGTCTTGAGAGGGGCAGGGAGCCTCGGGCGGTCTGGAAAAGGGCGTGGAGGAATATCAGACCTGCCTTTGGTGAACTGCCCATCTCTGGGTGAGGTGCTCCTTTTCTTTTTCTATTTCTTTCACTCCCTTAGTTTTTGTTGGTTAGTAGCTTCTTTTTGAAGAAGGGCTGCATGCATAATGGGTGCGGGTTTGTTTCTTGACCTCACAGTTTTGGATGTCTGGTGTATTGGTGTGAGTTGTAGTGAGATTATCCCCAATAATGACATGTTCATGATGAGTTTTGTTTTTGCTGTAAAGTCATTTTTTGTTTGAGAGCAGATTTGCTATATTTATTTTCATGTAAATATGTATATTATATATAGTGATTTTATGCTTATTGATTGCAAGACTTTTAATAAAGAAAGAATGTTCCTTACATTGGTGATCAGTGAGAAGAATGTTCCTTACATTGGTGATCAGTGAAAATTATATAAAGTAAATAAAAATAATTAAAAAAAATGTAAAGCACCCCCATGATCCCCGCACATGCTCTATATGAATAGCTTTATGTAGGATGAGCACATGTATGTAAACGTATCTATAGACGCAAATGCTGGACACGAGAGCCCCCCCCCCCCCCCGGGAGAGCGCTTCACCTAGGGTGTTAACTAATGTGGGGAGGAGCCGCGAGAGCCACCCCCAGAAGAGCAGGTTCGGGGCCGCACTGTGCAAAACGAGCTGCACAGTGGAGGTAAGTATGATATGTTTGTTATTTAAAAAAAAAAAAAGAGCCTTTACAATCACTTTAATTTTGGAAATGTACCGTTGTTGCACTTTCTTTAATGTAATTCTGTGACGAACGCATGTAGTGTGGGCAGTGCAAAATGTGGGTGTGGCTTGAGTGTGGGTGGGAACACATGAGCCAGCACAGGGGGCCCCAGGATCTCCTATTGCCCGGGGGCCCCATGAGTTGTCAGTCCGCCCCTGGGTAACGGCGAAAACATTCGCCTATGCAGAGGCCTGGTTGGGAAGGACATTGTGCACAATAATAAGATGTGTCTCTTCTGACTCCTCTACTGGTACACACCCTACACCCTTTATCGGGAAAGTGGCGTTCGGAGAGTCTACTAAGAACATCTGATCGGATGTTTTCTGGTGGGCTGTTCGGGAATATAAGGGCAGTGTAAATTTCCTCTTGGTAGCCAAGGAAGGGTTGAGGGTGTTTTGGGTGGAGTTGCGGTAAATGATTTAGGAATTGAATATGGCCAATTGAAAAAAATAAATTGCTACTTTTTTATACCAATGGTATGTCATAGTTGCCAACATTGTAAAAAAAAAATGTGTGACACTTTTGTGGCTGTAGGCGGAGCTGTCCAATAATTAGGGGGCGGGGCATTCACCAGCAGGCGTGGCCTAGCAAAAATAGACAAGTGTGGTGCGCGAAGCGCGCCGCGACGAAAAATGGGCGTGGTTTACGTAAAATTGTGGGCGTGCCTTAAATGGGCGTGGCTCTAGAGGGTGTGGTTAGAGTCTGAAATGAATGAGGGATGGAGAGGGGGAGAGAGGGGGAGAGGGAAATGACGGGACAGCAGCCCCAGATCCTACACAATAAAAATGTGTATTCTAGAAAGTTTAACAATCAGCAGATAAAGATACTCCAAACACCTGGTGTTGATGCTTCAATCATCCCGGCACCATGGTTGTTATGGTGTCAGGATGATTGAAGCGCATTATTTCTATTATTACATTGTAATATAAAATGAAATCATTCAACTCACCATAATGCAGAATCAGTGGGATCCCTGAGCGTGTCACCAGCCACGTCGCCTGCCACCAGCCGTCCGTCCTTGCTTCAGATGTCCGAGCAGAGTCCGTCCTTGCATCAGGTGCCCCCAGCGGAGCCCCCCCTCACACCAGGAGTCCCCGGCGGAGCCCCCCCTCACACCAGGAGTCCCCGGCGGAGCCCCCCCTCACACCAGGAGTCCCCGGCGGAGCCCCCCCTCACACCAGGAGTCCCCGGCGGAGCCCCCCCTCACACCAGGACAATGTCTCCGCCGGCCGCCGACCTCTAGCGGCGGCGGTTTCAAAAACCGGAACCAAATTTTTCGGGACATTTCCCGGGACGCCACAAATCCGGGAATGAAGTCCAAGTCCCGGGAATGTCCCGGGAAATTCGGGACAGTTGGCAGCTATGGTATGTCCGTCTTGTGGCAAGGTATGGTTCAAGCATTTGGTCGTTGAAGTCGACTCCCCCCATAAACAAATTGTATTCATGGATGCATGTTGGTTTTTGGATGGGGCCATTCCTTCTGGGGATTTCCATGTAGGTGTTATTGTGGATTGAAGACAACATGTACACATCCCTTCTGTCCCTCCACTTTACTGCCAGAATCTCCTTGTTTCGCAGACTTGCCATTTCTCCTTTTTCTCAACTTCTTATTAACAAGACTTTGAGGAAAGCACTTCCGGTTCTTTTTTACGGTTCCACATGCTGGCATCTTCTTCCCGTGAAGGTTGTGGAACAGGGGCAGAGATGTGTAGAAGTTGTCTACGTATATATGGTAGCCTTTCTCCAGTAGGGGGTATATGAGGTCCCAAACAACTTTCCAGCTGGATCCCAAGTAGTCTGGGCAATTAGGGGGCTGCAGCTGGGGGTCCTTCCCTTCGTAGACTATGAAGGAATATGTGTACCTTGTGGCTCGGTCACATAATTTGTACACCTTCACCCCATAGCGGGCCCTTTTGCTGGGGATAAATTGCTTAATTTTAAGCCTGCCACTAAATTTAACAAGGGACTCATCCACACATATGTGTTGGTCCGGGGTATACAACTGGGGGAATATTTCTGAAAAATAAATTAGTTTTGGCCAAATTTTTTAAAGCCTGTCATAATTTGGATCATTTCGGGGAGGGCACTGGTTATTGTCACTGAAATGTAGGAACCTCATGATCATCAGATACCTGGTTCTGGGCGGAGAAAAGCGGCATGTGGTGGATGGGGTGGGTTGACCAATAGGAACGGAATTGATTTTTTTTGGTGAGTGCCATATTAAATGTGAGGCCCAAAAAAACCTTCAACTCCTCCACTGTTGGGTCTCTCCACTCATAGGGACGGGCATAATATGATGTTGGATTTTTCAAAATAAATTGCTGTGCATACAGGTAGCACTGGGCCACAATTGACGCTAACATGTCCTCCATAAAAATGAATTAAAAAAAATTGATTGGGGTAAAATTCTCCGTGTCCACCTGGGCTACTGGCTGGGCAGTGAAAGGGGGAACGCTAGCTTCTCCTGAATAAGGAGGAAGCCACAAGGGGTTCTGAAGGGCATAGGGAAGGCTGGCATGGGTCCTAACCCTTTGGGGCTGAGCTGACACCCCACTGGTACTTGGCCTTTCTTGCCGAGGTACTGCAGTGCTGGTGGATGGCACAGCCTCCTCACCAGAATGCCTTTGTTTGGCGGGCCGAATATCTTCCTCCTCTGAGTCTGTCAGTGTTCCACTACTGAGGACTGGCTCATAATTTACGCCAGACTCAGAATCCGAATTTGAAAGGGAATCCTTCTCTCGTTGCTCTCGTCGGCCGTGGAAAGTATTTGGTATGCCTCCTCGGCGGAAAAGCATCTTTTGGACAGGATTGATGGCACAGATGTGCACTGATTGGCACAGATGTGCACTGATGAGGCGGTACAGATGTGCACTGATTGTTTGCACACATGGGCACTGATTGATTGCACAGATGAGGCGGCACAGATATACACTGAGGTGGCACAGATGTGCACTGATTGCACAGATGTGCACTAATGAGGCGGCACTGATGAGGTGGCACAGGTGTGCACTGATGAGGTGGCACAGGTGTGCACTGATGAGGTGGCACAGGTGTGCACTGATGAGGTGGCACAGGTGTGCACCGATTGATTGCACAGGTGTGCACCGATTGATTGCACAGGTGTGCACTGATTGGCACTGATGAGGTGGCACAGATGGTCACTGATGAGATGACACAGATGGGCACTGATTGCACAAGTGGGCACAGGCAGGCGCAGATGGGCACTGACGGCACATGTGGGCACTGATGGCACAGATGACACTAGCTATAGATGCTAATTGTCACTGTGGTACTGATTGGGCACTGTTTGGGAACACAGTGTGTTTTTTAGCACTCATGATTCTTCACAGAAGCGCTCCCTCCTCACACTCTGTTTCTGTGTGAGGAGGGAGAGCCGGCAATGAGAAATGATCTCGTATGTTTACATTTGAGATCATCTCTCATTGGCCATGCCGATCGCGCTGTAAACGGCCGCTGTGATTGGCCATTTACAGGGTTCTGTGATTGGCTGTGTCCAAGGGACATGGCCAACACAGATTTTTCCCCGATGCGTGCTCACGAGAGCGCGGGGAGCGAGGAAAGGGTAGGGCGTCAATAGATGTAGTCCTGGCAATGTAGATCCGCGCTGTAGCCATCATTCGGCTATAGCGCGGATCTGAACTGGTTAATCACTGCTGTTTTTTTGGGGGTTTTTTGCGATATAAGTAAAAAAAAAAGCAAAAATTTTTTTAATTTCTATTATAAAATTTTGCAAATAAGTAATTTTTGTTCATAAATTTGGGCCAAAATTTATACTGCTACATATGTTTAGTAAAAAATAACCCAAATTTGTGGATATTATTTAGTCTGTGTGAAAGTTATAGAGTCTACAAGCTGTGGTGCAAATCATTAAAAATTGTTAAAACCCGATGTACTGACGGCCTCTCATTTCTTGAGGCCCTGAAATGTCAGGACAGTACAAATACCCCCAAATGACCTCTTTTTGGAAACTAGACAGTCCAAGGTATTTAGTAAGAGGCATGGTGAGTTTTTTGAAGTTGTAAATGTGACATGAAAATGAAATTTTTTTTTTTTTTTTTCCTTTACACAAAGTTGTCAATTTATCAGATTTTTCTAATACGTAGAATGTACATAGCAAAAATTACACCCCAAAATACATTCTGCTACTCGTCCTGAATATGGTGATACCACATGTGTGAGACTTTTTCACAGCCTGGCCATATACAGAGGCCTAACATGCAGGGAGCACTATCAGGCGTTCTAGGAGCATAAATTACACATATAATTTCCTGACTATCTATCACACTTTTGAAGGCCCTGGAGCACCAGGACAGTAGAATTGCCCACAAAATGACCACATTTTGGAAAGCAAACACCCCAACGTATATTCTATGAGGCATGGGCTGCAGATAGGTACTCAGGTATTCTGATGGGCTACAGATAGGTACTCAGGTATTCTGATGGGCTACAGATAGGTACTCAGGTGCTCTGATAGGCTGGGGACAGGTACTTGGGTACTCTGATGGGCTGTAGCTAGGTACTCGGGTAATCAAATGGGCTGGGGACAGGTACTTGGGTACTCTGATGGGCTGTAGCTAGGTACTCGGGTACTCTGATGGGCTGCAGATAGGTACTCCAGTACTCTGGTCTGGAGACAGATACCCGGGTACTGTGATGGTCTGCAGATAGGTACTCGGGTACTCTGGGCTGGTGACAGGTACTGAGGTACTCTGATGAACTGGAGACAGGTACTCTGGTACTTCGATGGGCTACTGATAGGTACTCGGGTACACTGATGGAGATGGATACTCAGGTACTCTGGGCTGAAGACAGGTACTCTGATGGGCTGCAGATAGGTACCTGGATACTCTGATTGGCTAGAGATAGGTACTCGGGTACTCTGGCTACAAATAGGTACCCGGGCACTCCAGGGCTGGAAACAGGTACTCTGGGCTGGAGATAGGTACCTGGGTACTCTGGCTGGAGATAGGTACTCTGATGGGCTGGAGACAGGTACTTGGGTACTCTGATGGGCTGGTGACAGATATTCAGGTGCTCTGATGACCTGGTGATAGATACTCGGGTACTCTAATAAGCTGGTGTCAGGTACTCGGGTACTCTGATGGGCTGGTGACAGGTACTCGGGTACTCTGATGGGCTGGTGACAGGTACTCGGGTACTCTGATGGGCTGGTGACAGGTACTCTGATGGGCTGGGGACAGGTCCTCTTTATTTGGGGGGCAATCGGGGCACATCACTGTACTGCTGCAAAAAAAAATTCCAGGTTTGTGACTGGCTGTGATTGGACACAGCCGGTCATGTGGTAAAGAGCCAATTTCATTGGCACTTTACCCTGTCTGGGGGATGGGCTGTGTCTGAGAGACACACCTCATCCCTGATCGCCATGTTGCGTGCCCCCGTGGCGTGTGCACGAGCAGCGAGAACGAGCACAACACATGTGGCTAGCTGTGATTGGACACAGCCGGTCACATGGTAAAGAGCCATTTTCATTAGCTCTTTAACCTAATCGGGGATAAACTGTTTTCCAAGGGACACGCCTCATCCCCGATCGCTGCGCTGCAGACAGATACCCGGGTACTGTGATGGTCTGCAGATAAGTACTCGGGTACTCTGGGCTGGTGACAGGTACTGAGGTACTCTGGGCTGGAGACAGGTACTCTGTACTTCGATGGGCTGCAGATAGGTACTCTGGGCTGAAGATAGAACGAGCATAACACATGTGGCTGGCTGTGATTGGACACAGCTGGTCACATGGTAAAAAGCCATTTTCATTGTCTCTTTACCCTGATTGGGGATGAACTGTTTTCCAAGGGACACGCCTCATCCCCAATCACTGCGCTGAGCGCAGGAGCAGCGAGAACAGGCAAACGTCATAGGACGCCCGCCTGGATGGAGGAAGTTTTCCTGCCGGTGTCATATTACTATGCGCCGGTAGGGAAGTGGTAAAGCTTTAAAAAAAAGAAACTGGAAGCTGATTGTTTTCTATGCAGAGCTGCACCAGATTTAGCACGTTTCAGTTTTAGTAAATCAACCCCATTCATGACAATATTTATTTATCAGCTAACTAATTTGCATATGTAAATAATTGTTAAAAAAAAAATTATATAAATTTTAACATGTACACATTTACAGTACTAAATGGCGGAACACTGCCATCTTCATGTTTCTGAGGCATCTGCAGGCTGAAGAGTTTTGTAAATGCATGTGATCATCACGAATGGCTGCCATGGAGATCAAAGCATATGGGACCATGCTGATTAGTTCTCAATTCTTAGTAATTCTTAGTAATACTTACAGCATCTTCAAGGTTCAGTGTCTAAAACCGTCCAGCTAGGGGTCTGGTTGAGAAGTGAGGGGAATCCAAGCACTCTATATTACATCACTGCCCATATTTGAACTTTTATCAAATATGGGCTTGTAGTTCGTGATGTCACAGGGAACTCCAGGAAGTTACCTTTTCAGTGTTTGTTCTGTGCACCCCCCCCCCTCCCCCAGTGCTGAGGTTCAGCTGGCTAATAACATTGCAGGGGACTCATTGATAAATGGGAGGGGGGGGGGGGGTCCCTGCCAAAATAAGTACCAGACCCTTCAGATCTGGTATGGATTTTAAGGGGGAACACCATTCAAAAAACAAAAAAGTACATGGGGTTCCCCCAAAATCCATATCAGACCCTTCGGATCTGTTGCAGATTTTAAGGGGGAACTCCACCCAAAAAATAGCATAGCCCCCCCCAAATACATACCAGACCTTAATCCTGGCACACTTAGATCATATCAGGCCATATTCTCTCAACATGGGGTACAGGTGCCATGTTCATGAGAACAAGGGCTTCTTCCACAATCCTGGCTCAGTGGTTGTGGGGGTGCGAGGGGACTTATCTGAATCTGAAAACCCCTTTAGGATAAGAGGCCCCCCAGGTATCCACTTCCTTCTCACGTGAATGAGTAAGGGCTACACAGTACCCCTACTAATTCACAAAAAAGTCAGTTGTAAATAATGCTCCAGCAGAGGTCTGAGTGGACGGAAGAAATCTCTGGTGTCAGTGATCAGTGGGAAAAAATTACATTGACGTACTGTAGGAATGCCCTGGCGTAAGTGATTAGTTGGAGGAATGCCCCATGTTTAGTGCTCGTGTGAAAAATCCCCAGTCATGCTGCTCAGTATAAAGTTTGCCGAGCATTGGTACACAGTGGGTTACTTACCTGAAATGATGCTTGGTGTCCCACACCAATACTTATGCTTGTAACATCAGAAACGACAAAGGTTGTGATAGTACAATAGAACACAGGGAAAATAACTGGACTTTTTAGGCACCCACTATACACACACATGAATGTAATAAAAATTACAAAACTTTTATTGACATCAAAGTGTTAATCACCCAATGGGCCACATAAACACAAAAAGATTTACAAATGCAAAGATAAAAATGACGAATGGTAATAAACCATCATGTAAACAATGTTTTTTGTACTCCCAAACTAGGTGCCAGGTGTACGACTTCACAGTCGGAATTATGCATGGTCCACTCAACATTACAGCCATATAGCCAGTGACCAGTGCTACCAAAACCATATACCGGTAATATGAGATCAAACCGTTTTAATCATATGCAATCAGGCAGGCCCTTGCACTACATGGTTTTGGTAAATCTAAAGGAAATCAAACAACAAAAGTTGTATAGTGTGTATCCTGCTTAATGCTCCTCAGGCTAGGCCCCAAATCCAGGTCTCTCTCCAGCCGAATGACCACCATCTCAGCCAGCAGGCCTAGGAAATTTCAGCAGCAAGCACCAACTTCCCAGGCAAGAGGCCCAGGGGAGAACAGAGTGACTCCCCAAGGTCACACCCTGAGTATTTATACCCCCTCCCAGCATGCACCAGTTGCCAGGAAACTTCTTCTGGTTGGCCAAAGAGAAAAAAAATATTCATCACTAAATTTAAATAGACACTACTGCTTAGGGCTGGGTGGTTACCCTGGGCACATGTGATTTTTAGGCTTGACATGTTTGATATCTCTTCACTGAATGTAAAACCCATCTTTTATTTATTTTTCATAAAATAGGTGTATTGTGTTTGTGTGTGCTAAAATTCATTTTAGTGTAATTTTTCCTGAAAATATGTCTATTGCTTTTAATAAAAGTGGTAAAGTTGATTGATGTAGGCACCTAGGAGGACCTATAGGTGTATAAAGGCCCCGGCTGGGTATTAAGATTGACCTCCTGTAACACGGGGTCAACAATAGCTGGTAAGAAAGCATTAGGTGGTCGTTATATCACAAGAGGATCCATTTACTTATGGTGGTGGATGCCGTTGATATCCAATCAGAAACTTTTCTACCTCAGCACATGTGGACTTTATTCAATTTAATTTTGTTAACAAATTTTCACTATACAATTTTATATTGTGTTAGCGTGACTCAGATTGAACCTATTGTCCTAAACTGTGTATATCCCGCAGAGGAGTTGCTGCTTTAAGGAATTACTATATTACACATTACGCAATTTTTTACTTCCTATATGAGTGCATAGTGTGTTGGCATGCTGGTGGAGAGGAACCTTTCCTATACCCACTGAGGACATTATTCACGTGTGGAATCTATACATGGACTTCACAATTTTTGTGTATCTTTTATAATTTAAACGAAGAAGTATTTATTTGTTTATTCACTATGGTGATATGTAATTTATGATATAAGAGTGCGGTTCCTTTGTTTCTTTTCACATTATAGGTGTTTCTCCACTTTACAACACGCAGCTCTTTATTGTAGTTTATTTGTTTTTTGGTTATTGATTTGCACATGTTTGGAAACTATTGGTTCCTATATTTTTCTTTCTCCCATCACTTTTTGTTGTGGTGACAATGGTCACCAAAACAAATAGGAAGGGAGAATCTACACAGCTGGGATACAGAAAACAATAAAATGCTGACAGGAATCCAGTTTTCCAAGCTGCCTTATTGACAATCAAAAGATATAGGCGAGGTCATAAAATATTATTACACCCAGAAATGGCATGCAATCATTTCTCTACACTAATATGGATCTATGACTAGGGTATTATCTATCTGGTTAAAAAGAAGAACGACACTGCTTAATGTATGTGGCAATGTTAATAATGTGGGAGTGCTGATGAAACCCTACTAATTGTTACCTACCATTCTCTTGTACAAGTTTCTGGGAAGGTTGCAAGAGGAAGGTAGGAGATGGTCATGGGTTATGTTTGTATGTTTTTTGTGCTTTTTTTTTTTTCTACCCTTCTCTGCTTTATTCAAAACTGACAGGTAAAAAAACCTTCTGTGTGCAGCAGCCCCCCCAGCCCCCCTCCACACTTACCTGAGCCTCATCTCGATCCAGCAATTTGCACGAGAGCAGCGGCGTCTCTGCCCCCTCATTGGCTGAGAAAGCAATCTGTCAATCACAGCCAGTGAGCCAATGAGGCGAGAGTGGGGCTGAGCCACGCTCTGTGTCTGAATGGACAGACAGAGCAGTGGCTCGGGAGTGAGCCTGCTCAAATTTCCCCATAGTGAGCTACCTTAATTAGCTTTTGACTGGACTTCAAAGTTGCTTTGCATGAACGCTGTTGCTGCACAAGTGTACATAATAGCATCACATTCATCTTCCATAACGTTTTGCAAGTTTCTGACTTTGTTAGGAACCAAGACAAAGCCTATAATTGATGATACTTGCAAGGAGGTGAATGTGACGCTATAATGCTCGTCTGCATGGTAGCAACGTTCACGCATGGGTTTTGCCATACCAGCAAATGTGAGTTTGGTGTTTTTTTATATGACTACACTAAATGAAGAATAGAATACAATTTAAAATGTCTTAGTGAATGTTCTCCTGCATAATAAAACCTGCGAGATCGCAGTCATTGACGGCTGCTGATTGGCCAAAGCATGCACCTGACCTTCATGCTTTAGCGATCTGCTGTGAGAGCCATGCACCCTGCCTTTGGCCAATCATGGCTCAGGGGGCTAAGTCCATGCCCCCTGCCAGTGGTGTTGGGAGGGGGGGCTAAGGGGGGCTGGAGCCCCTAGTGGGCGCCCAAAAAGCTCTGGGTCTCGGGCATTCACTCATCTATTATTAGCCCTGAGCGGGGACTGATCTGACTCGGAGTGTGGCCGAGTGACATAGCAGGTCCCGCCTTCTGGAGCCTGCAGCACCTATGATGGACGTCCCACTGGTCCAATGCCGGGACCGTGGGACGTGTTACGTCCATCATAGGTGCTGCAGGCTCCAGAAGGCCGGAATTACAATGCGGCCGCATCACTATGAGAAGATCCCCACTCTGCACTCAGGAGGGCGGCTCTCCTCTCCTGTCCTCTCCTGTCTCCGGCTGCCTGCTGTCTACTAGGATGGGCGTGCCGGAGCCGCACACTACGGCTGAGCTGCAGGAGGAGCCGGAGGTCGCGTCACCTGAATTCTGACATCACGTGTAATGGTCAGGTAGGTCAGTGCATGTCCGTGTGTGTCTGGTAGGTCACTGTGGGTCTGGGCCAGTGTAATGGTCAGTGTATGTCAGGTCAGTGTGTGTCTCAGGTAGATCAGTGTGGGCCAGTGTAATGGTCAGTGTGCATCAGGTAGGTCAGTGTGTGTTAGGTTGGTCCGTGTGCGCCAGGTAGGTCAATGTGGGTCAGTGTAATGGTCAGTGTGCGTTAGGTAGGTCAGTGTGCGTTAGGTAGGTCAGTGTGCGTTAGATAGGTCAGTGTGCGTTAGGTAGGTCAGTGTGGGTCAGTGTAATGATCAGTGTGGGTTAGGTAGGTCAGGGTAATGGTCAGTGTGTGTCGGGTAGGTCAGTGTAATGGTCAGGTAGGTCAGTGTGGGTCAGGTAGGTCAGTGTAATAGGCAGGTAGGTCAGTGTGGGTCAGCTAGGTCAGTGTGCATCAGGTAGGTCAGTGTGGGTCAGTGTAATGGTCAGTGTGCGTTAGGTAGGTCAGTGTGCATTAGATAGGTCAGTGTGCGTTAGGTAGGTCTGTATGGTCAGTGTAATGATCAGTGTGGGTTAGGTAGGTCAGTGTAATGGTCAGTGTGTGTCGGGTAGCTCAGTGTAATGGTCAGGTAGGTCAGTGTGGGTCAGGTAGGTCAGTGTGGGTCAGTGTAATGATCAGTGTGGGTCAGGTAGGTCAGTGTGGGTCAGGTACAGTTGTATGCAAAAGTTTAGGAACCCCTGACAATTTTCATGATTGTCATTTATAAATATTTGGGTGCTTGGATCAGCAATTTCATTTTGATCTATCAAATAACTGAAGGACTGAAGTAATATTTCACTAGTGAAATGAGGTTTATTGGATTAACTACGGCTGAGCGGCAGGAGGAGCCAGAGGTCACGGTCACCTGAATTCTGACGTCACGTGTAATGGTCAGGTAGGTCAGTGCATGTCAGTGTGTGTCTGGTAGGTCACTGTGGGTCTGGGTCAGTGTAATGGTCAGTGTACGTCAGGTAGGTCAGTGTGCGTTAGGTAGGTCAGTGTGCGTTAGGTCAGTGTGCGTTAGGTAGGTCAGTGTGGGTCAGTGTAATGATCAGTGTGGGTTAGGTAGGTCAGGGTAATGGTCAGTGTGTGTCGGGTAGGTCAGTGTAATGGTCAGGTAGGTCAGTGTGGATCAGGTAGGTCAGTGTGGGTCAGGTAGGTCAGTGTAATAGGCAGGTAGGTCAGTGTGGGTCAGCTAGGTCAGTGTGCATCAGGTAGGTCAGTGTGGGTCAGTGTAATGGTCAGTGTGCGTTAGGTAGGTCAGTGTGCATTAGATAGGTCAGTGTGCGTTAGGTAGGTCTGTATGGTCAGTGTAATGATCAGTGTGGGTTAGGTAGGTCAGTGTAATGGTCAGTGTGTGTCGGGTAGCTCAGTGTAATGGTCAGGTAGGTCAGTGTGGGTCAGGTAGGTCAGTGTAATGGGCAGGTAGGTCAGTGTGGATCAGATAGGTCAGTGTGGGTCAGTGTAATGATCAGTGTGGGTCAGGTAGGTCAGTGTGGGTCAGGTACAGTTGTATGCAAAAGTTTAGGAACCCCTGACAATTTTCATGATTGTCATTTATAAATATTTGGGTGCTTGGATCAGCAATTTCATTTTGATCTATCAAATAACTGAAGGACTGAAGTAATATTTCACTAGTGAAATGAGGTTTATTGGATTAACTACGGCTGAGCGGCAGGAGGAGCCAGAGGTCACGGTCACCTGAATTCTGACGTCACGTGTAATGGTCAGGTAGGTCAGTGCATGTCAGTGTGTGTCTGGTAGGTCACTGTGGGTCTGGGTCAGTGTAATGGTCAGTGTACGTCAGGTTGGTCCGTGTGCGCCAGGTAGGTCTGTTTGCGTCAGGTAGGTCAGTGTGGGTCAGTGTAATGGTCAGTGTGCGTTAGATAGGTCAGTGTGTGTTAGGTAGGTCTGTGTGGGTCAGTGTAATGATCAGTGAGGGTTAGGTAGGTCAGTGTAATGGTCAGTGTGTGTCAGGTAGGTCAGTGTAATGGTCAGGTGGGTCAGGTAGGTCAGTGTAATGGGCAGGTAGGTCAGTGTGGGTCAGGTAGGTCCGTGTGCTTCAGGTAGGTCAGTGTGGGTTAGTGTAATGGTCAGTGTGCATCAGGTAGGTCCGTGTGCATCAGGTAAGTCCATGTGAGACAGGTAGGTCCGTGTGCGTCAGGTAGGTCAGTGTAATGGTCAGTGTGCGTTAGGTAGGTCAGTGTGCGTTAGGTAGGTCAGTGTGCGTTAGGTAGGTCAGTGTGGGTCAGTGTAATGATCAGTGTGTGTCGGGTAGGTCAGTGCGTGTCGGGTAGGTCAGTGCGTGTCGGGTAGGTCTGTGTAATGGTCAGGTAGGTCTGTGTAATGGTCAGGTAGGTCTGTGTAATGGTCAGGTAGGTCTGTGTAATGGTCAGTGTGGGTCAGGTAGGTCAGTGTAATGGGCAGGTAGGTCAGGTAGGTCAGTGTGGGTCAGGTACAGTTGTATGCAAAAGTTTAGGAACCCCTGACAATTTTCATGATTGTCATTTATAAATATTTGGATGTTTGGATCAGAAATTTCATTTTGATCTATCAAATAACTGAAGGACTGAAGTAATATTTCAGTAGTGAAATAAGGTTTATTGGACTAACAGAAAATGCGCAATATGCATCAAAACGAAATTTGACAGGTGCATAAATTTGGGCACCCCATCAGAAAAATCACATCAATATTTAGTAGAGCCTCCTTTAGCAGAAATAACAGCCTCAGATGCTTCCTATAGCCTGTAATGAGTGTCTGGATTCTGGATGAATGTATCTTTGGACCATTCCTCCTTACAAAACATCTCCAGTTCAGTTAGGTTTGATGGTTACCGAGCATGGACAGCCCGCTTCAAATCACCCCACAGATGTTCAATGATATTCAGGTCTGGGGACTGGGATGGCCATGCCAGAACATTGTACTTGTTCCTCTGCATAAATGCCCGAGTAGATTTTGAGCAGTGTTTTGGGTCATTGTCTTGTTGAAATATCCAGCCCCGGCGTAACTTCAACTTTGTGACTGATTCCTCAACATTATTCTCAAGAATCTGCTGGTATTGAGTGGAATCCATGCGACCCTCAACCTTAACCAGATTCCCAGTACCGGCACTGGCCACACAGCCCCACAGCATGATGGAACCTCCACCAAATTTTACTGTGGGTAGCAAGTGTTTTTCTTGGAATGCTGTGTTCTTTTGCCGCCATGCATAACGCCCCTTGTTATGACCAAATAACCCAATCTTTGTTTCATCAGCACTTTATTCCAAAATGAAGCTGGCTTGTCCAAATGTGCATTTTCATACCTCAAGCGACTCCGTTTGTGGCGTGTGTGCAGAAAAGGCTTCTTTCGCATCACTCCCATACAGCTTCTCCCTGTGTAAAGTGCGCTGAATTGTTGAAGGATGCACAGTGACACCATCTGCAGCAAGTTGATGTTGTAGGCCTTTGGAGGTGGTCCGTGGGCTGTTTTTGACCGTTCTCACCATCCTTCGCCTTTGCCTCTCCAATATTTTATGTGGCCTGCCACTTCTGGCCTGTGGTCCTCCATTTCCTCACCATGTTCCTCACAGTGGAAAATGACAGCTTATATCTCTGCAATAACTGTTTGTAGCCTTCCCCTAAACCATAATGTAGAACAATCTTTGTTTTCAGGTCATTTTGAGAGTTGTTTTGAGGCCCCCATGTCGCCACTCTTCAGAGGAGAGTCAAAGAGAGCAACTTGCAATTGGCCACCCTTAATACCTTTTCTCATGATTGGATGCACCTGTCTATGAAGTTCAAGGCTTAATGAGCTCACCAAACCAATTGTGTGTTCCAATTAATCAGTGCTAAGTAGTTACAGGTATTCAAATCAACAAAATGACAAGGGTGTCCAAATTTATGCACCTGTCTAATTTCGTTTTGATGCATATTGCGCATTTTATGTCAACCCAATAAACCTCATTTCACTACTGAAATATTGCTGTGTCCTTCAGTTATTTGATAGATCAAAATGAAATTGCTGATCCAAACACCCAAATATTTATAAATGACAATCGTGGAAATTGTCAGGGGTTCCTAAACTTTTGCATACAACTGTAGGTCAGTGTAATGATCATTGTGGGTCAGGTAGGTCAGTGCGGGTCAGTGTAATGGTCAGTGTGTGTCGGGTAGGTCAGTGTGGGTCAGTGTAATGATCAGTGTGGGTCAGGTAGGTCAGTGAGGGTCAATGTGTGTTAGGTGAGTCAGTGTAATGGTCAGGTGGGTCAGTGTGTGTCAGGTAGGTCAGTGTAATGGTCAGTGTGCGTCAGGTAGGTCAGTGTAATGATCAGTGTGGGTCAGGTAGGTCAGTGTGGGTCAGTGTAATGGTCAATGTGTGTCGGGTAGGTCAGTGTGTGTCAGGTAGGTCAGTGTAATGATCAGTGTGGGTCAGTGTAATGATCAGTGTGGGTCAGTGTGTGTCAGGTAGGTCAGTGTAATGGTCAGTTTTTAGTGGTTAGCATTGATGGGCACTGGTAAGCCAGGCAGCAACCAGCAGGTGAGCTTACCCACCCCCCAGTGTCGGGCTCAGACTTCAGGCTGAAGCCCCTGGTCTTTTTCCCACCTAGCAACGCCCCTGCTATATAAGGCTGCTTACACGGGGGCCGTATGTAGTGTGTCACGTGGAAAAGATTGAGAAAACCCGAGCTAGATTAGGCAGGTTAGTTAGTGGCGTGCAGGCAGTTTGATATATATATATATATATATATATACACACACAGTGAATTCAATGAGTAGACTAGTGCATCGAAGGAGATCCCTATGACAGAATTAAGAAAAAAACGGCATGGGGTCCCCCCACAATCCATACCTGGCCCTTTGGGTCTGATATAGACTTTAAGAGGAACTCCACGCCAAAATGTTAAACAAAAAATGTGTGGGGTTCCCTTAAAATCAATACCAGGCCCTTTGGGTCTGGCATAGATTTTAAGAGGATCTCCACGCCAAAATGTAAAAAAACATTGGCCCGGGGTCCCCCCCAAAATCCATACCAGACCCTTATCAGAGCAAACAGCCTGGCAGGCCAAGAAGGGGGGGGACGAGCGAGCGCACCCCCATCTCCTGAACCATACCAGGCCGTTTGCCCTCAACATGGGGAGGGTTCTTTGGGGTTGATGGGGACAAGGGTCTCTTCCTGACAACCTTGACCATTGGTTGTCAGAGTCTGCAGGCGGGGGGCTTATGGGTATCTGGAAGACCCCTTTAACAAGGGGGCACCCAGATCCTGCCCCCCCTACAACAGACAGTTTTTGATAATTCCGTTATTTAAAAAAAAAGTGTCCTGTGATGTCCATCCATGTTCAGTCATGCCGCCCAACGGAGCCGAAAAATATAAAAAGAAAAAAGCTCTGCCTCAATGGGAGGCCTCCCGGTGACTGCTGTCTCTTGGCTGTGACAGCTGTTATATAGGCAAGGGTGGGGCCACCCAGTGAAGTAAGGGAATTGTCAAAAACTGTGGGGGCTTCCAGATTCTGATAAGCCCCCCACCTGCAGACCCCAACAACCAATAGCGGGGGTTGTCGGGAAGAGGCCCTTGTCCCCATCAACATGAGGACACGGTGTGTCACAATCAGGCGTCAGGCTTCAAGACCAGTTGCAGGGTTGTCCAATGGATCAGGTAGGATTGTCTAATAGATCAGGCAGGGAGCTGTCCAGCATCCCAGCTAGCTCAATGGGAACAGTCAACGCAGGACACAGAAGGGGGTTCTAGGTTCAAGCCCAGGTCCTGACAAGGTGCTTTGGGGGGACCCCAAAGCACCCTCGCAATGTTGGCCTGGTATATTTCAGGAGATGGGGGGTGCTCACTTTTTTTTTCATTTTGGTGTGGAAGGCCTGGTATAGACTCTGGGGGAAACCCACGCCAATTTTTTCCTTGGTTTTTCATCTATATTGCAGGGAGCCGGCAATACATTACAGCCGCGAGCAAGATTAAATGACATTTCTTCCTTTAGAAATTTAATTTTGCTGCGGCACTGTTCTACACATTGCACAGATGCGCCACTTTACAGGCAGATTAAGAAGACACCCCCTCCCCCCAGGCACGATATTTAAAGGAATATTTCATTTTTATTGTTTCACTTTAAGCATTATTAAAATCACTGCTCCTGAAAATACGGTTGTTTTAAAACCTTTTTTTGCATTGATACATGTCCCCTGGGGCAGTACCCGGGTTCCCATACACTTTTTATGGCAATAACTTGCATATAAGCCTTTAAAATTAGCACTTTTGATTTTTCATGTTCGTGTCCCATAGACTTTAATAGGGCTCGCATGTTCGCTAGACTTTTTTGCATGTTCGCATGTTCTAATGCGAACCAAACCGGGGGATGTTCAGGCCATCCCTAATTGACAATACAGTGGGCAGAATGTTGTTAAGGCCTAAAGGCTGAAACGTATTGGCTTTTTTTGGCTATGTATTTACCAGCATTGAATAAAGTTTTGAAGCATTTTTATTGCTCCAGAGACATCTTTCCATTAGCCATGACCAGTGCCGGCCCGTCCATTATGGGCACATGGGCGCCGCCCCCCTGTCCATGCGTCCGGCCCCCTAATCTACGTGTAGGGCATCGGGCGCATGGATTCCAATGGGGTTTTTTTTTAAGCACGTGATTCGATAGACTACAAAAAAGGGTAGGCTCGGGGGCGCAGAGCACTGCGCCCTCAGCCCACCCAGTTGTGTGACAATAGCCAATTCGCTGTTGTCACACTGATCCTCCTCCCAGTCAATCAGGAAGTGGGTTTTGAGACGTGATGCAGAGGAAAAGACGCAATGGAAGCCGCCACCTGCCGCCCATAGGAGTGCTGCCCGCCCGCAGTGGGGGGGCATGTGCCACTGTCCGACCGGGGGGTGGTTGTTTGCCGCCCCCCCCCCCAAAAAGTAAAACCCATCAGCCGCCCCGGGCCATGACCATCTATGGGATATGAGTCTTATTGTTGCCCTAGCCTGTTTGACTGAGGTTCTTCTCATCTGAAATTCCCTTGTGCTACATGACATCTTGAGGTGCCTGGCTCCATACTTTAGTGCAGGGGCCTTCAAACTTTTTAGTACGGGGGCCACATTATATATTTTTTGCAAATATTCACTGGTTGAAAAAAATCTGTTTTTGAATGAATCAAATTTAAATGAATAAGTTTTACTTAAAATGTTTTTTGTTTTTTTTTTAAATTAGCATGGTACATGAGCCCATCAGAGTCCCTATTAGAACCCCTTACATCAAAGTCCTCATCGAAGCTTCCCTTACATCAAAGTCCCCCTTATTTCATAGTTTCCCCTTACATGAGCATCCCCATCAGTCCCTACTTACATTGCAAGGCTGGATAAAATCTTGCACCGGAACAGACTTGGTCCTACTGTCTATTTGTGCAGTTGTTTCCAGACTCTTGCTCAAGTATACTACTTGGTTGTTTTGCAATCAAGAACACCCTTTTTTCTTCCTTTTTTTTTGTGTGTTTTATTTATCTGCTGTGCATTGTGCGCCAGATTGTTGGATTGTAATTTTGTTAAAGTATAACCATACCTCCCAACTTTTGAACTTGAGAATGAGGGACATTTCAGGGAGACAATGACTTGTGTGTGCTGAAGCAAAAAGTGGGTGTGGCCAAACATGATAGTGGTAGGGGCTGTGGTTAGACAAAACCTGGGCTTCCTTGTGCCTAAGAAATGTGCTTTGATTGCTGTGCCACAAGCTGGAGTCTCAGGGGTACATAAACCTCAAAAGGATCACTAAGGCACATGGAAGGCAGGAAGGATCATTATGGCACATGGAAGGAAGAAGGGAAGGATCAATACGGCAGGAAGGAAGGATACACTGATCCCTACACTGACCTACCTGATTCCTACACTGACCTACCTGACCACTACACTGACCCCTACACTGACCTACCTGACCACCACACTGACCTAACTGATTCCTACAATGACCACTACACTGACATAACTAATTCTGAAACGGCGTTAGGGTCCCCCCAAAATCCATACCAGACCCTTATCCGAGCACACAGCCTGGCAGGTCAGGCAAGGGGGTGGGGATGAGTGAGCGCCCCCCCTCCTGAACTGCCACATGCCCACAACATGGGGGGGTGGGTGCTTTGGAGCAGGGGGGGCCCTGCTCCCCCCAACCCAAGGCACCTTGTCCCCATGTTGATGAGAACAAGGGCCTCTCCCTGACAACCCTGGCCGTTGGTTGTCGGGGTCTGCGGGCGGGGGGCTTATCGGAATCTGGAAGCCCCCTTTAACAAGGGGGCTCCCAGATCCCAGCCCCCCACCCTATGTGAATGAGTATGGGGTACATTATACCCCTACCCATTCACCTGACAAAAAAGTGTTAAAAATAAAACACAGTACACAGGGTGTTAAAGTAATTTATTAGGCAGCTCCCACGTCTCTTCCGACTTCTTCTACCTTCTCCGGGTCTTCCCTGGTGATGTCTTCTAGCCCTCTCTGGTTCTTCTCCCCTCTCCGTCTCTTCTCCGCTCTCTCTCCGGTTCTTCTCCCTCTGTCTGCTGCCGGGCTTGCTTCCCTCTCTTGCTTGGGGACAGTTTGGTGTGTGTATGTTATATGTATGTATATGTATGTGTGAGATTATATATATATATATATATATATATATATATATATATATATATATATATACTTTTTTTTTTTTATCATTTATAATAATGATTGGTGTATATATATGTGTTTTATCTTAACCATGGGGACTACCATTTAAAAGCCCATTTTCTACAATATTTTTTTTCGATTTTGGCTATGGATTAAAATTGTTTATTTTGGTGCCACTGTATGTAATAATTTATTTTAACAGGCCAGTTCCAGATCCAAGCCCATAGGACAGATAACAATTATATATTTTTATTATACCATTTTAGTATTTTGTTTTTTTATTATTATTTTATTATTATTTATTATTTATTATTTTTTATTATTGTTTTTGTAAATGTTCTTTTTCATATTTTTATAAATGTTTTGTTTTTCACATTTTGTTAAATGTTCAACCTAATAAAAAAAAGACAGTTTGAAAGATGTAATACAGTGTTATGTATTGATTTTATTAAAATATTTTGCAGCACACCCCCTAAGGAGCTGCAAGTAGAAAGGGATACCCTGCACAGCCAGGCACAGCACATTTTTCACAGCACACTTGAGTCAGGAAACAGTCCAATTCTTTGCTTTTTTTGTTTTATTGAGGGGAATAAACTTGGATGGGGATAGGGGTATCATGGGATGCCCACTTGACTTGAATAACGTCTTCAGGGACACTTAACCTATATAAGTCTCTATGTACAATTTCTACATACCCTCCTCTTCTGCCTCCTGCACAAACTTGCTTGCAGAACAAAAATCAAAGAACCAGCTGGAACACTGTTTGGATGGGATCTGACAGATGCAGCAAAAGCCCATTACAGGCAGAGACCGTGGGCCACTTTGGTGTGCTAGACAAGTGTAGACAAAGTCCTCACTGGTTCCTGCTGTCTTCACACTTGCTCCATGCATCCAGGAAGGATTCCTCCGTGTGTTGTAGAGGGTCCCTCCAGTACCCGAGCCCCAGACCCGAGGTCACCCCCCCCCCCAGACTAGGGGGCTAACCTCAAGGGTCTGCCGACAGCCTCCTCAGCACTCCATCTCCAGCTTCCACCTGAACTTTACTGCCCCTGCTGGGCTGACACTGAGTATTTATGTGGTGGCCTGCCCCCTGCCAACCCATCCTGTTGGGGATTGATCAGGGCCCTCATAAATACTCCAAGCAGCTTCTCCTAACCTTCCTCCCATTCTTCTGGGAGTTTTTCAAAAGTTTTCAAAAGTTCCATAAGTAGGGGGAGGTACCAGGTATGCTGCCTGCTGAGTCATCCAGCCTCCCTGAGTCACTCACCCTGACCCAGATTCACAACACACAGGCCTGGCTGCCTGCCAAGCCTGAATTTATCTACACAACAGAAAAAACCCTATTTACACTTCTAGGACACTAGAGGGTGCTACAGAAATCTGTGTATTTGGTAATGCTGTGTGCTTCTATCTCTGTGATTTAAAAAAAAAAGCAGTATATACCATATTTCAGATCGCTGTTCGGCGCTCACGTGACCATCCGGCTCTCTCCTCTCCCCCTCTGACAGCTGCAGCAGGCGGGGCCAAGATTTCCCCACTGATGCCAGTCGGGAGAGGAGGAGAGAGCTGGCTGGTCATGTGAGCGCCGAGCGGCGCTCTGAAATTTGGTATATACTGCATTTTATGGCGTGATAGTGACAGGAGGGATGGTGTGATAGTGACAGGAGGGATGGTGTGATGGTGACAGAAGGGATGGTTTGATGGTGACAGGAGGGATGGTGGGATGGTGGGATGGTGACAGGAGGGATGGTATTATGGAGGCAGGAGGGATGTTGTGATGGTGACAGGAGAGATGGCGTGATGAAGGCAGGAAAGATGGTGTGATGGAGGCAGGAGGAATGGTGTGATGGAGGCAGGAGGAATGGTGTGATGGTGACAGGAAGGATGGTGTAATGGAGGCAGGAGGGATGGATCATGGAGGATCAAAGAAAGGCAAGGCACTCAGTGATGGTCTCAGCGGCTCGGAGGCAGTGGCACTCCCCCCACAGCAAAGAACCTCAGGACACTACACTACTGTGGGGGGTGAATTGGACAGAGGAGATATACTACTAGACTACTTTGGGGGGTGAATTGGGCAGAAGAGGATATACTACACTACTGTATATAATATTATTTGTTAATTGAAATATTAAAGAGCTTGACTTGTAGTTTTGTTCGCTGTTTTTTTTTTGTGTTAAGGTTATCTGAAAGATGGGTTTCAAATGTTTTGACAGGGTAGCTGTTTCAGTGCTTGCCATAGGCGCCCTTTACACTAGATACGCCTCTGAGGTTAGGGCATACCCGGTGTAGTTTTTTTTTTGTTCTGCTGGCCAGCCCAACACCACCCATGACAGGTGGGGGGGTGTTCCGGTGCCTTTCCCTTCATCTAGCCGGCAAGGGCAGAGGCTGGCTGAGGGTCCCATGCCGATAGACCAGGGGGCCTTTGGCGGAGTGCGGGGCTGCACTAGGCAGTGCGGCATCTCTGGCTTCCAGCCTGCGTCCTCTTCTGAGTCCCGAGTGGTGGGTGACATCACTGCCGGACGGGGCAGGACTTCCGGAGGCACGCGACGGCTTCCGGTTCTGGCTGTTGAAGTGCAGGAGGGGGAGGCGGCCTTGGCTGGTGCATTTCCGATCCTCGCAGCAGTGAAAGGACCGTGAAAATATAAAATAAAAAGACTGCCGGATGTCTGCTGGAACCCTGGGAGAGATGGAGCCAGAGGGACTGACGGCAGTGACGGGAGCAGGAGCCACACGCACCAACCAGACCCAGATAGGAGAGGCAGTGGCCTCTGTTAGTTAACCTAGGCCATGTATGTTTTGTTCCTCCTCCCCCCCCCCCCCTGTAGGGGGGGGGGGGGAGGCTGCCTCACACTCCTCAGGTGACTTCTCTGAGTAATGTGGGTTTGTTTGTACAGCAGTGATATTGTGGGATATGTTTTTTTGTTCACTGACTGTTGTTTTGGGATCTGCTGGGGAGGAGATCCAATCTGTAAATGTATTGATATGTTTTGTCTGCTTGATGTATTTTCAGACAAAAGTTAAAGAAAAGACTAAGCATGTTTCCCCTCCCCCCAAGAAAAGATGTGCTTCATGTAAAGCTTCCCTTAGGGAGTCTTGGACCAAGCCTTTGTGCTTGGGGTGTTCCCGGTGCACAAGGTGTTAACAGAGGCTATAAAGAGGGAGTAGAAGGACCCAGAGAGAGCCCCCTTTTTCTCCACCAACACCAACTTAGCTTTTGAGGACATGGGTGTCTTGAAGAACACTATGGACAAGAGGGTTGATTCTTTGTTAAAGAAGGCTTGGGATTCTACGCTAGCCAATCTCAAACCAGCAATGGCATCAACAGTGGTAGCCAGGAATTTGGAACACTGGTTGGAACAACTGAAAGGCCATATTGAGGCTGGGACCTCTCGCAAAGATTTTCTGGATACTTATCTACTATCTACTAATCAGCTTTGATTAATTCAGCTAGAAGAGCTTTATGGGTAAAAACCTGGTTGGGTGATTCAGCATCCAAATCAAAGCTGTGTGACCTACCCCTTGAAGGGGATCTGGTATTTGGACCTGACCTTGACGCTGTCTTGGACAGAACAGCGGATAAGAAAAAAGCCTTTCCAGCCAAAAAGAAGGTTGCACCGCAAGCTAAGAAAAATTTTCGTCCTTTTCACCAGAACCTGGGATGCAAAGGAAACAGGACTGAAGAAACCGTGGCAGTCCCAAAGGGGTCAGGGGAAGACTGGGGTGTTGTTTCATCCCCCCAGTCAACCCGCAAAAACCCAGTGATGGTCTCCCGACTGTGCGAGGAAGGCTGCAGTGCTTTTACCCACAGTGGGAGGAGGCGACATCCAGCCGTTTGTTCTCAAAATTACAGTGCCTTGCAAAAGTATTCACCCCCTTGGCATTTTTCATGTTTTGTTGCCTTTTGGAATTGACATGGATTGTTTGAGGTTTTGCATAATTTAATTTACAGAACATGCCCACAACTTTGAAGATGTTTTTTTTTTTTTTTTTTTATTATTGTGAAGCAAACACCAAATAGGACAAAATAACAGAAAAAGTCAATGTGCATAACTATTCACCCCCCTAAGTAAAAGTCAATACTTTGTAGAGCCACTACAAAGTATACTTTGTAGAGCCACCTTTTGCGGCTATCACAGCTCCAAGTCGCTTTGGATAAGTCTCTATGAGCTTGCCACATCTTACCACTGGGATTTTTGCCCATTCCTCCTTGCAAAATTGCTCCAGCTTCTTCAAGTTGGATGGTTTGCGCTTGTGAACAGCAATTTTTAAGTCTGACCACAGATTTTCTATTGGATTGAGGTCTGGGCTTTGACTAGGCCATTTCAACACATTTACATGTTTCCCCTTAAACACTCAGCAGTGTGTTTTGGGTCATTGTCCTGCTGGAAGGTGAACCTCAATCCTAGCCTCAAATCACACACAGAGTGGTACAGGTTTTGCTCAAGAATATCCCTGTATTGAGCACCATCCATCTTTCCCTCAACTCTGACCAGTTTATCAGTCCCGACTGCTGAAAAACATCCCCACAGCATGATGCTGCCACCACCATGTTTCACTGTGGGGATGGTGTTCTTTGGGTGATGTGATGTGTTGGGTTTTTCGCCAGACATAGAAAATCTTTTTTTTTGATGGCCAAAAAGTTCAATTTTAGTCTCATCACACCAGAGCACCTTCCTCCATACATTTTGGGAGTGTCCCACATGCCTTTTCGCTAACTCAAAACGTGCCATTTTGTTTTTTCTGAAAGTAATGGCTTTCTTCTGGCCACTCTGTCATAAAGCCCAACTCTATGGCGCATATGGCTTATTGTCGTCCTATGTACAGATACTCCAGTCTGTGCTGTGGAACTCTGCAGCTCCTCCAGGGTTACCTTAGGTCTCTGTGCTGCCTCTCTGATTAATGCCCTCCTTGCCTGGTCCCTGAGTTTTGGTGTGCGTCCGTCTCTTGGCAGGTTTGCTGTTGTGCCATCTTCTTTCCATTTGGTTATGATAGATTTGATGGTGCTCCTAGGGATCATCAAATATTTTGATTTTTTTTTATAACCTAACCCTGACTTGTATTTCTCAACAACATTGCCCCTTACTTGTTTGGAGAGTTCATTGGTCTTCATGGCAGTGTTTGGTTAGGGGTGCCCCCTGCTTAGGTGTTGCAGCTCAAAAAGGTGTGTATATGTAATGACAGATCATATGACATTTAGATTGCACACAGGTGGACATAATTTCACTAATTATGTGATTTCTGAAGGTAATTTGTTGCACCAGAGCTTTTAATGTGCTTCATAACAAAGGGGGTGAATACATGCGCACGTGCCAATTATCAGTTTTTAATTTCTGAAAAATAGTTTTATGTATATATTTTTCTAATTTTACTTCACCAACTTAGACTATTGTGTTCTGATCCATCACATATAATTCAGATTAAAAAAAACATTGAACTAAAGGCTGTAATGTAACAAAATAGGTAAAAAGCCAAGGGGGTGAATACTTTTGCACGTATCTCGGAGGGCTACACGCTGGAGTTCTCCGAGAACCCACCTCTCAGTTCTATGTGATGCAGGTCCCCAAATATCAAGAAAAATCTGTGGCGAGGACAGCACTCTTGCAGGAGTTCCTCCAAATTAAGGTAATCATCCCAGTGCCCAGGGAAGAGGAAGGACTAGGGTGCTATTCACATGTTTTTCTAGTAAAAAAGCCGTCGGAAAAGTTTAGGTTGATACTGAATTTAAAGATCTTGAACAGGTCCATCCGATACAAAAAATTCCGTATAAACACAATATATTCAGTGAGAAAGCTTCTTCCCCCCCGGGGTGTTTTCTAGCCTCGATAGATCTCAGAGACGAGTATTTACACGTACCCATAGCTCCAGCATCGCAAAAGTATCTGCGTTTGGCAATCAGAGCAGGGGGGGTAGTGTCTCACTTTCAGTTCAGGGCCCTCCCGTACGGTCTCTCCTCTTCCCCAAGGATCTTCACGAAGATTATGACAGAAGCGCTGGCACCGCTCAGGCTGGAAGGGGTCTCGGTGGTACCTTATCTGGACGACCTCCCAGCTCAAGGGACTTGCTAAACAAGAATTTGAGGAGGGCGCAGAGCCATTTAGAAAATTTGGGCTGGATTTTGAGCAAGGAAAAATCAAATCTAATTCCCTCTCAGAGGATAATTTTCCTGGTGTATACCATCGACAGTACAGGAAAGGATTTTCCTCTCAGAGGAAAAAATTATAAAGGTGCAGGCTGCAGTAAGGAAAGTACAGACAAATTTATCTGTGACAGTTCGGGCAGCCATGTCCACACTGGGGCTTCTCACAGCCTCAATCCCAGCTGTTCAGTAGGCCCGCCTCCAGTCGAGAGACCTCCAGCAGGCGATTCTACAAAATTGGACATAAGGAGAGTCTCTGGAGAAACAAATCAGGATTCCCTCTCTAGTCAAGAGGAAGTTATGGTGGTGGAGGAGGCAAGCGAATTTGAACAAGAGTCTGTTCTGGACCTCTCCTGAAGCAAAAGCTTTAACAACAAATGCAAGCTCCTGGGGGTGGGGGGGCACATCTGGAGAACAGGATGGCCCAAGGGTCCTGGACAGTGGAGGAATCCAGAAGGTCCTCCAACTGGAGGGAACTAAGGGCCATTGCTCTGGGGCTGTGGGCCTTCAAAGAGATTATCAGGGATCAACACATCCAGGTGTTGTCAGACAATGCCACGGTGGAGGCATACATCTCAAGGCAAAGGGGCACAAGAAGTGTCTTCTAACCTTGGCCTTACAGATTCTGACGTGGGCAGAAGACAACTTGGCATCCCTAACAGCAATGCACCTGAATAGCAGCCTAAACCAGATAGCGGACTTCTTAAGCAGAAGAAGGGTGCTAGAATCAGAATAGAGTCTAAGTACAGAGATTTTTCAGAGGATAGTGGGCAGATGGGGTGTTCCCATGGTAGACCTGTTTTCATTCCAAGCAAATGCAAAAGTTTCAGTCTAATTTTCCCTGAACAGGCAGGACCAAGCGGCTGGTCTGGATGCATTAGCTCAGCTCTGGACCTTCCGCCTGTGTTACGCCTTTCCCCCTGATCCCTTTACTGCTCAGGAAACTACAGGGAGAGAATATGACCCTGATTCTAGTAGCTCCGTATTGGCTCAAGAGAGCTTGGTTTTCAATCCTACTAAAGCTAGCGGTAGAGCCCTATTGGTTGCTTCCAGTTCAGAGGGACCTGCTGACTCAAAGTCCCCTTCTGCATCCGATGTAGGTCACCTCAGGCTGACAGCCTGGATTCTGAGGAGCAAATCATGAGGAGAAAGGGTTTGTTTGAAGGTTTAGTTTGTACCTTGCTAAAAAGCAGGAAGAAAGTCACAAGGGCCATTTATTTTAAAACGTGTAAGTGCTTTAAATCCCTGGTGTGTGTCAAAAAGTTGCTCTCCACAGGAGGACATTTCCGTTCTCGAATTTCTCCATGATGGAATGGAGAAGGGTTTGGCAGCCAGTACCTTAAAAGTTCAGGTAGTGGCACTGTCAGTATTTCTAGAGAGATCTCTAGACCCTTTGACCATTAGGTTTTTCAAGGCACTAGCTAGGGCTAGGCCAGTTCCATTTAAGTTTTTCCCAAAATGGGATTTATCAGTTTTTTTGCAGAGTCTGACTAGAAGACCGTTCAAACCACCAGAAGAAGCCACAATAATATTTGGTCATTAAATCTATTACTGCTGATAGCAGTCACCTCGGCTAGAAGGGTCAGTATCAGGCATTATCAGTTTTCCCAGATCGGGTAGTACTGAGGACAGACACGGGGTTTTTCCCATAGGTTGCTTCAGTTTTTCACAGAACCCAAGAGATAATTCTGCCAACATTCTGTCCAATTCCAACATGCCCTAAGGAGAGAGATTTTCAAAGTCTGGATGTAAAGAGATGCGTTTTACGCTATCTGGAGGTTACAAGAGAATTTAGAAAGTCAAATTCTCTATTTGTTTTATTTTCTGGGTCTCGTAAGGATTACGGAGCTTCTAAAAGCATGATTGGAAGGTGGCTTTGGATGGCTATCCACAAAGCTTATAGGGCTGCAGAAGTGAGTAATCGGTTATTATCACCAGGTGCTGTCCTGAAAGACGAGGTGAGAAAACCTTAGTTAGACTTACCGGTAATGGTATGTCTACAAGTCTTTCAGGACAGCGCCGATGACCCTCCCTTGGTTATGAATGTTATAATGGTGTTATGCTATGTTCTGCTTATATAATTTCAGCATGGCTGGAGGTACTTGATAATGACTGAGGCCATGGTGGAAGTGTCCAGGCTTGAACCACTTTAAGACCGGGCCTCTTTTTTTTTAGATGTGGTGTTTACAAGTTACACATTTTTTTTTTTGCTAGAAAATTACTTAGAACCCCCAAACCTTATACATTTTTTTCTAACATCCTAGAGAATAAAATGGCGGTTGTTTCAATACTTTCTGACGCACTGTATTTGCGCAGCGGTCTTGCAAGCGCACTTTTTTTTAAAAAAATACACTTTATTGAATAAAAAAAAAAAGAAAACAGTAAAGTTAGCCCAATTTTTTTTAATATTGTGAAAAATAATGTTACGCCAAGTAAATTGATACCCAACATGTCACGCTTCAAAATTGCGCCCGCTCGGGGAATGGCGACAAACTTTTACCTTTAAAAATATCCATAGGCGACATTTAAAAAAATTCTTACAGAGGAGGTCTAGGGCTAGAATTATTGCTCACGCTCTACCGATCGCAGCGATACCTCACATGTGTGGTTTGAACACTGTTTTCATATGCGGGCGCTACTCACGTATGCATTCGCTTCTGCACACGAGCTCGGTCGGGACGTAGCGCGTTTTAAAATACATTTTTTTTCTTATTTATTTTACCTTTCACTTTTTATTTTTACACTGTTTTAAAAAAAAAAGTGTCACTTTTATTTCTATTACAAGGAATGTAAACATCCCTTGTAATAGAAAAAAAGCATGACAGGACCTCTTAAATGTGAGATCTGGGGTCAAAAAGACCTCAGATCTCATATTTACACTAAAATGCAATAAAAAAAAAAAAAATTGTCATTTAAAAAAATAAACAAAATAAATTGGCCCTTTAAGAGCTATGGGCGGAAGTGCAGTTTTGACGTTGCTTCCGCCTTGCAGTGTCATGGAGACGGGTGGGGACCATCTTCCCCTCACTCGTCTCCATGTCAGCCCAGGGGACAGACGCAATCGCCTCTGCAGATCGCGGCGGGAGGGGGGGCCCTTTCCCGCCTCTGATAAAAGTGATCTTGCGGCGAATCCGTCGCAGAGATCACTTTTATCTTGTACCGGACCGCCGGCTGAACACGGGGATACCGAACGATATCCATCCCCAAAGTAGGGACATACATCGGAGTGCGGCGGTCCGGAAGTGGTTAAGGAAATCACTGCAGTGTTTCCTGGGAAGTGGGTGGAGCTGCGCCCCCTCCAGGTGCTGTCCTGAAAGACTCGTAGAAATACCGGTAAGTCTAACTAAGGTTTTTTTTTTCTACTTCAGCCATTTTGGCTTACATTTTGCAATTCTCCTTACTTCACTTTTAAGTGAATAGACCCTATAAAAACTGAGACTTGCATAACTCATTGCTGTAGACTTGCAGAGCTGTTGCTATAGACTTGCGGGGCTCTTGCTATAGACTTGTGGGGTTTTTGCTGTAGACTTGCAGAGTTCTTGCTGTAGACCAGGGGTGCCCAATCAGTGGCCCGCGGAGCCCTCTGATATGGCCCGCGACCTCCTGCTCTGGGATGGCGGGTTGGCAAGCCCAGATTGCAGGTTGCCTACCCACCATGCCAGAGCATCAGTGTTGTGAATGAAGACAGCGGTAGAGAAAGCAAGCAGCTGTGGAACAGAGCTGCATAAGCCAATGCTTCCTGTATAGCACCGGCTCCTGTCATAGACAGAGTGATACCAAATGCACTCTGCCCGGGACAGCAAGTTTATTACTAAAATCACAGTGTATATAGGGACATATCTGTTCTGTAGTGGTTACTGGGCTCTCAAACTGATCCGCAGGTGTAGTGCAGAGCACCTGTGGCCTACCTGCACTGAGCCATAGACTTCTGGTTTTACCTGTGGGTTTGGTGCACTTTCAGAAAGTGCACCACGCCTGCAGGATATAATAGAATTCTATGGCAAAGTACAGCTAGCGCGCAGGAAAGCCACAGGTGCACTGCGCTGCACCCATGGTGTGGGTAGACCACAGACCATCAGTGTAAAAGCAGCCTTAGGCCCCTTTATCATGATCGGTCTGACCCAACCGGACCCTCCATTCACCTCTGGAGCTGCAGATGTAAACAGACTTGTGTCTGTTTATACCCACCTACCTCCAATCGGATCTGCTAAAAAAAAAGAAGTGGATCCCTCCCCTTCCATTTGATCAGATCAGAGGGCCCATAGAGAAGAGTGGGCTGTGTCTGTGTCCGCTTTGCATAGGCAGAGTGGACACGGAGCTGTCATCTGCCCACTCTGCTCATTGTGGCCCGCAACTGGTTACGAAGTTGCTTAAGTGGCCCTCGCTCTTCAAAAGCTTGGGCACCCCTGCTGTAGACTCACCACTGCAACTTTGCTCTTGCTAGACACTTGCCACGCAAGTTTGCTACAAATTGGAAAAGTGTCAACTAGAACTTGTGCTTCAAGTGCTCTGCAAGTGTACAACTTGCCAGTGAAAATGAGCAGCAAGTTAACAAGACTTACAATTCAACACTGCCACACATTTGTGACAAGTTATCCTTGCTATCTGGGTACCTGACCACTACACTGACCCCTACACTGACCTACCTGATCACTACACTGACCTACCTGATCACTACACTGACGTACCTGATTCCTACACTGACGTACCTGATTCCTACACTGACGTACCTGATTCCTACACTGACGTACCTGATTCCTACACTGACGTACCTGATTCCTACACTGACGTACCTGATTCCTACACTGACGTACCTGATTCCTACACTGACCTGCCTGTCCACTAGACTAACCTACCTGACCCCTATACTGACCTACCTGATCACTACACTGACATACCTGATTCCTACACTGACCTGCCTGACCACTAGACCAACCTACCTGACCACTACACTGACCTACCTGATTCCTACACCGACCCTACACTGACCTACCTGACCTCCTACACTGACCTACCTGATTCCTACACTGACCCTACACTGACCCACCTGACTCCTATACTGACTTACCTGACCCCTACACTGACCTACCTGACCACTGCATTGACTACTACGCTGACTTTCCTGATTCCTACACTGACCTACCTGACCACTACACTGACCTACCTGACCACCTACTAACTCTGACTGGAAAGTCCTGTACATCTGCTGAGAAGTGATCTCCAGTCCTCAGTACAGCCCTGCACTGCTCACACTCCCCCCCCCCCCCCCCCCACACACACACACAACCAGGGCAATGTAGATCAGTGGCTCCTCCTCACCTCTCCATGGCCTCCCTTGTCAGGCTGATCAGGACTCTCCCCAACACTGGACAGTACTGTTTTGGGGTCCCGCCACCCAGACGCTCCTTGGCATCCCCTGTTGGGACTTGGGAGGTCCATAAAACAGCCCCCGCCATCTGCACCGAGCACCGCCCCTCCTCTGTTCTCACACACACAGGTCCTACCAGAGGTATCCCAGGGGGGCAGGCTGGACCAGAGGAGTCCCGGGGAGAGGGAAGGAGGAATAGGGTGCTGCATAGGTATGCCCGGGACATGCCTTATTGAAGGTGTATCGGAAGGCAATAGGCCACAGCACAGCACACTCAGGATAGCGCAGGAATAATTTTGCGCCCCTCTAAATGTTGTGCTTGGAGCGAGCGCACTAGCTGCCCGCCCCACGCTATGCTATTGCCTGCAAAGATAGCCAGTTGTCTCAAATAAATCTTTAACCGCTTCAGCTCCGGAAGATTTTACCCCCTTCCTGACCAGAGCACTTTTTGCGATTCGGCACTGCATCGCTTTAACTGACAATTACGCGGTCGTGCGACGTGGCTCTCAAACAAAATTGACGTCCTTTTTCTTCCCACAAATAGAGCTTTCTTTTGGTGGTATTTGATCGCCTCTGCGATTTTTATTTTTTGCGCTATAAACAAAATAAGAGCGACAATTTTGAAAAAAAAGCATTATTTTTACACTTTGCTATAATAAATATCCTCCAAAAATATATAAAAAAAACATTTTTTTTCCTCAGTTTAGGCCGATCGTCTTCTTCTACATATTTTTGATTAAAAAAAAATCGCAATAAGCGTTTATTGATTGGTTTGCGCAAAAGTTATAGCGTTTACAATATAGGGGATAGTTTAATGGCATTTTTATTACTTTTTTTTTTTTTTACTAGTAATGGCGGCGATCAGCAATTTTTATTGTGACTGCGACGTTATGGCGGACATGTCGGACATTTTTGACACATTTTTGGGACCATTGTCATTTATACAGCGATCAGTGCGATTAAAAATGCACTGATTACTGTGTAAATGACACTGGCAGTGAAGGGGTTAAACACTAGGGGGCGGGGAGGGGTTAAGTATGTCCTAGGGGAGTGATTCTAACTGTAGGGGGGATGGGCTGTGTGTCACTACGCTGATCACTGCTCCCGATGACAGGGAGCAGTGATCAGTGACACTTGTCACTAGGCAGAACGGGGAGATGCTGTTTACATCAGCATCTCCCCGTTCTTCCTCTCCGTTGGGCGATCGCGGGTATCCCTGCGGCGATTGAGTCTGCGGGACCCGCGACCCGACTCACGGAGCTCCCGGCCGGCACGCACGCAATGGCACGGCGGGGAATTCAAATGGACGTACCTGTAAGTCCATTTGCCCAGCCGTGCTATTCCGACGACGTACGTCGGCGTGCGCCGGACAGGAAGTGGTTAAGGACTGATTCACGCCACATGAGTTCCAGTGCTTTTTTTCTGCATCCAAAATGCATAGAAAGTAGATTACATGGTTTTCTATGGCATAGTTCGCACCAGTGCTTGCAGTTCCAGTGCGTTCCAGTTCTAGAAAAAAAAGTAGAACATGCTGCATTTTTCCTGCACAGAACTGTACTGGAACGTGGTAAAATGCCAGTATCGTGAAAAAAAAGGAAAACAAAAAGAAAAAAAGCATCTGGAATGCATCCAGAAATGCATCAAAAACGCACTGGAACACATCAAAAATGTGTTAAAAACGCACATGCAGAAACTCATCTAGAACGAATCTGGAGGACATTTTTATTGTGTGAACTAGCCCTAAGGCCCCTTGCACATCAGTTTTTCAGGCGGACCTGATCGGACCTTGCACTCTCCCCTATGGAGCGGCCGATGTCAGATGTGACATGTCTGCTGACATCCGCCGCTATTCGATCCGATCCTGTCCGCCAAATCCAGATGGATGGAAAATAGGACCATGCGGATATGATCGGATGAAAACGACACCCAATTTTCACACTTTATGGTGCGAAGAGTGTGCTCCCTGCTCGCTCCCAGCACAGTAACGAACATGTACCGATAAGTTCCTAATGCATACCTGCAATTATGTGACCGCTGTGAAAGTCGATCCAAGTGGTCACATACTTGGAATGCCCGCCTCTGCCTCTGGACATTTTTATCCTCTTAAGGGGCTGAGAGGCAGCGGCGGGAAGGGTTTAAGCAGCAAAAGCAGCCAGACGTGGTTTTATACATGCATATGGATCGCAGCAAAAATCATACCCCCCGTAGTGTTTGGAGGCAGTTCCGCCGCTGAACGCAAAGTAAATTGGACTGCAATACAATTCCTCTGATGTCATAGCCCATAGCCCTGTATTGGATGTGAGGATGCAGAAGAACAGTCCACCGCAGGAGCATTGGGGAGTAGATGAGAGCAGGGGATCGGGTTGGTAAAACTACTATTCCCATTCCCATTCCCTAGACCTAAGGCCACATTTACACCTATGCATGTTGCTTTTGAGCGTTTCTGCATTGCTTTTTGCATTCTTTTTTACAGTGATTTTACTGTGATTTTGCCGCGAGTTGCGTTTTGCTGTGTTTTTTTTGGTGCTGTTTTTTTTTTTTTGCATAGAAAGTAGGTTATATGGTTTCCAAAGGCATCGTTTACACTGGTGCAGTTAGTTCCAGGTCTTTCCAGTTCCAGAAAAAAAGTAGAACATGCTGCATTTTTCCTGCACTGGACTGTACTGGAGCGCAGTAAAACGCATCAAAAATGAACTGAAATGCATTGGAACGCATCAAAAATGCACCGGACCCTAACAGTGAAAAAACACAGGAAAAAAGAAGGGAAAAAAGCATCTGGAATGCATCCGGAAACGCATTTAAAAACAAACCGGAATGTGTGTTAAAAAGGCGCATGCAAAGACGCATTCCGGAACGGATCGGGAGTGCGTTTTTGTGGCGTGAACCAGCCCTTAGGCAAATTCGTTGTTGGGCAGATTTAAAAATTCAAAAAGCAAATCGTGGCAAAATCACGGTAAAAACGCACTACATGTTTTTCTGCAGCTTCTTCATTGAAGTCTATTGAACCAAAAAAGCAAAAAAATGTACCATTTTTTGCTTTTAAAAAAGTGCCTGACCCTTTCCAAAAAACGCAGAAGCACAAAAATGCATTGATGTGAATGCGTTTCATAGGAACCCATGTTAAAAGTATTGTCCTGCATTTCTGCAAAAAGCATGAAAAAATACTCATTGGCGTGAATGGAGCATTTAAACCTTAGAGTCCGGGGCAGCCCCACTGCAAGGGTGCACTTTTTTGCTTTCCCCAGGGATAGGCTTTAACAAAAAATCGAGTTCTGCCTAAAATCTTCTACGTTTCAATAAGTGATTTAAAAAAAATCGGTTTCAGCAGCAGAATAAATATTTTAGCATCCTGGGCAATACATCTGATTGTATTAAATGACCAAAAAATAAATAAACATCTGGATGAATATTTGTATTGGGAGATGACATCTTTGTGCCTAGACAGTCATGTGATATAAATTCGGGTTGGCAGGAAGTGACTGCTGTGGTCGTAGGGTCATGTTTGGTTTTTTTGCAGGGTGGTCAGATCAAAATGATTCTGTGTAGCTTGGTGCATGTAGAAATTTTGAAATCACAATGAGAAGTGCTTATGAAAGGTGTAAAAAGAGCAGCACAATGCCACTTGAAACTGTGACGCTGACAAGCTTGGATGGATAACGGATTTTTCCAGCTTGCATGCTGCACACTATATAGGTAGGCGGGGAGCTGCTGGGATATTGCTTCTAATGGAAGAGGCAGGGCCAGGCCGGTGACAGCTGTGTTGTGGAAGGCTTGCTGGGAGGAGTGAGGATCAGTCTGTACAGCTTCTACCAGAGAGGAGAACAAAAGCCATCTCATCCCAGACAGCATGGAGCTCGAAGGGGACTTCTCACTGACAGTTCCACTCATCTTCACGGCGCTGGCCGTCATCTTGGCCATGCTTTGGGTGAAGCTGCGCTCTGCAGGAGAAAAGCAGCCAGCCAAGGAATCCCATGAAGAAGAGGTGATGGAGAAAGTGGTAGAAACGTTAGAAGAAGAGCAGATAGACCAAGAGGATCATGCGACAGAGGAAGAAGTGCCTGAAAGGACAGAGACTGTCCCAGTGGAAGAAGTTGGGGCGATGGAGGAACTGACCGAGGCCAAAGAAAGTGAGACAGACGCAACTGAGTGCGGAGAGAAGGAGGCGACTCCATCCAGCCAATCTAGTCAAGAAGAGGAGGACAGTAAAGTAAGACCAGACTTACATTGTCCTAATAGACCATGACAGGCCTTTTACACATGGGCCTCAGCTTGTATAGGAGCAATGCAAGATTTTATAAAGCATTTAAGACACGTTGTTGATGACTATAAGGCAACCTACAGCTCCAGTTTTGTAATATTAAAGATAGATCATAATGGGAGTGGTGGACGTTACTTTAAAAAAGCTGGCAGTGGATTTTCGTCAAGCTTCGAGTAGAGTCGAAAACCAAGTGAAACCTGCTTCCAGCGTATATAAAGTGACAGTCAGCATTCCAATTAAGGCTGGGTTCACGCGGTTTGTGCCTGAGGGTCCAGTGCGTGTCTGTTCACCAGCTCAGGTGTGATTCAGGTCCAAATTTTTGCCTGAATTCGCACCTGAACCGGACACAAACTTGCACCTGACCCTTTTTCAATCCAGACCGCAGCCACCCTGGACATGTGTGAACCAGCTTCGTTGAGAGCCGGTCACACTTGCCTGTCATGGGAATTGGATGCGGGGAAACCCTCATCCAATTTGCAAATGTGTGAACCTAGCCTAAGATCTATGTTTAACCGCCCCCAAAAAAGAGCTGAAGTTTGCTTTAAAGTCATCAGCAAACCTGAAGCTCGCTAAAGGCATATACAAAACTCACCAGACTAATGGTTAGAAGAGTCTAAAAGTACTTTAATAGTTCATAAAATAATCATACAAAATCCAACGCGTTTCAGGGGCTAAAACTTTCCCCTTACTGAGGGCTAAACCACCCCAATAAAGGGGGAGACTGTCCCCTAAAAGCTTTGCATATATTCTGTAATAGCTGAATTCCATAGATACTTAAGAGTCACACCAACCATTAGCAAACATTGCGTTTGGGGTCATGCCTTGGATCCAAGAGCTAGCATGGGTTCTGTATGATGTATAGCACCATGATCCTTAAGCTGACCATACATTGTACAATTTTCTTATTCAATTTTCTTTGGATTTAGTGCAAGGGCCTGCCTGACTGCATACAAATTGAAAGTGTTTAGGTTTGGCCTCATATTATATGGTTTTGGTAAATCGAAAGGAAAATTGAACAAGAAAATTGTATAATGTATGGCCAGCCTTAGAGGAACTTCTGTAATATTGTCTAAGTATTTGCGCAAACTTTTCAATGTGGACTGCGAGATTATATTCTGTGTAAACTTCAGTAAAAAGATTGACCGTTGGGTTCATTTCCAGTGAGTGGTAAACCAGGGTCCTTTTAAAATGGCTGCAGATGGACTTCCAGTGCCAGCGTGTAACTGGCATCCAGACGGCGCACAGCTGTGTGCACCCACCCTGCCCGTCTGCCTTGGCTCCGGAATATTTCTCTCTGTGCATTGTTATTGGACAGAATGATGTCACTGAGATCAGTCCATGCAGACTTGATGGGGTAACCCCTGTATAGCTGAAAACAAACACAACTGACTTTGAAAAAGTTAAATCAAGACTGACTTTAATTAAATTGATGCAAAGTGGGTGTCAGCTTGGCATCTGATCAGAGATGGTGGATGAACACATTGCGTAAAAACACATTCTATATATATCCACACATGTATATGTTTTTGTCTGTATGAAGGATTGTATTTATCATGGTGTGCCTGGTATTCACCCTTGTCTCTGAGTCTGTACTGTACATCTGGAGCACAGAGGAATGTGTTAGTATGTATATACAGAAATGCTTGTCTCTTGGTCTGGCTCACCTCCCTGTGTTAGCCGATGTTTGTGTTCTGCCCCCTATGTCTGGCCTTGTTTATACTGAATTCTGCCCTCTGGCTTAGGAATGCCTGTCTCATACCCAGGAGCTGCTTCATTTCCTGTCCACATTCCTCCTTCGTAACCCATTCCCATGACAGGGGCTTGAAAGCATCCCTGGCTACACAAACTGCAGACTTACCATCAGGCTTGTTTATTAGGACAAAGTGCAACAGCCCATAGCAACCAATGAGAAATAATCTTGTAAAGTGGACCTGTACTTTGCCCACACTGGGTAAAGCAACAGGTTCGCTTTACAGGAGAAGCTGTATGGACGTTGGCTGAGTTCCCCCATCACCCCCCTGTCTCCCAAGCAAAAATCTATCTATCCTTCAATGCCTTGAGGAAAGTGCACGGACAATGGAGATACCACGAGAATTTAACATTCTTGCACATCAAAAATAAAAGATCTCCAATCTATACTGAGATCTTAATTGTACTAACAACATAGCTTGCGCAAAAGGAAATGTCAAACCACCGACCTGGTTTTGGAGACACTATGGGGTTGATTTACTAAAGGCAAATTTGCTGTGCACTTTTTGTGCTTAATAAATGAGGTAAAGCTTCACTTTGCAAAGAATACCCAATCACGTGCAAGGAAATAACAAAAAAAAAAGCATTTTTGCTTGCACATGATTGGCTGATGGAAGTCAGCAGAGTTTTTGCTCATTTACTAAGATCTGGAGCAACTGCTTTTGCAGAATGCAACTGCACATGGAAGGTGCACAGTCTATTTGCCTTTAGTAAATCAACCCCTATGGGATGGGTTTACTAAAAGCAAATAGACTGTTAACTCTGCAAATGCAGTTGCTCCAGAGCTTAGTACATGAGGGGAAGCTCTTCTGACTACCATTATCCAATCACTTGTTTTTTAAATATTCCTTGCATGTGATTGGCTATTCTTTGCAAAGCGAAGCTTCACCTTATTTACTAAGCTCTTGAGCAATTACACTTGCAGAGTGCAACTGCACTTGAAAAGTGCGCAGTTTATTTGCCTTTAGTAAATCCACCCTTTGGTCCCCTTTCTAGGGTCTACCACCTTGAGAAGAGGGACCATGGGGTCTCCACAATTTAATGGTTTTACATTCTCTTTTGCACAAGCTATGTTATTAGTACAACTAAGATCCCAGTAAAGATTGGAGACCTTTAATTTTTGGTGTGCTGGGCAATTTTGCTAATTTGGACTTCACTTTCACCAACCCCCCAGGCTAGAGCAAGGGGCACAGCCACCAACCGTCTCTCACTGCCCGACCCTCCATATGCCTCTGAGGTTACGAGGCCAGAGCAGGAGCACATCTACCAATCTTTTACCCTTGCCCAACCCTTCACATGCCTCTGAGGAAGCCAGGTTAGAGCAGGGGCACAGCCACCGAACGTCTCTCACTGCCTGACCCTCCACATGCCTCAGAGGAAGCCAGGCCAGAGCAGGAGCACAGCTACCAAAGTTCTCTCACTGCTCATACCTCCAAATGCCTCTGAGGAAGCCAGGCCAGAGAAGGGACACAACTACTAGACTTCTCTCATTGTCCAACCCTCTATATGCCTCTGAGGAAGCCAGGCCAGGGCAGGGACACAACTACTAAACTTCTCTCATTGTCCAACCCTCTATATGCCTCTGAGGAAGCCAGGCCAGGGCAGGAGCACTGCTACTAAATTTCTCTCATTGTCCAACCCTCTATATGCCTCTGAGGAAGCCAGGCCAGGGCAGGGACACAACTACTAAACTTCTCTCATTGTCCAACCCTCTATATGCCTCTGAGGAAGCCAGGCCAGGCCAGGGACACAACTACTAAACTTCTCTCATTGTCCAACCCTCTATATGCCTCTGAGGAAGCCAGGCCAGGGCAGGAGCACAGCTACTAAATTTCTCTCACTGCTAATACTTCTACATGCCTCTGAGGAAGCCAGGCAAGAGCAGGAACATAGCTACCAAACTTCTCTAACTGCCCAACCCTTAAAAATACCTCTGAGGAAGCCAGGTCAGAGCAGGGGCACAGCTACCAAACTTATCTTACTGCCTAATCCTCCACATGCCTTTGAGGATAGCAGGCCAGAGCGGGGGCACATCAACCAAACATCTCTCACTACCCAACCCTCCACGTGCCTCAGAGGAAGCCAGTCCAGAGAAGTGATGAGCTACTAAACTTCACCTATTGCCCAACCCTCCACATGCCTCTGAGGAAGCCAGGCCAGATCAGGAGCACAGCTACCAAACATCTCTCACTGCCTAACTCTCCATATTCCTTCGAAGAAGGCAGGCTAGAGCAGGGGCCAGCAACCAAACATCTCTCACTACCCAACCTTCCACATCTCACAGGAAGCCAGTCCAGAGAAGGGGTACAACTACCAAACTTCTTTCATTGCCGAACCCTCCACATGCCTCTAAGGAAAGCCAGGCCAGAGCAGGAGCACAGCTACCAAACTTCTCTCACTGCCCAACCCTCCACATGCATCTTGGGGAATCCAGTCCAGAGAAAGTGTACAGCTACCAAACTTCTCTCACTGCCCAACCCTCCACTCGCCTCTAAGTAAGGCAGGCCAGAGCAGAGGCATAGGTATTAACCGGAGTTGACAACAATGTCTCTATAGACAAGCTCATTAGGCCCACAGTTCTTAACTCTCCACATCTGGATGTGTGCCAACACTGAAAGATGAGCAATCAATACAATGTTTTGCTGGTGTCACTGGATCTTCTGTGCAAACCATTCAAATGAGTGCAATGCAGATGTAACAACATATAAACCTCTTTAGACATATTTTAGATATTTTTGAAAACACAGTCTACATTTGAAACTCTACCTCGAGTTTCTCTTAAACTGATCTAAATACAGTTAATGAATATCTGATTGGATGTTCTGATTTACTAGGCTCTGCACATCATAGTTTTTATCATTTAAGTCTGATGTATTCATTGCATCTAAAGTCAAAACCTTTTTAGTAGTGAATGTGAAGATGAGGTCTGCCCACCCCAGGAAAAATTAAAAGTCAGCAGCTAAAAATACTGCAACGGCTGACTTTTAATATTAGGACACTTACCTGTCCAGGGAGCCCGCAATGTCGGCACCCCAGCTGATTTTTGGATCGGCTGTCGGGTGCAGCCGCCACCATTTATGGTAAGGGAACCTTCACAGCCGATTCCCTACTGCACATGCGCAAAGTGCGCTGCGCTTTCTAATTGGCTCGGCGGCAGGGGAAGAAGGAGGGGGGCCGAGCTTCGCCGCGGCACCGTCTCCGGAGGTGGGGAAGGGGACCTGTCAAAAACAGGTCCCTATCCCCCCCCCTCCACCCTGAAAGGTGCCAAATGTGATACCGGAGAGAGGGAGAGGAGACGAATAAGCGGAAGTTCCACTTTTGGGTGGAACTCCGCCTTAATGTGAAATTGTTAAAACTTCTGTAAGGATATCTTTTAAATGGGACATGACAGCGAAAAGATATAATAAATGTTAGGGGGTTTAACCAGCTCTACACTATCTAAAACCAAAAAAAGATAGGCTTTAGATACAGTATAACTAATGGGACTCCTGCCTTTACACGCACATGAACTTTAATGGCATCCCAGTCTTAGTCTGTAGGGTTCTATATTGATTTGGCCCACCATTTGTAGCTATAACAGCTTCAACTCTTCTAGGAAGGCTGTCCACAAGGTTTAGGAGTGTGTCTATGGGAACGTTTGACCATTCTTCTAGAAGCGCATTTGTGAGGTCAGGCACTGATGTTGGACGAGAAGGCCTGGCTCCCAGTCTCTGCTCTAATTCATCCGAAAGGTGTTCTATCAGGTTGAGGTCAGGACTCTATGCAGGCCAGTCTAGTTCCTCCACCCCAAACTCGCTCATTCATGTCTTTAAGGACCTTGCTTTGTGCACTGGTGCGCAGTCATGTTGGAACAGGAAGGGACCATCCCCAAACTGTTCCCACAAAGTTGGAAGCAAAAAATTGTCCAAAATGTCTTAATCCTCCCTCCGCCAAATAATTTGGACTGGATGCAGGAACGTAGACTCCCTCTGTTGCTCGATCCTGAGATGGACTAGGAGCTACGGGATTTGTAGTGTGCATAGAGCAGTGCACATGGCCACAATGAACGTGCACTGCTCATTCAAAACAAACCAAAGAGAGGGGGAAAAGGAGAGGTTACAAAAATAGATTACAGGGCCATTAAAGGCTTAAGGTTTTGTACCTTCATGCATTAAAATCCTTCTTTGTGCAGCAGCCATCCCCCCTAATACTTACCTGAGCCCCATCTCAATCCAGCAATATGCAAAAGAGTCTTGTCTCTCTGGGGACTCTCATTGGCTGAGGCATGCAGTCATAGCCACTGAGCCAATGAGGAGAGGGAGAGGGCGGGGCCAAGCTGCAGCTCTGTGTGTGAATAGGCACGCAGAGCAGCGACTTGGGAGAGAGCCTGCTTGGATGCCCAAGGGAGAGGAGGATCCAGGCTGCTCCGTGCAATTAATGTTTAATAACATGCCTCACTGAAAAAGGCTGAGAGATTAGAGGCAGAGCAATCCACATCGCTGGATCTTCAAACACTGGGCGGAGGTGTAAAAATATAAGGCCTAGAAACCGCATGTTGCCCAGGATCACCGAAGTGACACATCTGCTCCCCGGGCTCTGCATGCTCCAAGCAGATGTTTTGACAACATGCAAGGGATTACATAACCACAGAAGTAATAGACGTTTTATTTGGAATAGATGTTAGCCTGTCATAACCCTCTAAGTTTATCTTCTTCATAGCTTGTGCACAATACACGCATTGCCTAAAACCCTACTGCATACAAGTCTTATAAAAATAGTACATGCTTGCTTTTGGCTGGCTTGATTAAAGCTAAAGTTTAATCTGCTTATACAGAATTTGGCCTTTCCTGGTTCCTCCTTTCCCCCTTCATCAGCATGTTGATTAAAATAAAACCTTTTACGTCTTCATTACAAATCTTTTTTTTAAACCGATTGATCACATTACTGGGTCTCTGTGCTTCCCTATGCAATGCAGTCAGATTATAACTGGTGGGCAGAGCCAGCTGTAGCTTCCTGAAAACATCACAGCACCCTGTATCAGTACAATATGCAAGCTGTAGGTTGGTTGTTGGGAGGGGTTATGCGCAGGGCTTTTTTTCAGCTGGAACGCGGGGGAACGCAGTCCGGCACCTCCAGCACTGAATGTATGTAATAGCAATGGGTGCTGGGGTGTGCTGGAGGGTCTAATGATGCTGGGGAACTTATTGTTGTTGGAGGGGATCTATATTTGGGGAGGTCTTCTGTTGCTTGTGGGGTATCTATTGTGGCTGGGGGTGGGTCTTATGCTTCTGGGGGTCAATCGTTGCGGGGAGAGATCTACTGTTGAGGGAGGGGTCTTTGTTGCTGATTGCTTGATGATCTAATGATGCTGGCTGCTGGGGAATCTATTGTTGTTGGAGGGGATCTATTTTTGGGGAGGTCTTCTGTTGCTTCTGGGGTATCTATTGTGGCTGGGGGTGGGTCTTATGTTGCTGGGTGGTCAATCGTTGCGGGGAGGGATCTACTGTTGAGGGAGGGGTCTTTGTTGCTGATTGCTTGATGATCTAATGATGCTGGATGCTGGGGAATCTATTGTTGCTGGAAGGGATCTATTTTTGCAGTGGGGTCTATTGTTGCTGGTGGGGGATCTATTGTTGCTGGGTTGGGTCTTATGTTGCAGGGGTCATTCAGTGTTGGGAGGGATCTACTGTTGAGGGTAGGGTCTAATGTTCCTGGCTGTTGGAGGGTCTAGTGATGTTGGCTTTTGGGAGACAATTGTTGCTAAGGTGGATCTATTGTCGCTGGGGTGTCCATTGTTGCTAGATTTATTTGACTGCCTTTCTTGTTATCATTAACAAATTCCATACAAAATACTTAGCACCACAAAATGATACTTGGTTCTGTATTCTTTAAAGGGGTAAGGGGTGGACAAAGGAATGGTTGCTTGGAGGTGGGTAGGGGCGGAGTCAGGGGGTGACACGGAAGGGAGGAGTTCCTGCACCTATTCTCTGAGAAAATAAGCCCTGGGTATGCGAATATCAAAATGCCTTGATGGGGTGGTTATCAGTCTAAAGCAGGGGTCATTTACATGAAAGCTGTCCTAGGTATGCCCACAGATGGTGCTGAGTCTCCAGTAGTGAAAGACGTGAAATCCAGTTAAAGTTTTACTAAACCCTCAATAATAAAATCAGTCTATGCAGTAAAGCATGCTTGCTGTACTCACTGTGGAACCTAAGGGGTTTATTGTGTAAAACGTCTGTTTGATCCTGTCTTCTCTGATCCTCCCTTTCTTCCACAGTCCCCAATCCATCTCCTGATAGAACAGAGTCTTGGGGGCTAGCTGCACATGCTCAGTTTGGTGTGTATTGCTATTTTTTTTTTTTTTTTGCTTGGGAGAATTGATGCGATCAGCACAGGGCCAATCAGCACTGTTCAGACAGAGGGTCAGGGGTTCTGCAGCCTCATAGGACAATCAGGGGAGAATGAAAACTCCTCCTAAAAGCTTTAACCAGACACTGATAGACGTGATAAGACTGCCATATACTACTGATGAGAAAAGGTATTTAGCAGTTTATATTTAATAAAATTATTGCATTTCCATGTTCTGTGTATTGTGGGAGACCAGATATAGTGAATGCAGGGTCCTGTTTTTTTTATATGCTCTGTTTTTGCTGGAAGAGTGGTCTATAGCATGTTCTCAGCACAGAGACCTACTAACAATCTGGAGGCGAGCAGACTGCCTCTCTATCACATGATGGCTGTGATAGCCTGTGACTAAGCTATCACAGTGATCAGTCAGTAGAACTTGTCCCTGCACTGTTTATCTTCTCTGAATGGAAAAAAAAATGTATCTACTTTTTTTTTTTTTTCAATACAGTAGAAAAACATATATGTCATACAAGACTGTAGACCAAACAACAAAAGCAGCAAGCAAACCAGAGAACCACAGCACCAATGGTTACTACAGCATACTCCAATCGTCACCCAATAGGATGGAATACACAGTCTTGCAGTGGGGAATATACAATGTATCTTTTTCACCTAGTTAGAGGAGAAGAGTTTAAAAAAAATTCTGTATGTAAGGAAAAAAAATTATAGGGCCAGTTCACACCACGTGCAGTCCAGTGCGTTTTTTTCTGCATCAAAAACGCATGGAAAGTAGGTTATATGGTTTTCAATGGCATAGTTCACACCAGTGCTTGCAGTTCCAGTGCGTTCCAGTTCCTGAAAAAAAAGGAGAACATGCTGCATTTTTTCTGCACTGGACTGTACTGGAACGCTGTAAAATGCATCAAAAACACACTGAAACGCACCGGAACGCACCTAAATCCACCAAAAACGCACTGCAACACACTTGTCCTTATTTAAGGTTAAGAAAAAAGGGGGGGGGAGCAGTGGAATGCATCAAAAACGCACTGGAATGCATCAAAAACGCACATGCAGAAAAGCACCTGGAACGCATCCGGGCTGCGTTTCTATGGTGTGAACTGGCCCATAAATAAAAAATAAAGATTAAATGGCTAGGTCAGGACCCGATCCAGATTAGTGTTAGGGTCAAAGATCATGGACAGGGTCAATGGTAATGCAATGGGTCACACTTTATGCCAAGGGTGAAAAGTCAAGATTTCGGTAGGATAAAAAAGATGTTTTATTATTATTTTTTTTTAAAGTAGTGGCAGCTGCAGAGTTTGAGATTCCATGGCTGTAGCTTATTGGGTGGTGGCCTTTTATGTGACAATTTCCTGTGGACTCTGGCCAATGAGTGTGGCCCGAATCGTAGCTCATCCCTAGTCTCCAAAGAGCACTTTTCCCCTCACTTCCTCTCCCAGGACAAGAATGAGGGGAGTCCTCCCTAATGCACACACCACAATACAAATGTGACAGACATTCTAACCCAGGGTATCTCAACTGGGGTTCCATGGAACTCTAGGGTTCCTCCAGGGGTTGCCAGGGGTTCCTTGAGCAATGATCAATTTCTGCCTCTCAGATAAGTCCCTACTGACACCATTGATCTTTTTAGCTATCTGTAAGGGGGTAATTTTTCCCAATGACCACAAATGTAAGGAGCATTCTTCCCACTGACCATCACACTAATGTATCATAAGTTGTAGATAGAGTCATTATTAGCAGGGGTTCCCTGAGACCGGAAAGTGATTTCAAGAGTTCCCCCGTGTTGAAAAGGTTGAGAAAGGCTGTTCTAACCCATATACACATCTACATAAAAGAGAAAAACATTTGGCTGGCCTTTCATTAAAGCACAGATGAGACAGAAAAGAAGAAGTGCAGGGAATGACTGCACAAATCAGAAATATCTCTTCCATCTTCAGCTCTGACAGTGGTTTATTGCATGCACTTTTGTTGGGTGAGGCCTTTGTTTAGATAACTCATAAAAGGACAGATGGAGTTTAGATTTGTCAAAAAGCAGACTTGACAGTCTCTGGAGAAATAAAGAAATGTTGGTTTTAGGCTCCATCCACACTTGTGCGACTTGTCACGCAATTTTGGACATCAAAGTCACATGACAAGTCCTTCCCCATGTCATTGTCCTCCTCTTACTATGACAGGGTTCAAGCCTGCCCTTACACCCAAGCATTGCATCATGGGAGGAGGTTCCCAATATGTGGAATATTTTTTTCAATGGCTCTGAAGGAGCATCAGAGAAACATGAATTGCTCGTGGGACGCAACACACTCAATAATGAAATAAAGTAAAGATTTATTGGTAAATACAATTTCCAACAGATCAACAGTGACATCATTGCCATATAGTCAAGCAGATAGGTCAATATATACAGTAAATATTAATTCTGTAGCCAAGTACAGGGTTTCAATGATCAATCCATAATAGGTGTGAGCTGGCATCTTTGTTATCCGACACGTTTAGTGACATAGCGTCACTTCCTCAGGGGCTCAATTGTCTATAAAAGTAGAAATAGTTTAGGAATATATGACACATAATTCAATGTATTATGTTATTGCAAAGATTGGGTAACAACCAAAAGGGGACCCATTCTTACAAAACTGCAAGACATCACATGCTCATGACAATGGTAGTCTCTTGGAAATGTCTGAACCAGGAACTGAGGGTGTGGGATTCGGAGGGCCCAGCAGTGCAAACAGGACAAGATGGAATGGTGGGCATGGAGCGCAATCCAACAAATCCTCCACCGTGATAGCTGTGAAAGATGTGTTTTATGTGTTAGTATACATGACATAAAACTACAAAGTAGGTGTTGACAAGAAAAAAATAATGTGTGTAAGAAATGTGGGATGTATGTACAGTATAGTACGTACATGCAAATGTGTGCAAAAAATATATCAAAGAAAAAAAAAGGATAAACAATAAAAAAGTTCAAAAAAAAGGAGCATCAGAGCATCAGACAAGCCTGGTGAAGGTGAGCATAAGTGGATCAGAAGAGGAGCCAGCCGCCTGGTTCTGAGTTGCCACTTTAACCTTTTGCCGATCCACCCAACACATCTGTGGATCAGCAGGGCTGTTGTGCTTAGATCACCCTCACTGCGGTGGAAGGGGCTCCTGGTTATTCTGTGGTTGGTTGTTGTGACATGATCAGGACATCCACCTCTACCTTCCGTCATTTGAAAACTCCTTAAAGGGCCAGCAGGAGACATTTTCTAGGAATTAAATTAACATTCTCTATACCATTCCCAAATTGGAACTCAAAATATTTTCAAATGCTGCTCTAAACTTTCTGAAAGCCATGCAAATGCTTTGTACACAATGCCCTTATACAAGATGAAGCCTAATATACAAGGCCTTATTTATGCATTTATAGACTTTGTAGAATGAGATTTACTCTGGTAGAACTATTCCCAGTAGAGTGCAAAAATAGTATGTCAGCTATTTTGTACTTTGGGTTTGTGTGTGGATCACCAGGGAAAATTTGCTCTAAACATTTTAGTATATAGGAATAGTTTGCTGTTGGAAGATAACATTGGTCATAAATGGCCAAGATAAAGATAACATTGGTCATAAATGGCCAAGATAAAGATAACATTGCTCATAAAACTATGAATTCACTAAGCTGCAGAAACAATATGATATGCTACAAAATTTTATCTGGCACACAACTAGGTTTACTAGCGTATCATCACTGTGCACAGATTGTGGATTTAGGTCAGCGGAGGCTGGCTAGAGTCTCCACTTCTGACTGCTTAGACCTCCCCCACCACCACCACTGGCCTCCTAGAAACCAATGATGTGCTTCAAAGCAGCCCCAATTCACCGTTAGCAACTGTCATATAAGCCAAGGGCACCTCCCCTCTTCTTCTTTAGATAAGGTTTGCACACACCTGTAAAGGAGAGACCATATTGTGTCCCACATACTCCAGGCCTGAAGCCCACCCTTTTCAAAAAAGAATGTCCACACAGATAGCTTTTCAACATTTTTACTGTGAAATAATAGGATAACAGGCTGTACAGCCACCTCTTCAAGTTTACACTATAGGCCTTCAATATGTAGCAACCCCAGCGTTGCTAGTGTGCTAGTGTTAGTTAGTTTTTTTTTCTGTTAGGCTTCCTGTACACGGGACATTTTTACAACCTCTCCTGAACGATTTAACTTGACAGATAGTAACCCACGTTTAAAACGTTTGTTTTGCTGCGTTTACATGCCATGTTTGCGTTTAGAAGCCTTTCTAAAAATAAAAAAATAAATTGTTTTTTTTTTTCAAAATAGTCAAAAATGAAAAACACCTGTATACAAAAACATGTTTAGAAGCGTTTGGCGCTTGAAATGCCTCTAAACACAGCTTCTGAACCAATTGTTTTTGCGTTCCAAAAAAAAAGCCTCTAAACTCAACTGCCTAGAAATAACTGTAAACGACCCTGTGTACATGGACAGATAAGATAACATAGAGGAGAGTTCAGGAGCAATTGAAAAAAATGCCCAACTGCTCCTAAACATCCGTTTACCAGCAGCACTGTACATGAGGCCTTAGAGTAGGTAAATTCAGGCTTGGCTTGCAGCCAAGCCTCTGTGTTTTTCTGGGTCAGGGTTAAGTGACTCAGGGAGGGCTGGTATGACTCACAGGCAGCATCTCTAATACCTCCCTCTACTTCTAGAGGATGGCACCAACTAGAAATAAAGCGTTACTGGATCTACTTATTACCAATAATACAGACCTGATCACAGATGTGGAAATACAGGGCAATTTAGGTAACAGTGATGACAGGTCAATTGGCTTCAGTATAAATCACACAAATAGAAAACATAAGGGGAATACAAAGACACTGAATTTCAAAAGAGCCAACTTCCCTAAACTACGAGCCTTGCTAGAAGGCATAAATTGGGATGAAATCTTAGGAACAAAGAAAACGGAGGAGAGATGGGTTTTCCTTAAGAGCATATTAAATAAGAGCATTAGCCAATGCATCCCATTGGGTAATAAATTTAAAGAGCGAACAAAAGTCCTGGATGGCTTAACTCCAATGTAAAAATGCATATAAAAGCAAAGGAGAAGGCCTTCACCGGGACCAGATGGCTTGCTCCCGAGGGTACTTAGGGTACTTAAGGAACTCAGTCAAGTAATTGCCAGACCATTATTCCTAATTTTTACTGACAGTCTACTGACGGGAATGGTATCAGCAGGTTGGAGAAAAGCCAATGTAGCACCAATATTTAAAAAGGGCCCAAAATACATCCCTGGGAATTACAGACCAGTTAGCCTAACATCAATAGTATGTAAACTCTTGGAGGGGAAGATAAGGGACTATATACAAGATTTTAGTAATGAGAACGGTATCATTAGCAGTAATCAGCATGGATTCATGAAGAATCGTTCTTGTCAAACAAATCTATTAACCTTCTATGAGGAGGTGAGCTGCCATCTAGATGAAGGAAGGCCCGTGGATGTGGTGTATCTGGATTTTGCAAAAGCATTTGACACAGTTCCCCATAAACGTTTACTGTACAAAATAAGGTTCGTTGGTATGGACCATAGGGTGAGTACATGGATTGAAAACTGGCTACAAGGGCAAGTTCAGAGGTTGGTGATAAGTGGGGAGTACTCGGAATGGTCAGGGGTGGGTAGTGGGGTCCCACAGGGTTCTGTGCTGAGACCAATCCTATTTAATTTGTTCATACACGACCTGGAGGATGGGGTAAACAGTTCAATCTCTGTATTTGCGAACAATACTAAGCTAAGCAGGGCAATAACTTCTCCGCAGAATGTGGAAACCTTGCAAAAAGATCAATGGGGTGGGCAACTACATGGCAAATGAGGTTCAATGTAGAAAAATGTAAAATAATGCATTTAGGTGGCAAAAATATAAATGCAATCTATACACTGGGGAGAACCTCTGGGGGAATCGAGGATGGAAAAGGACCTGGGGGTCCTAGTAGATGATAGGCTCAGCAATGGCATGCAATGTCAAGCTGCTGCTAACAAAGCAAGCAGAATATTGGCATGCATTAAAAAGGGGATCAACTCTAGAGATAAAACGATAATTCTCCCACTCTACAAGACTCTGGTCCGGCCGCAGCTAGAGTATGCTGTCCAGTTCTGGGCACCAGACCTCAGGAAGGATGTACTGGAAATGGAGCGAGTACAAAGAAGGGCAACAAAGCTAATAAAGGGTCTGGAGGATATTAGTTGTGAGGAAAGGTTGCGAGCACTGAACTTATTCTCTCTGGAGAAGAGACGCTTGAGAGGAGATATGATTTCAATATTCAAATACCATACTGGTGACCCCACAATAGGGATAAAACTTTTTCACAGAAGGGAGTTTAACAAGACTCGTGGCCACTCATAAAAATTAGAAGAAAAGAGCTTTAACCTTAAACTACGTAGAGGGTTCTTTACTGTAAGAGCGGCAAGGATGTGGACTTCCCTTCCATAGGCGGTGGTCTCAGCGGGGAGCATCGATAGTTTCAAGAAACTATTGGATAAGCAACTGAACAACCGCAACATACAGGGATATACAATGTAATGCCGCGTACACACGAGCGGACTTTACGGCAAATTTGGCCCGTCGGACAATTCGATCGTGTGTGGGCTCCAGCGGACTTTTTTTTCCCAAAAGTTCGACGGACCTAGAAATGAAACATGTTTCAAATCTTTCTGACGGACTCGAGTCCGGTCGAAAAGTCCGCTCGTCTGTATGCTAGTCCGACGGACAACAACCGACGCTAGGGCAGCTATTGGCTACTGGCTGTGAACTTCCTTATTTTAATCCGGTCGTACGTCATCACATATGAATCCGCTGGACTTTGGTTGATAGTGTGTAGGCAAATCCGTTCATTCGAAAGTCCGTCGTAAAGTCCGTCAAAGTCCACCAGACCTAGTCCATCGAAAAGTCTCCCTGTGTGTACGCGGCATAATACTGACATTTAATCACACACATGGGTTGGACTTGATGGACTTGTGTCTTTTTTCAACCTCACCTACTATGTAACTATGTAACTATGTAACTTCTGAACACTAGAAGAAGATTCCAGAAGAACGTGAGTGGAAGGGAAGGAGGAGCTGCCTGGAGTATTCATGAGGGCCCTGACCAATCCCCAACAGATGAGTTTGCAGGGGGCAGGCCCACCCAAATATTTAGGGTCAGCCCAGCTGGGGCAGTGGAGTTCAGGTGGAAGAGTGTTAGGCTGTCGGAGCCTTTTAGAGTAACCCCTTAGTCTGGGGGGGGTGAACTCAGGCCTGGGCTCGGCTGCAGAAGGGACCCTTCTCATGACACACAGGGGGATCCTGACCAGGAGGTATGGGAGCAGGGAGAGGACAGCAGAAGAACACTGCCAGGCAAATCTCCAGGAAGGAAGACAGCCAGGAGCGCTGGTGAGTGTTACGGTCAGAGGACTGAGTGGCATGCCTGAAGGGACTGGGTGCAAACAGTCAAAGGTGTACACATGCTGCAGCAGGATCTAAGCCCCCTGTTGCTTTTGGTGAGTGTTACTGCCTGTCAATTGTGACCCATTGAAGTAAATAGGGGAACTCTGCAAGCATCCTGCAAATGCATGCTTCTGCGGGGTCCAAGGGATTAAAGCAGGTGATGAGAAAGCAACACAATGCTGCCTGCTTTACCCCTTGTTTGCTTTTCTGCACATGGTTGCAGGGCACTTGCAGAGCAGCCTCATTCACTTGAATGGGTCATACTTGGCAGGTACAACACCCACCAACCATGACAGGGTGTATAACTCCTGCTGCGGCTCTGACATGTGTACTCCGCTGGCCACTGCAGCAACACATAAAAACACGTCTTAACTATGGCGTTCTGTGCCCCCTATAAAGCTGCTTTCACACTGATGTGCTGCAGTTTACCTGCACCGCGGGTGCAGCGTAGTGCATCTGCGACTTTCCTGGGTTAGCTGCGCTTTGCCATAGACTTCTATTATATCCTGCTGGTGTGGCACACTTTCTGACAGCGCACCAAAACTCCTGCGTTTTGGTGCGCTTTCAGAAAGTGCACCAAACTTGCAGGATATAGTGGGAACTCTATGGCTAAGTGCAGAAAAATCGCAGGAAAGCTGCCAGTACACTGCACTGCACCCCCGGTATGGGTAAACCACAGTACATCAGTGTGAAAGCAGCCTAATACTATTATGCCCAGTGTATTGTTTCACAATGACCTAAAGATCTCTTCTTTCCTGCTGCTGGCACCACTCTGGAGACCGCTAGCAGAGATAAGAGATGGAGTGCAGTTGGTATCACTCCACATGGGACAGGAGCCAGCACTACAGAAGAGGTATCGGCCTATACGGCTCTTGCTCCCTACTACAGCCCCAACTTTACAAGTAGTCACTCCGAATTGCACTCTATTTGATGCTCTGGGATGGCAGGTCACCAAGCCCAAACCGTGATCTACTAGTTACCTGGCCACGATCTACTGGTAGATCATGATCTACAGGTTGCTGACCCCCCATTCTAGTTCAACCAATAAAAGAAAAAAATATACAATCCTATATACACAATCCTATACCTACAGTTGATTCAGAGGAAGGCAAAACAACAGCAAAGCATGATCCAATTTGCTCCAGCAGGGGAAAAAAATTCCTTCCTGATCCCTCAGGAGGCAATCGGATCATCGCCCAGTGATCAGACAGGAAGCTAAAAAACCTAAAACAGACCTCTACCTTCTCCCTCTTATATAAAAGCACAAGCATTACATAAATCAATATGCTAGACTCAACACATATAACCAGTGTTGCTTGCCTCATCTTTTTGCTTCTCATACAATGCTGCTTCCACACCCTCCTTTGAATCGCACTGCCTTTTTGGAAATAGGCTATTGGAAAAAATATTCATATAATAATTTTTTTATTGTACACAGATATTAAGGCATTGGAGTGCTGGCAATGCACTGCATTACATAAGTTTCTGTTTGCATTTTACAGTGCAGTAATGCAACACACAGGTATGAACCTGTGAAAACCACCAAAACAAATCATTCTTCCTTCCCCATTGACTCCAAACATTTTCCCAAAATAGTTAATTTCACTAAAATCACCAGATTTTTTTGCTGAAATCTTTTGAAAATCAGATCTCTCTGAAATAGCTCATCCCTAGTAGCTAGACTTCTGCTTTAATATTTAATGCCACGTCTTAGCTTTGTCAGATTTTCCACTGGCTGCAGAAAAAGCTATCCTACAAGGCAGAAATGGCACCCTCGTTCCAATTACATTCTGAACAGATAATGGTTATATTTTACTATATATTTTACTATTATGAAATTAATTATTACATGCATTCAGTAAGTGGAGGAATTACATAATACATTTTTTATTGCTTCTAAACAAAATGCCATTTGCCTAAAAGCAGATCCTGTAGCCCAGTGAAATGACAAAAGTAACACTACAAAAAGGGGACCTGTCATCATTAGCTGCCAGTGAATAACCTTCCCTGTGCTGCCAGCCCCTTTTCTGATTCTCATCATGTCAGCCTGCCAATAAGTCAGACTACACACCAGGGCCCTTTAAGACAGACCTTTTAAAAACTTATCAAAGTGTTCCACACTTGCGAATAGGGCAGTTTGCGATTACCTGGGGGAAGCCATCGCTATTTGAGGAAGGGGGGTGCCATCCATCTTTAAAGCTGAGTTCCAGCCTCAAAAATGTTTTTTTTTTTAAAGTCAGCAGCTACAAATACTCTAGCTGCTGACTTTTAATACGGACACTTACCTGTCCAGGGAACCCGCGATGTCGGCCCCGTGAAGCCAATTCATGCATCGGCTCAGGTGCAGGCGCCACCATTGCAACTAAGGGAAACCGGCAGTGGAGCCTTCAGGCCTCGAAGTGTATGTAAACTCCAACAATTAACTTTTATTTACATCCTCCTTTTTTGGTCTGTCAAAGCAGAGTTCCACCCAACTATACAACTAGGTCTTAAACTAAAGATCACCCCACCCCCCCACCCTCGTTTTTGGATATTTTTTTTTTTCTTTTTGAAGTATAAAGATGTACTTCCATCACAACCTCGCCGCAGCAAGGTACATAATTTCCTCTTCTGCCTTGAAGAGGAGGCAGAAGAAGAGGAGGCAATAGAGGAAATGACGTACCTCGCTGCAGCGAGGTTGGGATGGAAGTACATCTTTATACTTCAAAAAGAAAAAAATATATATACAAAAACGGGGTGGGGGGGTGGTCTTTAGTTTAAGACCTAGTTGTATAGTTGGGTGGAACTCGGCTTTAACAGACCCAAAAAGGGGGATGTAAATAAAAGTTAATTGTTGGAGTTTACATACACTTCTTTTTTATTTAAAACGCCATGTTCCCAAAAGTGTTAGTCTTTTCTTAAAAAATGCACCGGTGTCTGTCATGCACTTGCCTACAAGAGATATGATCTGAAAGGGTTAAAATATCTTATTCTGACTCTGGCTCAAAGGAGTGAATAAAACTCATTCCCAAGTGAGTCACTTGCAGCAGAGATCCGGCCTTACAAGGCAAAGAGCCTTACTCGGTGTTGAGCTGTGATCCAGGATCTAAGTAGTTCCCTTTTTCTGCTAGCATACAGTAAATCTGTCCAACGGGCACCACTCAAACTGTGTATTACTCTGCTCTGCTATTTCTGTGACTTCCTCTGCCAATATATTACCCTAAGACCTCAGGGCTCCCTCTTCAGCTTCTGCATTGTGCCATGTGGCTTCCTGTGGTTTGATGTCGCTGATCATGCCATTTGATTCTGTTGTCCTCTCTGTGAATGCAGGGGGCATTCTGAGGTTAGATACCAGATTGTAAGGTTTTACAATGGCGCCCAGGCTTATCTGCACCTTGCACAGTATGCCTTGGACCTGCTAGAGGAAGTAAGAAGATTACAGCTTGAAAAGATTAAACTATTTAAATCTTCACTGCCAGCTGATATTCTAAAGACAGGAGACTAACCACACTCTGGGAGATCAGAAAATGCCTAACTACAAACTGCCACCACTGTGTAGTCTTAGGAAAATACTTGGACCTTAGACTTCATTCACAGATTCCTGAATCCTGGAAACCTGCAGTTGGGATCCCAGACCCCAGGGCTGTGAGCACCTAAATGCACATATCCACACACCCAGTAGTTAGGGACAAATGCGGTTAGGGACAGATGTCCACCCCTGGACCAGACATCTCAGGTAACCGGATACGTGGGGATAGATACTTAGAGCCCTGGATCCTTTTAGCCTGACATTTAGTTGTATAGGGTGAGCAGCCGCCTCTGATTGTAACACCTAGGATCCAGTCTCAAGTATCTGCACTATACTTGACCCAGGAACCCGTAGGAGGGCACTTTTTGCCCATGTAAATGAAGCGTAAAATAATACAGAATACAATTCCATACTTTTAAGGGATCCTTCTATTTTATACATTTTTTAACTCTATCCAGATAAATATGAGAATACAGTATATTCATTAAAAATAAATGAATAAATGTGTGTTTAAATACAACTAGTGTAAGCACCTACATTTCTTTTGATAGCGGCTTCTGGTATTCCCCAGGCTGGGAGAGGAAGGAGCCAGTCAGGCTTTGGTGTAGTGCACATGTGCTTTTTGGATATAGTAGGGGAGCATTAGAACCCCAATAAAGTTTTAATTGCTGGATACATTTGGGATTGAAGCACTACGCTATGATAATATAGTCCAAATACAAGTCTATTACAATGTAAAGAAGACTGTACAAGAAAGCCTATGCTTTTGAGTAGCCAAACCTGAACCCCTTCATCAGGACATAAGAAAGAACGTATTTGGACTGGATAAAAAGTGAATCGTATGGTGTATTGAGCGTTGTGTGATTAGCACAGTCTTTTGTCAGCAGCTGGTTCTGGCAGCAACCAAGTGATACCCCCTGCACAAATACTACTAACATACTATCAGATAGTAATAGGGAAACTTATACAGGCCATAGATTATGCATCCTTTTTTTTCATTTAGCCAGCGAGTTGAACGAAAAAAAAAAATTACTAGATTCCTCCATCAACACCGGATGTTGATGGGGAAATCCCTCCTGCTATTGTGTTCTGACAGCAGGGAGAGTTCCCACAGTCAGAATACAATGATGCTGGCTATAGCCAGCGGCACTGATCGAGCGAAAAAAACGACAGGCTGGTTGTACAGAAGTCAATCGAGAGATCAACTTCTGTACAACCAGCCTGCTCATGGATGGATTGGCATTTGGCTAGTCCCTGGTAAACTGGCCGAATTTCGATCCATCTATGGCCAGCTACTCATCCATTCCTTCAAGCTTTTTATTGTTGTCTGTGTCCCCATTGTAAAGGGGACACCCTTTCTATTGGTCATCAATTGATCACTATTGTCACCAGGGTTAAAAATGTAACCATGCAAGCACAACTTAAAGACAAGAAGGAGGGCACAGAACTATATTATGATGGGTTGATCTTGCAGTGGAAGGGTAACAGATTACAGTTTGCTTGTGGGTAACGCAACCAGTCTTACTTACCAAAATCTTAAAAAGCATTTAGTTTGGACTGACCATATAAATTTATTTTTCAGTCACTTCCTTAGATGTCTGCTCTCAACTTTTTTACAGTTAAGGCACCCTTTAAAATTTTGCACAATCTTGAGGCACCCCATTCAAAAATGTAAAAAAGGAAACTAATAGGTTTACATAATGCAGCAGCATCCATACACACATAGGACATCCAACATTATAGGTGATTTAATTTTACAAGGCAATATACTGTACCTCTGCACAATGGTACTTATTGTACATTATTGGTCTTTAGAACTCCGATGGCTGAACTGCATGGTGCCCGATGTTATAATGCTGCACAATAAAAACCTGTCGCTTTGTTGTAACAAAAACTGGCTTGTTCACATTTTTTGGGGCAATTTTCAGGCACAGTGGGAGAAACCAGAAGGTATCTCAGGGTGCCACGACACCCTGGTTGAAAAAGGCTCTGCTAAAGGTACAGCATACCTGGGTATGTACATTCCTGTTTCATTTGTCTGTCCTTAGATAGTCATTTGAGAGGTTCTGCACATTCCACCTGCCTATATTAGTTCTTTCTCTTCCATTGTGAAATCTATACATGGATTAATAAATGCAAAATACCCTAATTATATTTGCCAGCTTATATATAGTAAATGGTTCGCCCTATTTTTGAGTACACCATTGGGCGTGTTTATAAGTCATGTTTCTCATCACCTAACATACAATAGGGTCTACTGGACATCATGCAATGGGATTTTTTCACAATGCCTCTGCCCTGCATTCTCAACAGTTTATTTTCAGCACCCTTTCTAAAAAAGGAATACAATACAGCAGTGGATGTAAGAATGACTTGGCTGGCTGGCTGGGGAATGAGTAACACATGGATGATGTGTATAGGAGACACCCATTCAGTGACTCTTGTCTGGAATTCAGAGCATGACATAATCCAATACCATTGCATTGACTTATTTTAATGGTATGCATGGCCTGCTTTAGCAGCTTGCAGATGTTCAGTAATGTTCAGGTGCAAAAATATGGATTAGGGTTTAAATTGTAGCAATTTAAAATAGAAAAGATCTTATTAATGGGCCAAAATATGCACTGGGTGTTTAGTTAACAAGAGATGAGGGACATACCCCCTCCCCGCAGAAAAGCAATCACTCTCAATCACAGCCCCGCCTCCCTACTCCCTGTGCCGACACTTTACTACCTGCCCCCTCCCCGGATTGAACAAGCATTATTTCTTCTGTAGCTGCCTGTGACAAGCACAGCTGCAGGGGAGACACGGAAGATAGGAGCCGAGTGCCGGTGTTCTGACATATAGTGTCCTCCTATCAGATAGTGTCCGCCCCGTACTGCGCAGGCGCAGCGCCTGCGCAGTACGGAGGAGCAGGAGATGCCAAAAATGTCCGAAGTTGATCAGCTGACCATCAGGTGTACACGGCGCTCAGGCACCTGTTAGCGATGGCTGTGTAAGAGGGCCCCTCGCGGGCTCGCTTCGCTCGCCACGCTTTGGGCACGGCCTCGCTGTGCTCGGCAACTATTTATTCTAACTCTATGTCCACTTGGATAGTAGGGAATGATCCTGGACATAGGGTAAGAATAAATGCGCAGGCGCCGTGTACAGCTGACGATCAGCTGTTGAACTTCGGAGACTTTCGGCGTCTCGTTTGTCCTCCGTACTGCGCCTGCGCAGTACAGGGCGGACACTTTTGGATAGGGGACTGTATTCGACAAGACACCGGAATGGCGTTTCTTTAAACAGATGGAGACCTGACCAACACATCACCAAATAACACACACAGTTTATTACACTGCCTTTATATACTGATAACATTTTTCAACAAAGATTTGTGGTGCATGGTGGCTGTTCAGTTATCCAGTCTGCAAATAGATGAAGGTGGGAAAGGAAAATTCTGGGATGGATGGATTTATAGTGATATTTTATCAGTAGGTGTTTCTTTGTGTACAGAGGGCCACAGCAACAGAAAGGCTTAAATACTATTCAGGAGAAAATTATGTTCCAGGCTCCCTACAGTGCTTCCTACATAGCAAAAGATCTAAGCTTCAGGTCACATGAGGAACCCTTGAAATAAATTGCCGGTTTCAGAGAACCCCTGCCAAAAATTACCGTATCTACTCTCAACACATTACCGTGATGGTCAGTGGGAAGAATGCTCCTTATGCCCCGTACACACGGTCGGACATTGAGACAACAAAAATCCATGGATTTTGTCCGACGGATGTTGGCTCAAACTTGTCTTGCATACACACGGTCACACAAAGTTGTCGGAAAATCCGATCGTTCTGAACGCGGTGACGTATAACACGTACGTCGGGACTATAAACGAGGCAGTAGCCAATAGGTTTAGTCTCTTAATTTATTCTGAGCATGCGTGGCACTTTGTGCGTCGGAATTGTGTACACAGGATCGGAATTTCCGACAACGGATTATGTTGTTGTTCCCTACTCCCTGTGCCGACACTTTACTACCTGCCCCCTCCCCGGATTGAACAAGCATTATTTCTTCTGTAGCTGCCAGTGACAAGCACAGCTGCAGGGGAGACACGGAAGATAGGAGCCGAGTGCCGGTGTTCTGACATATTGTGTCCTCCTATCAGATAGTGTCCGCCCCGTACTGCGCAGGCGCAGCGCCTGCGCAGTACGGAGGAGCAGGAGATGCCAAAAATGTCCGAAGTTGATCAGTTGACCATCAGCTGTACACGGCGCTCAGGCAAAAATTTTATAGCAAGCTCTCAAACTTTGTGTGTCAGAAATTCCTATGGAAAATGTGTGATGGAGCCCACACACGGTCAGAATTTCGGACAACAAGGTCCTATCACACATTTTCCATCTGAAAATCTGACCGTGTGTACGGGGCATTACACTTGTGGTTATTGGGAAGAATTGCCCCCTTATATATAGCTTAAAAGATCAATGGTGTCAGTGGGAACTAATATGAGAGGCAGAATTTTCTCATTGCTCAAAGAACCTCTAACAACCTCCGGAGGAACCCTAGGGTACATGGAATCTTGGTTGAGAAACCCTGCTCTAGGTTTTGAATATGTAACCACAGCTGGAAGTAACCCAGGGCAGCGTTAACCACCCAGTAAGACTGGTAACATAGCATTTATAATAACATATCAGTGTGCATCCACCTTAAGGGTTGAGTGCTTTCCCTTTATTTTCCATGATACATGGACAGGGAGATTTATTGCAGCAAGTAACTGAAAACAATACAATTGGAACACAGTGACATGCACTGTGATTTGTGGTGCATGGTGACTGTTCATTTACCCAGTCTGCAAATAGATGAAGGTGGGAAAGGAATATTCTGGGAATAGGATGGAGCCAGACACACAAAAATACATTTTATATTGCATGTTGTAGAAAAAAATCAAATAAACTAATTAAACCTTTTTGGGATGAGATTAAGCATCTTTGGTATGTATCACTTGCAAAAAGTAGAAATGTGTGACAGGAGAAAAACTACTTTCACCCTCCCTGTTGTCAGTGTCTTTGTGTATTTGTGCAGCTGGCAATACCTGTGTCCTCATGATGGAGGCCAGCAGCTGCACTAAGCTGGTCATCTTTCTTAGCGCTGGTTATAAATTCATTTTGCGTGAATCTTCACTACAAGCTATTTTTTATTTTTATTTTAGGTACTTATATAGCGCCATCAATTTTACGCAGCGCTTTACATATACATTGTACATTCACATCAGTCCCTACCCTCAAGGAGCCTACACTCTAAGGTCCCTAACTCACATTCATACATACTAGGGACAATTTAGACAGGATCCACTTAACCTACCAGCATGTCTTTGGAGTGTGGGAGGAAACCGGAGTACCCGGAGGAAACCCACGCAGGCACAGGGAGAACATGCAAACTCCAGGCAGGTAGTGTCATGGTTGGGATTCAAACCAGCAACCCTTCTTACTGCTAGGTGAAAGTGCTATCCACTACACCACTGTGCCGCCCAAGCTATTGTTTTGAAACAGCCACAGTATCTTCAGCTGCCTGAATACCCGAATAGGTACTGCATCTTTTTCATCATTTAAATTGTTCACCATTTTCACCCAGCTTGGTCGGTTTTTAAATCGACTTCCGTTAAGCTTGTTGGTGTTGACAGAGCCAGAAATTGGTGCCCATTAAACTCTGGTGCCTATTGAATTGTGTAGTGATATTCAGACACCCTGCACATCTTAGTAACAGAAAAATGGAGGTTGATTCAGTGGTGTTCTGTAAGAACACAACCAGTCCCTTGCTGCCATCTTCTCTTCTGACATCATCAGAACTACCTCGTCCTGGTTCTCGCCCACGTGATGATGAGCATGCTAAAGGGGCCATCTGCAAAAACCAGGAAATGATGGCCAGCCCCCTGATGACATGCTGCAGCGTATGTGCAGCAGAGTACCAGAGGCCTCCTGGAACATCGGTATCCCAGGAGACTGCAGGCTACTGCAAACCAGAATCCAGGAATTGTATGGTGGGTTTCCCATATTTTGAGAGAGAAGGTGGTAGGACAGAGATGACAGAAAGTGGATGGGGGGAGTGAAGGTCTGCTTTAAACAATAGATATTTAAAGTGAAAGGTTACTTATCTACGTCTACCTCCTAAATTCTGGGCAAAAGCTGGAGGAGCCTGTCTTCTTATGGTTACTCAGAGTTTCAGTGAGTTTCTGGAGTCCTGGTGTATGAGACAATAGAGATGGGTGCAAGGCCTGTGGGTACTGTCCATTACTGCCTGGTAAACTCTATGAGAGGCTGACAGCTGTTGTGGCTGGATGGATCTGAATGGTGCACCGAGTGGTACTAACCTTTAGGACAGTATGTGCCCAGGGACGAATGCTCAGTACCCAAGAAGTTTGCACCCCTAGCATTTGTCCCACAACGCTCACTGCCCTAAAAATTGGTACTGATTGGTACACCATTCAGCCTTATCCAGCCACAGCGGCTGTCAGTCTCTCATATACTTTTACAGTCTGGGCTGGTCAAGTATTCTAATCACACCTACTCTCCACTGTGCATGAGGCATTAGGGTGCAGCCACCCTCACTAAAATACCGTAGCTGCTGACTTTTAGTAGAAGGACACTTACCTGTCCAGGGATCTCGCAATGTCGGCACCCCAAGCTGATTCGTCAATCGTTTTTGGGTGCGGGCGCCAGTATTGTAAGTGAAGCCTTCAGGCTTCATAGCCAGTTTTTCTACTGCGCATGCACAAGTCACTCTGCGCTTTCTAATTGGTCCCGCTGTCTTCTGGGACCTGTGTGTGTCCCAGAAGGCAGCAAGGGGAATGAGGAGGGGCTCGAAATGTCGTAGATCGCCGATCACCAATTTTACTCGGAAGTGGGTGTGGGTACATGTCAATACCGGGTACTCAATTCCCCTCCCCCCCAAAAAGTGCCAAATGTGGCAATGTGGTAAACAAGCAGGGCTCCCCCTTTTTAGTGGAGCTTTGCTTTAAAGAGGAGTTCCACCCAGGGGGGCTGTCAAAAAAAAAAAAAAATTAAAAGTCAGCAGCTACAAATACTGCAGCTGCTGACTTTTAATTGGACACTTACCTGTCCCTGGGTCCAGCGATGCGGGGGATCGAAGCCCCGCTCGTCCCCCCCCCTCCGCTCGTCGGCGCCGGCATTTCAACCGTGGGCGCCGGGCTGTGGCTTCACAGCCTGGCACCCACTGCGCATGCGCGAGCGGCGCCGCGCGCCGTGATTGGCCGCTCAATCACCTGGGACCTGTAATGGGTCCCAGATGATTGACAGAAGGGAGGGAGCAGAGCAGAGCCCTTCCTGTGTCTGGGGGGAAGTGATGTCACCAGCCCAGGCAAAGGAACAGGCAGACTACGAGGGACCACCTAGCAACAGGCATTTAGAGGTAAGTGAAAAAAAAAAAAATCCAAATTTTTTTTGGGTTTTTTTTTAGAATTTTTACAGGTATTTTTGTTTTTTGGGTGGAACCCCACTTTAATTTCCACTCTATTTTGGGACACAACCATCTTGTGGCAGATTAGCTAACTGCAGCTGCTAACAAGTCTTTATGCACAATGCAAATCCCAGCCCCATCAATTGCTTTGAAATTTGCTCTAAACTGTAATTAACTCATTTGTGATTTCTACTGTACATGGTCCTTCAGTTGACGGGTAATATAATTAATCAGCAAGCATACTTTAACTATCATTATATAGGGTTCATATTTTTCCTGACTCTAGTTCTTCTGTAATTGGTAACCTGTAATAAAGGAACTGTTTAAGGAAAGAGGAATTCAGTACTTACAGGATTTCTAAGGGCCCATGCACAGGGGACAGTGGGCTGTACAGCATAAAGAAATGGCCATGTTTCTGTGCCTGTGGAGTCACTGGTGCAGCTGTACAAATAAATGACAGTATGTGACTGTACACTGGTAAACAATGATCAAAGTGTATACATGCATGCAGGTGGTATGTATGGCTGCAGAAAGGTAAAGTGGAGGGAGGGTTATGGTGTGGGGGTTGTTTTCCAGGGGTTGGGATTGGTCCCTTATTTCCAGTGAAGGGAACTCTTAAGGCATTAGCATACCAAAACATTTTGGACAATTTCATGCTGCCAACTTTGTGGGAACAGTTTGGGGATGGCCCCTTCCTGTTCCAAGATGACTGCGCACCAGTGCACAAAGCAAGGTCCATAAAGACACGGATGAGCAAGTTTGGGGTGGAGGAACTTGACTGGCCTGCACAGAGTCCTGACCTCAACCCAATAGAACACATTTGGGATGAATTAGAACAGAGACTCTGAGCCAGCCCTTCTCCTCCAACATCAGTGCCTGACCTCACAAATGCGCTTCCAGAAGAATGATCAAACATTCCCACAGACACACTTCTGCAGTGCCTTGCAAAAGTATTCACCCCCTTGGCTTTATACATATTTTGTTACATTACAGCCATTAGTTCAATGCTTTTTTAATCTGAATTATATGTGATGGATCAGAACACAATAGTCTAAGTTGGTAAAGTAAAATTAGAAAAATATATACATAAAATTATTTTTAAGAAATAAAAAACTGATAATTGGTATGTGCGTATGTATTCACCCCCTTTATTATGAAGCTTATAAAAAGCTCTGGTGCAACCAATTACCTTCAGAAGTCACATAATTAGTGAAATGATGTCTACCTGTGTGCAATCTAAGTGTCGCGTGATCTGTCATTACATATACACACCTTTTTGAAAGGCCCCAGAGGCTGCAACACCTAAGCAAGAGGCACCACTAACAAAACACTGCCATGTAGACCAAGGAACTCTCCAAACAAGTAAGGGACAATGTTGTTGAGAAGTACAAGTCAGGGTAAGGTTATAAAAAATATCCAAATCTTTGATGATCCCTAGGAGCACCATCAAACCTATCGTGACCAAATGCAAAGAACATGGCACAACAGCAAACCTGCCAAGTGACGGCCGCACACCAAAACTCATGGACCGGGCAAGGAGGGCATTAATCAGAGAGGCAGCACAGAGACCTAAGGTAACCCTGGAGGAGCTGCAGAGTTCCACAGCAGAGACTGGAGTATCTGTACATAGGATGACAATAAGCAGTACGCTCCATAGAGTTGGGCTTTTTGGCAGAGCGGCCAGAAGAAAGCCAAAAAACAAAATGGCACATTTTGAGTTTGCAAAAAGGCATGTGGGAGACTCCCAAAATGTATAGAGGAAGGTGCTCTGGTCTGATGAGACTAAAATTGAACTTTTTGGCCATCAAAGAAAACGCTATGTCTGGCGCAAACCCAACACATCACATCACCCAAAGAACACCATTCCCACAGTGAAACATGGTGGTGGCAGCATCATGCTCTGGGGATGTTTTTCAGCAGTCAGGACTGGGAAACTGGTCAGAGTTGAGGGACAGATGGATGGTGCTAAATACAGGGATATTCTTGAGCAAAACCTGTACCACTCTGTGTGTGATTTGAGGCTAGGACGGAGGTTCACCTTCCAGTCGGACAATGACCCCAAACACACTGCTAAAGTGGTGGTGGTGGTTGAGTGGTTTAAGTAAATGTGTTGGAATGGCCTAGTCAAAGCCCAGACCTCAATCCAAAAGAAAATCTGTGGTGAGACTTAAAGATTGCTGTTCACAAGCGCAAACCATCCAGCTTGAAGGAGCTAGAGCAGTTTTCCAAGGAGAAATGGGCAAAAATCCCAGTGGTAAGATGTGGCAAGCTCATAGAGACTTATCCAAAGCGACTTGGAGCTGTGATAGCCACAAAAGGTGGCTCTACAAAGTATTGACTTTAGGAGGGTGAATAGTTATGCACATTGACTTTTTCTGTTATTTTGTCCTATTTGTTGTTTGCTTCACAATAAAACACAAAACATCTTCAAAGTTGTGGGCATGTTCTGTAAATTAAATGATGCAAATCCTCAAACAATCCATGTTAATTTCGGGTTGTCAGGCAACAAAACATGAAAAATGCCAAGGGGGTGAATACTTTTGCAAGGCACTGTAAACCTTGTGGACAGCTTTCCCAGAAGAGTTAAAGCTTTTATAGCTGCAATGGGTGGGCCAACTCAATATTGAACCCTACGGCCTAAGACTAGGATGCCATTAAAGTTCTTGTGCATGTAAAGGCAGGTGTCACAATACTTTTGGTAATATAGTATATATGCTATCTTAGAGGGGTTGCTCGTAAAGCACTGTTTGCCTGTGCACAAACGGTACTGTTTCAATACTGAGTCTGAGTACAAAGTCTAGCTCTAGTAAGGAGTAAGCAGTGGCGTAGCGTGGGGGGTGCAGGGGGTGCCGTGGCCCCGGGCGCGACATTTAGGGGGGCGCCAGTATGTGACACTGGCTGCCTCCTCCTAATTTTAAATTCCTGTGTCCCCGGGCTCCGGCCGCCATGTTCAGTGTCCGGCGCCCTGTGATTGGGCGTATGGGGGTCATGTGAAGCGTAGAGCTGGCCTATCCTCGATCACTCCTGAAGTCCCGCCTCCGCACATGACCCCCATAACGCCCAATCACAGTGCACTGCGCCGGACACTGAATATGGCAGCTAGAGCGCGGGGGAGAGAAGCAATGTGAGCCGCCGAGCCGCCGCTGTCTTCTCCTCCTCCTCCTCCTCCTCCTCTGGTCTGATGCAGGCCAGCCAGACATGAAGGTGAGTGAGACTCCCTCGTGAGATTCGTGTTACTGGCCCCGGGGGGGAGGGGGAGAGAGAAAGTCAGTTAGTGTAGTATGGTGGTCAGTTAGTGTAGTATGGTGGTCAGTTAGTGTAGTATGGTGGGTCAGTTAGTGTAGTATGGTGGGTCAGTTAGTGTAGTATGGTGGTCAGTTTAGTATGGTGGGTCAGTTAGTGTAGTATGGGGGTCAGTTAGTGTAGTATGGGGGTCAGTTAGTGTAGTATGGTGGGTCAGTTAGTGTAGTATGGTGGGTCAGTTAGTGTATTATGGTGGTCAGTTTAGTATGGTGGGTAGTTAGTGTAGTATGGTGGGTCAGTTAGTGTAGTATGGTGGGTCAGTTAGTGTAGTATGGCAGTCAGTTAGTGTAGTATGGCAGTCAGTTAGTGTAGTATGGCAGTCAGTTAGTGTAGTATGGTGGGTCAGTTAGTGTAGTATGGTGGTCAGTTTAGTATGGTGGGTCAGTTAGTGTAGTATGGGGGTCAGTTAGTGTAGTATGGGGGTCAGTTAGTGTAGTATGGTGGGTCAGTTAGTGTAGTATGGTGGGTCAGTTAGTGTATTATGGTGGTCAGTTTAGTATGGTGGGTAGTTAGTGTAGTATGGTGGGTCAGTTAGTGTAGTATGGAGGTCAGTTAGTGTAGTATGGTGGGTCAGTTAGTGTAGTATGGCAGTCAGTTAGTGTAGTATGGCAGTCAGTTAGTGTAGTATGGCAGTCAGTTAGTGTAGTATGGTGGGTCAGTTAGTGTAGTATGGTGGGTCAGTTAGTTTAGTATGGCGGTCAGTTAGTGTAGTATGGTGGGTCAGTTAGTGTAGTATGGGGGTCAGTTAGTGTAGTATGGTGGGTCAGTTAGTGTAGTATGGTGGGTCAGTTAGTGTAGTATGGTGGGTCAGTTAGTGTAGTATGGTGGGTCAGTTAGTGTATTATGGTGGTCAGTTTAGTATGGTGGGTAGTTAGTGTAGTATGGTGGGTCAGTTAGTGTAGTATGGTGGGTCAGTTAGTGTATTATGGTGGTCAGTTTAGTATGGTGGGTAGTTAGTGTAGTATGGTGGGTCAGTTGGTGTAGTATGGCAGCCAGTTAGTGTAGTATGGCAGTCAGTTAGTGTAGTATGGTGGGTCAGTTAGTGTAGTATGGTGGGTAGTTACTGTAGTATGGTGGTCAGTTAGTGTAGTATGGTGGGTCAGTTAGTGTAGTATGGTGAGTCAGTTAGTTTAGTATGGCGGTCAGTTAGTGTAGTATGGTGGGTCAGTTAGTTTAGTATGGCGGTCAGTTAGTGTAGTATGGTGGGTCAGTTAGTGTAGTATGGTGGTCAGTTAGTGTAGTATGGCGGTCAGTTAGTGTAGTATGGTGGGTAGTTAGTGTAGTATGGTGGGTCAGTTAGTGTAGTATGGTGGTCAGTTAGTGTAGTATGGCGGTCAGTTAGTGTAGTATGGTGGGTAGTTAGTGTAGTATGGTGGGTAGTTAGTGTAGTATGGTGGGTCAGTTAGTGTAGTATGGTGGGTCAGTTAGTGTAGTATGGTGGTCAGTTAGTGTAGTGAAGGAATCAGGTTGGTCAGTGTTGAAATCAAGTAGGTTAGTGTAGTGGTCAGTATAGGAATCAGGTAGGTCAGTACTATTGTATTTGAAGGGACTTGGGGAGTGCTAAAAGTCCGCAGGTTAGGGGGGCGCAAATTATTTGCCTTGCCCTGGGTGCTGGCAACCCACGCTACGCCACTGGGAGTAAGTAAGGCTTATTTGCCTTGGGGTAAAAAAGGTGTTTCATACACTGGAGAGAGTATTCCGCGCGATCAGGGAGAAGCTAATTGAGATTCCATCTTGCCATATCCATCACTCGTTTAGTGGAGTGTGAAGGGCATTTGGGGAACTCCTGGATTTTGTCGCTAAACTCGCACTCCAAATCAAGAAGCTGGGCCTTATGTTTTTTTAAGGGAAGTGGCAAGTTGTATGCAGTGGCCCCTAATGACCGCTTTATGTGCCTCCCAAAAAATGAGGGCAGAAATATCTGGGGTGCTGCTCAAGTACTCAGATCATGGATTCTTTTCTCTGTGTTAAAGATATGGTAAATCTAATCCTGCATTCAAGTTTTGCTTCTGGTTCATGTGTGGCAGCAACCTTCAAATCCTGCTCTGTGAAACCAATTTTTGCAATAAATCTGGCATAACAAGCATAAACAGCATCTGAGAATGTGAAACTAAACAGTTGATAAAACAAAAAATCTTGTTTTTGTTGCAGGAAGAAGATGTTGAAACAGAAAATGATAAAGTTTTGAAGATTAGTGAAGCAGATGATGCAGGTGAGTGTGTTTGGCCCGGTGACCTATAACCTGTGACATAATTTAACCCTTTTGCTGCCAGAGCCACTTTTGCATTTTTTTGCAACATGTTTTAAACATTATTTTAGCCCTGAAGAGTGCATAAAACCAAAACATTACATATTTTCTGAAAGCAGACACCTTAGAGAATAAAATAGTGGTAGTTCTAATTTTTCATGTTACAAGATTTTAGGAAATGCAAAATCTCATTAAAAATACACTAAAGTTAATTTTAAGGCACACAAATGCAATCATTTAATAATTTATTTAGTTTTTATTTTTTTGATCAAATAAAAGATGAGGTTGTGCCGAGTAAATAGATGCACAACTTGTCAAACCTAAAAATAATGTGCATCTGTTAAATGGCAACAAACTACAGTACCCTATATTTTCCATAGGCGATACTTTAACCACTTCAGCCCCGGAAGATTTAACCCCCTTCCTGACCAGAGCATTTTTTGTGATTCGGCACTGCGTCGCTTTAGCTGACAATTGAGCGGTCGTGCGACGTTGCACCCAAACAAAATTGACGTCCTTTTTTCACACAAATAGAGCTTTCTTTTGGTAGTATTTGATTGCCTCTGCGGTTTTTCTTTTTTGCGCTATAAACAAAAAAAGAGCAACAATTTTGAAAAAAAAGCAATATTTTTTACTTTTTGCTATAATAAATATCCCCCAAAAATATATAAAAAAAACTAATTTTTTCCTCAGTTTAGGCCGATATGTATTCTTCTACATTATTTGGTAAAAAAAATCGCAATAAGTGTATATTGTTTTGCGCAAAAGTTATAGCGTCTACAAAATAGGGGATAGTTTTATGCCATTTTTTAATAATTTTTTTTTTATTAGTAATGGCGGCGATCTGTGATTTTTATTGTGACTGCGACATTATGGCGGACACATTGGACACTTTTGACACCATTTTGGGACCATTGTTGTTTATACAGCGATCAGTGCTATAAAAACGCACTGATTACTGTGTAAATAACACTGGCAGGGAAGGGGTTAAACACTAGGGGGCGATGAAGGGGTTAAGTGTGTCCTAGGGAGTGATTCTAACTGTGTGTGTGTGGGGAGGGGTGGGCTTCAAGCCACATGACAGCGATCACTGCTCCCGATGACAGGGAGCAGTGATCTCTGTCATGACACAAGCCAAAACGGGGAAATGCCTTGTTTACATAGGCACTTCCCTGTTCTGCGGCTCAGTGACACGATCGCCAGGAGACCGGCGGGCATCGAGTCCGCCGGTCCTGTGGGCACGGTCACGCTGTACGCGGCGGACGCGCACCTGCTTTCCCTGCCTCTTAATCACTTAAGGACCAGCCTCATTTTGGAATTTAGGTGTTTACATGTTTAAAACTGTTTTTTTTTGTTAGAAAATTACTTAGAACCCACAAACATTATATATTGTTTTTTTTCTAACACCCTGGCGGTCATTGCAATACTTTTTTTTACACCGTATTTGCGCAGTGGTCTTTCAAGCATGCTTTTTTCGGGAAAAAATCACTTTTTTGAATAAAAAAATAAGAGAACAGTAAAGTTAGCCCAATTTTTTTTTATATTGTGAAAGATAATGTTACGCCGAGTTGATACCCAACATGTCATGCTTCAAAATTGCGCCCGCTTGTGGAATGGCGTCAAACTTTTACCCTCAAAAATCTCCATAGGTGACGTTTAAAAAATTCTGCAGGTTGCATGTTTTGCGTTACAGAGGAGGTCTAGGGCTAGAATTATTGCTCTCACTCTAACGATTGCGGCAATACACATGTGTGGTTTGACCACCGTTTTCATATGCGGGCGCTACTCACGTATGCGTTCGCTTCTGTGCGCAAGCTCGTCGGGACGGGGGTTTTTTTTTTATTATTTATTTTACATTATTTTATTTATTTTTACACTGTTTAAAAAAAAAAATGTGTCACTTTTATTCCTATTAGAAGGAATGTAAACATCCCTTGTAATAGAGCATGACAGGACCTCTTAAATATGAGATCTGGGGTCAAGAAAACCTCAGATCTCATATTTACAATAAGATGCAATTAAAAAAAAAAAAGGTATTTAAAAAAATGACATTGAAAAAAATGTGCCTTTAAGACGTATGGGCGGAAGTGACGTTTTGACGTCGCTTCCGCCCTGCAGTGTCATGGAGACGAGTGGGCGCAATCTTAGCCTCACTCGCCTCCAGGCACAACAAGGGGACAGACACGATCGCCTCCGCCGCTACCGATGGCTCCGGTAAGCGGCGGAGGACACAGGATTGCGGCGGGAGAGGGGGGGCCCTCTCCTGCCACCGATAAAAGTGATCTCGCTGCGAATCCGCCACAGAGACTACTTTTATCTGAAAGCCGACTGCCGCACGAAAACGGAGATACGGGGGTTATGGCAGCTAGCTGCTGCCATAACAACGATATCCGCCGCCAAACTTTGGAAGTACATCGGCGTGCAGCGGTCGGCAAGTGGTTAAAGGGGACGTACAGGTACGCCCTGTTGCCCACCGCTACCATTGTGCCGTCGTATATCGGCGTGCAGCGGTCGGCAAGTGGTTAATGAGTGATGTTTTCTTTTACATCATGTGGATAACTGGGTGCATGTGTGTCACTTACCTGTGGAAGGATGCACTATAAAAAGAATCAAACCGGCAGAGGCTTAAAGAATCTGCTACTGACGGCTTGGTGCCAGATACCATAGTATACATTCAGAGGTCTAGTGAAGTCCATGCCTCAACAGGTCTGGGCTGATTTGATGACAAAAGGGAGCGTACTCATTATTAAGTGGGTGGTCATAATGTTATGGCTGATCAGTGTAGATGCCACTGATATAAAAAAAATATCTAATCATCTCATGACCTTCCCCAATCTATGGCATGACAGTCATCCAACAGCTGATGGTGTCCACTCATGAGTATCATCAAGTGTCAACACTGAAAGTCTTCCAATTTTATCTCTATATGCCACATGTCTACATTTGTAATGGCATGAATAGCCAAACACACCCATCAAGGAGATGTAGAGTCAGTCATATACTAGATAGAACTTTTGATTGGAAGATTTTTTTAGCCTTTGGTATAAGATATATTAATAGAAATATTAATTGAAATGTGTTCCTAGTATAAGGCCGAAAAATAATATTGTCTCATGTGGTATCTCACAGGTGGCATGAAAAGAGGTTCTCTTATTTTTTGGCCCCTGATTACACAGACACCAAGTCCATATTAGAGTCAGCATAAAACCAACCAAGATAGGGAAGCAAAGCTTATCATCAGGCCGTTTATCTATAAACTGATTTATTCCACTAAAGAGACTCTGTCACTTTGTCCATGCAGGGAAAATGGGCAAAGTCTCATTTAATTTCAACTCCTAACCCCTTTCTACTCATCTTTCCCACACTTCCCCTCCACTCCATAAGTTTAGTTTGGTGTAAGCTCCGAAGCACAGCATTATGGGAGGAGATCACATGCTCCTCCATACCTGGAAGTACTAAGTATTTCACTGATGATGAGAACAGGAAAGAGGGAAAGGAAACTGTCAGGGCAGAATTGTGGGCTGCCAGATTAGCTTCAGGACACTTGATCTGCATATTTGTACAAGGTCAATGACTAGTAGTAAAGCAGTAGTGAAAAAAAGATCAAGATAACAGCCACCGGGCATGCATTTTTTCACAAACAACTTAGATTGTATGTTTCTGTTCGCAAAGGTTGCATTTTGGCCCTGTTCATACCTATAGTTATTATTATTATTATTATTATTATTATTATACAGGATTTATATACCGCCAGCAGTTTGCACGGTGCTTTACAACATGAGGGCAGACAGTACAGTTACAATACAATTCAATACAGGAGGAATCAGAGGGTCCTGCTCATTAAAGCTTACAATCTAGGAGGGAGGGTCAAGTGATACAAAAGGTAATAACTGTGGGGGATGTGCTGATCGCTGTATAAATGACAATGGTCCCAAAATAGTGTCAAAAGTGTCCGATGTGTCCGCTATAATGTGGCAGCCCCGATAAAAAACGCAGATCACCGCCATTACTAATAAAAATAAAAATGCCATAAATCTATCCCCTATTTTGTAGACGCTATAACTTTTGCGCAAGCCGAACAATATACGCTTATTGCATTTTTTTTTTAACCAAAAATATGTGGAAAAATATGTATCGGCCTAAACTGAGGAAAAAAATTGTTTTTTGATATATTTTTGGGGGATATTTATTATAGTAAAAAGTATAAAATAAAAAAAAAATAAACCGCAGAGGTGATCAAATACCACCAAAAGAAAGCTCTATTTGTGGGAAAAAAAGGACATCAGTTTTGTTTGTGTACAAAGCCGCACGACCACGCAATTGTCAGTTAAAGCAACGCAGTGCCGAATCGCAAAAAGTGCTCTGATCAGGAAGGGGGTAAAATCTTCCGGCGCTGTCCCTCGAAAGTTCGACCCCCTCCTCCCTCCTACGCCGCCGGGCCAGTTAGAAAGCACAGAGCGCTTCGCACATGAGCAGTAGGGAATCGACTGTGAAGCCAAAAGGCAAAAGGCTTCACTGCCAGTTTCCCTTAATGTGAATGGCGGCAGCCCCACCCGAGAGCTGATCAGCTGGGGTGCTGACATTGCGGGCTCCCTGGACAAGTAAGTGTCCTAATATTAAAAGCTGCTGACTCTACATTTTTCCGTGAGGGGGTGGAACTTCTCTTTAGTCTACAATAGCTTTTCTATTGGATTGGACTACATGGGCCAGTCTTCGCTCCTCATGTGCATCAGTCAGCCTTGGTCACCCAAGAAACTGTCATCGGTTCACAGGCTTTTCTTCCTTAGACCACTTTTGGTTGGTCCTGACCACTGCAGACCAAGACTGTCCCACAAGAGCTGCAGTTTTGGACTTGCTATGACTCAGTCGTCTAGCCATTACAATTTGACCCAAAGTCAATGTCGCTCAAATCCGTACGCTTGTCCATTTTTTCTGTTTTCAACGCATCTACTTCAGGTAAAACATGTTCACTTGCTGTCTTACATATCCCACCCACTTTCAGGTGCCATTGTAACAAGAAATTCAATGTACTTTATCTTTCAGTGGTCATGATGTTGTGGTTGATCGTTGTAATATTCAAATGAGAACATAAAGTAGCCACAAGTCCCCTGGAAAGCCTTTGCTCAGGGCATTCCCAGCCAGCAGCTAACAAACAGACACTATTGAGAAATAACTCAGTGGAAGCTTTGTCTGGGCAATGGTTTTCAGTGTAGGTGTTTGTAAAGAATCAGTATTCCTGGATAAAGAAGCCTTCTAACCCAAACAATGGGGCATTTGTCAGCCCTGCACCTAGAAACGAATGAGTATTACAGATAAGACTTCTGTTTCTTGTGATAACTCTGCTCCTACCAGACATACAATCTTCTAGAATGTTGGCTGGGAATGTAATGCTGTGTAATGCTAATGACAGCTTTCTTGATAACTGGAAACTGGTGACTTTTTTTTTTTTTACAGTTGTAGCACCCTTCTAGTTAAGCTGCTAGGTAAATTTAGTTTTGGGCTCTTTGGCCGGCCATACACAGAGCAATCACGGGTTGCCAGGCCATTATCTTCTCCCCGTGGGGGGGGGGTGGCATTGGAGGGCCGGGGAAGCCATCACTGCCGGGAGAAGATAGTGATTATCGCTAGGGGCTTTGTACATTCAGCCTGCCCATGAACCGTGTATGGCTGGCCTTTTCTGTAACCAGCGGAGCAGTACTTGTTTGGTCTGGTCTGTTCAGAGTTTCACAGGCTGGCTGGTTTGATTGCTTCCCCCTGCCTTTAGAGGACATTTCTAGAGCTTAGGGAGGGAAAATTCTAGTTACCAGCCTTAATATTGATCAGGACCTAGCCAGTCCCTAGAGAGGAGTGCTCAGATGGTGGCTGGGAAGCTGATAAATAGTGTGAAAGCCTGGGGGAGGTTGTCTTTCCCCAGCGAGGAGAGTTCCATGCCTCAAGGAGCTATTGCCCCTGAGGCAGCCTGTGGAATGTGTTGCTGTTCTGTGCGGTCTCAGCAGTGACAGAACTGGGACCTGGAAGTGAGCTGGAACTGACAACAAGAATTCACTAAAGGGGTCTAGAGAAGGGCTGTCTAATCACTGGATTGTGTCTGGACAAGGCTGAAAGGTGACAGCTGTCCTGGGGACTTGTGAGTAATGACCCTGACTTGGTTCCTGGTTGTCAGCTTCACCTTTCACTGTCCAATAACAGACTGGGGCAGGTCCAGAATAACTGGGGCTCAGAAGAAGCAGGTTCAACCATTTGGCCATCAAAGAGAGGACAGTTAGAAGCTGAAAAAAAGGTTATGGGGAAAATTTCTGGATTGAAGATGAATATTGCGGCAAAAACTGTTCTTAATAATTTCCAAGAATTTTAATCTTATTTTATCATCTTTAAATATAATGTCCATTTAGGGAAGATTATGATTTTTTTTAAATCGAACCTATCAAGTAATTGGTTACGTTTTCCTTTGTTTTTTATTTTTTTATTTTACAGATGATGAAGATTTCTCATTTAAATACGTGCCAGGAAAACTACGGGGCAGTGACTATGAGAAAATGCTGACAAAGGATGAGTTAGAGGAGGAGCAGAGGTAAAAACGTTTCTCCACAACCCCTTGGATTAACATGACACTATTGCCTGACTTCTGTATATCCAGTGTCAAATTATTTATTATTAAAGCTGAATTCCAAGTATAGATATTTTTGCATAGTCACATTGGCCTAGTTTGGAGCAAAGTATCGATGTTTGATACCTGGCTGATCCCTGTGGAAGTGGAGAATTGCCATAAGTAGGTGTCTTCTGGATCCTGTGCCAAGCGGCATCCCTGCTGCATAGTAACCACAGGTGGTCACTCGCTCGGTATGGGCACCATTTAGTGAATTAGGGATCGACCGATAGTTTTTTTTTTCATTGCCAATATGATACCGATATTTCGGCCACCTCTTTTTACCTATTTTCACCTTTTTTTTACACTTTTCACCTATTTTTACACTGTTCTTTTTACATTTTTTCATCACTGTTATTACTGTCACAAGGAATGTAAACATCCCTGACAGTAATAGGCAGTGACAGGTACTCTTTATGGAGGGATCGGGGGTCTATAAGACCCCAAACCCCTCCGCTGCACATGAAAATATTCAAAACGTCAAGATTGGCGTTTTTGAATACTTTCTATTTTTTAAAACTGGCGCCTTTAAGATGCCAGTAATCCGGGAAGTGATGTCATGACATCGCTTCCGGGTTACTAGATCCGAGACCCGAACGAAGCATCGGCTTTGTTCGGGTCTTCTGCCAGCCAGCCGACAAGCCGGCTGGTTGCTCGGGCCTCCTGGTGGGACGGGAGAGCCCGGGCAAGCGGCGGGTGGGAGAACGTCACCTCCTCCTGCTTGTAACAACAGCTGAGTGGCTACTGAGACGCGTCAGTTGTTATTACAATAAAGCTCACCTTTTCACTGCATGCAATATCGGGTACGTTTGTGACCGATACTCCCAAAAAAGGGAATATTGGCCCCTGATAATCGGCTGCACCGATAATCGGTCGATCCCTATAGTGAATGCTTTGCACATTCTAAATGGATGCAAAGCGTTCCCTGATTGGACAAGTTGGAGAGGAGGATGGTGACATTACAATCTCCACCTTGGCCAGTCAGGGAATGCCTTTTATTCATTGAGAAAATACAAGGTTTTCCCTGAATAGTGCCCATGCTGACAAGGTGACTATTTGTCAGCATGGGACCTGGAAAACAGCAGTGTCTACTACAATGGTTCTACAGCTTCTACAGGGATTGGCCGGGTATGGTTACATTGGGGTCCAAGCTGGACCCCAATGTAACTATGCAAAAAAAAATCTATACCTAGAATTCAGCTTTTAATTTTACTATATACATACTGTAGATAGTCCATCTATACCTTACATGAAAACAGCTTATTTGTGGATTTCTACTGTATAAAAAGTACTCCTCATGTTGCTTTATGTTATGCTACATAGGTGTAGGATAGGAAAGGTAGACACTGTCCTTATATTTTTCTGTGCTTATGATGTACCCATGCAAAACAAAAGGTGTAAGAGATATACTCAGCATGTCTGTGTTTAGGAAGCTAGCGAGTTGTTCGATATTTTCTTCCGATGGTGCTAAGAAGCTATTCGAACTTGGAGCTTACATAGGGCTTCCTCTCCTTCTTCCTGGAAGCTGAAAAAAAAAGCTGCAGTGATGGAAAAGAAAGATAATTAAAGCAGAACTACTGGAAAAATAAAATAAAAAATGACATATATGATGCAGTCTGTCACTAGCACAGGAGATATTGTTTTGTTAAATCACCCCGTAATGTAGTTTTACTACCTGTTGATTCCTGCAAAAGATCTGTTACTTCTCCACTTTACCAGGGTGACAGCACTATGGACAGGATAGTCTTAAATGGATTTTTAGTTTTAAGTGGGCAACAAAACAAATTAAAGCCCAACTCCAGCTAACACTTTTTAATTGCTTGCTGACGTGCTGCAGTACATTTACTGCTCGTACAGCCACAATCAATGGCAGTCAATGGCAGTTAGTCAGTTGCCCCCCCAGCGTCAGTTAGTGTCACATTGCCCACTGCACTATCGCAGTCCCACTATAAGCAGCTGATCATCATCATTACTAGTATTAAAAAAATAAAAATAAAAATTCAAGTATCTATACCAAAGTTTGTAGACACTATAATTTTCACGCAAACCAATCAATATACACTTATTGTTTTTTTTTGTTGTTGTTTTTTTTTACTAAAGACATATAGCAGAATACATTTTGGACAAAATTTATGAAGAAATTAAATTTTTTTGTTTTTTTATTGGATATGTTTTATAGCAGAAAGTAAAAAAATAATGTTTTTTTTTTTAAATGTTCTGTCTTTTTTTCATTTATATCGCAAAAAATAAAAAACCCAGTGGTAATCATACCAAAAGAAAGCTCTATTTATGTGGGAAAAAAATATATAAATTTCGTTTCAGTACAGCATTAAATGACCATGCATTTACTTGTTAAAGTAGAGCAGTGCTAAATAGCAAAAAATAGCCTGGTCATGAAGGGGGGTAAAACCTAGCAGAGCTCGAGTGATTAGGCAGTTACAGCGACAGTTTATTATTTTTTTTTTATCTTTTTGTTATCTTTTTTTATCTTTTGGAAAGAAGGTTTAAACCATATGAATAAAAGCTGACCCCTGTCAGTATTCTATGGTTTCTCCCATTCCCTGTAATGCCTCGTACACGCGATCGGAATTTCCGTCAGAAAAAACTTGGATGGTGTTTCTGACGGAATTCCGCTCAAGCTTGACTTGCATACACACGATCACACAAAAGTTCCCTGAACTTTCAACCGTCAATAACGCGGTGAAGTACAACACTACCACGAGCTGAGAAAATGAAGTTCAATGCTTCCGAGCATGCGTCGAATTGTTTCCGAGCATGCGTGTTTTTTGCGCGTCCGAATTGCATACAGACGAACACGTTTTCAGATAGGAACGTTTCCCGACGGAAAAATAGAGAACTCAATCTTTTGCTGGCTGGAATTCCACCAGCAAAAGACCGATGGAGCATACACACGGTCGCATTTTCCGACAAAAAGCTCTCATCGGAGTTTTGATGACGGCATTTCCGATCGTGTGTACGCGGCTTAACTGTTACTTTTGCTGGACAATTTGATCTCATCAATGTGGAGAAAATATATATATAATAAATAAATAAAGGCCTGTCAGATGCATAAAAAGAAATTCATACACTGTGCTTAATACTGTCATTACAAATATTAACCCAATATAGTTACCAAAAATATTTTTGCTATTGTGGTCCTTTAAATGAAGCTGAGGAGTAAGACAGTTAAAGCGGAACTAAACTCTGCTATCATTTTCATCCAAGGAAGCTGCCATCTCGGCCCCAGTCATTCAACTGCCTGCACATGTGTTATGTTATGACACCAGCCATTTGATGGTTCGACAGATTGGTTGAGAACACAACCAATGTGACAGTCACATTCCCGCCATGTGACAGGAATGTAACTGTTTTTTGAGCCTGTTATCGATGGGTTTAGTTCCACTTTCAGTCAACCTTTTTTCTTGCATGGGTAAATCACAGGTTCACTTTGAAGTTCATTCTTTAAAAATACACTAAGGACTAATTCACACATCTTAATTGACCTTGGTCCTGCATGTATAACTGTGGGTACTTGCGGCTGGAATTCCAGGTGTTCTGATTAGCAATGGTTGTTCAACTTGTTCTGAACTGATTGGCAGGGTAACAAGTGTCGGGGCTGTTCACTGCAGTGTATCTGCACATCCAGCATTTACCTTTCTGGTAAGGACAGATGCCTGCCCCTGAATACAGATAGATTGTCGCTGATTGGACCACCAGGATCCCAGTTGCAGGTATTCACAGGTATACAGTACTTTCTGGACCATGGGATGCGTGAATGAGGCTTAAAACCTTTTCCAAGAAAAAACCCAATGTCTTCTCTTCCTGCAATCCTTCATTGTATCTCTTATGTAAAAGTGTTCTTTAAAGCCCAACTCCAGGAATTAGAGAAAATCTACCCTTGCAGTGATCCCCCCCCCCCCCCCCATACTGCAGGGGTTAAATGCTCATCATGTCTAGAAGTGCCGGAATAAGGAGAAATACCTACCTTAGTCCATGCTCTACTAGGATTCTTCCAGTGGTGTGACCGGTCCCCCATAGACTCCCGTTTAGGCTGCTTTTGACCACAGTTGCACGCACATCCCCACCACATAAAATGCAGGTTTAATAGCCAAGGGACTGTCATAAGTAATAATGCTTGTTCCTGTACCCCCTAGAAATAACAAGCGTTTAACCCTTGCAGCACAGGGGAGGGCCAATGCAAGTGTAGATTTTTTCTAATATCTGAAGTTGGGCTTTAACAATGTTATTAGAGCCATTACGAACTTACTATAATATGTTTGTGTTTTGCTTGGTATATATTTGTGAAGAGTCTTTACAATTCCCCCCTTCAAGAGCTTGCAATCTAATCTTAGCTACTGTATGTGTAATCCCCAACTACAAATAATATACTCTTGGAGTGTTCATTCCATAAATCTTGGCATTACTATATGCCAGTATTAATAAATTGTACATGGTGCTGTCATGTAAAAATATATATTGATTGATTTATGGTTGCATGTTAAAAAAATCCTTAGCATGTCTTAATAGTTATATTTACCCTATTTTGACAGGTCAATGAAATGAAAGCTTTGTCAGTAGTAATTCATACCTATCTAATGTACAAAGCGTTGTGTCCAGTTACAGTCTTTTGCTTCTTGCCAAGGGCGTCTGCCTGGAACCATCTACAGATTATTCACACAGATAAAACATTCCACTGGGCTTATATAATAAGTGTGATAGGATGATGATTTGCAATGTATGTCACATCACAATATCTTATATTTATCTATATGGGAGGTGCCAGCATCCTAATTACCTTCATTGACCTCTTTATTTTTCTGAGACTGAAGCAGTGAGATCTCTGCATCAGAGCTAGAACTCCTCTAACCTGTTATGGCTATAACAAATCATATACTCTTTTCTGGAAAAGAAGTGAAACCCTCCTACCTGGTTACTTGGCTTTGATAATGGCTGTGGCGGTGGTAGCACTTGGAATTCTGTTTGAGGGATCCCACTGCCACAGTTGTAGGGATGTTAGAAGCTAGTTGGTGATTCAATCCACCAATGGCCACCCATGACTTACAGTGCCTTGAAAAAAGTATTCATACCCCTTGAAATTTTCCACATTTTGTCATGTTACAACCAAAAAAGTAAATGTATTTTATTGGGATTTTATGTGATAGACCAACACAAAGTGGCACTTAATTGTTGAGTGGAAGGAAAATGATAAATGGTTTTCAACATTTTTTACAAATAAATATGTGAAAAGTGTGGCGTGCATTTGTATTTGAGTCAAAACCACCTTTTCCGGCAATTTCAGCTGCAAGTCTTTTTGGGTATGTCTATACCAGTTTTGCACATCTAGAGAGTGACATTTTTGCCCATTTTTCTTTGCAAAATAGCTCAAGCTCTGTCAGATTGGATGGAGAGTGTCTGTGAACAGCAATTTTAAAGTCTTGCCACAGATTCTCAATTGGATTTAGGTCTAGACTTTGACTGGGCCATTCGAACACATGTAAATGCTTTGATCTAAGGCATTCTATTGTAGCTCTGGCGCTTTAGTGCTAAAATTAGCGCCTGTAAAGCAACTGAAAAAAGCCTCAGCTGCAATCCCAGTGTGAAACGCCGAGTGCTTTCACATTGGGGCGCTGCGCTGGCAGGGCAACACGAAAAGTCCTGCAAGCAGATTCTTTGCAGCGCTGTAGGAGCAGTGAATACATCGCTCCTAAAGCGCCCCTGCCCCTGGCAGCGGAGTTTTGCAGGCGGCTTTAACCCTTTTTCAGCTGCTAGCGGGGGTTAAAACCGCCCCACTAGCAGCCGAATAGCGCTGCTAAAACGATGGTATTTTTAGCGGCGCTTTCCCCCTGATGCCCGGGTGCTTTCAGTGTGAAAGGGCTCTAATGCTCTCCTTGCCTGGCCTGTGAGTTTTGGTGGTCGGCCATGTCTTGGTAGGTTTGCAGTTGTGCCATACTCTTTCCATTTTTGGATGATGGATTGAACAGTTCTCTGTGAGATGTTCAAAGCTTGGGAATTTTTTTATAACCTAACCCTGCTTTAAACTTCTCCGCAACTTTATCCCTGACCTGTCTGGTGTCTTCCTTGGCCGTCATGATGCTGTTTGTTCACTAAGGTTCTCTAACAAACCTCTGAGGGATTCACAGAACAGCTATATTTATACTGAGATCAAATTACACGCAGGTGGACTTTATTTAATAATTAGGTGAATTCTGAAGGCAATCGGTTCCACTAGATTTTAGTTAGGGGTATCAGAGTAAAGGGGCTGAATACAAATGCACGCTGAACTTTTCACATATTTATTTGTAAAATATGTTGAAAACCATTTATCATTTTCCTTCCACTTCACAATTATGTGCCACTTTGTGTTGGTCTATCACATAAAATCCCAATAAAATGCATTTAGGTTTTTGGTTGTAACATGACAAAATTTAAAAAATTTCAAAGGGTATGAAAGTTTGGTACCCCCCCACACACAGTATCTCACAAAAGTGAGTACACCTCTCACATTTTTGTAAATATTTTATTATATCTTTTCATGTGACAACACTGAAGAAATGACACTTTGCTACACTTTGAAAATGTCCATTAGGTGAGAATGTCCAAATTGGGCCCAAAGTGTCAATATTTTGTGTGACCACCATTATTTTCCAGCACTGCCTTAACCCTCTTGGGCATGGAGTTCACAGAGCTTCACAGGTTGACAGTGGAGTCCTCTTCCACTCCTCCACCATGACATGACAGAGCTTGTGAATGTTAGAGACCTTGAGCTCCTCCACCTTCCATTAGAGGTGGCCCCACAGATGCTCAATAGGGTCTAGGTCTGGAGACATGCTTGGCCAGTCTATCACCTTTACCCTCAGCTTCTTTAGCAAGGCAGTGGTCATCTTGGTGGTGTGTTCAGGGTCGTTATCATGTTGGCCCAGTCCCTGAAGGGAGGGGATCATGCTCTGCTTCAGTATGTCACAGTACATGTTGGCATTCATGGCTTCCTCAATGAACTGTAGCTCCCCGTTGCCAGCAGCACTCATGCAGCCCCAGACCATGACACTCCCACCACCATGCTTGACTGTAGGCAACACACACTTGTCTCCTCACCTGGTTGCTCCCACCCACGCTTGACACCATCTGAACCAAATAGGTTTATTTTGGTCTCATCAGACCCAACACATGGTTCCAGTAATCCATGTCCTTAGTCTGCTTGTCTTCAGCAAACTGTTTGCGGGCTTTCTTGTGCATCATTTTTAGAAAAGGCTTCCTTCTGGGATGACAGCCATGCAGACCAATTTTATGCAGTGTGCAGCGTATGGTCTGAGCACTGACAGGCTGACCCCACACACCTTCAACCTCTACTGTAATGCTGCCAGCACTCATATGTCTATTTCCCAAAGACAACCTCTGGATATGACGCTGAGCACGTGCATTCAACTTCTTTGATTAACCATGGCGAGGCCTGTTCTGAGTGGAACTTGTCCTGTTAAACCACTGCATGTTCTTGGGCACCGTGCTGCATATTAAATAAGGGCATTAGCCAGTGCATCCCATTGGGAAATACATTTAAAAGAGCGAACAAAAGTCCTGGATGGCTTAACTCTAATGTAAAAATGCATATAGAAGCAAAGGAGAAGGCCTTCAAAAAATACAAGGCTGAGGGATCATCATCAGCATTCAGACTTTACAAAGAATGCAACAAGATATGTAAGGGTGCAATTGGGGTGGCTAAGATAGAACACAAAAGACACATAGCAGAGGAGAGCAAAGAAAGTCCCCAAAAATTCTTTCGGTATATAAACAGTAAAAAAAGGAGGACAGACCATATTGGCCCCATAAAGAATGGGGAAGGACATCTGGTTACAAAGGATGGGAAGATGGCGAAGGTATTGAATTTATTCTTCAGGTCAGTCTTCACGAGAGAATCGGGGGGGGGGGGCTTCAGTAACCTAAACTGCAGTGTTTGTCCTCATGACACATCACAGGAAGCACCCTCATGGTTAACAGAGGACAGAATTAGAAATAGACTTGGGAAACTTAATATCAATAAATCACCGGGACCAAATGGCTTGCACCTGAGGGTACTTAGGGAACTAAGTCAAGTAATTGCCAGACCATTGTTCCTAATTTTTACTGATAGTCTACTGACTGGAATTGTACCAGCTGATTGGAGAAAAGCCAATGTAGCACCAATATCTAAAAAAGGGCAAAAATACATCCCTGGGAATTACAGACCAGTTAGCCTAACATCAATAGTATGCAAGCTCTTGGAGGGGATGATAAGGGACTATATACAAGATTTTAGTAATGAAAACGGTATCATTAGCAGTAATCAGCATGGATTCATGAAGAATCATTCTTGCCATACCTATCTATTAGCCTTCTATGAGGAGGTGAGCTGCCATCTAGATAAAGGAAGGCCCGTAGACGTGGTGTATCTGGATTTTGCAAAAGCATTTGACACAGTTCCCCATAAACATTTACTGTACAAAGTAAGGTCCGTTGGCATGGACCATAGGGTGAGTACATGGATTGAAAACTGGCTACAAGTGCGAGTTCAGAGGGTGGGTGATAAATGGGGAATACTCGGAATGGTCAGGGGTGGAAAGTGGGGTTCCCAAGGGTTCTGTGCTGAGACCAATCCTGTTTAATTTGTTCATAAACGACCTGGAGGATGGGGTAAACAGTTCAATCTCTGAATTTGCAGACGACACTAAGCTAAGCAGGGCAATAACTTCTCTGCAGGATGTGGAAACCTTGCAAGAAGATCTGAACAAATTAATGGGGTGGGCAACTACATGGCAAATGAGGTTTAATGTAGAAAAATGTAAAATAATGCATATGGGTGGCAAAAATATGAATGCAATCTACTCACTAGGGGGAGAACCTCTGGGGGAATCTAGGATGGAAAAGGACCTGGGGGTCCTAGTAGATGATAGGCTCAGCAATAGCATGCAATGCCAAGCTGCTGCTAACAAAGCAAACAGAATATTGGCATGCATTAAAAAGGGGATTAACTGCAGGGATAAAGCGATAATTCTCCCACTCTACAAGACTCTGGTCCGGCCACACCTGGAGTATGCTGTCCAGTTCTGGGCACCAGTCCTCAGGAAGGATGTACTGGAAATGGAGTACAAAAAAGGACAACAAAGCTAATAAAGGGTCTGGAGGATCATAGTTAAGAGGAAAGGTTGCGAGCACTGAACTTATTCTTTCTGGAAAAGAGACGCTTGAGAGGGGATATGATTTAAATTTACAAATACCATACTGGTGACCCCACAATAGGGATAAACCTTTTTCGCAGAAGAGAGTTTAATAAGACACGTGGCCACTCACTAAAATTAGAAGAAAAGAGGTTTAACCTTAAACTGCGTAGAGGGTTCTTTACTTTAAGAGCGGCAAGGATGTGGAATTCCCTTCCACAGGCGGTGGTTTCAGCGGGCGGCATCGATAGTTTCAAAAAACTATTAGATAAGCACCTGAACGACCGCAACATACAGGGATATACAATGTAATACTGACATATAATCACACACATGGGTTGGACTTGATGGACTTGTGTCTTTTTTCAACCTCACCTACTATGTAATTATGTAACTATGCAACTCAGTTTCAGTGTCTTGGCAATCTTCTTATAGCCTAGGCCATCTTTATGTAGAGCAACAATTCTTTTTTTCAGACCCCCAGAGAGTTCTTTGCCATGAGGTGGCGTCTTGAACTTCCAGTGACCAGTATGAGAGAGTGAGAGCGATAACACCACATTTAACACACCTGCTCCCCACTCACATCTGAGACCTTGTAACACTAACAAGTCACATGACACCGGGGAAGGAAAAGGGCTAATTGGGCCCAATTTGGACATTTTTACTTAGGGGTGTACTCTCTTTTGTTGCCAGCAGTTTAAACATTAATGGCTGTGTGTTGAGTTATTTTGAGGGGACAACACATTTACACTGTTTTACAAACTGTGCACTCACAATTTTACATTGTAGCAACGTGTTATTTATTCAGTGTTGTCACATGAAAAGATGTAAGAAAATATTTACAAAAATGTGAGGGGTGTACTCACTTCTGTGAGATACTGTATGTGAACCCAGCCTAAAAAGAAAAGTTTTTGTTGGACTTAAAGGGTAAATCCACCCTAACACTAAAATTACTACATTTACAGACATCCACAAACTAAGACTAATCTATCTAGCCCTGTAAAAGAGAAATTACTATGCACACTTTTTCTGAAGCCGCTCTGGTCCGATCCCACGCTGAGTTGTCAGCGGTGGCTTGGCTGTGGAGGCGGGTGCAGAGGAGGCAGCCAACAACGGAAGCCCCATAGCAAAGCTATGGGTGACGTCACTTCCCATTCATTTCACAGCTGTTGTCGGCTATGTCCTCCGCAGAGCTTCCGCCACTGGAGACGGGACCGGATCGGCTTTAAAAAAGGTATGTATAGCGATTTCTTCTTTACAGCATTAGATAGATGTAGCAATTTTACTGTTAGGGTGGACTTCCCCTTTAATTCTCTTAGGCTTGATTCACACCTATGCAGGTTGCAGTTGATGCATATTTCGGATGAATTTTGCATTTTTCGATGCACATTTTTGATCCATTGAAGTCAATGGAACCAAAAAAATAACCTGCTGGTCCCTGGCCCTTTTCATAAAATGCACAGATGTGAAGGTGACCCATAGGAAACCATGTTAAATGGACTGTAGTGTGTTTCTGTAAAACTGAAAACGCACTGAAACATGCATAGGTGTGAACTAGGCCTTATAGTGTGCACATGATGGTAAGCTAGAGTTGCCACCTCATCCCTTTAAAACTGATCACATATTAATTACACAGGTTCTGAGGCAGATTAAGGTGGTAATTAAACTCACTTTATCCGCATTAAATTAGCCTCAGAACCTGTGTAATTAATATGTATTCGGGTTTAAAGGGACGAGGTGGCAACTCTACGGTAAGCGCTGCTATTCCCCTCTGAACACAGTACATGCATCACAAGCCTATACAAATATACCAAATCAAGATACAGTCATTTCAAGGTAATTAACTTGTTAAAGATCCACCAGCAGAGATCCACACCCTAATCAGCTGGGGAGTTCCATATCAGGATATTGATTTCTTGCAGTACTTGTATACACACCCATTAATACAAGAACACACATATTATGGGAGCCTGTACTGATCTGTACACATGGAGATCTACACAAGCAGGAGTACACAAGTGTGGTGGGTCAGACTGTTATTAGCTCCCAACTGTCCCTGATTTCGAGGGACTGTCCCTGATTGGGTTGGCAATGTCTCTCTGTCCCTCATTCCTCCTCATTTGTCCCCCATTTTTGTCTGATCTATATATATATGTATATAAAATGCACTTTTTATCTATCAAAAAGTGTTTTCCAGTGCTAAACCTTTCTGATTTCTAAATTGCTGCATTTGTTTTTCCAAAAGCCAGTATAAAGGAATAGAAGTGGTAAAAAAAAGCACTTGTGGGTTTAACCAATTTTTGTACAATCCTCCTTTAAGGGGGTGTGGCAAGGGGTGTGTCCTATGTCTGCATACTTTTGCTAATAGGTGTCCCTCATTCCCATCTCAAAAAGTTGGGAGGTATCCTAACAGCTGTAGTTATAGTGAGCGGGTTGGGACCTTAAAGTGACACTAAAGTCTGGTTATTAAAAAAAAAATATTTAAGTACGTCTTCTTAACTCAGAAAAGTACTTGCTATTTCTCTCAGCCTCCTCCAAATCTCCAAATCTCCAAATCCCTTTTTTGCTGTTGTAATCTGACTTCCTGTTAGAGGGTGACTACTTTCATTCTCCATGGTCCCACTGTATGTGGGAACATAGCCACCCTCTCTTGCTCCCTCCCAATATAGACTATGGACTGTGGGAATTGTAATGTGCATAGAGCAGTGCACCAGGCCACAACTACAGAGGATCGGATGCCCACGGAGGATAATACAAGGAGGCAGAAAAACACAATTAGAAATGATTTCATGAAAAATAGATGAACCTCCCTGGCGGTATTCCCGAGTGTGGCTCGGGGTGAATTTTCATTAATAAAAGCGGTAACCCCGAGCCACACTCAGGATTACATCGCAGGATCCAGGCAAAGTTACTTACCTTGTCCCCAGGATCCTGCAAAGTCCCCCCACTGTGTGTGCGGGCTGTTTCTCCGCTCGATCTATCACAGTGCCGGGCTCCGTTCCCTGCGAGCATCACGACACACTGGGACGGAGCACGGCGCCAAATTCAAAAAGTGAAAAACACACAATACATACAGTACACTGTAATCTTACAGATTACATTACTGTATCAAATTATTCCACATCCCTTCCCATCCCTTGTCCCTAGTGCTTTGTCCAATGCCCAGTGTCCATGCAGTTTTATGTTATATATACTGTTCGTTCTGCCTGGAAACTTGAGATTGTCCATAGCAACCAAAAAGTGTCCCTTTACGTCAAAAGCGGTTTTAGATCAGCTAGAAAACAGTGATAATAAATTAGAATCACTTGCAGAATTGAGCGATAGTGATTTGTGGGGAGATCCGTCATCAAGCACTGAAAGTAATGACAGCGACAATTCTGCAACTGAGCAAATTTCAGTGTTTTTGATTTGATTACATTATTGAATAAATATTATTATTATATTATTTGTTATAATTATTTATAGTTATTTATTTCTATTCTAATTTATGATTTTGTGTTTCGAACTTTATCATGTCCGAGATGTCTACTAGACTCTTGCTTGGACAGATTTAAGTGTGTTATTTCTAAGAATTACAGGCCTACAATATAAAACGCCAAATATCCATGCGATACAATGTACCGCTTTGAGCATCAAAATCTGACATAATCATACCGCCAGGGAGGTTAAAGGACCATTAAGTAGCGAATGTGTAGAACTAAGATAAAATTTAGTCACTTTTAATATGTCACTTCCTGGCTGGTGATCCCATCGTTAGAGTGATCACCCTATAAAGCAGGTCTGTACCACTTTATCATAATACAGACTGCTACACTTGCCCATCATCTAAAAAAAAAAGTAGCACTTTAGAAAAAAATCATTTAAAGTGGACCTTCCATGAAAATGGAAGATCTATGATACTTATAACCCCACCCCAGTAAATACAAATGGCTTACAAAAGCCATTGAAAAAAATTAATTAAAAAATGTCCAAAAATAATAATAAAAATACCTTAGCCCAGCTTCCACGCTTCTGAGATGCATGGGTGAGATCACTGTGCCTTCTGAGAGGGCTGGACACCCAAACTTCCCACGCTTTCTTGTGTTCCTCACCACCTCCTTAAACTGTAGGAAGTAGGGACAAGGTACATTTTTTGGATCATTTTTTTGTATGTTTCTTTTGTATTTAGGGGTGGGTAAGAGTAATGTATGTAATTGAATGTTTCATTTACAGTACATGTAAGATCTGCTTGAATAAGGCCCAACTCTAGTCAGATAGACTTATTAACTATGTGTGACAATTTTTTATCATTTTCTGTGATCTCCGTTAGGAAGATTTCACCTCACTTCCTGTGCCTGAGGAGCAGGACCGGAAATGAGGAGAGCAGTTGTCAATGGGATGGGAAGACAATAATAATTACATGACAAAAGTTCTAACCCGTTTTTCATTTTACTGAACCTTTGTATCTTTGACCCAGAGGGTCGGGACATCTCGGATCCATACTGGTGCTAACACCAATAGATGTCCTGCCAGTTCTTTACTGAAGTTGTATTGCTGATATAAAGAATGATTTCCCTTTACATCCTGTCCTGACAACAAAGTAGAGGGACATCTCCTCAACTGGGCCACAGAATGCAACAACAACAAAAAAGTTTTTGCTGTAGATATTTAAAAAGATAAATACATCTCTACTCTGATCATCATCCAATATTAAGTCACAGAAAATTGTCATAATGCTTTAACTATGTTGTTACTGAGGAGGTACAGTTATTAAAAGTTATTGGTCTTCAGTGAATGGTGGGGGCAGCCATTTTGTGCACTTAGTGAGCGAACGCACATCATCCTCACAAAACGGATGCCTCCATCACTTTGTTGTCCACATGTGATGTGTTCCATGTACATTGTGTGATGTAAGCACCATGAATTTGCCTTTCAGGATAGAGTTGACCTCAGATCTCACATCCCTGTAACACGTACAGTGCCCAGACACTGTGTGGTAAGATGCTGCACCCAATGTGTTAGTATTTAGACTCCCGTAATACTCATTAACATGTCTGTTACATTATCCCTTATCCCTTCACACTGACCCAGTCACCCTTCATTAATCACTACAATACCTCAGGTGATAAAACGGTCAAAGGTTTATTTCCATGCATGTGTACTTTTTTTAGCTAAATTATTATTATTTTTTTTTTTTTAATAATGCATCCCCCTATAGATGCTGAGGCCTTGCTTAGTTTACCTACCTTGGCTCTGTACACCTAGTACTTAAAGTGGAACTAAACCCTCCCATTCTTTGCAGCCAATGAAGTTGCCATCTTAGCCTTTGTTTGATCTGCAGTTGCCATGGTGCTACATGTGATGAGTTTTGAGACCAACCAACTGTGACACAAGCAACTGTGACAGTTAATATTCATGGCCTAAATGTAACTGTTTTGGAAAAGAGGTAAATCTTGGGATTTATTTCCACTTTGAATTCTAGCAGAACCAGATAACAGTTTATTCTACTCTTGTAGCTGTCGGTTCTAAATGTACTGACAAAAGAGTGGGCAAATTGTCTTTTTCTACCACTCCATCCCCATCAATGCCAATGGCATGTTTATGTGGCTATGACATATGATATTGTTAGTGTGATAGCAAGGGTTCAAACACCATTCAGAGCACATAGTGTGACCAGGCCTTTAAAGTCAATGAGATTTTATGCAGGAAGTATATACTGTAGCCAGTTCTACTCATTATTTTCTCAATGCAAATTTTCATTAATCACTACAGCCCCGGAAGAATTTACCCCCTTCCTGACCAGAGCACTTTTTGCAATTCGGCACTGCATCAATTTTACTGACAATTGCACGGTCGTGCGACGTTGTACCCAAACAAAATTGATGTCCTTCTTTTCCCAAAAATAGAGCTTTCTTTTGGTAGTATCTGAAAAAAAAGAGCGGCAATTTTGAAAATAATGCATTATTTTTTACTTTCTGCTATAATAAATACCCCCCAAAAATATATATAAAAACATTTTTTTCCCTCAGTTTAGGCCGATATATATTCTTCTACATATTTTTGGTAAAAAAAAATCGCAATAAGCGTATATTGATTGGTTTGCGCAAAAGTTATAGCATCTACAAAATAGGGAATAGATTTATAGCATTTTTATTATTATTATATTTTTTTTACTAGTAATGGTGGCGATCTGCGAATTTTATTGTGACTGTGACATTATGGCAGACACATCGGACAATTTTGACACATTTTTGGGACCATTGGCATTAATACAGCAATCAATGCTATAAAATTGCATTGATTACTGTAAAAATGTCACTGCCAGTGAAGGGGTTAACACTAGGGGGCGATCCAGGGGTTAACTGTGTTCCCTGGGAGGTGATTCTAACTGAAGGGGGAGGGGACTGACTGGAGGAAGTGACGGATCGTGGCTCCCAGCTAATAGGAGCACACGATGTGTCACTCCTGTCAGTACAGAACAGGGAAGCGTGTGTTTACACACACTCGTCCCTGTTCTGTCTCTCCTGCTCATGATCGCTTGCGGCTGGCGGTCATCGCGACCGCCGGCAACAAGCACCGAAACCCCCGCTGTGCAGCGAGCGCGCCTGCTATCCCTACTCCGCGAGCCGATGTATAGCTACGACGGCTCGTGCAGGGGAGCCAACCTGCCGCAGTATAACTGCGGCGGTTGGACGGGAGGCGGTTAAAAAAGAGAATATCTACATTTTATCACTTTTGCAACCAATACAAAAATGAGGGATTTACCTTCCCAATTTGCAGTGGAACTTTAAGTAAGAAATCATCATAACAGCAAACAGGCAGGATTTTAAGGCAGAAGAGACATACTGGGGTTCACTAAAACTGGAGAGTGCAAAATCTGGTAAAGCTTTGCAAAGAAACCAATCAGCTTCCAGGTTTTATTCTCAAAGCTTAATTGAACAAAGCTGAAGTTAGAAGCTGATTGGCTACCATGTTGTCACGTACAGCGGAGCCTGAAATGATGAGGGTGGCCTCTTGCACGGTCCCGGTCCTAGCACCCCAGGAGGTTGAGACAGGAACTGCTAGGGCGGTGGAAGGGTGCAGGCAGGATCAGGAACACCAGAGCCTTTGTGGAAGAGGTGAGGCACTGATCACCAGACTTGTTCAGGAAAAGTCCAATAGGAACACTTGCAGAGTCAGGGGCAAGCAGGAGTTGGCAACGTGCTGGCAGCGAGGTACACAATCAGAAGGCAGACTCGTAGTCGGGGACAGGCAGTGGTTATCAACAGGCTGGCTGCGGAGTACAAGATCCGGAGACAGAATCGTGGTCAGAAGTCCAAGCCGGGGTCGGTGCAGAAAGCAGAGGTAGACAAGGATGCAGGGATAATCTGAGAGAATGGTCAAGGAGCCGGGTGTTCAGGATCAGAATCAATCAAGCAAAACAGCAACAAGAATACAGGAACGAGCTGAGACAATCCAGCACTGACACTAGTAAGCTGATCATTTGAGTAGGGCGCCATGCGCCATGATTCGTTGGCGTGCGAACGTGCGCGCGCTGACGCACACTCATTCGTGTGGGTGCGCCAACGTGCATGCTTGGAATGGGACTCGTTCGTTCTTGCCACACGTTCGGATCAGAAGGACTAAGACTGACGGCTGGTGCACGGGAACGAGCACTAGTTACGATGGTTCTCTGACACATGAACAGCTGCACCGGATTTAGCACTCAGTTTTAGTAAAACAACCCCACTATGTCTACAATAAAATTCTATTACCTGCCTTTATGCCCTGCACACTTAGCTGCGTGTACCCTGTAAGCTTACGCAAGCTGTGCCAAATGACAGTGATATAAGACAGTTTATGGGGCACACCAAAAGAATCTGCACCAATGTTGTACAATAAAAATTGTTCTAAAATATACACCATTACCACAGTGTTTTAAATACTGTAGAGAGGGAGGCGGACAGCGAGGAGCAGGATGAAGGATGTGTATGGGTGGATTAAGCACCGCTATCATACAGGAAATTAACAAATTGTCATGCAACTTTCTTATTTATTTGGTGCATAAAGCACTAAATAAGTGTGCTTATAGAAACAGGTGCAATTTTCTCCACTCTTGCGGCATACTTTGCAAATCCCCCCCCACCAACTTTTATAAAGAAAAGGTTAACCCCTTGCCCACCAGCCGCCGTCATTTTACTGCAGCAGGTCGGCACGATCCCGCGAACCGTCATAGCTATACGTCGGCTCGCGGGATCGGGAAAGCAGGCGCGTGCGTGCCTGCTGCACAGCGGGGGTGGCGATGCCCGTAGCCGACGGTTGCGATGACCGTGGGCCACGAGCGATCACGAGAGGCAGAACAGGGAAGTGTGTGTGTAAACACACAAATCCCTGTCCTGTTCTGAGAGGAGTGACAGATCTTGTGTTCCTATTTGCTAGGAACCACAATCCGTCACTTCCTCTAGTCAGTTGCCTCCCCCTTCAGTTAGAAACACGTAGCAGGGAACACAGTTAAACCCTTGATTGCCCTCTAGTGTTAATCCTTTCGCTGCCAATGACATTTTTACAGTAATCAATGCATTTTTATAGAACTGATGGCTGTATAAATGCCAATGGTCCTAAAATAGTGTCAAAAGTGTCCGATGTGTCCGCCATAATGTCACAGTCCCAATAAAAATCACAGATCGCCGCCATTACTAGTAAAAAAATAAATAAAAATGCTATAAATCTATCCCCTATTTTGTAGACACTATAACTTTTGTGCAAACCAATCAATATACGCTTATTGCGATTTTTTTTTACCAAAAATATGCGATTTTTTTTTAACAAAAATATTTAGATACATATCAGTCTAAACTGAGAAAAAATTTGCTTTTTTTTAAAAAAAATGGGGATATTTATTATAGCAAAAAGTACAAAATATTGCATTTTTTTCAAAACTGTCGCTCTTTTTTTTTGTTTATAGCGCAAAAAATAAAAACTGCAGAGACGATCAAATAGCTCCAAAATAAAGCTCTATTTGTGGTAAAAAAAGGACATAAATTTTGTTTGGGTACAACGTCGCACGACCGCGCAATTGTCAGTTAAAGCGACGCAGTGCCTAATCGCAAAAAATGGCCCGGTCATTCAGTAGCCAAATCTTCCGGAGCTGAAGTGGTTAAAGTTAGAAATACCTTTTTTTGGTCAACCTCCAACATTTTTACAGCATGGTACGTCCATATTTACGATGCAACCTGTAACATGCTTCAGATCCCCCCGCAACCCCCCCCCCCCCCCCCCCACACACACACACACACACAGTGACAGCGGGCAGGGGATCCTCTCCTAGGACCCGCCGTCACTTTTCTAAAACAGCACAGGTGTGCGGGGCTTCACCCACACAGCCACATAATTAAGTCACAGAAATCTGTGAACGAATAAACTACATGTTCCATCATGGCAGATGGCTTGCAATTCTCAATGAACTTTGAGGGTGCTGATGAGTGCACTCCTAGTTTATTCACAAGCTGTACAGGCTGAAAGCTGTAGGGCCTGACATTGCCCCCCTGTGATCCACTGACCACAGATGCATTGTTTTGCAGGCGGAAATATTAATAAATACATTTTTTTCTGCAAAAATATGTGCTTTTTTCAATTTTTTCCCAAAAGGTAAAACTTTAAACTGCTATGGTAATAAACTGTGTGCATGAGCATGCTCCTGCTGTAACTAGTGTCATAATCATACCAATGTATGAAACTTGGTCTCCATCTAGTGTTCAGAATGCAGTAATGCACAATAGCATGTTTTGTAGAGTAATTTATACAGAATGTACAGAATGTACAGGACAATTTCAAGATATAAATTATCAGTCTGCATTTATTAATGAAACAGAAATGTACACAATTTTATATACACTGCACAGTGAAAACATTAACACTTTTTAGTGTAAACCTAGCCTGTTCAGTTTGAGGTTCTAGTGAGAGGTATTGTAATGTCTCACTACAGTTAGCTGTAGTAGTTGAATGTCCTATGTAGAATAAGCACATCACTATCCCAAAAATATTGAATTCTTAAAAATGAATATCCTTAATACTTGTATATTACAATGTTCATATTCATTTTTTTTATTTAGATTTTTCTACACTTACATGTAGACTAAGCTGAACAGACAAAAGTGACAATGGTTGGGACAAGCTAATTAGAAATGCCTGCAATGATCACTATTTATTCCCATGGTTTAACCACTTCACTACCGGACACTTTCAATCTCTTCCTGCCCAGGCCAATTTTCAGCTTTCAGCGCTGTCACACTTTGAGTGACAATTACTCAGTCATGCAACACTGTGGGGTTGATTTACTAAAGTCAAATTTACTGTGCACTTTTGAAAATGCAGTTGCACTTTGCAAGTGCAGTTGCTCTAGAGCTTAGTAAATAAGCAAAAGCTCTGCTGACTTCCATCTTTCAATCATGTGGCAGAAAAAATGCTGTTCTTTTATTTTCCTTGTATGTGATTGGTTGATTTTTATAAAGTGAATTTTTACCTCATTTTCTAAGCTCTGGAGCAACTGCACTTGCAGAGTGCAACTGCGCTTTCTATTTGCCCTTAGTAAATCAACCCTGTACCCATATAATTTTTTAAAAATTTTTTCAGTCAAATAGAGATTTCTTTTCATGGTATTTAATCAACACTTTTTTTTTTATTTTTTTCTATAAAAAAAGGGCCAAAAATGTTGAACATTTTTTATTTCTGTTATAAAATTTTGCAAATAAATAATCTCTTCATAAATATAGGCCAAAATGTATTCAGCTATATCTGGTGAAAATAATCCAAATCAGTATTTATTATTTATTCTGTAGGAAAGGTATAGATTCCAAAAACTATGATATATATTTTTGAAAATTGATCTATCCTGATGTACTGCCGGCCTATCTCACTTATTGAGTCCCTAAGTGCCGGTTCACACTAGACGCGGCACGACTTGCAGGTCGCCTCACCGAGTTCTGTATAGAAGTCTATGCAAGTCGCCCCCAAAGTAGTACCGGAACCTTTCTTCTAAGTCGGAGCGACTTGCGTCGCTCCGATTAGAACGGTTCCATTGTACAGAACGGGAGGCGACTTGTCAGGTGGCTAGGTCGCCTGACAAGTCGCCCCCGTGTGAACCGGTGTTCTGCCGAGAAAGTTCCGCTCGGCGGATTAGTTCCCCCTCTACTGCGCATGCGCAGTAGAAGCCGGCGGAAATAGCCGAAGCGGAACAGCTGAAAATCAGCTGTACACGGTGCCTGTAAGAGGGCCCCTCGCGGGCTCGCTTCGCTCGCCACGCTTCGGGCACGGCCTCGCTGCGCTCGGCACTTTTAGATTCCCCCTCTAGGTCCACTTGGATAGAGGAGAAGGAATCTGGACCCAGAGCGCAGGCGCCGTGTACAGCTGATCGAAGCGTTTGAGCTTCGGCTATCTCCGGCGGCCAACAGTACTACGTACTGCGCAGGCGCTGCGCCTGCGCAGTACAGGGGGGGAACCTATCCGCCGAAGGAACTTATTCGGCAAGACACCGGCTCTAAAATGCCAGAACAATACAAATATCCCCCAAATTACTCCTTTTTGGAAAGTAGACAGACCAATGTATATAGTAAGAGGCACGGCGAGTTTTTTGAAGTTGTAATTTTTTGAAAAATGAAGAAATAAAAAAATATTTATTTTTTCCACATTTTTTATTACTTTTACATACCGTCACCAGTGCAGTACAGCATCATTATATAACTGGTGATCTGGAACATTGACTGGTGACAGTATGTAAAAAAAAAAAAATAATAATTTTTAAACATTTTGTTCTTTTTTATCAAATTTTTTCACGATTCTTTTATTTACCTACTGTGACCAGAGCAATACAATCAGTACAGACCAATAAAAACCGTGAACATTCTAATTTATAGTGCAATTTTCTTTTTTTATGTGCAAAGTCCATGTAATATTCTTTCAGCAAGTGCAAGGTATAAATGGCAGGTAAGTGTTTCTCCATGAGATTACTCCACCAAGAAACAATCAGCCTCTTACCAGATGTAATTGATCCTCTATGGTAAGGAAGATCAATACGCTCTTAATTCAAAGAAGCTTCTTTAAACTGCCTCCTTCAGCCAGCACACTTCCCCAGATCTCCAACAAGCCAGACTTGTAGAAGACTTACCAGCACGGCATGTAAAGGGAATGTATACTCAAGAAATCACAAAGAAGCCGACATAGTTTAATACCGCCAAACAGGATACCTTTATTTTTCAGCCAAATACATACTTACAGTACACAGGAACAGAGAGTACAAACAGAAATACTGAGCTTCCAAGACACAGTGGGCGTGATGTCACCATCTAGGCCCTGCCTGACATGTTTCGCTACCAATGAGCATCGTCAGGAGGATGGAGCAAGTATATATTTGGATGAAAAAAAAGGTATCCTGTTTACAGCATGTCGGCTCCTTTGTGATTTCTTGAGGATACATTGCCTTTACATGCTGTGCTGTTAACTCTTTCGAGTCTGGCTTGCTGGGGATCTGGGAAAGTGAGCTGGCTGAAGGAGACAGCTTAAAGAAGCTAATTTGTATTGCGTGCATATCGATCTCTCTAACTATGGGGGATCATTTACATCTGGTAAGAGGCTGATTATTTCTTGGTAAAGTAGTCACGTGGAGAAATACTTACCTGCTGTTAATGTCGTGCACTTGCAGGAAGAATATTGCATGGTCTTTGCACATAAAAAAAATAATGTTTGCACTATAAATTAGCACGTTCACAGTTTTTATTGATCTGTACTGATTGTATGCAGTGGCGTAGCGTGGGGGGTGCGGAAGGGGCCGTGGCCCCGGGCGCAACATTTAGGGGGGCGCAATTCCGCGCCAGTGTGTGACTACTGGCTGCCTCCTCCTGAATTCACTGCCCTGTGTCCCCACACTCTGGCCGCCATGTTCAGTCTCCGGCGCCCTGTGATTGGCCGTATGGGGTCATGTGCGGCGGCGCGGCTGGCCTGTCCATGATTGCGGTACATCCTGGAGTCCCGCCTCTGCAAATGTTCAGTCTCTGGCACCCTGTGATTGGGTAAATGGGGTCATGTGTGGAGGCGGGACTCCAGGAGCAAGCGCGAGCGTTAACAGGCCAGCCCTGCCGCCGCACATGACCCCATACACCCAATCACAAGGCGCCGGAGACTGAACATGGCGGAGCGCGAGGGACACAAAAATTCAAGATTGTGAGCCGCCGCTGTCTCCTCCTCCTGCTCCCCTCCGGACCGATGGGAAACAAAGAAAAACAGGTGAGACTCCCTCGTGATGGGGGGACACAGTCTGGGAAGAGGGAGTGGCCAACCAGAGAGAGAGAGCGAAGAAGAATCCCTCGTGATGGGGGGACACAGTCTGGGAAGAGGGAGTGGCCAACCAGAGAGAGAGAACGAAGAAGAGCAGCTAGAGTCATGCAGTGTAGTGGTCAGTATAGGAATACTGTAGGTAGGATAGTGTAGTGGACAGTAAAGTAGTCAGTGCAGTATAGTGGACAGTATAGTGTAGTGGTCAGTGTAGTGGACAATACAGTGTAGTGGTCAGTATAGTGTAGTGGACAGTATAGCGGTCAGTGTAGTGGGCAGTATAGTGTAGTGGACAGTATAGTGGTCAGTATAGTGTAGTGGGCAGTATAGTGGACAGTATAGTGTAGTGGGCAGTATAGTGTAGTGGACAGTATAGTGGTCAGTGTAGTGGACAGTATAGTGGTCAGTATAGTGTAGTGGGCAGTATAGTGTAGTGGACAGTATAATGGTCAGTGTAGTGGTCAGTATAGTGTAGTGGACAGTATAGTGTAGTGGTAAGTATAGCGGACAGTATAGTATAGTGGACAGTATAGTGTAGTGGACAGTATAGTGGACAGTGTAGTGGTCAGTATAGTGGATAGTGTAGTGGACAGTATAGAGGTCAGTATAGTGGACAGGGTAGTGTAGTGGGCAGTATAGTGCAGTGGACAGTATAGTGGTCAGTGTAGTGGACAGTATAGTGTAGTGGGCAGTATAGTGTAGTGGACAGTATAGCGGTCAGTGTAGTGGTCAGTATAGTGTAGTGGACAGTATAGCGGTCAGTGTAGTGAGCAGTATAGTGTAATGGACAGTATAGTAGTCAGTGTAGTATAGTGGTCACTGTAGTGGACAGTAGAGTGTAGTGGTCAGTATAGGAATCAGGTTGGTTAGTACTATTGTAGTAAGGGAAGGTACAGGACTCGGGGAGTGCTAAAAGTCCACAGGTTAGGGGGCGAAAATTACTTGCCTTGCCCCGGGCGCTGACAACCCACGCTACGCCACTGACTGTATGTGTCATCGTTTACACAATTACGAGCACTTTATGGTAAATAATGAATTGTTTATCAATTTGGAAGGGAAGCGCACCTATCTATTTAGTCACTTAGTGTGCTACATCCACGGTGAGATCTGTCGGAAGTTTGGCCCCCCTCCTCCTTCCCCCCGCCGCCGAGCCATTCAGAAAGCGCAGCATGCTTCGCGCATGCGTAGAAGTGAAACGACTGTGAAGCTGCATGGCTTTACTGCCGGTTTCCCTAACAGGCAATGGCGGCAGCAGCACCCGAGAGCTAATGAAGACATCGGCTGGGGTGCCACCATCGCTGTTCTCCAGGACAGGTAAGTGTCCTAATATTAAAAGTTAAAAGTCAGCAGATACAGTTGTGTAGCTTCTGACTTTTCATTCTTTGGTTGGAGGGCGGAACTCCGCTTTAAAACAAAACTTGTTGCCACTATTCATAACCACCAACATAGTTTCTCCCAACTTGTATGACTGTCATTTTTATAGGACAGCTTGGTCAGCTTGGTTAGCATCTATACATGGATAAGAATGTGAACCACACATAAAATAAAAAAAAAGTTATTATGCTGAATACTATCAATACATGCATTAACTACACATTATAGGAATACAGTATTATTTACAATTGTGGTCTTTTAAACTGGTATCAGACCAATGCATTGAGAAAAGGACAACATTGAGAAAACAGACAACAAGACATTGCTCACTAACAGGTTCACAGGTCATATCATTGTGCACACAACATAAATGAGTCACAACCCTCATACAAGTATAAACATAATCTGAATTATTCCATTAATATTACCATGTTTCCATTAGTATTACTTAAATGTTATTCACATACAATCATTTAAAAAACTCAAAGGGAAGTAAAAGGATAAAGGGATGCAGCTGTGTTCTTGTTTTAAAAAATATGCAGAAAAACCTTTGGCTGGTTTATTTACTTTTTTACCCGTACAGTGCCCCCCTTTGCATTGAGGAAAATAGATTTTATATTTGTTGAAGTTTGTAGGTATTAGTAACCTTGACTAGTATGCCAGTGCTTTTTATGTATGACAGATCCACATCTAGACTTGCCGTATAGGCAGCCACTCTGACATAAGAACTGCATAGAGAGCAATAGATTTTTGAAGATATCTGTATGCAGCTTATTTCATATATTAAAACATATGTGATAATGACATAATTAGGAGGTATCAGTAGTTCTTCTTTTACTAGTCAGCTGTCAGCCCACATCAGTCTACCCATCTCTGGTTCATCTACTAAGACATTGATCAGATGATGGAACATGATTTCATTGTATGGGGTCACATTCCACTCCATGGGGTGGTTGGTAAGGCTACATTGGCTGCTGTCGTATGATTTCTTGCTTATAACCAAAAAAAAGACGCTTGTTTTATTTTTAGGCTGTATGATTAGCCAAACCAACCTACCAAGACCCGCAGGTAGTAAAGAACATCAAACTCATTAGCAGCATCAATCGCACTATTTTAACTCTTTTTTCTTGCTACTTGGTTTTGACTAAAACAAGTCACCATATAGGTTGTTTAAGCACCTTATGTTTTAAAGCAGAGAACTCCATGCTGGTAGTGTGTGGTGTGGAGTTTTCCATGTTAACAAAGTGGATTTAAGTACACTACCTCATGCCTTGACGCCCTAGTACTAACTGTGACCCTAACATGTACCCCCTTCCTTTACCTGGGCTGTAAAATAGGACAAATTGTATAATTTGTCCTTTAAGGCATACCCCTGAGTTCAGCCCACCAGGTCCAGTACTTTCCTTCTAACCCACTCCAGTGATTTTAATTGTGTGGAACTTCCCCGAGCTGCACAGCCTTTCTCCTGAAAACATCCCCACCATCTCTTCTTCATGCTGTACATGCTCGCTGCAGCCTTATTCATTTCTATGGGAAGATCTGTATTCCCCAGGACCTATGGAGGCAGCCAATAGTGCAGCACCCCATAAGAATGAAAGGGGCCATGGCTCGCAAGTGCAAGATGAAGAGCGTTGGGTCTACTGCATTTAGGATGGTGAGGACATGCTTTAAGGACAAGTTGTTCAATAGATACAGTTATATTTTAACATAACCCCTCACAATGTTCTAACCCTGGCCCAAATATTTAACACTTAAACCTTAACCTAACCCTGAAGCCAAACACTTAACCTTAAAGCTAAACCCTGTGGCAATATAAAGCTTTAGTTATGTACTTATTAGAAGAACATTAAATGTATTTTTACTGTCATAAATACCCAAATCTGTCTAGCTGCCCACCTTTTTTATTCCTACCCACAGCTCCCCCCAAGCAGAAGAAGGAGGGGCAGCCCCGTTGGCAAATCAGGGCTTTGATGCTGTGAACAGTGCTGTAATTCAATAATGTGAGATGATCTAATCAATGTTCTGCAGTTCCTTCATTGTCCAGTTGGCAGGCTGGGTGACCAAGATTGGTTCTTTAGTTGCAGTGGAGAGTAGTGAGGTCACCATCCTGGCTGTATTATCTGACAGGGGATTACAGCCTGAATAGAAGTGACAATCATTGGCAGGTAAAGCAGTTTCCATGTATTAATTTTAAATGTGCATTTATCTATTGGCCTAGAGTTCAGCTTTAAAGTAGTTCTAAATCCTCAAGGTTTTTTTACCTTAATGCATTCTATGCTTTAAGGTAAAACTTTTTCTCTGCTGCAGAATCTCCCCAGCCCCCTGCCTTATGCCGCATACACACGAGCGGACTTTCTGGCATACTTGGTCCGGCGGACCAGAGTCCGCCGAACAATCCGACCGTGTGTAGGCTCCGGCGGACTTTTCTGGAGGACTTTTTCCCAAAAGCCTGCCGGACCTAGATTTGAAACAAGTTTTAAATCTTTCCGTCGGACTCAGTTTCTGGCGGAAAGTCCGCTCGTCTGTGTGCTGGTCCAACGGAAAGCCCGCTCGTGTGTATGCTGGTCCAACGGACCAGATACGACGCGAGGGCAGGGTATTGCATTTTGCGCTCGTTGCAATAGGAAAAACAAATTTTCCTATTGCGGCGAGCGTGGGGCATACCAGGCCCTTAGGTCTGGTATGGATTATTAAGGGAAGCCCCTACGCTGAAAAACCGGCGTGGGGTCCCCCCTGGAATCCATACCAGACCCCAATCCGAGCACGCAGCCCGGCCGGTCAGGAAAGGGGGTGGGGACGAGTGAGCGCCCCCCTCCTGAACCGTACCAGGCCGCATGCCCTCAACATGGGGGGGGTGGGTGCTTTGGGGGAGAGGGAGCCCTGCGCACCTTGCACCCCAAAGCACCTTGTCCCGATGTTGATGAAGACAAGGGCCTCTTCCCGACAACCCTGGCCATTGGTTGTCGGGGTCTGCGGGCGGGGGGCTTATCGGAATCCGGGAGCCCCCTATAATAAGAGGGCCCCCAGATCCCGGCCCCCCACCCTATGTGAATTAGTATGGGGTACATGGTACCCCTACCCATTCACCTAGGGAAAAAGTGTAAATAATAAAAACACACTACACAGGTTTTTAAAATAATTTATTAAACAGCTCCGGGGGGGGTCTTCCTCCGGCTTCGGGGTCTTCTTCCGGCTTCGGGGGTCCCTCCAGTTCCTCTTCTCCCGGTGTTCCAGTTCTTCGGCCGGCTCCTCCGCTGTCTTCAGGCCGCTCTCTTGCCAGCGGAGGTCCGAACTTCTGGGCTTCTTGGCTTCTTGTCTTCTTCCCTCTTCTCTTCTCCAGATGTTGATACGACGCTCTCTCCGGCTGGACTGCTCTCTGAGGGCTCCGTTGTGACTTATATAGGCGGAGACCCTGCCCCCTTATGATGTCACAGTCCCTGGGCATGCTGGGACTGTGACGTTTTAGGGGGCGTGGTCACCGGGTGAGTTTGCCCACGCCCCCTAAAACATCACAGTCCCAGCATGCCCAGGGACTGTGACATCATAAGGGGGCGGGGTCTCCACCTATATAAGTCACAACGGAGCCCTCAGAGAGCAGTCCAGCCAGAGAGAGCATCGTGTCAACATCTGGAGAAGAGAAGAAGGAAGAAGACAAGAAGCCCAGAAGTCTGGACCTCCGCTGGCAAGAGAGCGGCCTGAAGACAGTGGAGGAGCCGGCCGAAGAACTGGAACACCGGGAGAAGAGGCCGGAGAGAGCGGAGAAGAACCAACCGGACGCCGAGAGAAGAGGAACCGGAGGGACCCCCGAAGCCGGAAGAAGACCCCCGAAGCCGGAGGAAGACCCCCCCCCCGGAGCTGTTTAATAAATTATTTTAAAAACCTGTGTAGTGTGTTTTATTATTTACACTTTTTCCCTAGGTGAATGGGTAGGGGTACCATGTACCCCATACTCATTCACATAGGGTGGGGGGCCGAGATCTGGGGGCCCTCTTATTATAGGGGGCTCCCGGATTCCGATAAGCCCCCCGCCCGCAGACCCCGACAACCATCGGCCAGGGTTGTCGGGAAGAGGCCCTTGTCCTCATCAACATGGGGACAAGGTGCTTTGGGGCCCCCCCTCCCCCAAAGCACCCACCCCCCCATGTTGAGGGCATGCGGCCTGGTACGGTTCAGGAGGGGGGGCGTGCTCGCTCGTCCCCACCCCCTTTCCTGACTGGCCGGGCTGCGTGCTCGGATCGGGGTCTGGTATGGATTCTAGGGGGGACCCCACGCCATTTTTTCGGCATAGGGGCTTCCCTTTATAATCCATGCCAGACCTAAGGGCCTGGTATGCCCCGTGACGGGGCTCGCAAGGTGTCAATCTCGCCGATAAAAGCGGCAAGATTGACTTCCTTTTCTAGCCCCATCGTACCCGAGCCACGTTCAAAATGAACGGACTTGTCCATGTGTGGTCAAGTCCGTTCATTCTGAAAGCCGCCGTAACTCCGGCGAAAGTCCGTCGGAAAGACGGGCGGACTTAGCCTGCCGGAAAGTCCGGTCGTGTGTGGGCAAGTCCGTCCGTTTTAAAGTCCGGCGCACCTGGCGGACAAAGTCCGTCGGAAAGTGTGCCGGACCAAGTATGCCAGAAAGTCCGATCGTGTGTACGCGGCATTAGACTTACCTGAGCCCGATCTGATCCAGCAATGTGCACGAGAGCAGCAGCCTTTACCGCTGTCTCCCTCCTCATTGGGCAGATTGATATCAGCAAGAGACATTGGCTTCCACTCCTGTCAGTCAACTCCAGTGACAAGGGAGTGGGGGACAGGGCTGTGTCCATTGTCTGTGTCAATGGACGCAGCAGAGGAGCTCGGAAGTGAGCCCATGGGAATCAGTTTCCTAATGGGAGCACCAGCAAGAGAGGAGGAGCCAGGAGTTCTGGTGGGGGACCCAAGAAGAGGAGAATCGGAGCCGCTCTGTGCAAATCTATTGCACAGAGCAGGTAAGTATTGACATGCTTGTTATTTAAAAAAAAAATCCTCTACAATCACTTTAACCCTAAATTTTAATCTAACACAACCCCTAAAATCCTTACTCTAAAGGCCTGTGTTGATGGACTTTGGACTTTGGTTTTACATCAAGTGAGACACTTCTGAGATCATTTGACTGGCAATTGACTTATGATCTACTTCAAATGGGATTTGCATTTTCATAGATTTGGAATGTAAAACTTGTTTCAAGGAAACAAAAGCCAATTGGTGGAGACCATAACCATAACCTTAACTGTAATCCTTTAAAACCCAGGCTTATCACATCAGGGACGTGGCCTGAGTGCTACTCCTGGTGGCAAAAGTAACTGTTTTTTTTATATCATAAGAAACATATTGTCCTATTCATTCGTAGCATTGGTTAGCAATGCACCTAAACAGCCCTATTCTGCTGTTTTCAAGGCCTTGTGAGCTTAATTTTTTGGTTAAAGCTAGCGAGATGAATCACACACTTGTTTCTTATAAGTCTCATATACTCCAGCAGCAAATCCTTCTCACTAAAATTGCTAGTTCTGTTTCATCGTTCATCTTTTATATTGTTCTCTTTTGTTTGTATACTATCACTAAACATTAATAAAAGAAATTAAAAAAAATTGTTGGTTCTGATCCCTACTGTCCAACAGAAAAACTGAGATCACAAAAATGGCCATGGCCATTGACAGCTGGATAGAACTAGTAACATAAGTGCAGAGACCTCAGCAACAGAGTTCCGGTGAAGTTAAGATGCTATATGATCTCAGAAGCATGTCTTAGCCCCTGTTCACATCAGGCCGATTTGACATGCGATTTGACATGTCAAAGCACATGCCAAATCGGAGCCTATTACCGGCAATGGCACTGCGCCGATTCCCAAAAGTAGTTTCATGCACTACTTTTGGCGACTTCGGGGGCGATTTCAATAGACATCTGTGCATGAACCCGCACAGATGTCTGTCAAATCCCCCTCCGAACTCGCACTGAATTGCGGGTTTGAAATCATGCAAGTTCAGCTGAACTCGCACGATTTCAAACCCCCTTCAGTGTGAATGAGGGCAAAATGATGTGAAAAGCAAAATGCATTTGCCCATTGATATAGACCTAAAATCTAAAAAACAAAATGACCTGCTCCCATAATTCAATAGGAGCTTATCCTTTTTGCCACAGGTAAGCTATGCTGTCAAGCCGCATGTAGTGAAAGAAAAATTTCAGGTATGGATATTTTGTACTTGTTTCAGCTTGGACCAATGTAACTGTATATACACTGAGCAAAATTATGAACGTAACACTTTTGTGTTTGACCCTATTTTATCATGAGCTGAACTCAAAGATCTACAACTTTTTCTATGAACACAAAATGCCTATTTCTCTCAAATATTGTTCACAAATCTGTCTAAATCTGTGTTAGTGAGCACTTCTCCTTTGCTGAGATAATCCATCCACCTCACAGGTGTGGCATATCCAGATGCTGATTAGACAGCATGATTATTGCACAGGTGTGCCTTAGGCTGGCCACAATAAAAGGCCACTCTAAAATGTGCAGTTTTATCACACAGCACAATGCCACAAATGTCGCAAGTTTTGAGGGAGCGTGCAATTGGCATGCTGACTGCAGGAATGTCCACCAGAGCTGTTGCCCTTCAATTGAATGTTCAGTTCTCTACCATAAACTGTCTCTAAAGGCGTTTCAGAGAATTTGGCAGTACATCCAACCCACCGCACAACCGCCGACCACATGTAACCACACCAGCCCAGGACCTCCACATCCAGCATCTTCACCTCCAAGATCGTCTGAGACCAGCCACCTGGACAGCTGCCTCAACAATCGGTTTCCATAACCAAAGAATTTTTGCACAAACTGTCAGAAACTGTCTCAAGGAAGCTCATCTGCATGCTCGTTGTCCTCATTGACGTCTCGACCTGACTGCAGTTCGTTGTCGTAACCGATTTGAGTGGGCAAATGCTCACATTCGATTGATGGTGTCTGGTACTTTGGAGAGGTGTTCTCTTCAAGGATGGATCCTGGTTTGCACTGTTCAGGGCAGATGGCAGACAGTGTGTATGGCATCGCGTGGGTGAGCGGTATGTTGATGTCAACGTTGTGGATCGAGTGGCCCATGGGGTTATGGCATGGTCAGGCGTATGCTATGAACAATGAACACAGGCGCATTTTATTGATGGCATTTTGAATGCACAGAGATACCATGATGAGATCCTGAGGCCCATTGTTGTGCCATTCATCCACGACCATTACCTCATGTTGCAGCATGATAATGCACAGCCCCATGTTGCTAGGATCTGTACATAATTTCTGGAAGCTGAAAACATCCCAGTTCTTGCATAGCCAGCAAACTCACCGGACATGTCACCCATTGAGCATCTTTGGGATGCTCTGGATTAGCGTATACGACAACGTGTTCCAGTTCCTGACAATATCCAGCAACTTCGCACAGCCATTGAAGAGGAATGGACCAACATTTCACAGGTCACAATCAACAACCTGATCAACTCTATGCGAAGGAGATGTGCTGTACTGCATACGGCACCCCAGATACTGACTTGTTTCCGGATCCCCCGGACCCCCCCCCCAATACAGTAAAACTGCACATTTTAGAGTGGCCTTTTACTGTGGCTAGCCTAATGCCGCGTACACATGGGCGGACTTTTCGATGGACTAGGTCCGGTGGACTTTTCGACTGACTTTCCGACGGACTTTCCGACAGACTTTCGAATGAGCGGACTAGCCTACACACGATCAACCAAAGTCCAAAGGATTCGTACGTGATGACGTACACCTGACTAAAATAAGGAAGTTCACAGCCAGTAGCCAATAGCTGCCCTAGCGTCGGTTTTTGTCTATCGGACTAGCATACAGACGAGCGGACTTTTCGACCGGACTTGAGTCCATCGGAAAGATTTGAAACATGTTTCATTTCTAGGTCCATCAAACTTCGGGGAAAAAAAATCTGCTGGAGCCCACACACGATCGAATTATCCAAGGGAGTGCGGTCCGCTGGACCAAGTCTGCCGTGAAGTCTGCTCGTGTGTACACGGCATTAGGCACACCTGTGCAAAAAACATGCTGTCTAATCGGCATCTGGATATGCCACACCTGTGAGGTGGATGGATTATCTCGACAAAGGAGAAGTGCTCACTAATGCAGATTTAGACAGATTTGTGAACGGTATTTGAGAGAAATAGGCCTTTTGTGTACATAGAAAACATCATAGATCTTTGAGTTCAGCTTATGATAAATAGGGGCAAACACAAAAGTGTGACAACACTGAAGAAATGACACTTTGCTACAATGTAAAGTAGTGAGTGTACAGCTTGTATAACAGTGTAAAGTTGCTGTCCCCTCAAAATAACTCAGCACACAGCCATTAATGTCTAAACTGCTGGCAACAAAAGTGAGTACACCCCTAAGTGAAAATGTCCAAATTGGGCCCAAAGTGTCAATATTTTGTGTGACCATCATTATTTTCCAGCATTGCCTAAACCCTCTTGGGCATGGAGTTCACCAGAGCTTCACAGGTTGCTACTGGAGTCCTCTTCCACTCCTCCATGACGACATCACGGAGCTGGTGGATATTAGAGACCTTGCGCTCCACCACCTTCCGTTTGAGGATGCCCCACAGATGCTCAATAGGGTTTAGGTCTGGAGACATGCTTGGCCAGTCCATCACCTTTACCCTCAGCTTCTTTAGCAAGGCAGTGTTCGTCTTGGAGGTGTGTTTGGGGTCATTATCATGTTGGAATACTGCCCTGCGGCCCTGTCTCCGAAGGGAGAGGATCATGCTCTGCTTCAGTATGTCACAGTACATGTTGGCATTCATGGTTCCCTCAATGAACTGTAGCTCCCCAGTGCCGGCGGCACTCATGCAGCCCCAGACCATGACACTCCCACCATCATGCTTGACTGTACTCCTCACCTGTTTGCCGCCGCACACGCTTGACACATCTGAACCAAATACGTTTATCTTGGTCTCATCAGACCACAGGACATTGTTCCAGTAATCCATGTCCTTAGTCTGCTTGTCTTCAGCAAACTGTTTGCGGGCTTTCTTGTGCATCACCTTTAGAAGAGGCTTCCTTCTGGGATGACAGCCATGCAGACCAATTTGATGCAGTGTGCGGCGTATGGTCTGAGCACTGACAGGCTGACCCCCCACCCCTTCAACCTCTGCAGCAATGCTGGCAGCACTTATACGTCTATTTCCCAAAGACAACCTCTGGAAATGACGCTGAGCAAGTGCACTCAACTTCTTTGGTCAACCATGGCAAAGTCTGTCTTGAGTGGAACCTGTCCTGTTAAACCTCTGTATGGTCTTGGCCACCGTGCTGCAGCGCTGCAGCTCAGTTTCAGGGACTTGGCAATCTTCTTATAGCCTAGGCCATCTTTATGTAGAGTAACAATTCTTTTTTTCAGATCCGCAGAGAGTTCTTTGCCATGAGGTGCCATGTTGAACTTCCAGTGACCAGTATGAGAGAGTGAGAGCGATAACACCAAATTTAACACACCTGCTCCCCAGTCACACCTGAGACCTTGTAACACTAATGAGTCACATGACACTGGGAGAAAAAATGGATAATTGGGCCCAATTTGGACATTTTCACTTAGGGGTGTACTCACTTTTGTTGCCAGCAGTTTAGACATTAACCTCCCTGGTGGTATTCCTGAGTGTGGCTTGGGGTGAACTTTCAGTACCAAAAGCAGTAACCCGAGCCACATTTGGGATCGCATCACAGGATCCAGACAAAGTTACTTACCTTGTCCCCAGGATCCTGTGATGTCTCCCCGCTGTGTGTGCGAGCCGTGTCTCCGCTCGATTCATCACAGTGCCAGGTTCTGTTCCCTGCAAGCATCTCGACGCACAGAAATGGAGCACAGCACCAAGTTAAAAAGTTGAAAACACACAATACATACAGTACACTGTAATCTTACAGATTACATTACTGTATCAAATTAAATTATTTCACATCTCTTTTGTCCCTAATGCTTTGTCCAGTGCCCTGCATGCAGTTTTATATTATATATACTGTTTTTTCTGCCTGGAAACTTGAGAATGTCCATAGCAACCAAAAAGTGTCCCCTTACATCAAAAGCGGTTTTAGACCAGCTAGAAAACAGCGATAATAAATTAGAACACTTGCAGAATTGACCGATAGTGATTTGTGGGGACATTCGTCATCAAACACTCAAAGTAATGACAGCAACAATTCTGCAACTGAGCAAATTTCAATGTTTTTGATTTGATTACATTATTGAATACATTTTATTATTATTATTTGTTATAATTATTTATAGTTATTTATTATATTATAATTTATGATTTTGTGTGTTCAAACTTTATCACACCCGGAATGTCTACTAGACTCTTGTTTGGACAGATTTAAGTGTGTTATTCCTAAGAATTTCAGGCCTACAATATAAAACGCCAAATTTCCATGCAAAACATTGTACCGCTTTGAGCATCAAAAATCTGACATAATCATACCGCCAGGGAGGTTAACCTCCCTGGCGGTATGATTATTTCGGATTTTACGTGCTGAAAGCGGTACCATTATTTTGCATGGAAATGTGGCGTTTTATATTGTAGGCCTGAAATTCTTAGGAATAACACACTTAAATCTGTCCAAACAAGAGTCTAGTAGACATCCTGGGTATGATAAAGTTTGAAACACAAAATCATAAATTATAATATAATAAATAACTATAAATAATAACAAATAATATTATAATAGTAATAATACTTTTTATTCAATAAATTTTAGTAAATAATATAAATCAAAAACACTGACATTTTTTTTGGCCAAACAAGAGTGCAATATTAGTAGTCATATTGCTTCAGTAAACGTCCCGGGTATGGAAAATTTTAAAACAGGGTACAGCACAAAGTCCAACGGCACAGTCAGGACAGTAGAACCGGGTTTCTTTTCTGATTTTCCTTCCTGTGTCGTCACGTTTAGAGCAGCAAACCACACACATCCTTGTGGGTGCTGCCTTTTTTCCGTTGGTGGAGTATGGTCCATAAAATGTCGACCTGTCAGGCGTTCCGGGTTCACAATGCCAGCAGCACGACGTCCAGATCTATTTACAGTGGTTGGTGTTTGGTACTTGAGAAATATAAGTTCAGCAACTTTCCAAACGAAGTCTGCATGAACCACAGGCCTGTCACTCTTTTTTTTTAGAAAAATGAAAGCATTCCACAGGCACTGTTCAAGAAGATGCCTGAAGATTTTTTTGTAATATTTTTTTTGTTGCTTTCTTATAGCAGGATAAAAAGTCATGGCCTGGTCAGCTCTGTCAACACCTCCCATGGTGTTGTTGTAGTCCATTACGACTTGAGGTTTAATTACGTCTTTTCCACCTTTTGTATGTACCATGAGAGTAGAGGTGTTGTGAATGGTACTCATTAGGCACACATCTTTTTTATCGCGCCATCTTAGTGCCATCATTTTGCCTTTTTGCCAGGCAACTATTTCTCCTGCCTTGAGCTTTTTATTTTTCAAAGGTTGGCGGCATGTCACGCCGGTTAGCTCTAACAGTCCCGTATGCATCCGTCTTGTGTTGTAGAAGGAACTCATAGAGTTCTGGAGAAGTATAAAAATTATCTGTGGTTACACAGTACCCCTGATTCAGCAGTGGCTCAATCAAAGTAAGAACAGAAGCTTTTGCCATTCCATAATGACTGAATCTGTCGTTGAATTTGGTCCTTTTCCCGGTGTAAAGGACCGAATTCCATATGTAACCAGTGCTGGCTTCACAGAGCATGAATGATTTTATGCCGAATCTTGCTCTCTTAGATGCGATGTACTGTATCCAGCTAAGTCTTCCTTTGTAGGCCATTAGACTTTCGTCGATACTGACATCTCTGTCTGGTACATAGGTTTGCTGGAAATTTTTCTGAATAATTTGATATAGATCCCAAATCTTTTTCAGTTTTGGAGCTGGATAAGAAGTCTCATCAAATTCTTCATTATTTTGAAAATGCAGCTATTTCATTATGAGAGAAAATTTGTATTCTGACATGATGCTGCCAAAAAAAGGAGTGGCTAGTATTTTGTTGGTTGTCCAGTACCACTTCTGCAGGGGTTTCCCCACCACTCCCTGGAGAATAATTAGGCCCAGAAACTTCCAGATGTCCTCTTTGGTCACTGGTTCCCATTTTCTGCTCCTTGAAAACCTCTGATGCGTAGCAGCTTGTTGCTCCTGGCACCAATTGGTCTCTGTAACAATTCTTTCTATAACCTCATCAGTCAAAAAGAGTTGGAGGTATCCCAAGGGGCTGTCATCTTCAACCTCCACTTTGATACCAGGCGCTCTGGTAAACGGGAATCTTGGGGGGGTGTGTGCTCCGCACCGCAGTCAATCGAGCACCAAGTCTGCATATCACTGGGCACAGTCGCAGGATCATCGCTGAAATCGCCTTCCGTGCCTGATGACGAACTTCCCCATGAATCGTTATCACTCACTTCTGCAAGCGATTCTGTCTCGCTGTCGCTGTTTTCCAGCAAATCATATGCCGCTTTTGAGGTTGAAGCACGCTTTTTTGATGCCATGGTCGCTCTGCAGTTTCCAGACAGAGTACAGTATAACTGCAGGTAGGGGCACTGAACAAAGCACTGGGGGGCAAACTAAGGTCAATTTTATTTCATTTAGTAATGTAATCCAACAGGATTACAATGTGTCAGTGTGTTTGTGTTTTATATTTTTTGAATTTGCCGCCGGTTCCACCCCCTGCGTCGCTACGCTCGCAGGGAACGGAAGCGAGGGCACACAGTGCATCGGGCGGAAGATCCGGCCGCCGAATACAGCGGGTGAACATCGCGGGATCCCGGAGACAAGGTAAGTCACGTATTCCAGGATCCAGAGATGCAATCCCGAGTCTGGCTCGGGGTTACTGCTTTTGGTACTAAAATCTCACCCCGAGCCAGACTCAAGAATACCGCCAAGGGGAGTTAATGGTTGTCTGTTGAGTTATTTTGAGGGGACAGCAAATTGACACTGTTATACAAGCTGTACACTCACTACTTTACATTGGAGCAAAGTGTCATTTCTTTAGTGTTGTCACATGAAAAGATATAATAAAATATTCACAAAAATGTGAGGGGTGTACTCACTTTTTTGACATACTAATATATATATATATATATATATATATATATATATATATATATATATATATATACACACACCATACCTTGCCGATGCCCCAGAAGGTGGAAATCACTGAAGTAGACACTGCTACTCCAAATCTCCAGATCTCAACTGGCTTCCAGGCTCTGTGCTGCATTCTGAACACAGGAGGTCAACCGCTTGGCGCTATTCATAGAATGCAAAGTGTTTTCTGATTAGATGAGGTAGAGATCATGATATCACCCTTCACCTCTTCACCTCATCCAGTCAGAGAATGCATTGCATTAATTCTCTGGATGGCGCTGGTGCCGAGCTGCTGACCTCTTCTCTTCACAATGCAGCAGGGCAGTCACTCTGCACGGTACCCAGAAGCAAGTGGAGTTCACTGGAGTAGCAGTGCCTATTTCATTAATTTTCACCTTCCAGGGGGATCAGCCAGGTATGGTATATACATAGTTGATTGGTCCAAACTGGACCAATGTAACTATGTATAAAATATCCATACCTGGAATTCTTCTTTAGGATTTTTGGTTCATAGACAACTTTTTTCACTGAACTTTCCACTGTAAGAAAAGTAGGTAAAAGTATGATGTGAGAACAATATCCTACGTCAGAGCTACAGAGATGAAACGATGAGGTGTACAGTAGATATTGCCAGAAACTAAAGTGGAATTGGGTGGCACTCATCTAAAGTCTGCTGGTCCCAATACCACATAGATTATTCAGTTATAATAAATTATTAGAGAAAAAAGAGGCATGTGGCTTACATATAAAACACTCCAAATCTAGGTTTAGTTGCATCTTAGAAATATTATCAATCCTATACCAAGCATGAGGTCAAACAGAAATAATTTTGGGAGGAACTCCCTGCTTTTTCAGTTAAATTAAAACTAGTGATTTCCTCTTGTTTTTGTCTTTCTACAGAACTGAAGATGATAAGAAGTTATCCTTACAGTCCAGCTAAAGAGATTTACTGAAAAGATCAGACCTGCCCACCCAACAATATTATATGAGCAAACCAAAATTCTGAACCAGTTCCATAGGAGAACACCAGCCGTTTTCTGTTGTTGGATTTAAACCAGTAACTGTTTTTAGAGGTGTATAGCTGGGAGTTAGATGGAATTGCCTTGAACAGTAAAGGCCAATGCAAAGTCCAGTGCTGATCACGTATTGTTAACCAAAAGGTCTATACAGCACCTCTGTCTTGCTTTAGCCATTTAAATCCCAGCACTTGAAAATAAGATCCAGAGGCTTTTTCTTTGAGTGCAATAACCAGTCCAAAAACTATGCAAATAATGCCTTAAGTATTTGATACATGCATTGTAGATAAATACATATACATTTTCACTATATAGTGTGGTAAACAATGGGAGATAAAAAAAATATTTTAATTGTATCATTGACTCTGGACTGTCATTGCTAGATATTAGTGTGGATATATAAATGTTTATAATGGAATTTTTTAATAGCAGGGCAAGGTGCTTGAAAACCTGAAATCCCCAGCAACCAGTCAGAAATCAGCTTTCAGTATTGTGCCCAATCGTAGCTGCTTAAGATGAATATCTGAATGGATGCTATGGGTTACTGTATACCATTACATTTTGCATGTTATTAAATAAGCCCATATTTCCTTGAAAGTACTGATCTGCCATTGCATTAGGTAGCTGGGTTTTGTTACATTGAATTATCCATAATATACATACAGTGATTTGATTAGTACATTGCTATCCCTAAGTGCTCTGCCCCCACCCCCCCTTATCACCATGATATATACTTCACTAGCTGTCCTCACACATAATACGCAGTAGTAATATAATAACTATACAGATGTTTTGTTTGTTTTGCCTTTTATCACATTACCTGTTTAGCTTGCCTACTAGGTCCACATAATGGCTGCCAGTGGACAGAGCTATTTGTAATAATATAGTGAACCTTGCCTGTTCTCCAGGTACTCTTGAAAAGTATTACACTAATTTGTTACAAATGTTCTTTGTTATATAATGTGTGATATTTGGAATATACCCATTTAAAGAATAACCGAAGCTCCCCTTAGTCAATAAATCGACTAAGGATGCAGTAAATGGGTGAGCTCTTACCTTTGCAGCCTGTCTTCTGACTGTGAGCAACGGTTTGTAAGCAGCAGCTTCTCTGAAGCAGTCCGAACCCCACCCCTTTGCTGATTCAGAGCTAGAGCTGTGCAAGTAGCATGGAGCTTCGAACTGCTGCAGGGAGTCTGCTGCTTATCTAAAGAGAGCAGTGGTCTTCTCTGCAACCTACTGACAGGGGACAAGCTGAATTCATCCCAAAGCAGCTCATGTGCAATGAAATCAAAAGATCTTAAACATTTACTCTCTTGCTGCACCTGGAGTTAATTTATTGGTTTTTGAGAGAAGCTTCAGATGGGTTTAATCCCAGCTAAGCTTTTATAGCTTTTTTTTTTTAATTGATCAATCCCACCAGTTAGATTGCAAGCTCTCCAGGGTGAATTGGATTGTAGTCCTGTATGTGGCATATGTTATATCACAGATGGATGCATCATGTATTCTCCTTACCAGGGTACAGAGGGAACAGCTGGGTGCCATCTTTAGGATGATGGAGAAGAATCAGGAGACCTTTGGGATGATGTCAGAAGTCGACTTGAAGGATCAGCTGAGGCTTTACAACATGTAGTTCTCCTCTGCTGCTAGAAGCAAATCAAAATCTCTGATTGTATCACAAACTCAATATTTTGAGGCCTGCTTTGCCATGTGGGATGGTGTTAACATTTTGTAATGGCTATAACATTATTTTGGGAATGTGTCTATACACTGTCCTAGAACTTAATGCATGACCTTTCAATAATGCAAATGTATTTATGTAATTAGCAGAGGACCGTACTGAGTTTGTTGTGAACATTCAACAGAATAAGTATGAATATTCCAATTTCAGCAACTATGTGGGTGATTCCAAATACCATTAATACACATAATGAAAGGGTTGTAAAGATGGCCAGAGATCTCCCATCATGCTGGAGAAATTCAGCCGCCAATTATGCAGTCTTTTTCTTTTCATTTAGGAAGGGAATAATCTTTAAAATATGCATACTGAATGTTACAAGGACTGGTGTAGCTTGAGTAGCCAACCTAAAATACTGGTACATTGGAAGCTTAGATCAATACCACCATTTTTTTCTAGAGCTTTATCCCTATTCACTATAATAAAAAAAAAATGCATTGCAAAATAATCTTTTCTTATGCAGTATCCCGTATCACCATAATAATGAAGATATGTCGGTGGAGCGCTAGCTTAGGATTTTTGTAGATATTTAGATCTTTTGTTGTATTAGTTAACTGGCTGCTCTCTGAAAGCCGATGGGTTAGAAGAAAAGGGACCCAATCACAATCGTAGAAGTAATAGAATTATGAGTGGCAGGTGTATGGTTTACAGATCAGATCAAATTATGGTCATCAAAAAAACGATACCGATCCTCCTTTATTAGGGCTCCTACAGGTGAGGGTTGAGAGTAGGCTGGACTGAGAATTTGTATCCTGGAGTAGATTTCTTTATCATGGATAAAGGGCATGCTCTGGTCACCAATCTGCTGGATAAATAAAATTTTAACTGGACTGTGAACCATGTGCTTGGTGCTATCTTCATTCTACCACATTCACCAAATTAATATCTACCTAAAATGGAGATAAAATAGACTATCAAAAAAAAAAGCAGTGCGGAGTGACAGTTTTACAGCAGTACAATAAACTGGCTTAAGCAATCCCAGGAGCCAGGTCACCAGAAAACCTAAAACATTGCCACCTAACTGTTTAAAGTCATTTCCATTATTGTCAATGGTAGCATAGATTCCATGACACCTCACAATTTTTTACTGGCGCCAAGATTGCACTAGCTAGCTTGTGAATTCATTGATACTTCAATCTGGTCCCATGCAATAGGTACTGTATACTTGACCAGAAAGGAAGAGGCTTGCAAGCCTTCCCATAGTAAGCTTGCCAGGAATGGAAACCCGGGTGCTTCACTGTACTGAGCAATAGTTTCTTTATATATATATATATCATTGATTTAAACACAGCTACTCTGTCATTATGATGATTTTATGTTTATTTTCCTGACATTTGATATATATATTGGTGTTTTTTTCAGTGATTTTGTATAGGAATTTGCTAGCATGGCTTACTTCCATGCAAGAGACAGGGTGTAATAGCTGCAGATTGCACAGTAGCCAAGCTTGTGGAAATCATATGACCTAAGTACAGTAGAGGCTCCACCTAGTATACCTTAGAAGCTCCATCCTGTGATGGGAATAAGATTTTTGTGACTGTGCTAATTGCACAGATGTTTCTTCTTCTTCTGTAACATTTCTTATCATTTCTAATAAAATATTTTGCAAGCCTTATTGTTTTTGTGTGTGACTATTTATTTTGTATGGTTGTAGCAAAATATGCAGTTAACTTACCATACTGTTTTTATTGTTGCTTTTACTAAGGGATGTATAGCTTTAGCTTTAAAGGTGAATTCCAGGGGAAAAAAGAAAATAGGTCATCAAGAAAAAGAAGCAGCCGGCAACTCCATAACATCAAGCAAATTTATTGTAAAGCCTTCACAGTGAGTACAGTCAGCAGCAGACTAGTATCGGCGATAAGCCTTGTTCACAGCACACATATATGTTGAAAAGCATAAACATTGATACATGACTATCACGTGACTACTGCTCCTCTCCAATCAACAATGTGTTCAATTGAAATCAGGTGATTGGTTACAAATTGTCAACAGATGTGAAGATGACAAGTGAGAAGCAAAGAGTCTAGCTATAATACAACACATGAGATACAAAACATACAAAGACTATTTTGACATGTGAGAAAATACATATATTAAAAGCTCTAAGAGAGAATCTTAATGAACAAATATGTAAAAATATAAAAAAAATATGTATCTCAAGCGATGGGCATAGTACAATGCCCATAACTTCAGGACTTTTTTTAACTTATTTCATAAAAAGGTCCATATCATATCGGTGGTTCATTCCCGCAGGTACCCTTGTCTGTAAGTGGAAAATCCACAAGACTTCACGTGAAAGAAGTGCACGGTGGATGTCCCCCCCCCCACGTGAGGATAATTTAACTTTTTACATACCTAAGTAGGAAAAGGACGCCATATTGTCATTATGTTCATACTTAAAGTGCTTAGGTTAAGCCTTTGTCAGTACTGTAAGATGCACCATGAAAATGTTTGCTGGCTCAAGTTCTCATTGGTCTCACGGTGCAACCCACATAATGTTTGTTACATTTATCGCACTCCACAACATATACAATATTGATAATGCCATAGTTGATAAATTTACAAATCGTGAATTCTCGTCCTGTGGCACATGAAACTACTGTCTTGTGTTATCTAGAGTGTGTTAATGTCATGTGTTATTCCCACAAATGTAAGGGCCCACAGTGTTCAACCAATTTTTTTGTATTGCTGCGACTCAAACAAACTTAGGGACAAAAGGCCTCCTAGCGTTTTAACACGGCGGCTTGAAAACCTACAGCCCGACCTAAGTATTGGTGTCAAATCTCCATCCATGGCAAGTATTGGTAAATATTTATCTTTAATGGACTATTGATGGACTTGTGTCTTTTTTCAACCTCACCTACTATGTAACTATGTACAGTTGTGCTCATAAGTTTACATACCCTGGCAAAATTTATGATTTATTGGCCATTTTTCAGAGAATATGAATGATAACACAAAAACTTTTCTTTCACTCATGGCTAGTGTTTGGCTGCAGCCATTTATTATCAATCAACTGTGTTTACTCTTTCTAAATCATAATCACAACAAAAACTACCCAAATGACCCTGATCAAAAGTTTACATACCCTGGTGATTTTGGCCTGATAACATGCACACAAGTTGACACAAAGGGATTTGAATGGCTATTAAAGGTAACCATCCTCACCTGTTATCTGCTTGCTTGTAATTAGTGTGTGTGTATAAAAGGTCAATGAGTTTCTGGACTCCTGACAGACCCCTGCATCTTTCATCCAGTGCTGCACTGCCATTTCTGGATTCTGAGTCATGGGGAAAGCAAAAGAATTGTCAAAGGATCTGCAGGAAAAGGTAGTTGAACTGTATAAAACAGGAAAGGGATATAAAAAGATATCCAAGGAATTGAGAATGCCAATCAGCAGTGTTCAAACTCTTATCAAGAAGTGAAAAATGAGGGGCTCTGTTGAAACCAAACCACGGACAGCCACAATGCCAGGAAAATTGTTTGGGATGCAAAGAAAAACACACAAATAACTTCAGGTAAAATACAGGACTCTCTGAAAACGTGGTTTGGCTGTTTCAAGATGCACAATAAGGAGGCACTTGAAGAAAGATGGGCTGCATGGTCGAGTCGCCAGAAGAAAGCCATTACTATGCAAATGCCACAAAGTATCCCGCTTACAATACGCCAAACAGCACAGAGACAAGCCTCAAACCTTCTGGCACAAAGTCATTTGGAGTGATGAGACCAAAATTGAGCTTTTTGGCCACAACCATAAACACTACATTTGGAGAGGAGTCAACAAGGCCTATGATGAAAGGTACATCATTCCTAATATGAAACAAGGACGTGGATCGCTGATGTTTTGGGGATGTGTGAGCTACAAAGGCACAGGAAATTTGGTTAAAATTGATGGCAAGATGAATGCAGTATGTTATCAAAAAATACTGGAGGAAAATTTGCATTCATCAGCCAGGAAGCTGCGCATGGGACGTACTTGGACATTCCAACATGACAATGATCCAAAACACAAGGCCAAGTCAACCTGTCATTGGCTACAGCATAATAAAGTGTAGGTTCTGGAGTGGCCATCTCAGTCTCCTGACCTCAATATCATTGAGCCACTCTGAGGAGATCTTAAACGTGCAGTTCATGCAAGACAGCCCAAGAATTTACAGGAACTGGAGGCTTTTTGCCAAGAGGAATGGGCAGCTTTACCATCTGAGAAGATAAAGAGCCTCATCCACAAATACCACAAAAGACTTCAAGTTGTCATTGATGTTAACGGGGGCAATACATGGTATTAAGAACTGGGGTATGTAAACTTTTGATCATGGTCCTTTGGGTAATTTCTGTTATGATTATGATGTAAAAAGAGGAAACACAGTTGATTTATAATAAATGGCTTCAGCCCAACACTAACCATGAGTGAAAGAAAAGTTTTTGTGTTATCAATCATATTCTCTGAAAAATGGCCAAGAAATCATAAATTCTGCCAGGGTATATAAACTTATGAGCACAACTGTAACTATGTAACTAAAATAATGTTTTTAATCTTATTAAATTCCAAGGAGAAGGCAGTTACAAAAGTGACTGAACTTGTTTCCCTGTCATTAGAACTCTTACTATTACTAAAGCTCTTCTTGCGACCAGCATTCTCCAAGAGGGTAATTCTATTTTTCTCCGTGGCGAGACAAGCTGCTCTATCTATATTCCATTTGTCGTGCTCTTGTGAATTAAGTCGTGAGGCTATTATGTTACACTTCTTATTAAAACCTTTCTCAGTAGAGCAGTTACGTCTGACCCTGGTGAACCCCCCATCGGAATGGATCGTTAAGTGTGTGCAGGATGGCAACTAGTAGCCAGAAGTAAGGCATTGCCTGCAACCAAGCTCTGAGCTGGACGGCCTGTTAAAGTAATGGCATCCTTATGACTATCAAAACTAAATTCCAAATTGAGATGGAAGTTCAAAAAAGTCCTGGAGTTATGGGCATTGTACTATGCCCATCGCTTGTGCTTTTCAACATATATGTGTGCTGTGAACAAGGCTTATCGCCGAAACTAGTCTGCTGCTGACTGTACTCACTGTGAAGGCTTTACAATAAATACGCTTGATGTTATGGAGTTGCCGGCTGCTTCTTTTTCCTGATGACCATTTGCCTATTGGTGTGTGGGAGGACACCTCGGCTTGGACACCATGACTGCAAACTTCCAAAGTAAGACTTTGTTTTCCACTGTTCTGAGCCATACAACCTTTGATCGAATCATTCTGTATCTCCTGTTATATGCTCCGTGGAAGTAAGGATTTCTTTATCTATACATTTTATGGAAGTTGCTGACTCTTATATGCACTGCCACAAATTACAACAGTGAGTACATGTCATATATTTTTGAACATTTCAGTTTATACAACACAGCTACAAGGACTACAACATGGATAGATAATCCAAAATTTCACAAGTATATACTAAGGATCCCATCCCTCTGTCAGAGGAAAATACATGTACAACCTCTTTTAATAATTTAAAAGTGACCTCCATGAAAGAAATTTGGCTATGGTGGGATGCTACTGGTTTAAAACAATCAATGTCCTGCACATACCAAACGATCCATTCTGATGGGGGAGTTCACCAGGGCCAGACGTATCTGCTCTGCTGAAGAAGGTTTTAATAAGGAGTGCAACATTATAGCCTCACGACTTCATTCACAAGAGTACGACAAATGGAATATAGATAGAGCAGCATGTCTCGCCATAGAGAAAAATAGAATTACAGTATATACTCGAGTATAAGTCGATCCGAGTATAAGTCGAGGCCCCTAATTTACCACAAAAAACTGGGAAAAACTTTTTGACCTGAGTATAAGACGAGGGTGAGAAATGCAGCAGCTACTGTAAGTGGAAAAAGAGGCAGCTGCATGCCATCCTGTGCATGTGTCCCTGTGTCCTGTACATGTGTATGTGTCCCTGTGTCCTGTACATGTACATGTGTCCCTGTGTCCTGTACATGTGTCCTGTACATGTGTCCTGTACATGTGTCCTGTGTATGTGTCCCTGTGTCCTGTACATGTGCATGTGTCCTGTGTGCATGTGTTCTGTGTCCCTGTGCAGCCTGCCTGTGTCCTGTGCAACCTCTCCGTGGCGATCTCCATCCTCCGATCAGCATGTGATAATACACTTCGGCCATTCCACTGTTCAAAAGCCGCGCCTCCTCCTCGTCTGTGATAGGCTTCTGAGTGTTTTGCCTATTACGGACATTCTCTCATTCTCATACCACGGACGAGGATGAGAGAATATCCGTGATAGGCTGTACACTGATTTCTGGGAAATGGAGTGTTCAGCCTATCACAGACGAGCAGGAGGCGCGGCTTTTGAAAGCTGGAATAGCCTCCGAACGGTATTATCACACGCCGGCCGCTGTCTGCCTGCATGACACACTGATCATGCATACAGACGGCGGTGATTCGAGTATAAGTCGAGGGGGGCACTTTCAGCCCAAAAAAAAGGGCTGAAAAATTCAACTTATACTCGAGTATATACGGTACCCTCTTGGAGAATGCTGGTCGCAAGAAGAACTTTAGTAACAGTAACAGTAATGCCCCGTACACACGATCGGACATTGATCGGACATTCCGACAACAAAATCCATGGATTTTCTCCGACGGATGTTGGCTCAAACTTGTTTTGCGTACACACGGTCGCACAAAGTTGTCGGAATTTCCGATCGCCAAGAACGCGGTGACGTACATCACATACGACGAGACTAGAAAAGGCCAGTTCAGAACCAAGCGCGGCACCTTTTGGGCTCCTTTTGCTAATCTCGTGTTAGTAAAAGTTTGGTGAGAGACGATTCGCGCTTTTTCAGACTCGTGGTTTTCAGATCGTTTTCTGCTGTTCAGTTTGTGCTTGTGGGTTTGTATCTACTCTTCAGTGCGTGCAGTCAGTTCGTATTGTACTATTCAGTGCGATCTTGTCCGCTCGTTACTGTTTTTCAGGTCGCTCTTCACAGGCCTTGCTGTTCTTCAGTGCGTTCTGTTACTGTGTTCTGAGCAGCCGACCGTTTTCTAGCCATGTTGCGTTTATGTACTCCTTGTAGAGTTCGTTCTGTGCGGGGGCTTGGTATTGGGGTCCTGACCTTGACACAAGTCCAGTCCATGAACAGGGTGGGGAGAAGTTCATGGACCAAGAATTGGTTGCTTCAGCGTGACCAGTTCTGTCATATGCCTTTGCTCCGTGAGATCCTAGAGAATAATCCTGATGATTTCAGGAACTTTCTCCGGATGACGGACCCCGTATTTCACCGTTTGTTGGCTTTGCTGACCCCCTATATCAGCAGGCAGGATACCTGCATGAGGCAATGAGGCAAGCCATCACTCCGGAGCAGAGGCTAGTCGCCACCCTGCGGTACTTGGCGACGGGGAGAAGCCTGCAGGACCTCAAGTTCTCGACAGGCATCTCCCCCCAGGCTCTGGGGATCATTATCCCAGAGACCTGTTTTGCCATCATCCAGGTCCTGCAGAAGGAGTATATTAAGGTAAGATTTTTATCCTTTAATATCACATTTTATTGTATTTAATGTTTGCTAATATTTTGTATTTCTTTCTTCATTCCCTAATTTCCATGATTATAATATGCTGTGAATGTCCCCTTTGTCCTCATGCATGCTGGATTTTTATGTAATTATTTTTTTTATCCTTCATACATATTTGCCTTCACTTACCTCCCCAGCATGGTCTCCTGGCCCTATATTCACCTCATGTAGTCACTTAACAATGTATTTTATCAGCTTCATAGTAGTGCTTTACCCCAAACACCCCCTGAAATGTTTTTAAATGTGATTTGTGCTTAAAATTCAGGCAGAGTGCCAAAGACTTTTTTGGGGGGGGTCCCCAAATCATTTTTAACCCTCCCTCCCCCCAACTGCTAAGTCAGCTGATACAAATTCTCTACCTATCCTCAATCATCTATCTGCTGACTATGCCAAACCCAATACACTATACCCATCTCTTTTGTGCTCAGATTTATGGATGAATTCTCCAAAGCATGTAGTGCAAGGGCCTGCCTGTATACTTTCAAATGGTACTGTTTCAAGTTTCTGTATACTATTATTATCTTGGTAATAGCAGAATGTCCAAATGTGCTCAAATGTGTACAGTGTGTATTTATATCTTTGTATTATGACACTTCTTACCTGTCCAGTGGGCTGTCAATAGCGTAACTAAGGAGGGGCTGTTCAAAGTAATACGCATTATTTAGGCATTCATCTCTCAATGAAGTGGAGAGGGTTACTTGTCGACGAGTCCCCCCCTATAATGTTAGAAATGGCCCATGAGAGGGGGGAGGCGGAATCTGATAGGTGTACCTTATACTTTGGTCTTTAAAAACTCCCTCAAATAAATGTTATCTTGATTGTTGGGCAAGAATGTTTGTGTCTAATCAGCTTTCCCTGTTTATGTGCAAAATGACTAAATTTTTTTTTGTTTGACTCCACAGTTTCCTTCCACGCCACAGGAATGGCAGACTGTGGCCTCCCACTTTGCCCAGCGGTGGAACTTTCCTAACTGCGGAGGGGCAATTGATGGGAAACACGTCCACATTTTCCCACCCCCCAACTCTGGGTCATACTAGTATTTATATAAGGGGTTCAATAGTATTGTGATGTTGGCGGTGGTGTCGGCTACTTATGAGTTCCTGTATGTGGACGTGGGGAAGAATGGCCGAATGTCCGATGGTGGAGTCATCGCCCAGACGGAGTTCTACAGGCGTCTCCAGAATGGCAGCTTGAACTTGCCACCTCCAGAAGACAATGTGGAAGGACTCCCATTCGTCTTCGTTGCTGATGAAGCGTTTGCACTGGGGGACCATCTTATGCGGCCATTCCCGATGAGGACCCTAACCCCAGACCAGAGGGTTTTTAATTACCGGCTGGCCAGAGCCAGAAGAGTGGTGGAGAACACGTTTAGAATCATGGTCAGCCGGTTCCGCCTATTTCTTACACCCATACACATGGCGGAGTACAAACTGAATCATATTATCCTGGCGTGCTGTGTTCTACACAACTTTTTACGGCAACATTCTGCCAACTATGCTGGCTCAGTTGGGCCTGAGGCTGGACTTCAAAATGAAACAAGCCTGACGGCGCTTGAAAGTGGCCGTCCTGGCTTGCCCCCCCCCCTGAGTGCCCGTGATGTCCTGCTAAGATACCTTGAATTCTTTGCGGGTAGGGGGGCTATCAATATGCCAGTGTCTGAAACCTTTTTCAAATAAAAAAAAAACAAATAACTACTCAAATCTTTAGTGACATTTACTGCTTGTGTTTGTTTTAGCTGACCCTGACAGAAATGTGATGAGTTCTGAAAATGGCGTGATTGTGTCACCTTACAAAGCACTGGTGGGTGTTATTTACTAAAGGCAAAGAAACAAAGTGTTGGAGTGTTGGAAACAATAATCCACACATTCTTGATTAACAATTTTTTTAATACCAGCACAATCACATGTGCATTTAGAAAAGATTTTTAAAACAAACCAACATGTTTGTTTGTTGTATAACAATTTTTGGGGTCACATTAGAAAAAGTAGAAATGTCCATTTAAGATAAAACAGGCATGTTTAAAACCAACAAGAAAGACACAAATCTTCAACTTACAAAGTTCACATTTGGTAGAACTTGAAGGCAATATCATACATGAGTATTTACAAACTGTGTTTGATATTGCGTTAAGATGGGGTGAAGTCACCAAAGAAAAAGCCAAATTTTGAAGATGCACACAAATCTACGAATGTCAACATGTGCTACCTGCCATCACGGGGGATCAAGGGACGTGTTTTGGGGGTGGAACCCCTTCCTCACAGCTACTTGATTATTGAGGAAGGGGTTGCACCCCCAAAACACGTCCATTGATCTCCCGTGATGGCAGGTAGCACATGTTGACACATTGTGTGCATCTTCAAAATTTGGCTTTTCTCAAATTTGTCAAAAAATGTCAAAAATGTTTTAGCACACAAAAAAACAAAGGGATTTTGAGGTGTTTTAAACTCTCCCTAAAACATCAATGATGTTCTTCATTTTTTGAATAACATCATTTCATCACGATCACCTAAAAAGATAGAAACCAAAAAACACCATGTATTATAAATATGCCGGCATCCATCTCTTGCCTGAGCCTGTGGTCGCAGACACTCACCTGTTGTGGTGCCAATTTCCACCACGTCTTCCTCCTCCTGCTGTGCTTGTTCTGGGTGGATTTCATCCGAGTCTTTTCCCCCCTATGTAAAAAAAACCAGGTCTACTTAGCACACAGATATTTGATGGCAGAACTATAAATATGAAACATTGCTTGGAAGTGGGGTACAATTGTCTGTTTTGGCAGAGTTCCAAGATGTTGCATTTTTCTTGTCCTTTGTGAAGCTTCAATACTTACCTGTTTTGTACAAGCTTCACAGATGGAGACACCCCTATAGTATACACTGGAGCACCTGTGTGGACCCCCTAATAAAAAGGGTGTTCTTGTGTCCCACACTAGTGCTCCAGCGTCCAGTAACAAACCCATCTACACAACCAAATTAGTTTCACACAAGTAGGCCCTAAAAAATGTGGGCAAATGCATATGGCCAAAACAATGGTGTTTTATAACTATGTAAAAAAGTGCGCTTACGATCTGTATTCACAAGTGATGGAAGAAAAATAATAAATAAATAAACTTGCATGAAACAAGAAAAAATAAAATATAGTGAACAAATGCACATACATGGAAAAAATAAATTGCATAAAAGTGAAATAAAAATATCTCTAATCATAAATGATATGACCTGTGAAATATATACTGATATGCAAAGCACCCATATGAGAGGCACAAATGTGAAATATCAACCAATACAAATCAATCAGAGATGAATGTAATAATAAAAAAGAGTGATTAATGAATATAAAAATAATATAGTGACTAAAGTCCATAAAGAGAAACAATAAAGGAAAAGTTCATCAGCATGAGAAAACACCATCCACCTTCCATAAGACCATCATCCGTATAAATAAGGAAGGGAGAGAGGGATAAATAGATGTGACTCCACTTGCGGTGAATCCAAAAGATAAATGTTAAAGATGGACCCTTACCCTCGATGGTGGACCCCCTATTAGCGAGGTCTAACGAGCATGCAGATTTCGCCCTCTGCAGGGACCATGTAGAGATAGCGTCTGCAACAGCTGATACAACCAGCGTCTCCAGTCCGGGCTGATCCAAGTCTTGAACCTGGAGGGGGGATAAGCGCTCTCTTGCTGGTGGAGTAGTATTCAAGAAGCAATAGGAGAAGGTCAGGAATCACAGATCAACAGAATGAATTAAGCAGATACAGGCTGATGCTTAGGTACAGCATTGTCTCCAACAAGGAGAACAGTGAGCAATACAGGACTGACATCACCAAATCTCATTCCAAACCTCATGTGACCAACAGTCAGACACAACAGTACCCTGGATCAGCCGTCCCGTTTCATGCAAGTTTATTTATTTATTATTTTTCTTCCATCACTTGTGTATACAGATCGTAAGCGCACTTTTTTACATAGTTTTGGATTTTGTACACGGATATTGGTGTTTTATTAGTGCAGCTATCAATCTGTTCTCTATTTAGGCTCCGTAGCGCGGTTTTTCCAATTAGTTATAAATGGTGTTTTATAGGCCGAAAGAAAAATGTTTGATACGAACGAATAATGTGCCCATGAACATGAAAGTTGAAATTTTAAACTGGATAACAGTTAAGAAAAGCACATGGAGCAGCACAAACGTAATAAACACAAAAAGAATAGGAACACAGCACAACTACTTACTTTTTTGCAGAACTCTCCGGATCTTTCTGTACTTCTCGTGCTCTCTTAGTTTTAGGTCCGACCACCGCTTCCTGAGCTGATCTTTCGATCGACGTACCCCGAAATTCTGGTGCAGACTTTTGACCACTTTCGCCATGATCTTGGCCTTTCGGACATTGGGGTTGGGGTAAGGTCCATACTTACCGTCATAGTCGGCCTTCTTCAGGATGTCGACCATCTCCAACATCTCCCCAAAGGACATATTTGATGCCTTAAATCGTCTCCTGGATCGTGACGTTTCTGCCTCCAGGCTTTCCTCATCCTCGTTGGTGTAATTATCAGACACCTGCTCTGACTCTGCCATGTGCTCTTCCCCACTGCGACAAACGAGAAGGGGCGGGGAATAGACTATAAAGAACGTCAGGGGCGGGCGGAGTTTCACGCATGCGCAGTGTCTATAGAGCGTAACACGCGTGCGTAGTCCCTACGATCTGTGAGCCGAGGAAGGAGTAACGGAGGCGCCGATCGTGATTGCGAGGGTAAGATTTAACATTGGGCCTATACTGCTTCTAGATTGAGGCCTGTATTTGCACAAGTTTAGAAGACTTTAGGCTGACATTAGGGTTTGTCTTGTGTTGTGTCTTGCAGTAAAAATGGATATCTTGAAAGATAAGGACTTTATGCCAATCTTCATTGATATGTTCAGGGAGCTGCCCTGTCTATGGGAGATAAACCACCCTGAATATAAGAACCAAACAAAGAGGAAGGCAGCACTGGATCAATTGCTGGAATTTGTGAAGACGGTGATCCCCACGGCAGACATCACCTATTTGAAGATCCTAATTGGTGGCCTGAGGAGCACTTATCTAAGGGAGCACAAGAAGGTCCAGGATTCCCAGAGATCAGGAGCTGCAGATGACGTTTATGTCCCTAGGCTGTGGTACTATGACAGGCTGCATTTTCTGGCAGGTCAGACTGAACCCAGGCCAGCACTCTCAAATCTTCCTTCCACCCTTCCTTCCCCCCCAGCTGAGGCTTCTGATGTCCAACCTGGGCCTTCCAGGCAGCAACATGTGGAGGAGCCCCGCTTGAGCCAGGTATAGCATTCCTCTAAATATTCATGGTTGTCCAATCAATGATGTTAACTAGATGTTAGTTTGGAGTACTAATTTATGATTGTGATTGATGATGCAAAAACTAAAACCATGTCCCTTTTTCATACACAGGGAAGTCTCAGCCAGGAGGCGGCCGGGCCAAGCAGGCTGCCTGATATCCAGGTCCCTCCCCTACACCTTCAAAGACAAAGAGGCAGGAAGAGGAGTAACCTGGAGGAGGCTGCCATAGGCCTCTTTTGGAAGGCTACAGAGGCCCTGAGAACCCCGCACAGTGTGGAGGAGGACTTTGCTGGTATAACTGCCTGCAAAATGCTGCAGATGGAGGAGGGCCAATGACTCCTGTGTGAGTCCTTAATTTTGTAAGCTCTCAATAAGGGGTTGAGGGGCCAAATAACATGTGCTACCCACATTTGTAACCTCACACATAGTCCTCCTCCTCTTCCTCCAGGTCCTACTACTCCTCCTCCTCCAGGTCCTACTCCTCCTCCTGCCACATCTCCAACACCAGAGCCACAGCCGGGAAGGAAGCGTGGAAAGAAGACCAGAGAGTGATGACCCTGGGTCTAGTCTGGTCTGGCAAAAGATGCAGGCTCTTGTAGTACCACAGCCTGGGGACATAGATGTCATCTGCTGCTTTCATGATCTCTGGGACTTCTGGACCAGACTGCACTCCCTTAGATATGGACTCCCCAGGCCACCAATTTTGCAGTAAAATAATTGATGTCTGCCCTGGGGGTCCAAGGCTTCGCCAATTTATGATGTTTCTCCAGCTTTGCCTCCCTCTTTGTTTGGTTCTGAGCCCTTAATAAAGGATTTTTTGTTTTAATTATACTCGCCTATGTGTGTTTTCCTTAAAAAAGGACAGTTTGTTTGTGAGGATTCAGGTACATTTCAAAAATACAATGTGAAATTAACAAGGGACTGCAACACCAAGCAATCTCCTTGAGATTAAATAATACAAGATAATAATGGTGTTGTGGTAACTTGACACACAAAACACACACAAAATATTATAGAGTAAAACTAAAAATAAAATAAAACAAAGATCAGCCTTGAAAAAAATACAAACCCCCCCAAAAAAACAGCCTTGAAAAAAAATAAAATAATATAAAACAACAAAAAAGAAATGTGGTCAGATGTGACAAATCAAAATATATTGAGGGAATCACGATAAATAATAAAGAAAGAAGTTTGTGAGAAGTGTGTGTGAATATGAGCAGCAAAACTACTTCATTCTTCTCACATTATAAAGAAGAAGAGAGTGTGCTGTATTAAACCATTTTTTACATTGCAGTGTAACAAAAGTACTGCATCCATTCCAAATGCTAGTTTTACCAGACTGAGCTGTTCCGTCTCAGAATTTCTTCTGAGCATGCGTGGCACTTTGTGCGTCGGAATTGTCCACACACGGTCGGAATTGACGCGATCGGATTTTCGGATTTTATAGCCTGCTCTCAAACTTTGTGTGTCGGAAAATCTGATGGAAAATGTCCGATGGAGCCCACACACGGTCGGAATTTCCGACAACACACTCTGATCGCACATTTTCCGTCGGAAAATCTGACCGTGTGTACGGGGCATTAGAGTTCTAATGACAGGAAAACAAGTACTCTCACTTTTGTAACTGCCTTAATAAAATTAAAAACATCATAGATAAATATTTACCAATACTTTCCACGGATGAAGATTTGGCACCGATACTTAGGTTGGGCTGTAGGTTTTCAAGCTGCTAAAACGCTAGGAGGCCTTTTGTCCCCAAGTTTGTTTGAGTCACAGCAATACAAAAAACATTGGTTGAATGGGCTCTTACATTTGTGGGAATAAGACATGCCATTTCTGTAGTAGACACTATAGACAACACAAGACAGTAGTTTCATGTGCCACAGAACGAGAATTCACGATTTGTGAATATATCAACGATACACTTCTTCTATCTAACCCAGTTAGACAATTTAAGGATGAGCTATCACAATTAATAAAGAAGGGTATTAAGAAAAATATTCTAAATAAAAAAGAGGCTGAATATTTAAACCCCACCTCCTGTCCAACCCCTATCATTTATTTTCTTCCAAAAATACATAAGGACAGTCAGAACCCCCAAGGAAGACCTATTCTAAAAGGGGTGGATTCCCTAACATCTAGATTGGGACAATATTTGGATGTCTTTTCATAACCTCTGAATATGTCTTAAAGACACCAAACTTTTGCTGCAAATTCTTGATAATGCCATAGTAGATGATACTCCTTGCTTTTTGGTAAAAGCAGATGTGGGATCTCTGTTTACCATTAAAGAGCACACAGATGCTATAGAATCGGTTAAATGGGCATTAAGTGGCTCCAATATAGAAAGAAAGCATCGGAAATACTTATTAAGGTGTTTGGAGTTTGGATTACTCCATAATTACTTTTGGTACGATAAAAATTATTACCTACAAAAGACGGGGGTAGCCATGGGAGTTCTCTTTGCTCCCAGTGTGGCCAATTTATTTTTGGCTCACTGGGAGTCTCAAGTGATTTTTACAGACAGACCCACGGAACAAGTGTGCTATAATAGGTTTATAGATGATTTGAGGGATGAAACTAGTCTCCTCTCCTTCATGAAAAAACTAAATTCAAATAATAAAAACATAGTACTGTCCTGGAAATATGACAAGGAAGAAATGGTCTTTCTGGATGTAGACATGTATATACAGGAAGGGAGAATCCATACTAGAAATTACTGTAAACCTACAGACAGAAATGGTTATATTGCAATAGATAGCTGTGATCATAAACCATGGTTGCTTTTTATTCCTAGGGGACAGTTTGTCCGACTTAGGAGAAATTGTAGTAAGAAAGAAGAATTTGGCGTTGCAGTTTGGTGAGAAATTTGTGCAAAAGGGGTATGAGGAGACATTTATCAAGAGAGAATTTGAAGCGGTTAGGAATATGGAAAGAAAGGATTTAATAATAGCAAATGAGAAAAAGGGGTGTTTGAATAAAATAGGTGTGGAATTCAGACTAGTATTAGGGTATAATATACAGAAAAATAAAATTGAAAAGATAATTAAGAAACATTGGGGAATATTGATGAAGGATAGGGTTTTGGGGGCAGTACTTCCCCCATACCCATCCTTTGTATATAAAAAAGCCCCGAGTTTAAGGCATCTAATAGCCCCAGGGCTATTAGACCCCAAAAAAGGGAATGGGGACCCTAACACCATTCCTCACTGTCTTCTATCCGTGCGGGAGATGTCTGGCATGTAGAACCACAAAAGAGAGCAATGTAAAGAAGCGTAAGGATTTTGTAGCGACAGCTATGGGTAAACCTCATATAATTAACCACTTCAGCCCCGGAAGGATTTACCCCCTTCCTGACCAGAGCACTTTTTACAATTTGGCACTGCGTCGCTTTAACTACTAATTGCGCGGTCATGCAATGCTGTACCCAAACAAAATTTGCGTCCTTTTCTTCCCACAAATAGAGCTTTCTTTTGATGGTATTTGATCACCTCTGCCGTTTTTATTTTTTGCGCTATACACACAAAACCCCCACAAATGACCCCATTTTGGAAAGTAGACACCCCAAGGAAATTGCTGAGAGGCATGTTGAGCCTATTGAATATTCTTTTTTTTGTCCCAAGTGATTGAATAATGACAACAACAAAAAAAAAAATTACAAAAAGTTGTCACTAAATGATATATTGCTTACACAGGCCATGGGCATATGTGGAATTGCACCCCAAAATACATTTAGCTGCTTCTCCTGAGTACGGGGATACCACATGTGTGGGACTTTTTTGGAAGCCTAGCCGCGTACGGGGCCCCGAAAACCAATCACTGCCTTCAGGATTTCTATGGGCGTACATTTTTGATTTTATCCTCACTACCTATCACAGTTTTGAAGGCCATAAAATGCCCAGATGGCATAAAACCCCCCCAAATGACCCCATTTTGGAAAGTAGACACCCCAAGCTATTTGCTTTGAGGCATGTTGAGTCCATGGAATGTTTTATATTTTGACACAAGTTGCGGGAAAGTGACAAATATTTTTTTTTTTTTTTTGCACAAAGTTGTCACTAAATGATATATTGCTCACACAGGCCATGGGCATATGTGGAATTGCACCCCAAAATACATATAGCTACTTCTCCTGAGTACGGGGATACCACATGTGTGGGACTTTTTGGGAGCCTAGCCGCGTACGGGGCCCCGAAAACCAATCACCGCCTTCAGGATTTCTAAGGGTGTAAATTTTTGATTTCACTCTTCACTGCCTATCAGAGTTTCGGAGGCCATGGAATGCCCAGGTGGCAACAAACCTCCCCCAAATGACCCCATTTTGGAAAGTAGACACCCCAAGCTATTTGCTGAGAGGCATGGTGAGTATTTTGCAGCTCTCATTTGTTTTTGAAAATAAAGAAAGACAAGAAAAAATGTTTTTTTTCTTTTTTCAATTTTCAAAACTTTGTGACAAAAAGTGAGGTCTGCAAAATACTCACTATACCTCTTAGCAAATAGCTTGGGATGTCTACTTTCCAAAATGGGGTCATTTGGGTTTTTTTTTGCCACCTGGGCATTCCATGGCCTCCGAAACTGTGATAGGCAGTGAAGAGTAAAATAAAAAATTTACGGCCTTAGAAAGCTCGAAGGCGGTGCTTGGTTTTCGGGGTCCCGTACGCGGCTAGACTCCCAAAAAGTCTCACACATGTGGTATCCCCGTACTCAGGAGAAGCAACAGAATGTATTTTGGGGTGTAATTTCACATATTCCCATGGCATGTTTGAGCAATATATCATTTAGTTCATGGACTCGACATGACTCTCAGCAAATAGCTTGGGGTGTCTACTTTCCAAAATGGGGTCATTTGGGGGGGTTTTGAACTGTCCTGGCATTTTATGCACAACATTTAGAAGCTTATGTCACACATCACCCACTCTTCTAACCACTTGAAGACAAAGCCCTTTCTGCCACTTTTTGATTACATGAAAAAATTATTTTTTTTTGCAAAAAAATTACTTTGAACCCCCACACATTATATATTTTTTTTAAAGCAAATGTCCTACAGAATAAAATGGTGGGTGTTTCATTTTTTTTTTTCCACACAGTATTTGCGCAGCGATTTTTCAAACGCATTTTTTGGGGAAAAAACACACTTTTTTAAATTTCAATGCACTAAAACACACTATATTGCCCAAATGTTTGATGAAATAAAAAAGATGATCTTAGGCCGAGTACATGGATACCAAACATGACATGCTTTAAAATTGCGCACAAACGTGCAGTGGCGACAAACTAAATACATTTTTAAAAGCTTTTAAAAGCCTTTACAGATTACCACTTTAGATTTACAGAGGAGGTTTACTGCTAAAATTACTGCCCTCGATCTGACCTTCGCGGTGATACCTCACATGCATGGTGCAATTGCTGTTTACATTTGACGCCAGACCGACATTTGCGTTCGCCTTAGCGCGAGAGCAGGGGGGACAGGGGTGCTTTTTTTTTTTTTTTTCTTTATTATTTTTTTGCTTTTTTGTCTTATTTTTAAACTGTTCCTTTCATTTTTATTTTTAAATCATTTTTATTGTTATCTCAGGGAATGTAAATATCCCCTATCATAGCAATAGGTAGTGACAGGTACTCTTTTTTGAAAAAATTGGGGTCTATTAAGACCCTAGATTTCTCCTCTGCCCTCAAAGCATCTAAGAAAAATAAGGGATTGCGCTAATACTTGTGTAACATAACGTGAAATCTACAGTGAAAGAAGATTTGTATAATAATCATGAATAAAACTAAAGCAATGTGCAAAACATGTTTTGCACATTGCTTTAGTTTTATTCATGATTATTATACAAATCTTCTTTCACTGTAGATTTCACGTTATGTTACACAAGTATTAGCGCAATCCCTTATTTTTCTTATATCTATCCACAATTGATGTTTTTTGTGGGGATTGCAGCTTTTCACATTAATTGACTATTTATTTGGTTTTTAGCGCAGTTTCTCCCAATTTTCTATACTTACCTCAAAGCATCTGACCACACCAAGATCGGTGTGATAAAATGCTTTCCCAACTTCCCAATGGCGCTGTTTACATCCGGCGAAATCTAAGTCATAAAATGCTCGTAGCTTCCGGTTTCTTAGGCCATAGAGATGTTTGGAGCCACTCTGGTTGCTGATCAGCTCTATGGTCAGCTGGCTGAATCACCAGCTGCATTCTCAGGTTGCCTGTTGAGACAGGAGAGCCAGAGAAAAACACGGAAGACGTGGGGGGGGGGGGCATTCCCTCCCACTGCTTGTAAAAGCAGTCTAGAGGCTAATTAGCCGCTAGGATTGCTTTTACATGAAAGCCGACCGCTGGCTGAAAAGAATGATACCAAGATGATACCTAAACCTGCAGGCATCATTCTGGTATAACCATTCAAAATCGGGAATTGCGTACCTGAAGACAAAAAAATGGTTAACAATAAAGCACAGTAAACGGTAAAGTATAAAAAATTGCATACCTGAAAAGCAAACATGATAAAACATTATAACAATAAAACATCGCAGAATAGAATACAGTAAAAAAGAGCAGAACAATAGAGAGAGAGAGAACAATAAAACGACAACTATTTTTGTTTTTTTTATTTTATATTTTTGTATGTGTTTTTTTTTTTTACACTTTTCTTTGTAACTGTAACTTTTATAACTGTAACCGGTTCCAGGTTCGGGTCTCTCAAAATGCGATGGCATCTTGGGAGACCCTGTGAAAGTGTGCCTAGTCTGTGCAATGCTGTACCCTACGCTAATACTCAACTAGTGAATGGTAGCGTTCAAAACATTCACCAATGCAAAGACCAGGATTGTCAGGACAGGAGGGACAATAATAGCGGGTGTCACGCCTATATCCGCGCTTGCTGCAGACATGACATCTTTTTTGGGGGGGTTCATTGGGTAGGGGTACTCGGGAGGACATAAAGAAAATGCCTCTCATGCAGCCGACTGCGTTTGGTTGGGGATGTGAATGGGGGAAGTACGGGTGCTGCAGAAGTGGTGGGTTCCCAATTAGGATTGGCAAATGCAGCAGGAAGGGCACTATTGGCACGACGGGCCTGTGTTTGTCTTTTTGGTGGCAGCGGGACACTACTTGTGCTTGCCACCTCACCAGCTTGAACTGCACTTATGGGACTCGCCACGTCACCAAGTGTTACTGCAGTGCTGGTTTGACTACGACCGGGGTGTACTAGGCCGCTGGTGCTTGCCAGTTCACCAAAACGCTACCAAAAAACTGTTAGCGATCGCAGGGATCAGGTTTGAATCTGCGAACGCTGCAGTTATGCGTTTAGTGTTTTGTAAGTGTCAGTGATCGATCGATACTGCACTTAGGTGGGCTGGGAGGGGCAAAACGCAGGTGCTAGCAGGTATCTGGGCTGATCCCGCTAACACTGCGTTTGTGGGAACCCTAAACTGCTGGGGACGCTAGTATAGATCTGATCGGATCAGATATTGATCCGAACAGATACTATACCACTAAGGGAGGTGTATGCTGCGTGCATGGGTGTTAGCGGTACTGGCACTAACCTGACGCTGCCTGGGGCTGGTGCTTGCCAGTTCACCAAAACGCTACCAAAAAAACTGTTAGCGATCGCAGGGATCAGGCCTGACTCTGCGAACGCTGCAGTTATGCGTTTAGTGTTTTTTAAGTGACAGTGATCGATCGATACTGCACTTGGGTGGGCTGGGCCGGGCGGAGGGGCAAAACGCAGGTGCTAGCAGGTATCTGGGCTGATCCCGCTAACACTGTGTTTTTGGGAACCCTAAACTGCTGGGGACGCTAGTATAGATCTGATCGTATCAGATATTGATCCGTACAGATACTATACCACTAAGGGAGGTGTACGGTGCGTGCGTGGGTGTTAGCGGTACTGGCACTAACCTGACTCTGCCTGGGGCTGGTGCTTGCCTGTTCACCAAAACGCTACCAAAAAAACTGTTAGCGATCGCAGGGATCAGGCCTGACTCTGCGAACGCTGCAGTTATGCGTTTAGTGTTTTTTAAGTGACAGTGATCGATCGATACTGCACTTGGGTGGGCTGGGCCGGGCCGGGCGGAGGGGCAAAACGCAGGTGCTAGCAGGTATCTGGGCTAATCCCGCTAACACTGCGTTTTTGGGAACCCTAAACTGCTGGGGACGCTAGTATAGATCTGATCGGATCAGATATCGATCCGTTCAGATACTATACCACTAAGGGAGGCGTATGCTGTGTGCGTGGGTGTTAGCGATACTGGCGCTAATCTGACGCTGCCTGGGGCGACGCATATCACCGCCGGGCGATCAGGGGGCTAAACCTTTATTCGGTAATAAACGGCGGGTGCCCTGACACTATAAAAAATAAACGAACTAACCAGCGTCACCCGTAACAGTTATACGGTGATCAGTGGTGAAAGGGTTAACTAGGGGGCAATCAAGGGGTTAAAACATTTATTAGATAGTATATGGGGGTCCCTGTCGCTATAAAACGCTGACGGCGAACCTAAATATTTACGTCCCTAACTAGCGTCACCAGCGACACTAATACAGCGATCAGAAAAATGATCGCTTAGTGACACTGGTGACGGGGGTGATCAAGGGGTTAAAACTTTATTAGGGGGGTACCCTAGACCTACAGGGGGCTAACACTCACTGCCCTACCACTTCTAACTGTCACAAACTGACACCGTGCAGTAATAAAAAAAAAAAAAATACTGCTTGGTGTCAGTGTGACAGGGAGGGGGGGGGTGATTGGGGGGGGATCGGGGGGCGATCGGGGGGGATCAGGGGTGTAATGTATGCTTGGCATGTTCTACTGAAGGTGTATGTGTTGTGTAACTCACAGTGAAGTCTTCTCTCCTCGGCGCCGGAACGGAAACTGCCCAGCCGAGGAGAGATGACATCACATCCTCTGCCTGTGTGTACTACACACAGGCAGGGGAGGATTCCCATTGGCTGGGAGCGATCGCGAGGGGGGGGCCACGATCGAATGGCCTCCCCCTCACCTCTCAACGCTCCCAGACAAATGCCGACTGCCGCTGGCACCGGGGGGGGTCCGATCGGACCCCCCGCCCGCGGGAGGCAGATCACGTATGGGTACGTGATTCTGCCTGCCCGTGCCATTCTGCCGACGTATATCGTCGTTAGGCGGTCGGCAAGTGGTTAAGGAATTTATTACGTGTACATCAGAGGGGGTTGTGTATATATTGGAATGTCCATGCCAGCTCCAGTATGTTGGTCGTACTTCCAGACCACTACTGGTGAGGGTGCGAGAACATATTAAAAATATATTCGAAAAGGACTAAAAGAACATAGTGTATCTAACCATTTTCAAGAGGTCCATGGGAGGAACCCCAAAGGTCTGAAATTCTGTGGGGTAGAAAAAGTTAATCACCACTGGAAGGGTGGGAATTTCATAAGAGCCCTAAGTCAACATGAGTGGGCCTTAGTGTATTAAACCAAGGTTTTGGCACCCAGGGATTCAACATAGATTTTGACCTAAATTGCTTCATTTTTAATGATTGAGAAAGCTAAAAGTATAAGCAGTGTTATGCCGCATACACACGATCGGACATTCCGACAACGAAATCCTGGGATTTATTTCCGATGGATGTTGGCTGAAACTTGTCTTGCATACACACTGTCCCACAAATGTTGTAGGAAATTCCAATCGTCAAGAACGCGCTGGCGTACAATACGTACGACGGCACTATAAAGAGGAAGTTCAATAGCCAGTGTGCCCCCCTTTGGGCTCCTTCTGCTAATCTTGTGTTTATCTCATGTTAGTAGAAGTTTGATGAGAGACAATTCGCGATTTTCAGCCTCATGCTTTTCAGATCGTTACTGCTCTTCAGTTTGTGCTTGTGGGTTCATATCTGGTTTTCAGTGTGTGTAGTCAGTTCATATCTGGTTATCAGTGCATATTTTTTTATTACGTATTCGATTTCCAGTGCGTTCTTGTCCGCTTGTTTCTGAATTTCAGCTTGCTCTTCTCAGGCCTTTCTGATTTTCAGTGCGTTCTGTTAGTTCGCTCTGACCAGCCGACCGTTTTAAGGCATGTTGTGGGTACGTACTCATCGTAGAGTTCGTGCTGTGCAGGGGCTTGGTGTTGGGGTTCTTACTTTGACCCAAGCTTAGTCCATGAACAGGGCGGGGAGGAGTTCATGGACCAAGAATTGGTTGCTCCAGCGTGACCAATTCTCACACATGTCTTTGTTGCGGGAGATCCATGAGAATAATCCTGATGATTTCAGGAATTATCTCCGGATGACAGACCCCGTCTGTTGGCTTTGCTGTTCTCTTATATTACGAAGCAGGACACCTGCATGTGGCAAGCCATCACTCCCGAGCAGAGGCTAGTCGCCACCTTGCGGTACTTGGCAACGGGGAGAAGTCTGCAGGACACCAAGTTCTCGACAGGCATCTCCCCCCAGGCTCTGGGGATCATTATTTCAGAGACCTGTTCTGCCATCATTCAGGTCCTGCAGAAGGACTATATTAAGGTAAGATTTCTCCTTTAACATCACATCATATGTATTTAAATAAATGTATTTTTAAATAAATTTGTATTTTAAACTGAAAAATAGTTCCTTTGATTTACTGCTTGTGTTTCCTTTAGCTGTCTCCTAGGTTCTCCAATGGGCTTTTTTTTTGGCCATTTTCTTCAATAGTGCAAGTGTAATTTCTTTGATACATCAGGTGATAATCTCTTCTTCGTTTAAAGGACGTAGGAGTGTGGGCAGGCACCAAGACTTTATAGGCACAATAAAGATACTTGTATCATTAAAATTCTAGTTTTATTTCATTTCAAAAAATGGTGTATTAAAAGCAGGGAAAGACAAAGACAGGATAAAACCTTATATAGTAAACATCATTTACAGAATATGCACTCCATACAAAGTAGATCAAGAGACAACGGAGCTATTGGATCAATAAGGGATACAGACAACCTATTGATCTATATAGTTACAGTACATATCGTTGAATCAGCGCCATGTGGTGATGGTAGCCAAGATTCTGTAAAAGATTATGGGCTCGACATGTTGCGCGCTCAAGCGCTTCTTCAGGAGCATATACTACGATAGCTGTAATGGATAGTACATTATTAACAGCCTTCCCAAGTTATTTTTGTATATATACAAAATTAATATGCATATTTTCATACGGGTCAACAGATAATACATGGGGGCCGTTAGAAACAGGGACACCAGGAGGACACCAACACTGCAAGCATATCAAGCACTGCAAGCCCCCCCTTTTTTCCCCTTTCCTCCTCCTCTGCCCCTCCCCCTCTTGCTGTCTCCCTTTTTCCATACTTTTTTCCTCTCTTTGTTTTTTATTTTTTGCCTTTCTCTCCCCCCCCACCCAATATATATTCTATTCCAATCTACCTACATATCTTTTTTATCCCTCATTACACATCTACATTATGTTACATCCGTCCCCACATTGCCCCTTTTCCGGCTTGATATGCTTGCAGTGTTGGTGTCCTCCTGGTGTCCCTGTTTCTAACGGCCCCCATGTATTATCTGTTGACCCGTATGAAAATATGCATATTAATTTTGTATATATACAAAAATAACTTGGGAAGGCTGTTAATAATGTACTATCCATTACAGCTATCGTAGTATATGCTCCTGAAGAAGCGCTTGAGCGCGCAACATGTCGAGCCCATAATCTTTTACAGAATCTTGGCTACCATCACCACATGGCGCTGATTCAACGATATGTACTGTAACTATATAGATCAATAGGTTGTCTGTATCCCTTATTGATCCAATAGCTCCGTTGTCTCTTGATCTACTTTGTATGGAGTGCATATTCTGTAAATGATGTTTACTATATAAGGTTTTATCCTGTCTTTGTCTTTCCCTGCTTTTAATACACCATTTTTTGAAATGAAATAAAACTAGAATTTTAATGATACAAGTATCTTTATTGTGCCTATAAAGTCTTGGTGCCTGCCCACACTCCTACGTCCTTTAAACAATTTATATTAGACGTGGCACACATACTTACCTTGTATCCGCATGACCACTGTGCGATGATACGTCCCCTAATTATGTAATAATCTCTTCTTCAGCTAACTATTATGTTGTGGGTCTGCTACACACATACCTTGTTTTTGTTGTTAATGTATGTAATGCATTAATGATAAAAATATTCATCATTTTCAGCACCATGAATTAATTTTTTGGAGTGACGAAAATGGCCTGATTGATGTAAATTATAAAGCACTGTGGGTGGTATTTACTAAAGGAAAATCCACTTTGCGCTACAAGTGAGCTGCAAAAGTGCACTTGGAAGTGCACTTGTAGTGCAAAGTGGATTTGCCTTTAGGAAATAACCCCCATTGTCACTGTAAACACCAACTTAAGCAAAAAAATGCTATTGAGCATTGAAAGAAGAGGCCACACATTGTAGAGTAGAAAAAATTTTACTCTCTGCACATTTACATGTGCGTTTAGAAAAGGGTTTTTGAACAAACCAACTTATTTTTTGAATACATTTTTTTTTGGACAGTAGAAATATCCTTTTTTGTGGTAAGCAGGCATGTTTTTAAAAAAAATAAAGCAATACACAACTCAGGAACTTACAAAGTTCAACTTTGATAAATTGAAGGTAATATCAGACATTAGTATGTCCAAACTGTGTTGACATTGCCTTCATCAGATCGGGTGATGTCACCCCTGTGAAAGCCAAATTTTGAAGATGCACACAAACTGGGGGTCAAAATGGGGATTTCCCTCCTGATCCCATGCCTAAGGTCAACATGTGCTAGCTCCCATCATGGGGGATCAATGGACGTGTTTCGGAGGTGCAACCCATTCCTCTCAGCTACTTTAGTTGCGAGGAAGGGGTTGTACCCACAAAACGCGTACATTGATATCCCGTGATGGCAGATAGCACATGTTGACACACTGTGTGCATCTTCAAAATTTGGCTTTCAACATTTTTTAGAAAAGTTTTTTAAAAAAATTTCAAAAATTTTGGTGTGTTTTAGATTCTGCCTAAAACATCAATGATGTTTTTGAGTCTTTTTTCCACATTATTGATGTCTTCCTTGATCCTCTGTAAATCACGATTGCACACCATGATCTTCCCGATGAGGACGTGTGCACTAGCACTTGTGAAATGTTTTTCTTCTTCCACAACATCCACATCACCTAAAATAAAAAAAACACACCATTATAAATATGCAGGCATACATCTATTACCTGTAGCTGTGGTCTCAGACACTCACCTGTTGTGGTCACTATTTCGCCCACTTCATAAACCTCTCCTTCCTCCACATCCTTAGGTTGTGGCTTTGGGATTTCCCCTTCTTTAGGAGGTTGTGGGTCCCTGGTGTCCTCTGATGTCCCGATTTTTTTCTCCCCTATGTGAATAAAAGAAAGGTATACTTAGCACACAGATATTTGAGGGCAGAAATAGTAATATGAAACATTGCTTGGAAGTGTCGTACAATTGTCTGTTTTGGTAGAGTTCCAAGCTGCAGACATGATTTTTTTCCCTTTCTTTCTTAAAGCTGGAATACTTACCTTTTTTGGTAAAGTATCACACATGTAGACACCCCTAGTATCCACTGGAGCACCTGTGTGGGACACCCTAAAACGGGTGTTCTTGTGTCCCACACTAGTGCTCCTGCGTCCAGATGTGTAAACAGCTGCTGAGTGTCCTCTCCTTACACTGAATCAAATTTGCATTTCATTGTAGTTACAAACCCATCTACACAGCAATGTACTAAACTTCTTTTAATCCAAATAGGCATGAACAAATGTAGTTAACCTGCATCTGCCAAAAACATCGTATTAGTGGGCGAACGAACGATGTTTACTACAAACGATTACTGTGTCCACGAACCTGAAACTTGCCATTTTAAACTGTACAACAGTAAACAAAAGCACATGGAGCAGCACGAACGTAATAATAATAATAATAGGAACACACAACAAAATACTTACTTTTTTGCAGCACTCTCTTGATTCTTCTGTACTGATCATGCTCCCTCAATTTCAGGTCTGACCATTGTTTCCTCAGTTGATCCTTGGATCGCCGTACCACAAAATTCCTGTGCAAACTTTTCACAACTTTAGCCATGATCTTGGCCTTTCTGACATTTGGGTTTGGGTAAGGTCCATGCTTCCCATCATAGTCGGCCCTCTTCAAGATGTACACCATCTCCACCATCTCTACAAAGGCCATATTTGAGGCCTTAAATCTCCTCCGGGATCGGGACGTTCGTGGCTTCGGGATTTCGTTGTTGCTGCTGCTATCTTCATGCACTTGTTCTTTCTCCGCCATGTGCTCTCCCACTGCGCTGAAAGAGAAGGGGTGGGGAATATACTAGAAAGAAGGTCAGGGGTGGGCGGAGTTTCACGCATGCGCAGTGTCTATAAAGATTAACACACGTGCGTTGTACGTACGATCTGTGAGCGGAGGACGGAGTAGCGGAAGCGCCGATCGTACTAATGAAGGTACAATTTTAACTTGGGGCATCAGTAACCTATACTGCTTATAGATTGAGGCCTATATTGGGACAAGATTAGGAGAGTTTAGCCTGACATTAGGGTTTGTCTTGTGTTGTGTCTTGCTGTCATAAATCGGATGTGAGCAGAACTGTTCGACTGCGACAGAGTTAACCAAACATAAGTAGGTGGAAGTAAGTGATTTTATTAAGATAAATGCATATAAATCTGAGTACACCACCAATAACAAACAGAGTGAGAAAACCAAATAACTAAAACAGTGACAACAAACCAACCAGTAAATATAACAAAAGGGGATACTGTAATCGTAGTCAAGCCAGGCCAGGGTCATAAACGGGAGGTCAGCAGATGGGGGGACAAGGAGAAAGGGATCAGGTTGCAGGACAAAGTTCCAGGGATGCAGGAATGGACAGGATCAGGTACAACAGGTTCAGGATACAGGAATCAAGGTTCAAGTTCAGGATCAGGATAACAGGTAACAGGAAACACACGTGCGTTGTACGTACGATCTGTGAGCGGAGGACGGAGTAGCGGAAGCGCCGATCGTACTAATGAAGGTACAATTTTAACTTGGGGCATCAGTAACCTATACTGCTTATAGATTGAGGTCTATATTGGGACAAGATTAGGAGAGTTTAGCCTGACATTAGGGTTTGTCTTGTGTTGTGTCTTGCTGTCATAAATCGGATGTGAGCAGAACTGTGCGACTGCGACAGAGTTAACCAAACATAAGTAGGTGGAAGTAAGTGATTTTATTAAGATAAATGCATACAAATCTGAGTACACCACCAATAACAAACAGAGTGAGAAAACCAAATAACTAAAACAGTGACAACAAACCAACCAGTAAATATAACAAAAGGGGATACCGGAATCGTAGTCAAGCCAGGCCAGGGTCATAAACGGGAGGTCAGCAGATGGGGGGACAAGGAGAAAGGGATCAGGTTGCAGGACAAAGTTCCAGGGATGCAGGAATGGACAGGATCAGGTACAACAGGTTCAGGATACAGGAATCAAGGTTCAAGTTCAGGATCAGGATAACAGGTAACAGGAAACAGGATGCAGGTCAGGGCTCAAGAAAAGAAGAAAAAGCTCTTCTGACAGCTCCAAACTGCCAGGAGACACCTTCTGGTGGACCTCAGTACTGCACGCCAAATGATCGATATTACCAGCGGAAGGGACCTTTCCTGACAGTACCCCCCCTCGAAGGAGCGACCCAGGATGCTCCAACTAGCCGTTGCTGGGGAAAGTCCATGGCGTCAAGCCGGGCAGCGGGCAAAGTCACATCAGGTTGGGCAATAAGTCCGTCAAGCTGAATAGCAGGCACAGGAAACTCAAGCTGAGTAGCAGGCACAGCGAGCTGGGTGGCAGGCACCTCGAACTGGGCAACAGGCACAGCTGGCTGGGCAGCCGGCATGGGCACATCAAGCGGGGCAGCAGACAGGAACACATCAGGCTGGGCAGCGGACAGTGACACAGGCTGGGCAGCGGACAGAGGCACATCAGGCTGGGCAGCGGACAGTGGCACATCAGGCTGGGCAGCGGACAGGAACACATCATGCAGGGCAGCAGACAGGAACAAATCAGGCTGGGCAGCAGACAGTGGCACATCAGGCTGGGCAGCAGACAATGGCACATCAGGCTGGGCAGCAGACAATGGCACATCAGGAATGGCACATCAGGCTGGGCAGTAGACAGAGGCTCATCGGGCTGGGCAGTAGACAGTGGCACATCGGGCTGAGCAGCAGACAGAGGCACATCGGGCTGGGCAGCAGACAGGAACAAATCAGGCTGGGCAGCAGACAGTGGCACATCAGGCTGGGCAGCAGACAGGAACACATCAGGCTGGGCAACAGACAGGAACACATCAGGCTGGGCAACAGACAGGAACACATCAAGCTGGGCAGAAGACAGAGGCTCATCAGGCTGGGCAGCAGGCTCCAGGTCGTCAAGCTGGGCAGCAGGCAATGAGACATCAGACTGGAAAGTGGGCACATCAGACTGGAAAGCGGGCACATCAGACTGGAAGGTAGGCACTGGCTCTTCAGGCTGGAATGATGGCTCTGGCTCTTCAGGCAGGAACGCTGGCTCTGGCTCTTCAGGCTGGAATGCTGGCTCTGGCTCTTCAGGCAGGAACGCTGGCTCTGGCTCTTCCGACTGGAACTCTGGCACCTCAGGCTGGAACACTGGCACCTCAGGCTGGAACTCTGGCACCTCAGGCTGGAACTCTGGCACCTCAGGCTGGAACTCTGGCACCTCAGGCTGGAACTCTGGCACCTCAGGCTGGAACTCTGGCACTTCTGACTGGAACTCTGGCACTTCCGACTGGAACTCTGGCACTTCCGACTGGGACAGATTGGTGGGTGTGGAGGCAGGTTGGGTTAATGGCGGTATGTCTTGGTTGGGAAGAACTTTAGTTTTTTCTTTGGCTTGGTCACTGAAGCTCTGTAGGTGGGGGGTGCAGCAGACTGGAAAGGGGGATTGGGATATGGCAGGGAAGAGGTAACAGTAGCTGGGGGAATTACTTGTGGATTAGTAGGCACCTGAGAAGAGGCAGGTGGGTTGAATGCAGGATAGGTACAGGGAGCAGAGACCGGATATGAGTATTTAGTTGGGAGCAACGTATACAGGGCTGCAACAGAGTTTGGCATAGGTGATGGGGAAACAGACTTTTTGGCAGGCAGGTGTCTGATGGCAGAGGTGGTTTGTTGTGGGTTGGCTGGAGCTGGTTGTAACATATCAGACCATGCTGAGAGTATTGGTTGGACAAAGAACGGATCACATGCTGCCTGTCTAACAAGGGTCTGTACTGAGTGAATACATCCCATAAGCTTCTGCTGAGGACAAAAGGAATAGTGCTCAAAAAAGCATGCGGGATCATCCTCTAACAGCCACACCAGAGACTCCACCTGATCAGCACTGAAAGGGGGAGAAAAATCATCACTGGTCCTTGGAACACAGGGCAGGGCTAGCTCAGCACATATTTGGATCAAAGGCTGCACATTCCCAAACAACATACAGCCTTGGTCAACCAGGGAGTGGGCCAAATGGATCATCTCAAGCAACTGGTCATTGGTCCACTCTTTCAGTGTCTGGCGGAGATACTCACCACACTCTGAGGCTTGAAGAGCATAATATGAAATCACGTTAGGATTCATTCCAGCAAAGCCAACAGAATCAAGATGGTTCCTCTGTGCAGCCACTTCTGGTCAGGGATAGCCCTGGTATTCTGTCATAAACCGGATGTGACCAGAGCTGTGTGACTGCGACAGAGTAAACCAAACATAAGTAGGTGAAAGTAAGTGATTTTATTAAGATAAATGCATTAAATGTGAATACACCACCAATAACAAACAGAGTGAGAAAACCAAATAACTAAAACAGTGACAACAAACCAACCAGTAAATATAACAAAGGGGATACCGGAATCGTAGTCAAGCCAGGCCAGGGTCATAAACGGGAGGTCAGCAGATGGGGAGACAAGGAGAAAGGGATCAGGTTGCAGGACAAGGTTCCAGGGATGCAGGAATGGACAGGATCAGGTACAACAGGTTCAGGATACAGGAATCAAGGTTCAAGTTCAGGATCAGGATAACAGGTAACAGGAAACAGGATGCAGGTCAGGGCTCAAGGACAATACCAGGGCAAGGTGTGTGTGCACTTGCCGGGTATTTATACTACAGCTGCTAATAAAGTCAGGTGATGCCTGTCTGCAGAAGGTAATACCTGCTACATAGACAGTAATATACCAAAACGTGCGGATTGTTCCCGATTGGTGTGCTATAACTCTATGGAACGTTTCGCCGAATGGTTCACAAAATATTGGTCCCATAGGAATGAATGGCGAAATGTTCAAAACTAGAGTGGGAGGTGACAAAAGCTGACAGCCCCATGATCAGCTAAAACATTATGAGCCCCCATGATGAGCCAAAACATTATGACCAGCCAAAAGATTATGACCCCCCCCATGATCAGCCAAAACATTATGACCCCCTCATGATCAGCCAAAACATTATGATCACCCCATGATCAGCTAAAACATTATGACCAGCCAAAACATTATGACCACCCCATGATCAAAACATTATGACCACCCCATGATTAGCCAAATCATTTATGACCACCCAATAAAAAAAAAAAATATCATTTTTGAATAAAAACATTTAAAAAAATAAATAAATAAAAAGCCATTATGACAAAAGCCATGATCAGCCAACATTATGACCACCCCATAAAAAAAATTTGAATAAAATTTTTTTTTTTTTTTTAAATTAATTCTTGAAAAAATTATCCATTTTGAAAAAAAAAACAAAATCATTTTTGAAAAAAAAATTTATTTTAGAAAAAAAAATATTTTAGAAGAAAAAATTCATTTTTGAAAAAAAAATATTTTTGAAAAAACAAAAAAAATATTTTTGAAAAAACAAAAAAAATATTTTTGAAAAAACAAAAAAAAAAAAATTTTGAAAAAAAAATCATTTTTGAAAAAAAAATAATTTTTGAAAAAAAAATTCATTTTTGAAAATTAAAAAAAAAATAATTTTTGAAAAAAAAAATTCATTTTTGAAAAAAAAATATTTTAGAAAAAAAATAATTTTTGAAAAAAAATATTCATTTTTGGAAAAAAAATATTTTAGAAAAAAAATAATTTTTGAAAAAAAAAATATTTTTGAAAAAACGAAAAAAAATATTTTTGAAAAAAAAGAAAATTATTTTAGAAAAAAAAATCATTTTTGAAAAAAAAAATCATTTTTGAAAAAAAAAATCATTTTTGAAAAAAAACAAAATCATTTTTAAAAAAAAAACAAAATCATTTTTCAAAAATCATTTTTGAAAAAAAAAAATATTTTTGAAAAAAAAATTTTTTTTGAAAAAACAAAAATTATTTGTGAAAAAAAGTTATTTTAGAAAAAAAAATAATTTTTGGAAAAAAAATTAAAAAAATAATTTTTGAAAAAAAAATAATTTTTGAAAAAAAAATAATTTTGAAAAAAAAATTATTAAAAAAAATAATTTTTGAAAAAAATAATTTTTGAGAAAGAAAATAATTTTTGAAAAAAAAATCATTTTTGAAAAAGAAAATAATTTTTGAAAAAAGAATCATTTTTGAAAAAAAAAATCATTTTTGAAATGAAAAAAATATTTTAAAAAAATCATTTTTGAAAAAAAAAATCATTTTTGAAAAAAAAATATTTTGAAAAAAAAATAATTTTTGAAAAAAAAATTAATTTTAGAAAAAAATCATTTTTGAAAAAAAAATTCATATTTGAAAAAAAAATATTTTAGAAAAAAAATAATTTTTGAAAAAAAAACAAAATCATTTTTGAAAAAAAACAAAATTATTTTTGAAAAAAAACCGTTTTAGAAAAAACAAATCCTTTTTGAAATAAAAACAAAAAAAAATATTTTTGAAAAAAAAAGAAAATTATTTTAGAAAAAAAAATCATTTTTGAAAAAAAACAAAATCATTTTTGAAAAAAAAAATAATTTTTGAAAAAAAAATTATTAAAAAAAATCATTTTTGAAAAAAATAACTTTTGAGAAAGAAAATAATTTTTGAAAACAAAATCATTTTTGAAAAAAAACAAAATTATTTTTGAAAAAAAATCGTTTTAGAAAAAACAAATCCTTTTTGAAAAAAGATCATTTAAAAAAAATCATTCTGGTCAGGGATGGCCCTTTTATTCTGTGATAAACCGGATGTGACCAGAGCTGTGTGACTGCGACAGAGTAAACCAAACATAAGTAGGTGAAAGTAAGTGATTTTATTAAGATAAATGCAAATGAATGTGAGTACACCACCAATAACAGAGTGAGAAAACCCAATAACTAAAACAGTGACAACAAACCAACCAGTAAATATAACAAAAGGGGATACCGGAATCGTAGTCAAGCCAGGCCAGGGTCATAAACGGGAGGTCCAAAATATGTAGATATTAGAAAAATATTCCGCCCTTTACTCAAAATATCACCACTGCGCCGCCAATACCATAAAGTGAATTAAAGTGTATTGAGCTGCCCCTATAAATAAAAAGAATCACAAAAGCAATATTCTGTCTAATATATCCATACACCTAAATCACTCCCTGTTATAGATATATAGGAAGAACAAAGAGGCGCTCTATTATATAACAGTGCAAATCAGTGTCTGAAAACACTATATGATATGAAATATAAACAAGATAAAATGTTCACCAGGTGCTAACCTGATACAGACATGAGTGCAGTGTTAAAAAAAAATCACAATATGTTGATAACGTGTATATCAACTTAATCACACCACCATGTGCTAAAAGTGAGTGACTAAATGAATTACATATTAAATTAATAGTCCTTAAATATATAACAGTGAACAAAAATTATAAATAAAAGTCCAAAAATAAAGTGACAAAAAATAGGAATCTTGATGATTGAGTGACTTTTCTGTGTCTTCCACCTCACCAAAGTGATAGGTGAACCAAGTCCCTTTAGAAACGCACTCACCGACCAATTGCCAGCACTTTCATGCAAGGCAAACACGCATTTTTACCACACACCAGGGTAATAAGATCAATCCGAAATCCAGCAATGTGTATAAGGATCGCTCCACATGAAAAATAATAAAGTGCTCCAATAGTGTAAAACAGCACAGCAAGTTTATTAAAACCACTACAATCTTTAAAAGATCCACTCACATTTTACATGTTTCAAACCAGCAAAAGCAAAGTGCAATACACAGCAACTCCAAACACAGTGGATAACACAGCTGACAATGGACGGTCACGGCGGACCCGAGGTGTGCTAATGCTAAATCTTCCAAACTCACCCCCTCCTCAATGGTCCTCCGCTCGATCGAATCACCTCTCCTATGGTGCGGCTTCCAGCGTCACAAGTCACGCATCACAGCCATGCCCTGCACAGTCACGCATCACAGTTGCCCAACAACATGTTGGATGTTTCGTCACAGATTGACTTTATCACAATAATTTTTGGAAAAAAAAATCATTTTGGAAATGAAAAAAAGATTTAAAAAAAATCATTTTTGAAAAAATATATATATTTTTGAAAAAAAAATCATTTTTGAAAAAAAAAATCATTTTTGAAAAAAATCTTTTTTGAAAAAAAAATCATTTTTGAAAAAAAAAATCATTTTTGAAAAAAAAAATCATTTTTGAAAAAAAAAATCATTTTTGAAAAAAAAGTTTTGAAAAAAAAATCATTAAAAAAAAATCATTTTTGAAAAAATAAAATCATTAAAAAAATCATTAAAAGAAAAAATCATTTTTGAAAAAAAAAATCATTTTTGAAAAAAAAAAATCATTTTTGAAAAAAAAATCATTTTTGAAAAAAAAGTTCAGCTCTTTCAGCTAATGATGGAACTTCAACTGTTTTACCACTATTTATACTTTTTAAAATATTAAGCTTTTTAACACTTTTCACAGTTACTCAAGCCACTCCACCCCACCCAGTTACTCCGCCCACTCCAGTTGTAGAGGCAAGAACACTTTTCACAATTTCCCCAGAAATTGTAGCTTTTCTAATTATTAAGTGTTCTTGCATAGCAAGACCACTAAGGCCCCTTTCACACTTATACGACTTCAAAGTCGCACGATTTCACCGCGATTTTGCCGCTATTTTACCGCGATTTGCCGTGATTTTACCGCGATTTTGGGAGCAGTACTACTTTGCCACGTTTTTGGCATTAACAAATGAAAACATACAGTAGTTGGTATGAATCATAAGGGGAAACTCCACGCCAAGTTTTAAATAAAAAAACTGGCGTGGGTTCCCCCCAGGGACATACCAGGCCCTTAGGTCTGGTATGAATTGTAAGAGGAACCCCCTACGCCGAAAAAATCGGCGTGGGGGTCCCCCCAAAATCCATACCAGACCCTTATCCGAGCACGCAGCCCGGCCGGTCAGGAATGGGAGTGGGGACGAGCTAGCGGCCCCCCCTCCTGGACCGTACCAGGCCGCATGCCCTCAACATGTGGGGTGGGTGCTTTGGGGCATGGGGGGGCCCTGCGGCCCCCCACCCCAAAGCACCTTGTCCCCATGTTGATGAGGACAAGGGCCTCTTCCCGACAACCCTGGCCGTTGGTTGTCGGGATCTGCGGGCGGGGGGCTTATCGGAATCTGGGAGCCCCCTTTAATAAGGGGGCCCCCAATACCTGGCCCCCCACCCTATGTGAATAAGTATGGGGTACATGGTACCCCTACCCATTCACCTAGGGAAAAAAGCATCAATAAAAAACACAGTACACAGGTTTTTAAAATAATTTATTAGGCAGCTCCGGGATCTTCTTTCGACTTCGGGGGTCCTCTTCCGACTTCGGGGGTCTTTCCGGCGTCTTCTCCCGGTGTCCGCATCTTCTGCCGGCTCCACCGCTATCTTCTGGCGCTCTTTTGCCAGCGGTGGTCCGGACATCTGGATCGTCTTCTTCCCTCTTCTCTTCCAGAGATGTTGACACGACGCTCTCTCCAGCCAGAATGGTCTCTGTGCGCTCCGCACTGGACTTATATAGGCGGTGACCCCGCCCCCTTATGCCGTCACAGTCCCTGGGCATGCTGGGACTGTGACGTTTTAGGAGGCGTGGTCACTGGGTGATGACCACGCCCCCTTATGACGGCACAGTCCCAGCATGCCCCGGGACAGTGACCTCATAAGGGGGCGGGGCCACCGCCTATATAAGTCAGTTGCGGAGCGTTCAGAGACCATTCCAGCTGGAGAGAGCGTCGTGTCAACATCTCTGGAAGAAAAGAAGAAGGCAGAAGTCCGGACCACCGCTAGCAATTGAGCTGCAGAAGATAGCGGAGGAGCCGGCAGAAGATGAGGACACCGGGAGGAGACGGCGGAGAGACCCCCAAAGTCGGAAGAGGACCCCCGAAGTCAGAAGAAGATCGCGGAGCTGCCTAATAAATTATTTTAAAAATCTGTGTACTGTGTTTTTTATTGACGCTTTTTTCCCTAGGTGAATGGGTAGGGGTACCATGTACCCCATACTCATTCACATAGGGTGGGGGGCCGGGATCTGGGGGCTCCCTTATTAAAGGGGGCTCCCGGATTCCGATAAGCCCCCCGCCCGCAGACCCCGACAACCAACGGCCAGGGTTGTCGGGAAGAGGCCCTTGTCCTCATCAACATGGGGACAAGGTGCTTTGGGGTGGGGGGGGCCCGCAGGGTGCCCCCCATGTTGAGGGCATGCGGCCTGGTATGGTCAAGGAGGGGGGGGGCGCTCGCTCGTCCCCACCCCTATTCCTGACCGGCCGGGCTGCGTGCTCGGATGAAGGTCTGGTATGGATTTTGGGGGGGACCCCACGCCAATTTTTCGGCATAGGGGGTTCCCCTTAGATCCATACCAGACCTAAGGGCCTGGTATGCCCCTGGGGGGGAACCCACGCCGGTTTTTTCATTTAAAACTTAGCGTGGAGTTCCCCCTCTGGATTCATACCAGACAGCTGTCAGCACTGCCTGTCGCTCATCGGGAAAGGAAAAAAGTTTTCCTTTCCCGATCAGCGAGTCAGGCTTGTGCTTACAAAGTCGTACTGAAGTCATGTCTATATTATTCAGGCACGACTTGCATGCTACTTCAGGGTTTAACATTGAGGTCTATGGAGTACAACTCGCATAGAAGTTGGACCAAAGTAGTGCAGGGACTACTTTCAAGTCGGCACGACTTAAAGTCGTGCCAATATGAATGGTAGTCATTGAAAATCATGGAGAATGACTTGTCATACGATTTTGCAGTACAAAATCGTGGGACAAGTCGTATAAGTGTGAAAGGGGCCTTACTGTTATCTCACATATATTTAACTCCTCCCACAGCTTTTACACTACATAGACAAGTAATATACCGAAACGTACGGATTGTTACCAATTGGTGTGCTATTATTTTGTGGAACATTTCGCCAAATGGTTCACAAAATATCGTTGTTTTTGTGGCAAAATTGGTCCCATAGGAATGAATGGCGAAGTGTTCAAAATTAGAGTGGGAGGTGACAAAAGCTGACATTATGACCACCCCATGATCAGCCAAAACATTATGACTACCCCATCAAAAAAAAATAATATTTTTTTTTTTAAAATAATTTTTTAAAAAAATAATTTTTGAAAAAATAAAAAAAATAATTTTTGAAAAAAAAAATCATTTTTGAAAAAAAAAAATTTGAAAAAAATATATATATTTTTGAAAAAAAAATCATTTTTGGAAAAATTTTTAAAAAAAATCATTTTTGAAAAAAAAATCATTTTTGATAAAAAAAATCATTTTTGATAAAAAATAAAAAAATGAAAAAAAAAATCATTTTTGAAAAAAAAAATCATTTTAGAAAAACAAAAAAAAATTTTGAAAAAAAAACATTTATGAAATAAAAATCATTTTTGAAAAAAAATTTTTTTTGAAAAAAATGTTCAGCTCTTTCAGCTAATGATGGGACTTCAACTGTTTTACTGCTATTTATACTTTTTAAAATATTAAGCTTTTTAACACTTTTCACAGTTACTCAAGCCACTCCGCCCACTCCAGTTGTAGAGGCAAGAACACTTTTCACAATTTCCCCAGAAATTGTAGCTTTTCTAGTTAAGTGTTCTTGTATAGCAAGACCTCTTACTGTTATCTCACATACATATTATTAAGTGTTCTTGCATAGCAAGACCACTTACTGTTATCTCACATATATATTTATTGTTATTCGATTGTATTTATTTTTAATTCTAATTTTATTCTGTACGTTTTTTGGCTCTGCGTAACTTCTGCATACTTTCGGCTATTAAAACCATTCAACTATTAAAATGTTCGTCTCTTTCAGCTTATATGTATATATTTATACTTTTTAAAATATTAAACTTTTTAACACTCTTTTTTAACATTGAAGTCAATGGGAGCATGCTTGAAATCCTTAAAATCTTCTTCCGCTCCCAAAAGTTTCAGCTCCTTCATACTTTCACCTAGAGACACCAAACAAACTTTAAAATGTTCACAAAATATTCAGCTATCTGGCTATATCTTTTCAGTTTGATATCTTTTACAGTTTTTGTGAAAAAGCTGTTTGTTTAGTGGTCATTTCAGGGAAATTTTAGCCATTAAACACAGTGTATTGTGTTGGTTTTGTTGCCATGGTTACCAAAGCTTCTGTTATACACAAGGGGGAGGTGGCTGGAGCATCTCACCATGTACTGATTTATAATAGAGGAATATGATGGGGCAGTTTTGATGGGGTAATTCTGATGGGGCAGTTTTGATGGTGGCAATATGATGGGGCAGTTTTGATGGGGCAATTCTGATGGGGCAGTTTTGATGGTGGCAATATGATGGGGCAGTTTTGATGGGGACAATTTTTATGGAGCAGTTTTTAAGGTGGCAATATGATGGGGCAGTTTTGATGGTGGCAATATGATGGGGCAGTTTTGATGGGGCAATTCTGATGGGGCAGTTTTGATGGGGCAATTCTGATGGGGCAGTTTTGATGGCAAAATGATGGGGGCAGTTTTGATGGCAATATGATGGGGGCAGTTTTGATGGGGGCCGTTTTAGCAATTCAGCTATTCAGCATTCCCACGCATTTTCCCCAGGAAATGCATTTTCTAGTTAAGTGTTCTTGCATAGCAAGACCACTTACTGTTATCTCACATATATATTATTAGTGGGAATGCTTTAGCAGTCCCACTATTTTTATTCGATTTTATTTATTAGTGGGAATGCTTTAGCAGTCCCACTATTGTTATTCAATTTTATTTATTTTTAATTTTAATTGTAATTTTATTCCGTACGTTTTTTGGTTCTGCGTAACTTCTGCATACTTTCAGCTATTAAAACCATTCAACTATCAAAATGTTCGTCTCTTTTAGCTGAGGTGTGCTCTTTTTCAACTTTTTTTCTACCATTTATACTTTTTAAAATATTAAGCTTTTTATTACTTTTTTTAACATTGAAGTCAATGGGAGCATGCTTCAGAAACTTAAAATCTTCTTCCGCTCCCAAAAGTTTCAGCTCCTTCATACTTTCACCTACAGACGCCAAACAAACTTTAAAATGTTCACAAAATATTCAGCTATCTGGCTATATCTTTTCAGTTTGATATCTTTTACAGTTTTTGAGAAAAAGCTTTTTGTTTAGAGGTCATTTCAGAAAATTTTAGCCATTAATCAGAGTGTACTGTGTTTGTTTTGTTGCCATGGTTACCAAAGCTTCTGTTATACACAGGGGGGAAGGTGGCTGGAGCATCTCAGCTCTGATTACAGAGCCCGGGGGAGGGGACAGACACACCATGTACTGATTTATAATAGAGGAATATGATGGGGCATTTTTGATAGGGCAATTCTGATGGGGCAGTTTTGATGGGGCAATTATGATGGGGCAGTTTTGATGGTGGCAATATGATGGGGCAGTTTTGATGGGACAATTCAGATGAGGCAGTTTTGATGGTGGCAATATGATGGGGCAGTTTTGATAGTGGCAATATGATGGGGCAGATTTGATAGGGCAATTCTGATGGGGCAGTTTTGATGGTGGCAATATGATGGGGCAGTTTTGATGGGGACAATTTTAATGGAGCAGTTTTAAAGGTGGCAATATGATGGGGCAGTTTTGATGGGGGCAGTTTTGATGGTGGCAATATGATGGGGCAGTTTTGATGGGGCAATTCTGATGGGGCAGTTTTGATGGTGGCAATATGATGGGGCAGTTTTAATGGGGACAATTTTGATGGGGCAATTCTGATGGGGCAGTATGATGGGGCAGTTTTGATGGCGGCCATTTTAGCAATTTAGCTATTCAGCATTCCCACGCATTTTCCCCAGGAAATGCATTTTCTAGTTTTTAATAATTTTAATTTTAATTTTATGCCGTACGTTTTTTGGCTCTGCGTAACTTCTGCATACTTTCAGCTATTAAAACCATTCAACTATCAAAATGTTCGTCTCCTTTAGCTGATGTGTGCTCTTTTTCAACTTTTTTTCTACCATTTATACTTTTTAAAATATTAGGCTTTTTATCACTTTTTTTAACATTGAAGTCAATGGGAGCATGCTTCAGAAATTTAAAATCTTCTTCCGCTCCCAAAAGTTTCAGCTCCTTCATACTTTCACCTACAGACGCCAAACAAACTTTAAAATGTTCACAAAATATTCAGCTATCTGGCTATATCTTTTCAGTTTGACATCTTTTACAGTTTTTTAGAAAAAGCTTTTTGTTTAGAGGTCATTTCAGGAAATTTTAGCCATTAATCAGAGAGTACTGTGTTTGTTTTGTTGCCATGGTTACCAAAGCTTCTGTTATACACAGGGGGGAGGTGGCTGGAGCATCTCAGCTCTGATTACAGAGCCCGGGGGAGGGGACAGACACACCATGTACTGATTTATAATAGAGGAATATGATGGGGCATTTTTGATAGGGCAATTCTGATGGGGCAGTTTTGATGGGGCAATTATGATGGGGCAGTTTTGATGGTGGCAATATGATGGGGCAGTTTTGATGGGACAATTCTGATGGGGCAGTTTTGATGGTGGCAATATGATGGGGCAGTTTTGATGGTGGCAATATGATGGGGCAGTTTTGATGGGGCAATTCTGATGGGGCAGTTTTGATGGTGGCAATATGATGGGGCAGTTTTGATGGGGACAATTTTAATGGAGCAGTTTTAAAGGTGGCAATATGATGGGGCAGTTTTGAAGGGGGCAGTTTTGATGGTGGCAATATGATGGGGCAGTTTTGATGGGGCAATTCTGATGGGGCAGTTTTGATGGTGGCAATATGATGGGGCAGTTTTAATGGGGACAATTTTGATGGGGCAATTCTGATGGGGCAGTATGATGGGGCAGTTTTGATGGCGGCCATTTTAGCAATTTAGCTATTCAGCATTCCCACGCATTTCCCCCAGGAAATGCATTTTCTAGTTTTTAATAATTTTAATTTTAATTTTATGCCGTACGTTTTTTGGCTCTGCGTAACTTCTGCATACTTTCAGCTATTAAAACCATTCAACTATCAAAATGTTCGTCTCCTTTAGCTGATGTGTGCTCTTTTTCAACTTTTTTTCTACCATTTATACTTTTTAAAATATTAGGCTTTTTATCACTTTTTTTAACATTGAAGTCAATGGGAGCATGCTTCAGAAATTTAAAATCTTCTTCCGCTCCCAAAAGTTTCAGCTCCTTCATACTTTCACCTACAGACGCCAAACAAACTTTAAAATGTTCACAAAATATTCAGCTATCTGGCTATATCTTTTCAGTTTGATATCTTTTACAGTTTTTTAGAAAAAGCTTTTTGTTTAGAGGTCATTTCAGGAAATTTTAGCCATTAATCAGAGAGTACTGTGTTTGTTTTGTTGCCATGGTTACCAAAGCTTCTGTTATACACAGGGGGGAGGTGGCTGGAGCATCTCAGCTCTGATTACAGAGCCCGGGGGAGGGGACAGACACACCATGTACTGATTTATAATAGAGGAATATGATGGGGCATTTTTGATAGGGCAATTCTGATGGGGCAGTTTTGATGGGGCAATTATGATGGGGCAGTTTTGATGGTGGCAATATGATGGGGCAGTTTTGATGGGACAATTCTGATGGGGCAGTTTTGATGGTGGCAATATGATGGGGCAGTTTTGATGGGGCAATTCTGATGGGGCAGTTTTGATGGTGGCAATATGATGGGGCAGTTTTGATGGTCACAATTTTAATGGAGCAGTTTTAAAGGTGGCAATATGATGGGGCAGTTTTGATGGTGGCAATATGATGGGGCAGTTTTGATGGGGCAATTCTGATGGGGCAGTTTGGTGGTGGCAATATTATGGGGCAGTTTTAATGGGGACAATTTTGATGGGGCAATTCTGATGTGGCAGTTTTGATGGCAGTATGATGGGGCAGTTTTGATGGCGGCCGTTTTAGCAATTCAGCATTCCCACGCATTTTCCCCAGGAAATGCATTTTCTAGTTCTTATTATTATTATAGCCAAATTTACCACCCTAACTCCTCCCACAGCTTTTACACTACATAGACAAGTAATATACCAAAACATGCGGATTGTTCCCGAATGGTGTGCTATTACTTTGTGGAACGTTTCGCCAAATGGTTCACGAAATATCGTCATTTTTGCGGCGAAATTTGTCCCATAGGAATGAATGAAGAAACGTTCAAAACTAGAGTGGGAGGTGACAAAAGCTGAAAAATCAGAACATGATTTCTAAACTGCCACCACTCCCTCATTTTCAAGCCCACCTACACAAATCTTATATCAAAACGTTCAGCTATCCCTGCTGCCACTAAACATGTCAACAGCTAAGCCATAGTCCTGATAGTTTTCATAATATGACCATTTGTTTGCAACTCACACCGTCCATTGACATTCATTGAAACTACACTCTAGCCCCTTCAAATTTGAAGGGCAATTTCTAAACTGCGACTGTGCCTTCAATTTTAATATTTCAGAGACATATTATGCATCAAAATCTAGGTCTGGGTCTTGTGATTCACAATATAAAGATCTTCGCTGTAGGATTTATAGTTTTTAAAATACGGCCATTTGAATTACTGCACAGTTATTACATCTATCATTAACCTGTGTATTGTGTATTGAGCAGTATTTGTGAAGCATAAACAGGACATGAGCGTTGCTAGGAAACAGTGGTTGTAAACACAAGATGCTGAGACCCCCCAAATGCATGTGGTCATACCTTCATCTGCTAGATGAAGGTATGACAAAAGCTGACCCCCCCATGATCAGCCAAAACATTATGACCACAACATGATCAGCCAAAACATTATGACCACAACATGATCAGCCAAAACATTATGACCACCCCATGATCAGCCAAAACATTATGACCCCTCCATGATCAGCCAAAACATTATGACCCCCCCATGATCAGCCAAAACATTATGACCGCCCCATGATCAGCCAAAATATTATGACAACGCCATAATCAGCCAAATCATTATGACCGCCCCATGATCAGCCAAAACATTATGACCCCCCATGATCAGCCAAAACATTATGTCCACCCCACGATCAGCCAAAACATTATGACCCCCCCATGATCAGCCAAAACATTATGACCGCCCCATGATCAGCCAAAAAATTATGACCACGCCATAATCAGCCAAATCATTATGACCACGCCATAATCAGCCAAATCATTATGACCACACCATAATCAGCCAAATCATTATGACCACGCCATAATCAGCCAAAATATTATGACCCCCCATGATCAGCCAAAACATTATGTCCACCCCACAATCAGCCAAAACATTATGACCACGCCATAATCAGCCAAATCATTATGACCCCCCATGATCACCCAAAACATTATGTCCACCCCACGATCAGCCAAACCATTATGACCACAACATGATCAGCCAAAACATTATGACCACCCCATTATCAGCAAAAACATTATGACCCCCCCATGATCAGCCAAAACATTATGTTCACTCAACGATCGGCCAAAACATTATGACCACAACATGATCAGCCAAAACATTATGATCACCCCATGAAAAAAAAAATGTAACAATCATTTTTGAAAAAAAATCATTTTAAAAAAAAATCATTTTTGAAGAAAATAATCTTTTTAAAAAAAAATACATATATTTTTGAAAAAAATAATCTTTTGAAAAAAAAATCATTTTTGAAAAAAAATGTTCAGCTCTTTCAGCTAATGATGGGACTTCAACTTTTTTACTACTATTTATACTTTTTAAAATATTAAGCTTTTTAACACTTTTCACAGTTACTCAAGCCACTTCATCCAGTTACTCCGCCCACTCCAATTGTAGAGGCAAGAACACTTTTCACAATTTCCCCAGAAATTGTAGCTTTTCTAGTTATTAGTGGGAATGCTTTAGCAGTCCCACTATTGTTATTTGATTTTATTTATTAGTGGGACTGCTTTAGCAGTCCCACTATTGTTATTCGATTTTATTTATTAGTGGGAATGCTTTAGCAGTCCCACTATTGTTATTCGATTTTATTTATTTTTAATTTTAATTTTATTCCGTACGTTTTTTGGCTCTGCGTAACTTCTGCATTTTTTAAGCTATTAAAACCATTCAACTATTAAAATGTTTGTCTCTTTCAGTTGATGATGGGACTTTTTCAACTTTTTTTCTACCATTTATACTTTTTAAAATATTAAGCTTTTTAACACTTTTTTAACATTGAAGTCAATGGGAGCATGCTTGAAATCCTTAAATTCTTCTTTCGCTCCCAAAAGTTTCAGCTCCTTCATACTTTCACCTAGAGACACCAAACAAACTTTAAAATGTTCACAAAATATTCAGCTATCTGGCTATATCTTTTCAGTTTGATATCTTTTACAGTTTTTGAGAAAAAGCTTTTTGTTTAGAGGTCATTTCAGGAAATTTTAGCCATTAATCAGAGTGTACTGTGTTTGTTTTGTTGCCATGGTTACCAAAGCTTCTGTTATACACAGGGGGGAGGTGGCTGGAGCATCTCAGCTCTGAATACAGAGCCCGGGGGAGGGGACAGACACACGATGTACTGATTATAATAGAGGAATATGATGGGGCAGTTTTGATGGGGCAGTTTTAATGGGGCAGTTTTGATGGTGGCAATATGATGGGGCAGTTTTGATGGGGGCAATTATGATGGGTCAGTTTTGATGGTGGCAATATGATGGGGCAGTTTTGATGGGACAATTCTGATGGGGCAGTTTTGATGGTGGCAATATGATGGGGCAGTTTTGATGGTGGCAATATGATGGGGCAGTTTTGATGGGGCAATTCTGATGGGGCAGTTTTGATGGTGGCAATATGATGGGGCAGTTTTAATGGCAGTATGATGGGGCAGTTTTGATGGTGGCCATTTTACCAATTTAGCTATTCAGCATTCCCACGCATTTTCCCCAGGAAATGCATTTTCTAGTATTTCTTCTTATTCCGTACGTTTTTTGGTTCTGCGTAACTTCTGCATACTTTCAGCTATTAAAACCATTCAACTATTAAAAATATTCGTCTCTTTTAGCTGAGGTGTGCTCTTTTTCAACTTTTTTTCTACCATTTATACTTTTTAAAATATTAAGCTTTTTAACACTTTTTTTTAACATTGAAGTCAATGGGAGCATGCTTGAAATCCTTAAATTCTTCTTCCGCTCCCAAAAGTTTCAGCTCCTTCATACTTTCACCTAGAGACACCAAACAAACTTTAAAATGTTCACAAAATATTCAGCTATCTGGCTATATCTTTTCAGTTTGATATCTTTTACAGTTTTTGAGAAAAAGCTTTTTGTTTAGAGGTCATTTCAGGAAATTTTAGCCATTAATCAGAGTGTACTGTGTTTGTTTTGTTGCCATGGTTACCAAAGCTTCTGTTATACACAGGGGGGAGGTGGCTGGAGCATCTCAGCTCTGATTACAGAGCCCGGGGGGATGGGACAGACACACCATGTACTGATTTATAATAGAGGAATATGATGGGGCAGTTTTGATGGGGTAATTCTGATGGGGCAGTTTTGATGGTGGCAATATGATGGGGCAGTTTTGATGGGGACAATTTTTATGGAGCAGTTTTAAAGGTGGCAATATGATGGGGCAGTTTTGATGGGGGCAGTTTTGATGGTGGCAATATGATGGGGCAGTTTTAATGGGGACAATTTTGATGGGGCAATTCTGATGGGGCAGTTTTGATGGCAGTATGATGGGGCAGTTTTGATGGTGGTCGTTTCAGCAATTTAGCTATTCAGCAATTATTTTTGAAAAAAAAAAAAATATTTTTGAAAAAAAAAAAATTATTTTTGAAAAAAAAAATCATTTTTGAAAAAAAAAATTATTTTTGAAAAAAAAAATCATTTTTGAAAAAAAAAAATTATTTTTGAAAAAAAATATATATTTTTGAAAAAAAAATTACTTTTGAAAAAAAAAATTACTTTTAGTTTTGATGGGGCAATTCTGATGGGGCAGTTTTGATGGGAACAATTTTGATGGGGCAATTCTAATGGAGCAGTTTTGATGGCAATATGATGGGGGCAGTTTTGATGGTGGCAATATGATGGGGCAGTTTTGATGGTGGTAATATGATGGGGCAATTCTGATGGGGCAGTTTTGATGGTGGCAATATGATGGGGCAGTTTTGATGGGGCAATTCTGATGGTGGCAATATGATGGGACAATTTTGATGGAGCAATTCTGATGGGGCAGTTTTGATGGTGGCAATATGATGGGGCAGTTTTAATGGGGACAATTTTGATGGGGCAATTCTGATGGGGCAGTTTTGATGGCGGCCGTTTTAGCAATTTAGCTATTCAGCATTCCCACGCATTTTCCCCAGGAAAAGCATTTTCTAGTTTTAATTTTAATTTTATTCCGTACGTTTTTTGGTTCTGCGTAACTTCTGCATACTTTCAGCTATTAAAACCATTCAACTATCAAAATGTTCATCTCTTTTAGCTGATGTGTGCTCTTTTTCAACTTTTTTTCTACCATTTATACTTTTTAAAATATTAAGCTTTTTATCACTTTTTTTTTAACATTGAAGTCAATAGGAGCATGCTTCAGAAACTTAAAGTCTTCTTCCGCTCCCAAAAGTTTCAGCTCCTTCATACTTTCACCTACAGACGCCAAACAAACTTTAAAATGTTCACAAAATATTCAGCTATCTGGCTATATCTTTTAAATTTGATATCTTTTACAGTTTTTGAGAAAAAGCTTTTTGTTTAGAGGTCATTTCAGGAAATTTTAGCCATTAATCAGAGTGTACTGTGTTTGTTTTGCCATGGTTACCAAAGCTTCTGTTATACATAGGGGGGGAGGTGGCTGGAGCATCTCAGCTCTGATTACAGAGCCCGGGGGAGGGGACAGACACACCATGTACTGATTTATAATAGAGGAATATGATGGGGCATTTTTGATAGGGCAATTCTGATGAGGCAGTTTTGATGGGGCAATTATGATGGGGCAGTTTTGATGGGACAATTCTGATGGGGCAGTTTTGATGGTGGCAATATGATGGGGCAGTTTTGATGGGGCAATTCTGATGGGGCAGTTTTGATGGTGGCAATATGAAGGGGCAGTTTTGATGGGGACAATTTTAATGGAGCAGTTTTAAAGGTGGCAATATGATGGGGCAGTTTTGATGGGGGCAGTTTTGATGGTGGCAATATGATGGGGCAGTTTTGATGGGGCAACTCTGATGGGGCAGTTTTGATGGGGGCAATATGATGGGGCAGTTTTTATGGGGACAATTTTGATGGGGCAATTCTGATGTGGCAGTTTTGATGGCAGTATGATGGGGCAGTTTTGATGGCGGCTGTTTTAGCAATTCAGCATTCCCACGCATTTTCCCCAGGAAATGCATTTTCTAGTTATTATTATAGCCAAATTTACCACCCTAACTCCTCCCACAGTTTTTACACTACATAGACAAATAATATACCGAAACGTGCAGATTGTTCCCGAATGGCGTGCTATTACTTTGTGGAACGTTTTGCCAAATGGTTCATGAAATATCGTTGTTTTTGCGGCAAAATTAGTCCCATAGGAATGAATGTCGAAATGTTCAAAACTAGAGTGGGAGGTGACAAAAGCTGACAGCCCCTTGATCAGCTAAAACATTATGACCCCCCATGATCAGCCAAAACTATTATGACCAGCCAAAAGATTATGACCCCCCCATGATCAGCCAAAACATTATGACCACCCCATGATTAGCCAAATAATTTATGACCACCCCATTATCAGCCAAAACATTATGACCTCAACATGATCAGCCAAAATATTATGACCACCCGATGATCAGCCAAAACATTATGACCACCCCATAAAAAAAATAATTTTTGAAAAAAAATAATTTTTGAAAAAAAAAATAATTTTTGAAAAAATAAAAAAAATCATTTTTGAAAAAATAAAAAAAATCATTTTTGAAAAAAAAAATCATTTTTGAAAAAAAAAATTTTTGAAAAAAAAAAAATTTTTGAAAAAAAAAAATTTTTAGAAAAAAAAAATCATTTTTGAAAAAAAAATCATTTTTGAAAAAAAAAATCATTTTTGGCAAAAAAAAATCATTTTTGAAAAAAAAAATCATTTTTGAAAAACAAAAAAATCATTTTTGAAAAAAAAATCATTTTTGATAAAAAAAAACATTTGAAAAAAAAACATTTATGAAAAAAAAATCATTTTTGAAAAAAACATTTTTTTGAAAAAATGTTCAGCTCTTTCAGCTAATGATGGGACTTCAACTGTTTTACTACTATTTATACTTTTTAAAATATTAAGCTTTTTAACACTTTTCACAGTTACTCAAGCCACTCCACCCAGTTACTCCGCCCACTCCAGTTGTAGAGGCAAGAACACTTTTCACAATTTCCCCAGAAATTGTAGCTTTTCTAGTTAAGTATTCTTGCATAGCAAGACCTCTTACTGTTATCTCACATATATATTAAGTGTTCTTGCATAGCAAGACCACTTACTGTTATCTCACATATATATTATTAAGTGTTCTTGCATAGCAAGACCACTTACTGTTATTTCTCATATATATTATTATTAGTGGGAATGCTTTAGCAGTTAATTTTATTCCGTACGTTTTTTGGCTCTGCGTAACTTCTGCATACTTTCGGCTATTAAAACCATTCAACTATTAAAATGTTCGTCTCTTTCAGCTGATGATGGAACCTTTTCACCTTTTTTTCTACTATTTATATTTTTTAAAATATTAAGCTTTTTAACCCTTTTTTGTAACATTGAAGTCAATTGGAGCATGCTTGAAATCCTTAAAATCTTCTTCCGCTCCCAAAAGTTTCAGCTCCTTCATATTTTCACCTAGAGACACCAAACAAACTTTAAAATGTTCACAAAATATTCAGCTATCTGGCTATATCTTTTCAGTTTGATATCTTTTACAGTTTTTGTGAAAAAGCTGTTTGTTTAGTGGTCATTTCAGGAAATTTTAGCCATTAAACACAGTGTACTGTGTTGGTTTTGTTGCCATGGTTACCAAAGCTTCTGTTATACACAAGGGGGGAGGTGGCTGGAGCATCTAAGCTCTGATTACAGAGCCCGGGGGAGGGGACAGACACACCATGTACTGATTTATAATAGAGGAATATGATGGGGCAGTTTTTATGGGGTAATTCTGATGGGGCAGTTTTGATGGTGGCAATATGATGGGGCAGTTTTGATGGGGCAATTCTGATGGGGCAGTTTTGATGGTGGCAATATGATGGGGCAGTTTTGATGGGGAAAATTTTTATGGAGCAGTTTTAAAAGGTGGCAATATGATGGGGCAGTTTTGATGGGGGCAGTTTTGATGGTGGCAATATGATGGGGCAGTTTTAATGGGGCAATTCTGATGGGGCAGTTTTCATGGGGCAGTTTTCATGGTGTCAATATGATGGGGCAGTTTTGATGGGGCAATTCTGATGGGGCAGTTTTAATGGGGCAATTCTGATGGGGCAGTTTTGATGGCAAAATGATGGGGGCAGTTTTGATGGCAATATGATGGGGCAGTTTTGATGGGGCAGTTTTGAGGGCAGTATGATGGGGCAGTTTTGATGGTGGCCATTTTAGCAATTTAGCTATTCAGCATTCCCACGCATTTTCCCCAGGAAATGCATTTTCTAGTTAAGTGTTCTTGCATAGCAAGACCACTTACTGTTATCTCACATATATATTATTAAGTGTTCTTGCATAGCAAGACCACTTACTGTTATCTCACATATATATTATTAGTGGGAATGCTTTAGCAGTCCCACTATTGTTATTCGTTTTTTTATTATTTTTCTTCTTATTCCGTACGTTTTTCGGTAATGCGTAACTTCTGCATACTTTCAGCTATTAAAACCATTCAACTATCAAAATGTTCGTCTCTTTTAGCTGAGGTTTGCTCTTTTTCAACTTTTTTTCTACCATTTATACTTTTTAAAATATTAAGCTTTTTATCACTTTTTTTTTTAACATTGAAGTCAATGGGAGCATGCTTGAGAAACTTAAAATCTTCTTCCGCTCCCAAAAGTTTCAGCTCCTTCATACTTTCACCTAGAGACGCCAAACAAACTTTAAAATGTTCACAAAATATTCAGTTTGATATCTTTTACAGTTTTTGAGAAAAAGCTTTTTGTTTAGAGGTCATTTCAGGAAATTTTAGCCATTAATCAGAGTGTACTGTGTATGTTTTGTTGCCATGGTTACCAAAGCTTCTGTTATACACAGGGGGGGAGGTGGCTGGAGCATCTCAGCTCTGATTACAGAGCCCTAGGGAGGGGACAAAAGCTGAAAAATCAGAACATGATTTCTAAACTGCCGCCACTCCCTCATTTTCAAGCCCACCTACACAAATCTTATATCAAAACGTTCAGCTATCCCTGCTGCCACTAAACATGTCCACGGCTAAGCCATAGTCCTGATAGTTTTCACAATATGACCATTTGTTTGCAACTCACACCGTCCATTGACATTCATTGAAACTACACTCTAGCCCCTTCAAATTTGAAGGGCAATTTCTAAACTGCGACCGTGCCTTCAATTTTATTATTTCAGAGACATACTATACATCAAAATCTAGGTCTGGGTCTTGTGATTCTCACAATATAAAGATCTTTGCTGTAGGATTTATAGTTTTTGGGAAAAAGCTTTTTGTTTAGAGGTCATTTCAGGAAATTTTAGCCATTAATCAGCATGTACTGTGTTTGTTTTGTTGCCATGGTTACCAAAGCTTCTGTTATACACAGGGGGGGAGGTGGCTGGAGCATCTCAGCTCTGATTACAGAGCCCGGGGGAGGGGACAGACACACCATGTACTGATTTATAATAGAGGAATATGATGGGGCAGTTTTGATGGGGTAATTCTGATGGGGCAGTTTTGATGGTGGCAATATGATGGGGCAGTTTTGATGGTGGCAATATGATGGGGCAGTTTTGATGGGACAATTCTGATGGGGCAGTTTTGATGGTGGCAATATGATGGGGCAGTTTTGATAGGGCAATTCTGATGGGGCAGTTTTCATGGTGGCAATATGATGGGGCAGTTTTGATAGGGCAATTCTGATGGGGCAGTTTTCATGGTGGCAATATGATGGGGCAGTTTTGATGGGGCAATTCTGATGGGGCAGTTTTGATGGTGGCAATATGATGGGGCAGTTTTGATAGGGACAATTTTAATAGAGCAGTTTTAAAGGTGGCAATATGATGGGGCAGTTTTAATGGGGGCAGTTTTGATGGTGGCAATTCTGATGGGGCAGTTTTGATGGTGGCAATATGATGGGGCAGTTTTAATGGGGACAAGCTTGATGGGGCAATTTGGATGGGGCAGTTTTGATGGCAGTATGATGGGGCAGTTTTGATGGCGGCCATTTTTAGCAATTTAGCTATTCAGCATTCCCACACATTTTCCCCAGGAAATGCATTTTCTAGTTTTTCTTCTTATTCCGTACGTTTTTTGGTTCTGCATAACTTCTGCATACTTTCAGCTATTAAAACCATTCAACTACTAAAATGTTCGTCTCTTTTAGCTGAGGTGTGCTCTTTTTCAACTTTTTTTCTACCATTTATACTTTTTAAAATATTAAGCTTTTTAACACTTTTTTTAACATTGAAGTCAATGGGAGCATGCTTGAAATCCTTAAATTCTTCTTCCGCTCCCAAAAGTTTTAGCTCCTTCATACTTTCACCTAGAGACACCAAACAAACTTTAAAATGTTCACAAAATATTCAGCTATCTGGCTATATCTTTTCAGTTTGATACCTTTTACAGTTTTTGAGAAAAAGCTTTTTGTTTAGAGGTCATTTCAGGAAATTTTAGCCATTAATCAGAGTGTACTGTGTTTGTTTTGTTGCCATGGTTACCAAAGCTTCTGTTATACACAGGGGGGAGGTGGCTGGAGCATCTCAGCTCTGAATACAGAGCCCGGGGGAGGGGACAGACACACGATGTACTGATTATAATAGAGGAATATGATGGGGCAGTTTTGATGGGGCAGTTTTAATGGGGCAGTTTTGATGGTGGCAATATGATGGGGCATTTTTGATGGGGGCAATTATGATGGGTCAGTTTTGATGGTGGCAATATGATGGGGCAGTTTTGATGGGACAATTCTGATGGGGCAGTTTTGATGGTGGCAATATGATGGGGCAGTTTTGATGGTGGCAATATGATGGGGCAGTTTTGATGGGGCAATTCTGATGGGGCAGTTTTGATGGTGGCAATATGATGGGGCAGTTTTAATGGCAGTATGATGGGGCAGTTTTGATGGTGGCCATTTTAGCAATTTAGCTATTCAGCATTCCCACGCATTTTCCCCAGGAAATGCATTTTCTAGTATTTCTTCTTATTCCGTACGTTTTTTGGTTCTGCGTAACTTCTGCATACTTTCAGCTATTAAAACCATTCAACTATTAAAATATTCGTCTCTTTTAGCTGAGGTGTGCTCTTTTTCAACTTTTTTTCTACCATTTATACTTTTTAAAATATTAAGCTTTTTAACACTTTTTTTTAACATTGAAGTCAATGGGAGCATGCTTGAAATCCTTAAATTCTTCTTCCGCTCCCAAAAGTTTCAGCTCCTTCATACTTTCACCTAGAGACACCAAACAAACTTTAAAATGTTCACAAAATATTCAGCTATCTGGCTATATCTTTTCAGTTTGATATCTTTTACAGTTTTTGAGAAAAAGCTTTTTGTTTAGAGGTCATTTCAGGAAATTTTAGCCATTAATCAGAGTGTACTGTGTTTGTTTTGTTGCCATGGTTACCAAAGCTTCTGTTATACACAGGGGGGAGGTGGCTGGAGCATCTCAGCTCTGATTACAGAGCCCAGGGGGATGGGACAGACACACCATGTACTGATTTATAATAGAGGAATATGATGGGGCAGTTTTGATGGGGTAATTCTGATGGGGCAGTTTTGATGGTGGCAATATGATGGGGCAGTTTTGATGGGGACAATTTTTATGGAGCAGTTTTAAAGGTGGCAATATGATGGGGCAGTTTTGATGGGGGCAGTTTTGATGGTGGCAATATGATGGGGCAGTTTTAATGGGGACAATTTTGATGGGGCAATTCTGATGGGGCAGTTTTGATGGCAGTATGATGGGGCAGTTTTGATGGCGGTCGTTTTAGCAATTTAGCTATTCAGCAATTATTTTTGAAAAAAAAAAATATATTTTTGAAAAAAAAAAATTATTTTTGAAAAAAAAAAATCATTTTTGAAAAAAAAAATTATTTTTGAAAAAAAAAATCATTTTTGAAAAAAAAAATATTTTTGAAAAAAAAAAATTATTTTTGAAAAAAAATATATATTTTTGAAAAAAAAATTACTTTTGAAAAAAAAAATTACTTTTAGTTTTGATGGGGCAATTCTGATGGGGCAGTTTTGATGGGGACAATTTTGATGGGGCAATTCTAATGGAGCAGTTTTGATGGCAATATGATGGGGGCAGTTTTGATGGTGGCAATATGATGGGGCAGTTTTGATGGTGGTAATATGATGGGGCAATTCTGATGGGGCAGTTTTGATGGTGGCAATATGATGGGGCAGTTTTGATGGGGCAATTCTGATGGTGGCAATATGATGGGACAATTTTGATGGAGCAATTCTGATGGGGCAGTTTTGATGGTGGCAATATGATGGGGCAGTTTTAATGGGGACAATTTTGATGGGGCAATTCTGATGGGGCAGTTTTGATGGCGGCCGTTTTAGCAATTTAGCTATTCAGCATTCCCACGCATTTTCCCCAGGAAAAGCATTTTCTAGTTTTAATTTTAATTTTATTCCGTACGTTTTTTGGTTCTGCGTAACTTCTGCATACTTTCAGCTATTAAAACCATTCAACTATCAAAATGTTCATCTCTTTTAGCTGATGTGTGCTCTTTTTCAACTTTTTTTCTACCATTTATACTTTTTAAAATATTAAGCTTTTTATCACTTTTTTTTAACATTGAAGTCAATAGGAGCATGCTTCAGAAACTTAAAGTCTTCTTCCGCTCCCAAAAGTTTCAGCTCCTTCATACTTTCACCTACAGACGCCAAACAAACTTTAAAATGTTCACAAAATATTCAGCTATCTGGCTATATCTTTTAAATTTGATATCTTTTACAGTTTTTGAGAAAAAGCTTTTTGTTTAGAGGTCATTTCAGGAAATTTTAGCCATTAATCAGAGTGTACTGTGTTTGTTTTGTCATGGTTACCAAAGCTTCTGTTATACATAGGGGGGAGGTGGCTGGAGCATCTCAGCTCTGATTACAGAGCCCGGGGAGGGGACAGACACACCATGTACTGATTTATAATAGAGGAATATGATGGGGCATTTTTGATAGGGCAATTCTGATGAGGCAGTTTTGATGGGGCAATTATGATGGGGCAGTTTTGATGGGACAATTCTGATGGGGCAGTTTTGATGGTGGCAATATGATGGGGCAGTTTTGATGGTGGCAATATGATGGGGCAGTTTTGATGGGGCAATTCTGATGGGGCAGTTTTGATGGTGGCAATATGAAGGGGCAGTTTTGATGGGGACAATTTTAATGGAGCAGTTTTAAAGGTGGCAATATGATGGGGCAGTTTTGATGGGGGCAGTTTTGATGGTGGCAATATGATGGGGCAGTTTTGATGGGGCAACTCTGATGGGGCAGTTTTGATGGGGGCAATATGATGGGGCAGTTTTTATGGGGACAATTTTGATGGGGCAATTCTGATGTGGCAGTTTTGATGGCAGTATGATGGGGCAGTTTTGATGGCGGCCGTTTTAGCAATTCAGCATTCCCACGCATTTTCCCCAGGAAATGCATTTTCTAGTTATTATTATAGCCAAATTTACCACCCTAACTCCTCCCACAGTTTTTACACTACATAGACAAATAATATACCGAAACGTGCAGATTGTTCCCGAATGGCGTGCTATTACTTTGTGGAACGTTTTGCCAAATGGTTCATGAAATATCGTTGTTTTTGCGGTGAAATTGGTCCCATAGGAATGAATGGCGAAATGTTCAAAACTAGAGTGGGAGGTGACAAAAGCTGACAACCCCATGATCAGCCAAAACATTATGACCAGCCAATGATCAGCCAAAACATTATGACCGCCTCATGAATAAAAAATTATTTTTGAAAAAAAAAAATTTATTTTTGAAAAAAAAAATTATTTTTGAAAAAAAATATATATTTTTGAAAAAAAATATATTTTTGAAAAAAAAAATTATTTGAAAAAAAAAATTTTTGAAAAAAAAAATTATTTTTGGAAAAAAAATATATATTTTTGAAAAAAAAAATTATTTTTGAAAAAAAAAAATATTTTTTAAAAAAAAATTATTTTTGAAAAAAAAAATTATTTTTGGAAAAAAAAATTATTTTTGAAAAAAAAATATATATTTTTGAAAAAAAATATATATTTTTGAAAAAAAATTATTTTTGAAAAAAAAAATTTTTTGAAAAAAAATTTTTTTGGAAAAAAAATCATTCTTATCAGGGATGGCCCTGGTATTCTGTCATAAACTGGATGTGACCAGAGCTGGGTGACTGCGACAGAGTAAACCAAACATAAGTAAGTGATTTTATTAAGATAAATGCATAAAAATGTGAGTACACCACCAATAACAAACAGTGAGAAAACCAAATAACTAAAACAGTGACAACAAACCAACCAGTAAATATAACAAAAGGGGATACCGGAATCGTAGTCAAGCCAGGCCAGGGTCATAAACGAGAGGTCAGCAGATGGGGGGACAAGGAGAAAGGGATCAGGTTGCAGGTTAAGGTTCCAGGGATGCAGGAATGGACAGGATCAGGTACAACAGGTTCAGGATACATGAATCAAGGTTCAAGTTCAGGATCAGGATAACAGGTAACAGGAAACAGGATGCAGGCCGGGTATTTATACTACAGCTGCTAATAAAGTCAGGTGAAGCCTGTCTGCAGAAGGTAATACCTGCTACATAGACAGTAATATACCAAAACGTGCGGATTGTTCCCAATTGGTGTGTTATTACTTTGTGGAACGTTTCGTTGAATGGTTCACAAAATATTGGTCCCATAGGAATGAATGTCGAAATGTTCAAAACTAGAGTGGGAGGTGACAAAAGCTGACAGCCCCTTGATCAGCTAAAACATTATGACCCCCCATGATCAGCCAAAACTATTATGACCAGCCAAAAGATTATGACCCCCCCATGATCAGCCAAAACATTATGACCACCCCATGATTAGCCAAATAATTTATGACCACCCCATTATCAGCCAAAACATTATGACCTCAACATGATCAGCCAAAATATTATGACCACCCGATGATCAGCCAAAACATTATGACCACCCCATAAAAAAAATAATTTTTGAAAAAAAATAATTTTTGAAAAAAAAAAACATTTTTGAAAAAATAAAAAAAATCATTTTTGAAAAAATAAAAAAAATCATTTTTGAAAAAAAAAATCATTTTTGAAAAAAAAAAAATTTTGAAAAAAAAAAAATTTTTGAAAAAAAAAATTTTTAGAAAAAAAAAATCATTTTTGAAAAAAAAATCATTTTTGAAAAAAAAAATAATTTTTGACAAAAAAAAATCATTTTTGAAAAAAAAAATCATTTTTGAAAAACAAAAAAATCATTTTTGAAAAAAAAATCATTTTTGATAAAAAAAAACATTTGAAAAAAAAAACATTTATGAAAAAAAAATCATTTTTGAAAAAAACATTTTTTTGAAAAAATGTTCAGCTCTTTCAGCTAATGATGGGACTTCAACTGTTTTACTACTATTTATACTTTTTAAAATATTAAGCTTTTTAACACTTTTCACAGTTTTTTTAAAAAAAAATTATTTTTGAAAAAAAAAATTATTTTTGGAAAAAAAAATTATTTTTGAAAAAAATATATATATTTTTTAAAAAAAATATATATTTTTGAAAAAAAATTATTTTTGAAAAAAAAAATTTTTTGAAAAAAAATTTTTTTGGAAAAAAAATCATTCTTATCAGGGATGGCCCTGGTATTCTGTCATAAACTGGATGTGACCAGAGCTGTGTGACTGCGACAGAGTAAACCAAACATAAGTAAGTGATTTTATTAAGATAAATGCATAAAAATGTGAGTACACCACCAATAACAAACAGTGAGAAAACCAAATAACTAAAACAGTGACAACAAACCAACCAGTAAATATAACAAAAGGGGATACCGGAATCGTAGTCAAGCCAGGCCAGGGTCATAAACGAGAGGTCAGCAGATGGGGGGACAAGGAGAAAGGGATCAGGTTGCAGGTTAAGGTTCCAGGGATGCAGGAATGGACAGGATCAGGTACAACAGGTTCAGGATACATGAATCAAGGTTCAAGTTCAGGATCAGGATAACAGGAAACAGGATGCAGGCCGGGTATTTATACTACAGCTGCTAATAAAGTCAGGTGAAGCCTGTCTGCAGAAGGTAATACCTGCTACATAGACAGTAATATACCAAAACGTGCGGATTGTTCCCAATTGGTGTGTTATTACTTTGTGGAACGTTTCGCTGAATGGTTCACAAAATATTGGTCCCATAGGAATGAATGTCGAAATGTTCAAAACTAGAGTGGGAGGTGACAAAAGCTGACAGCCCCTTGATCAGCTAAAACATTATGACCCCCCATGATCAGCCAAAACTATTATGACCAGCCAAAAGATTATGACCCCCCCATGATCAGCCAAAACATTATGACCACCCCATGATTAGCCAAATAATTTATGACCACCCCATTATCAGCCAAAACATTATGACCTCAACATGATCAGCCAAAATATTATGACCACCCGATGATCAGCCAAAACATTATGACCACCCCATAAAAAAAATAATTTTTGAAAAAAAATAATTTTTGAAAAAAAAAATCATTTTTGAAAAAATAAAAAAAATCATTTTTGAAAAAATAAAAAAAAATCATTTTTGAAAAAAAAAATCATTTTTGAAAAAAAAAAAATTTTGAAAAAAAAAAAAATTTTTGAAAAAAAAAATTTTTAGAAAAAAAAAATCATTTTTGAAAAAAAAATCATTTTTGAAAAAAAAAATAATTTTTGACAAAAAAAAATCATTTTTGAAAAAAAAAATCATTTTTGAAAAACAAAAAAATCATTTTTGAAAAACAAAAAAATCATTTTTGAAAAAAAAATCATTTTTGATAAAAAAAAACATTTGAAAAAAAAACATTTATGAAAAAAAAATCATTTTTGAAAAAAACATTTTTTTGAAAAAATGTTCAGCTCTTTCAGCTAATGATGGGACTTCAACTGTTTTACTACTATTTATACTTTTTAAAATATTAAGCTTTTTAACACTTTTCACAGTTACTCAAGCCACTCCACCCAGTTACTCCGCCCACTCCAGTTGTAGAGGCAAGAACACTTCACAATTTCCCCAGAAATTGTAGCTTTTCTAGTTAAGTATTCTTGCATAGCAAGACCTCTTACTGTTATCTCACATATATATTAAGTGTTCTTGCATAGCAAGACCACTTACTGTTATCTCACATATATATTATTAAGTGTTCTTGCATAGCAAGACCACTTACTGTTATTTCTCATATATATTATTATTAGTGGGAATGCTTTAGCAGTTAATTTTATTCCGTACGTTTTTTGGCTCTGCGTAACTTCTGCATACTTTCGGCTATTAAAACCATTCAACTATTAAAATGTTCGTCTCTTTCAGCTGATGATGGAACCTTTTCACCTTTTTTTCTACTATTTATATTTTTTAAAATATTAAGCTTTTTAACCCTTTTTTGTAACATTGAAGTCAATTGGAGCATGCTTGAAATCCTTAAAATCTTCTTCCGCTCCCAAAAGTTTCAGCTCCTTCATATTTTCACCTAGAGACACCAAACAAACTTTAAAATGTTCACAAAATATTCAGCTATCTGGCTATATCTTTTCAGTTTGATATCTTTTACAGTTTTTGTGAAAAAGCTGTTTGTTTAGTGGTCATTTCAGGAAATTTTAGCCATTAAACACAGTGTACTGTGTTGGTTTTGTTGCCATGGTTACCAAAGCTTCTGTTATACACAAGGGGGGAGGTGGCTGGAGCATCTAAGCTCTGATTACAGAGCCCGGGGGAGGGGACAGACACACCATGTACTGATTTATAATAGAGGAATATGATGGGGCAGTTTTTATGGGGTAATTCTGATGGGGCAGTTTTGATGGTGGCAATATGATGGGGCAGTTTTGATGGGGCAATTCTGATGGGGCAGTTTTGATGGTGGCAATATGATGGGGCAGTTTTGATGGGGAAAATTTTTATGGAGCAGTTTTAAAAGGTGGCAATATGATGGGGCAGTTTTGATGGGGGCAGTTTTGATGGTGGCAATATGATGGGGCAGTTTTAATGGGGCAATTCTGATGGGGCAGTTTTCATGGGGCAGTTTTCATGGTGTCAATATGATGGGGCAGTTTTGATGGGGCAATTCTGATGGGGCAGTTTTAATGGGGCAATTCTGATGGGGCAGTTTTGATGGCAAAATGATGGGGGCAGTTTTGATGGCAATATGATGGGGCAGTTTTGATGGCAGTATGATGGGGCAGTTTTGATGGTGGCCATTTTAGCAATTTAGCTATTCAGCATTCCCACGCATTTTCCCCAGGAAATGCATTTGCTAGTTAAGTGTTCTTGCATAGCAAGACCACTTACTGTTATCTCACATATATATTATTAAGTGTTCTTGCATAGCAAGACCACTTACTGTTATCTCACATATATATTATTAGTGGGACTGCTTTAGCAGTCCCACTATTGTTATTCGTTTTTTATTATTTTTCTTCTTATTCCGTACGTTTTTCGGTAATGCGTAACTTCTGCATACTTTCAGCTATTAAAACCATTCAACTATCAAAATGTTCGTCTCTTTTAGCTGAGGTTTGCTCTTTTTCAACTTTTTTTCTACCATTTATACTTTTTAAAATATTAAGCTTTTTATCACTTTTTTTTTAACATTGAAGTCAATGGGAGCATGCTTGAGAAACTTAAAATCTTCTTCCGCTCCCAAAAGTTTCAGCTCCTTCATACTTTCACCTAGAGACGCCAAACAAACTTTAAAATGTTCACAAAATATTCAGCTATCTGGCTATATCTTTTCAGTTTGATATCTTTTACAGTTTTTGAGAAAAAGCTTTTTGTTTAGAGGTCATTTCAGGAAATTTTAGCCATTAATCAGAGTGTACTGTGTATGTTTTGTTGCCATGGTTACCAAAGCTTCTGTTATACACAGGGGGGAGGTGGCTGGAGCATCTCAGCTCTGATTACAGAGCCCTAGGGAGGGGACAAAAGCTGAAAAATCAGAACATGATTTCTAAACTGCCGCCACTCCCTCATTTTCAAGCCCACCTACACAAATCTTATATCAAAACGTTCAGCTATCCATGCTGCCACTAAACATGTCCACGGCTAAGCCATAGTCCTGATAGTTTTCACAATATGATCATTTGTTTGCAACTCACACCGTCCATTGACATTCATTGAAACTACACTCTAGCCCCTTCAAATTTGAAGGGCAATTTCTAAACTGCGACCGTGCCTTCAATTTTATTATTTCAGAGACATACTATACATCAAAATCTAGGTCTGGGTCTTGTGATTCTCACAATATAAAGATCTTTGCTGTAGGATTTATAGTTTTTGGGAAAAAGCTTTTTGTTTAGAGGTCATTTCAGGAAATTTTAGCCATTAATCAGCATGTACTGTGTTTGTTTTGTTGCCATGGTTACCAAAGCTTCTGTTATACACAGGGGGGGAGGTGGCTGGAGCATCTCAGCTCTGATTACAGAGCCTGGGGGAGGGGACAGACACACCATGTACTGATTTATAATAGAGGAATATGATGGGGCAGTTTTGATGGGGTAATTCTGATGGGGCAGTTTTGATGGTGGCAATATGATGGGGCAGTTTTGATGGTGGCAATATGATGGGGCTGTTTTGATAGGGCAATTCTGATGGGGCAGTTTTGATGGTGGCAATATGATGGTGCAGTTTTGATGAGGCAATTCTGATGGGGCAGTTTTGATGGTGGCAATATGATGGGACAGTTTTGATGGCAATATGATGGGGGCAATTTTGCTGGGGGCCGTTTTAGCAATTCAGCATTCCCACGCATTTTCCCCAGGAAATGCATTTTCTAGTTATTAAGTGTTCTTGCATAGCAAGACCACTTACTGTTATCTCACATATATATTATTCTTATTATTATAGCCAAATTTACCACCCTAACTCCTCCCACAGTTTTTACACTACATAGACAAGTAATATACCGAAACGTGCGGATTGTTCCCGAATGGTGTGCTATTACTTTGTGGAACGTTTCGCCGAATGGTTCACGAAATATCATCATTTTTGCGGCGAAATTGGTCCCATAGGAATGAATGGGGAAACTAGAGTGGGAGATGACAAAAGCTGGAAAATCAGAACATGATTTCTAAACTGCCGCCACTCCCTCATTTTCAAGCCCACCTACACAAATCTTATATCAAAACGTTCAGCTATCCCTGCTGCCACTAAACATGTCCACGGCTAAGCCATAGTCCTGATAGTTTTCACAATATGACCATTTGTTTGCAACTCACGCCGTCCATTGACATTCATTGAAACTACACTCTAGCCCCTTCAAATTTGAAGGGCAGTTTCTAAACTGCGACCGTGCCTTCAATTTTAATATTTCAGAGACATACTATGTATCAAAATCTAGGTCTGGGTCTTGTGATTCTCACAATATAAAGATCTTCGCTGTAGGATGTATAGTTTTTAAAATACGGCCATTTGTTTAGAGGTCATTTCAGGAAATTTTAGCCATTAATCAGAGTGTACTGTTAGTGTTTGTTTTGTTGCCATGGTTACCAAAGCTTCTGTTATACACGGGGGGGGGGAGGTGGCTGGAGCATCTCAGCTCTGATTACAGAGCCCGGGGGAGGGGGACAGACACACCATGTACTGATTTATAATAGAGGAATATGATGGGGCAGTTTTGATGGGGTAATTCTGATGGGGCAGTTTTGATGAAGTAGTATTTGGGAAGCATAAACAGGGCATGAGCGTTGCTAGGAAACAGTGGTTGTAAACACAAGATGCTGAGACACCCCAAATGCATGTGACTTCATCTGCTAGACTTGATAATGCTTGTAGACTCCTCCCACAGTTTTTACACTACAGAGACAAGTAATATACCGAAACGAGCAGATTGTTCCCGATTGGTGTGTTATTACTTTGTGGAATGTTTCGCCGAATGGTCCACGAAATGATGTTTTTGCGGCGAAATTGGTCCCATAGGAATGAATGGCGAAATGTTCAAAACTAGAGTGGGAGGTGACAAAAGCTGACAACCCCATGATCAGCCAAAACATTATGACCGCCCCATGATCAGCCAAAACATTATGACCGCCCCATGTAAAAAAAAATATATTTTTGAAAAAAAAAAATAATTTTTGAAAAAAATAAAAAAATAATTTTTGAAAAAAAAAAATCATTTTTGAAAAAAAAAATATTTTTGAAAAAAAAAAATATTTTTGAAAAAAAAAAATATTTTTGAAAAAAAAATTACTTTAAAAAAAAAATAATTTCGAAAAAAAAATTATTTTTGAAATAAAAAAATTCATTTTTGAAAAAAAAAATTACCTTTGAAAAAAATGTTCAGCTCTTTCAGCGAATGATGGAACATTTTTACTACTATTTATACTTTTTAAAATATTAAGCTTTTTAACACTTTTCACAGTTACTCAAGCCACTCCACCCCACCCAGTTACTCCGCCCACTCCAGTTGTAGAGTCAAGAACACTTTCACAATTTCCCCAGAAATTGTACCTTTTCTAGTTCTTATTATTATTATAGCCAAATTTACCACCCTAACTCCTCCCACAGTTTTTACACTACATAGACAAGTAATATACCGAAACGTGCGGATTGTTCCCGAATTGTGTGCTATTACTTTGTGGAACGTTTCGCCGAATGGTTCACGAAATATCGTCATTTTTGCGGCGAAATTGGTCCCATAGGAATGAATGGGGAAACTAGAGTGGGAGATGACAAAAGCTGGAAAATCAGAACATGATTTCTAAACTGCCGCCACTCCCTCATTTTCAAGCCCACCTACACAAATCTTATATCAAAACGTTCAGCTATCCCTGCTGCCACTAAACATGTCCACGGCTAAGCCATAGTCCTGATAGTTTTCACAATATGACCATTTGTTTGCAACTCACGCCGTCCATTGACATTCATTGAAACTACACTCTAGCCCCTTCAAATTTGAAGGGCAATTTCTAAACTGCGACCGTGCCTTCAATTTTAATATTTCAGAGACATACTATGTATCAAAATCTAGGGTCTTGTGATTCTCACAAAATAAAGATCTTCGCTGTAGGATGTATAGTTTTTAAAATACGGCCATTTGTTTAGAGGTCATTTCAGGAAATTTTAGCCATTAATCAGAGTGTACTGTGTTTTGTTTTGTTGCCATGGTTACCAAAGCTTCTGTTATACACAGGGGGGAGGTGGCTGGAGCTTCTCAGCTCTGATTACAGAGCCCGGGGGAGGGGACAGACACACCATGTACTGATTTATAATAGAGGAATATGATGGGGCAGTTTTGATAGGGCAATTCTGATGGGGCAGTTTTAATGGGGCAATTATGATGGGGCAGTTTTGATGGTGGCAATATGATGGGGCAGTTTTGGTGGGGCAATTATGATGGGGCAGTTTTGATGGTGGCAATATGATGGGGCAGTTTTGATAGGGCAATTCTGATGGGGCAGTTTTGATGGGGCAGTTTTGATGGTGGCAATATGATGGGGCAGTTTTGATAGGGCAATTCTGATGGGGCAGTTTTGATAGGGCAATTATGATGGGGCAGTTTTGATGGTGGCAATTATGATGGGGCAGTTTTGATGGTGGCAATATGATGGGGCTGTTTTGATAGGGCAATTCTGATGGGGCAGTTTTGATGGGGCAATTATGATGGGGCAGTTTTGATGGTGGCAATATGATGGGGCAGTTTTAATAGGGCAATTCTGATGGGGCAGTTTTGATAGGGCAATTCTGATGGGGCAGTTTTGATGGGGCAATTCTGATGGGGCAGTTTTGATGGTGGCAATATGATGGGGCAGTTTTGATGGGACAATTCTGATGGGGCAGTTTTGATGGTGGCAATATGATGGGGCAGTTTTGATAGGGCAATTCTGATGGGGCAGTTTTGATGGGGCAATTCTGATGGGGCAGTTTTGATGGTGGCAATATGATGGGGCAGTTTTGATGGGGACAATTTTGATGGGGAAATTCTAATGGGGCAGTTTTGATGGCAATATGATGGGGGCAGTTTTGATGGTGGTAATATGATGGAGCAATTCTGATGGGGTAGTTTTGATGGTGGCAATATGATGGGGCAGTTTTGATGGTGGTAATATGATGGGGCAATTCTGATTGGGCAGTTTTGATGGGGCAATTCTGATGGGGCAGTTTTAATGGGGAAAATTTTGATGGGGCAATTCTGATGGGGCAGTTTTCATGGCGGACGTTTTAGCAATTTAGCTATTCAGCATTCCCACGCATTTTCCCCAGGAAATGCATTTTCTAGTTTATTTTTAATAAATTTAATTTTATTCCGTACGTTATTTGGTTCTGCGTAACTTCTGCATACTTTCAGCTATTAAAACCATTCAACTATCAAAATTTTCGTCTCTTTTAGCTGAGGTGTGCTCTTTTTCAACTTTTTTTCTACCATTTATACTTTTTAAAATATTAAGCTTTTTATCACTTTTTTTTAACATTGAAGTCAATGGGAGCATGCTTGAAATCCTTAAATTCTTCTTCCGCTCCCAAAAGTTTCAGCTCCTTCATACTTTCACCTAGAGACACCAAACAAACTTTAAAATGTTCACAAAATATTCAGCTATCTGGCTATATCTTTTCAGTTTGATATCTTTTACAGTTTTTGAGAAAAAGCTTTTTGTTTAGAGGTGATTTCAGGAAATTTTAGCCATTAATCAGAGTGTACTGTGTTTGTTTTGTTGTCATGGTTACCAAAGCTTCTGTTATACATAGGGGGGAGGTGGCTGGAGCATCTCAGCTCTGAATACAGAGCCCGGGGGAGGGGACAGACACACGATGTACTGATTTATAATAGAGGAATATGATGGGGCAGTTTTGATAGGGCAATTCTGATGGGACAGTTTTGATGGGGCAATTATGATGGGGCAGTTTTATTGGTGGCAATTATGATGGGTCAGTTTTGATGGTGGCAATATGATGGGCAGTTTTAATAGGGCAATTCTGATGGGGCAGTTTTTTATGGTGGCAATATGATGGGGCAGTTTTGATGGGGACAATTTTAACGGAGCAGTTTTAAAGGTGGCAATATGATGGGGCAGTTTTGATGGGGGCAGTTTTGATGGTGGCAATATGATGGGGCAGTTTTGATGGGGCAATTCTGATGGGGCAGTTTTGATGGTGGCAATATGATGGGGCAGTTTTAATGGGGACAATTTTGATGGGGCAATTCTGATGGGGCAGTTTTGATGGCAGTATGATGGGGCAGTTTTGATGGTGGCCATTTTAGCAATTTAGCTATTCAGCATTCCCACACATTTTCCCCAGGAAATGCATTTTCTAGTTATTATTATTATTATAGCCAAATTTACCACCCTAACTCCTCCCACAGTTTTTACACTACATAGACAAGTAATATACCGAAACATGCGGATTGTTCCCAAATGGTGTGCTATTATTTTGTGGAACATTTCGCAGAATGGTTCACGAAATATCGTTGTTTTTGCGGCAAAATTGGTCTCATAGGAATGAATGGGGAAACTAGAGTGGGAGGTGACAAAAGCTGAAAAATCAGAACATGATTTCTAAACTGCCACCACTCCCTCATTTTCAAGCCCACCTACACAAATCTTATATCAAAACGTTCAGCTATCCCTGCTGCCACTAAACATGTCCACGGCTAAGCCATAGTCCTGATAGTTTTCACAATATGACCAGTTGTTTGCAACTCACGTCGTCCATTGACATTCATTGAAACTACACTCTAGCCCCTTCAAATTTGAAGGGCAATTTCTAAACTGTGACCGTGCCTCCATTTTTAATATTTCAGAGACATACTATACATCAAAATCTAGGTCTGGATCTTGTGATTCTCACAATATAAAGATCTTCGCTGTAGGATTTAAAGTTTTTAAAATATGGCCATTTGAATTACTGCACAGTTACTACATCTATCATGGTCCTGTGTATTGTGTATTGAGCAGTATTTGTGAAGCATAAACAGGACATGAGCGTTGCTAAGAAACAGTGGTTGTAAACAGAAGATGCTGAGACCCCCCAAATGCATGTGGTCATACCTTCATCTGCTAGACTTGATAATGCTTGTAGACTCCTCCCACAGTTTTTACACTACAGAGGACAAGTAATATACCAAAACGTGCCGATTGTTCCTGATTGGTGTGCTATTACTTTTTGGTTCACGAAATATCGTAGTTTTTACGGCGAAATTTTTCCCATAGGATTGAATGGCGAAATGTTCAATGTCATTTAATTGGTGTGCTATTACTTTGCGGAACTTTTTTCACCGAATGTTTCACGAAATATCCTTGTTTTTGCGGCAATATTGGTCCCATAGGAATGAATGGCGAAATGTTCAATATCATTTAATTGGTGTGCTATTACTTTGTGGAACGTTTCGCCGAATGGTTCACGAAATATCGTCGTTTTTGCGACGAAATTGGTCCCATAGGAATTAATGGCGAAATGTTCAAAACTAGAGTGGGAGGTGACAAAAGCTGACAACCCCATGATTAGCCAAAATATTATGACCACCCCATGATTAGCCAAAACATTATGGCCGCCCTATGAAAAAAAAATATATTTTTAAAAAAAAAATCATTTTTGAAAAAAAAAATCATTTTTGAAAAAAAAAATCATTTTTGAAAAAAAAAATCATTTTTGAAAAAAAAAAATCATTTTTGAAAAAAAAATTTTTGAAAAAAAAATTTTTTGAAAAAAAATATATTATTGAGAAAAAAAATTATTTTTGAAAAAAAAAATTATTTTTTTAAAAAAAAATATATATTTCTGAAAAAAAAAATTATTTTTGGAAAAAAAAAATTTTTGAAAAAAAAAAAAAAAATAGAGAAAAAATTTTTTTTGAAAAAAAAAATATTTTTGAAAAAAAAAATCATTTTTGAAAAAAAAAATCATTTTTAAAAAAAATGTTCAGCTCTTTCACCTAATGATGGGACTTCAAATGTTTTACTACTATTTATAATTTTTTAAATATTAAGCTTTTTAACACTTTTCAAAGTTACTCAAGCCACTCCACTCCACCCAGTTACTCGGCCCACTCCAGTTGTGGAGTCAAGAACACTTCACAATTTCCCCAGAAATTGTAGTTTTTCTAGTTATTATTATTATTATAGCCAAATTTACCACCCTAACTCCTCAAAAGCTGAAAAATCAGAACATGATTTCTAAACTGCCACCACTCCCTCATTTTCAAGCCCACCTACACAAATATTATATCAAAACATTCAGCTATCCCTGCTGCCACTAAACATATCCACGGCTAAGCCATAGTCCTGATAGTTTTCATAATATGACCATTTGTTTGCAACTCACACCGTCCATTGACATTCATTGAAACTACACTCTACCCCTTCAAATTTGAAGGGCAATTTCTAAACTGCGACCATGCCTTCAATTTTAATATTTCAGAGACATACTATGTATCAAAATCTAGGTCTGGGTCTTGTGATTCTCACAATATAAAGATCTTCGCTGTAGGATGTATAGTTTTTAAAATACGGCCATTTGTTTAGAGGTCATTTCAGGAAATTTTAGCCATTAATCAGAGTGTACTGTTTGTTTTGTTGCCATGGTTACCAAAGCTTCTGTTATACACAGGGGGGGAGGTGGCTGGAGCATCTCAGCTCTGATTACAGAGCCCGGGGGAGGGGACAGACACACCATGTACTTATTTATAATAGAGGAATATGATGAGGCAGTTTTGATGGGGTAATTCTGATGGGGCAGTTTTGATGAAGTAGTATTTGGGAAGCATAAACAGGGCATGAGCGTTGCTAGGAAACAGTGGTTGTAAACACAAGATGCTGAGACACCCCAAATGCATGTGACTTCATCTGCTAGACTTGATAATGCTTGTAGACTCCTCCCACAGTTTTCACACTACAGAGACAAGTAATATACCAAAACGAGCGGATTGTTCCCGATTGGTGTGCTATTACTTTGTGGAACGTTTCGCCGAATGTCGTTTTTGCGGCGAAATTGGTCCCATAGGAATGAATGGCGAAATGTTCAAAACTAGAGTGGGAGGTGACAAAAGCTGACAACCCCATGATCAGCCAAAACATTATGACCACCCCATGATCAGCCAAAACATTATGACCGCCCCATGTAAAAAAAAAATATTTTTGAAAAAAGAAAAATAATTTTTGAAAACAAAAAAAATAATTTTTGAAAAAAAAAAATTTTTTTTGAAAAAAATAAAAATAAAATTATTTTTGAAAAAAAAATTATTTTTGAAAAAAAAATTATTTTTGAAAAAAAAAATCATTTTTGAAAAATATTCATAATTTTTGAAAAACAAAAATCATAATTTTTGAAAAAAATGTTCAGCTCTTTCAGCTAATGATGAGACTTTTTTACTACTATTTATACTTTTTAAAATATTAAGCTTTTTAACACTTTTCACAGTTACTCCAGCCACTCCAACCACACAACAGTTACTCAAGCCACTCCACCCAGTTACTCCGCCCACTCCAGTTGTAGAGGCAAGAACACTTTTCACAATTTCCCCAGAAATTGTAGCTTTTCTAATTAGTGGGAATTCTTTAGCAGTCCCACTATTGTTATTCGATTTTATTTATTCGTGGGAATGCTTTAGCAGTCCCACTATTGTTATTCGATTTTATTTATTTTTAATTTTAATAATTTTATTCTGTACGTTTTTTGGTTCTGCGTAACTTCTGCATACTTTCAGCTATTAAAACCATTCAACTATTAAAATGTTCGTCTCTTTTAGCTGAGGTGTGCTCTTTTTTAACTTTTTTTCTACCATTTATACTTTTTAAAATATTAAGCTTTTTATCACTTTTTTTTAACATTGAAGTCAATGGGAGCATGCTTGAAATCCTTAAATTCTTCTTCCGCTCCCAAAAGTTTCAGCTACTTCATACTTTCACCTAGAGACACCAAACAAACTTTAAAATGTTCACAAAATATTCAGCTATCTGGCTATATCTTTTCAGTTTGATATCTTTCAGAGTTTTTGAGAAAAAACTTTTTGTTTAGAGGTCATTTCAGGAAATTTTAGCCATTAACCAGAGTGTACTTTGTTTGTTTTGTTGCCATGGTTACCAAAGCTTCTGTTATACACAGGGGGGAGGTGGCTGGAGCATCTCAGCTCTGATTACAGAGCCCGGGGGAGGGGACAGACACACCATGTACTGATTTATAATAGAGGAATATGATGGGGCAGTTTTGATAGGGCAATTGTGATGGGACAGTTTTGATGGGACAATTCTGATGGGGCAGTTTTGATGGTGGCAATATGATGGGGCAGTTTTGATGGGGCAATTCTGATGTGGCAGTTTTGATGGCAGTATGATGGGGCAGTTTGGATGGCGGCCGTTTTAGCAATTCAGCATTCCCACGCATTTTCCCCAGGAAATGCATTTTCTAGTTTTTAATAATTTTAATTTTAATTTTATTCCGTACGTTTTTTGGTTCTGCGTAACTTCTGCATACTTTCAGCTATTAAAACCATTCAACTATCAAAATGTTCGTCTCTTTTAGCTGATGTGTGCTCTTTTTCAACTTTTTTTCTACCATTTATACTTTTTAAAATATTAAGCTTTTTAACACTTTTTTTAACATTGAAGTCAATGGGAGCATGCTTGAAATCCTTAAATTCTTCTTCCGCTCCCAAAAGTTTCAGCTCCTTCATACTTTCACCTAGAGACACCAAACAAACTTTAAAATGTTCACAAAATATTCGGCTATCTGGCTATATCTTTTCAGTTTGATATCTTTTACAGTTTTTGAGAAAAAGCTATTTGTTTAGAGGCCATTTCAGGAAATTTTAGCCATTAATCAGAGTGTACTGTGTTTGTTTTGTTGCCATGGTTACCAAAGCTTCTGTTATACACAGGGGGGAGGTGGCTGGAGCATCTCAGCTCTGATTACAGAGCCCGGGGGAGGGGACAGACACACCATGTACTGATTTATAATAGAGGAATATGATGGGGCAGTTTTGATAGGGCAATTGTGATGGGGCAGTTTTGATGGGACAATTCTGATGGGGCAGTTTTGATGGTGGCAATATGATGGGGCAGTTTTGATGGGGCAATTCTGATGTGGCAGTTTTGATGGCAGTATGATGGGGCAGTTTTGATGGCGGCCGTTTTAGCAATTCAGCATTCCCACGCATTTTCCCCAGGAAATGCATTTTCTAGTTTTTAATAATTTTAATTTTAATTTTATTCCGTACGTTTTTTGGTTCTGCGTAACTTCTGCATACTTTCAGCTATTAAAACCATTCAACTATCAAAATGTTCGTCTCTTTTAGCTGATGTGTGCTCTTTTTCAACTTTTTTTCTACCATTTATACTTTTTAAAATATTAAGCTTTTTAACACTTTTTTTAACATTGAAGTCAATGGGAGCATGCTTGAAATCCTTAAATTCTTCTTCCGCTCCCAAAAGTTTCAGCTCCTTCATACTTTCACCTAGAGACACCAAACAAACTTTAAAATGTTCACAAAATATTCGGCTATCTGGCTATATCTTTTCAGTTTGATATCTTTTACAGTTTTTGAGAAAAAGCTATTTGTTTAGAGGTCATTTCAGGAAATTTTAGCCATTAATCAGAGTGTACTGTGTTTGTTTTGTTGCCATGGTTACCAAAGCTTCTGTTATACACAGGGGGGAGGTGGCTGGAGCATCTCAGCTCTGATTACAGAGCCCGGGGGGAGGGGACAGATACACCATGTACTGATTTATAATAGAGGAATATGATGGGGCAGTTTTGATGGGGTAATTCTGATGGGGCAGATTTGATGGTGGCAATATGATGGGGCAGTTTTGATGGGGCAATTCTGATGGGGCAGTTTTGATGGTGGCAATATGATGGGGCAGTTTTGATGGGGACAATTTTTATGGAGCAGTTTTAAAGGTGGCAATATGATGGGGTAGTTTTGATGGTGGCAATATGATGGGGGCAGTTTTGATAGGGCAATTCTGGTGGGGCAGTTTTGATGGGGCAATTCTGATGGGGCAGTTTTGATGGTGTCAATATGATGGGGCAGTTTTGATGGTGGCAATATGATGGGGCAGTTTTGATAGGGCAATTCTGATGGGGCAGTTTTGATGGGGCAATTCTGATGGGGCAGTTTTGATGGTGGCAATATGATGGGGCAATTCTGATAGGGCAGTTTTGATAGTGGCAATATGATGGGGTAGTTTTGATGGGGAAAGTTTTGATGGGGCAGTTTTGATGGGGGCAGTTTTGATGGTGGCAATATGATGGGGCAGTTTTGATGGTGGCAATAAGATAGGGCAGTTTTGATGGGGACAATTCTGATGGGGCAGTTTTGATGGCAATATGATGGTGGCAGTTTTGATGGTGGCAATATGATGGGGCAGTTTTGATGGTGGTAATATGATGGGGCAATTCTGATGGGGCAGTTTTGATGGTGGCAATATGATGGGGCAGTTTTGATGGGGCAATTCTGATGGTGGCAATATGATGGGACAATTTTGATGGAGCAATTCTGATGGGACAGTTTTGATGGTGGCAATATGATGGGGCAGTTTTAATGGGGACAATTTTGATGGGGCAATTCTGATGGGGCAGTTTTGATGGCAGTATGATGGGGCAGTTTTGATGGCGGCCGTTTTAGCAATTTAGCTATTCAGCATTCTCACGCATTTTCCCCAGGAAATGCATTTTCTAGTTAGTGGGAATGCATTAGCAGTCCCACTATTGTTATTCGATTTTATTTATTAGTGGGACTGCTTTAGCAGTCTCACTATTGTTATTCAATTTTATTTATTTTTAATTTTAATCTTAATTTTATTCCGTACGTTTTTTGGTTCTGCGTAACTTCTGCATACTTTCAGCTATTAAAACCATTCAACTATCAAAATGTTCGTCTCTTTTAGCTGAGGTGTGCTCTTTTTCAACTTTTTTTCTACCATTTATACTTTTTAAAATATTAAGCTTTTTATCACTTTTTTTTAACATTGAAGTCAATGGGAGCATGCTTCAGAAACTTAAAATCTTCTTCCGCTCCCAAAAGTTTCAGCTCCTTCATACTTTCACCTACAGACCCCAAAAAAACTTTAAAATGTTCACAAAATATTCAGCTATCTGGCTATATCTTTTCAGTTTGATATCTTTTACAGTTTTTGAGAAAAAGCTTTTTATTTAGAGGTCATTTCAGGAAATTTTAGCCATTAATCAGAGTGAACTGTGTTTTGTTTTGTTGCCATGGTTACCAAAGCTTCTGTTATACAGAGGGGGGAAGGTGGCTGGAGCATCTCAGCTCATTACAGAGCTGGGGGAGGGGACAGACACACCATGTACTGATTTATAATAGAGGAAAATGATGGGGCAGATTTGATGGGGCAGTTTTGATGGTGGCAATATGATGGGGCAGTTTTGATGGGACAATTCTGATGGGGCAGTTTTGATGGTGGCAATATGATGTGGCAGTTTTGATGGGGCAATTCTGATGGGACAGTTTTGATGGGGCAATTCTGATTGGGCAGTTTTGATGGCAATATGATGGAGGCAGTTTTGATGGTGGCAACATTATGGGGCAGTTTTGATGGTGTCAATATGAAGGGGCAGTTTTGATGGGGACAATTTTGATGGGGCAATTCTGATGGGGCAGTTTTGATGGTGGCAGTATGATGGGGCAGTTTTGATGGGGACAATTTTTACGGAGCAGTTTTAAAGGTGGCAATATGATGGGGCAGTTTTGCTGGGGGAAGTTTTGATGGTGGCAATATGATGGGGCAGTTTTGATAGGGCAATTCTGATGGGGCAATTTTCATTGTGGCAATATGATGGGGCAGTTTTGATGGGGACAATTTTAATGGAGCAGTTTTAAAGGTGGCAATATGATGGGGCAGTTTTGATGGGGGCAGTTTTGATGTTGGCAATATGATGGGGCAATTTTGATGGGACAATTCTGATGGGGCAGTTTTGATGGTGGCAATATGATGGGGCAGTTTTGATGGGACAATTCTGATGGGACAGTTTTGATGGGGTAATTCTGATGGGACAGTTTTGATGGGGCAATTCTGATGGGGCAGTTTTGATGGCAATATGATGGAGGCAGTTTTGATGGTGGCAACATGATGGGGCAGTTTTGATGGTGGCAATATGATGGGGCAGTTTTGATGGTGTCAATATGAAGGGGCAGTTTTGATGGGGACAATTTTGATGGGGCAATTCTGATGGGGCAGTTTTGATGGTGGCAATATGATGGGGCAGTTTTGATGGTGGCAATATGATGGGGCAGTTTTGATGGGGACAATTTTTATGGAGCAGTTTTAAAGGTGGCAATATGATGGGGCAGTTTTGCTGGGGGCAGTTTTGATGGTGGCAATATGATGGGGCAGTTTTGATAGGGCAATTCTGATGGGGCAGTTTTCATGGTGGCAATATGATGGGGCAGTTTTGATGGGGACAATTTTAATGGAGCAGTTTTCATGGTGGCAATATGATGGGGCAGTTTTGATGGGGACAATTTTAATGGAGCAGTTTTAAAGGTGGCAATATGATGGGGCAGTTTTGATGGGGGCAGTTTTGATGGTGGCAATATGATGGGGCAGTTTTGATGGGGCAATTCTGATGGGGCAGTTTTGATGGTGGCAATATGATGGGGCAGTTTTATTGGGGACAATTTTGATGGGGTAATTCTAATGGGCCAGTTTTGATGGCAGTATGATGGGGCAGTTTTGATGGCGGCCATTTTGGCAATTTAGCTATTCAGCATTCCCACGCATTTTCCCCAGGAAATGAATTTTCTAGTTTTTAATAATTTTAATAATTTTATTCCATACGTTTTTTGGTTATGCGTAACTTCTGCATACTTTCAGCTATTAAACCCATTCAACTATTAAAATGTTCGCCTCTTTTAGCTGATGTGTGCTCTTTTTCAACTTTTTTTCTACCATTTATACTTTTTAAAATATTAAGCTTTCTAACACTTTTTTTAACATTGAAGTCAATGGGAGCATGCTTGAAATCCTTAAATTCTTCTTCCGCTCCCAAAAGTTTCAGCTCCTTCATACTTTCACCTAGAGACACCAAACAAACTTTAAAATGTTCACAAAATATTCAGCTATCTGGCTATATCTTTTCAGTTTGATATCTTTTACAGTTTTTGAGAAAAAGCTTTTTGTTTAGAGGTCATTTCAGGAAATTTTAGCCATTAATCAGAGTGTACTGTGTTTGTTTTGTTGCCATGGTTACCAAAGCTTCTGTTATACACAGGGGGGGAGGTGGCTGGAGCATCTCAGCTCTGAATACAGAGCCCGGGGGAGGGGACAGACACACGATGTACTGATTTATAATAGAGGAATATGATGGGGCAGTTTTGATAGGGCAATTCTGATGGGGCAGTTTTGATGGGGCAATTATGATGGGGCAGCTTTATTGGTGGCAATTATGATGGGTCAGTTTTGATGGTGGCAATATGATGGGGCAGTTTTGATGGGACAATTCTGATGGGGCAGTTTTGATGGTGGCAATATGATGGGCAGTTTTGATGGGGCAATTCTGATGGGGCAGTTTTGATGGTGGCAATATGATGGGCAGTTTTGATGGGGCAATTCTGATGGGGCAGTTTTGATGGTGGCAATATGATGGGGCAGTTTTGATGGGGACAATTTTAATGGAGCAGTTTTAAAGGTGGCAATATGATGGGGCAGTTTTAATGGGAGCAGTTTTGATGGTGGCAATATGATGGGGCAGTTTTGATGGGGCAATTCTGATGGGGCAGTTTTGATGGTGGCAATATGATGGGGCAGTTTTAATGGGGATAATTTTGATGGGGCAATTCTGATGGCAGTATGATGGGGCAGTTTTGATGGCAGTATGATGGGGCAGTTTTGATAGGGCAATTCTGATGGGGCAGTTTTGATCAGGCAATTCTGATGGGGCAGTTTTGATGGTGGCAATATGATGGGGCAGTTTTGATGGGGCAATTCTGATGGGGCGGTTTTGATGGTGGCAATATGATGGGGCAGTTTTGATGGGGGCAATTTTGATGGGGCAATTCTAATGGGGCAGTTTTGATGGCAATATGATGGGGGCAGTTTTGATGGTGGCAATATGATGGGGCAGTTTTGATGGGGCAGTTTTGATGGTGGTAATATGATGGGGCAATTCTGATGGGGCAGTTTTGATGGTGGCAATATGATGGGGCAGTTTTGATGGAGCAATTCTGATGGGGCAGTTTTGATGGTGGCAATATGATGGGGCAGTTTTAATGGGGACAATTTTGATGGGGCAATTCTGATGGGGCAGTTTTGATGGCAGTATGATGGGGCAGTTTTGATGGTGGCCGTTTTAGCAATTTAGCTATTCAGCATTCCCACGCATTTTCCCCAGGAAATGCATTTTCTAGTTATTATTATTATTATAGCCAAATTTACCACCCTAACTCCCTCCCACAGTTTTTACACTACATAGACAAGTAATATACCGAAATGTGCAGATTGTTCCCGAATGGTGTGCTATTACTTTGTGGAACGTTTTGCCAAATGGTTCACAAAATATCATTGTTTTTGCGGCAAAATTAGTCCCATAGGAATGAATGGCAAAATGTTCAAAACTAGAGTGGGAGGTGACAAAAGCTGACAACCCCATGATCATACCACCCTAACTCCTCCCACAGCTTTTAAACTACATAGACAGTAATATACCGAAGGTGCTGATTGTTCCCGATTGGTGTGCTATTACTTTGTGGAAAGTTTCACCGAATTTTTCATGAAATATCGTAGTTTTTGCGGATAATTGGTCCAATATTAATGAATGGCGAAATGTTCAATGTCATTTAATTGGTGTGCTATTACCTTGTAAAGCTGAAAAATACCAGTGTGAATCCGGAATCAATGTCATTTAATTGGTGTGCTATTACTTTGTGGAACGTTTCACCGAATGGTTCACGAAATATTGTCGTTTTTGCGGCGAAATTGGTCCCATAGGAATGAATGGCGAAATGTTCAAAACTAGAGTGGGAGGTGACAAAAGCTGACAACCCCATGATCAGCCAAAACATTATGACTACCCCATGATCAGCCAAAACATTATGACCGCACCATGAAAAAAAAATATTTAAAAAAAAAATATTAAAAAAAATATATATTTTTGAAAAAAAAAAAATTTAAAAAAATTTTTTGAAAAAAAAAAAAATTATTATTGAGAAAAAAAATTATTTTTGATATAAAAAAATATATATATTTTTGAAAAAAAAATTATTTTTGAAAAAAAAAATTATATTTGAAATAAATAAAAATTAAAAAAAAAAATTTTTTTTGAAAAAAAAAAATTATTGAAAAAAAAATATTTTTGAAAAAAAAATAGAGAAAAAAATGTATTTTTGAAAAAAAAAATTATTATTGAAAAAATAAAATATTTTTTGAAAAAAAAAATTCATTTTTGAAAAAAAAAAAAACTTTTGAAAAAAATGTTCAGCTCTTTCAGCTAATGATGGGACTTAAACTTTTTTACTACTATTTATACTTTTTAAAATATTAAGCTGTTTTCACAGTTACTCAAGCTACTCCACCCAGTTACTCCGCCCACTCCAGTTGTCGAGGCAAGAACACTTTTCACAATTTCCCCAGAAATTGTAGCTTTTCTAGTTATTAGTGGGAATGCTTTAGCAGTCCCACTATTGTTATTCGATTTTATTTATTTTTAATCTTAATTAGTGGGAATGCTTTAGCAGTCCCACTATTGTTATTCGATTTTATCAATTTTTATTATTCCGTACGTTTTTTGGTTCTGCGTAACTTCTGTATACTTTCAGCTATTAAAACCATTCAACTATTAAAATGTTCGTCTCTTTTAGCGGAGGTGTGCTCTTTTTCAACTTTTTTTCTACCATTTATACTTTTTAAAATATTAAGCTTTTTAACACTTTTTTTAACATTGAAGTCAATGGGAGCATGCTTGAAATCCTTAAATTCTTCTTCCACTCCCAAAAGTTTCAGCTCCTTCATACTTTCACCTAGAGACACCAAACAAACTTTAAAATGTTCACAAAATATTCAGCTATCTGGCTATATCTTTTCAGTTTGATATCTTTTACAGTTTTTGAGAAAAAGCTTTTTGTTTAGAGGTCATTTCAGGAAATTTTAGCCATTAATCAGAGTGTACTGTGTTTGTTTTGTTGCCATGGTTACCAAAGCTTCTGTTATACACAGGGGGGGGAAGGTGGCTGGAGCATCTCAGCTCTGATTACAGAGCCCGGGGGAGGGGACAGACACACCATGTACTGATTTATAATAGAGGAATATGATGGGGCAGTTTTGATGGGGTAATTCTGATGGGGCAGTTTTGATGGTGGCAATATGATGGGGCAGTTTTGATGGGGCAATTCTGATGGGGCAGTTTTGATGGTGGCAATATGATGGGGCAGTTTTGATGGGGACAATTTTTATGGAGCAGTTTTAAAGGTGGCAATATGATGGGGCAGTTTTGATGGTGGCAATATGATGGGGGCAGTTTTGATGGGGCAATTCTAATGGGGCAGTTTTGATGGGGCAATTCTGATGGGGCAGTTTTGATGGTGTCAATATGATGGGGCAGTTTTGATGGTGGCAATATGATGGGGCAGTTTTGATAGGGCAATTCTGATGGGGCAGTTTTGATGGGGCAATTCTGATGGGGCAGTTTTGATGGGGACAATTTTTATGGAGCAGTTTTAAAGGTGGCAATATGATGGGGCAGTTTTGATGGTGGCAATATGATGGGGGCAGTTTTGATGGGGCAATTCTAATGGGGCAGTTTTGATGGGGCAATTCTGATGGGGCAGTTTTGATGGTGTCAATATGATGGGGCTGTTTTGACGGTGGCAATATGATGGGGCAGTTTTGATAGGGCAATTCTGATGGGGCAGTTTTGATGGGGCAATTCTGATGGGGCAGTTTTGATGGTGGCAATATGATGGGGCAATTCTGATAGGGCAGTTTTGATGGTGGCAATATGATGGGGTAGTTTTAATGGGGGAAGTTTTGATGGGGCAGTTTTGATGGGGGCAGTTTTGATGGTGGCAATATGATGGGGAAGTTTTGATGGTGGCAATATGATAGGGCAGTTTTGATGGGGACAATTCTGATGGGGCAGTTTTGATGGCAATATGATGGTGGCAGTTTTGATGGTGGCAATATGATGGGGCAGTTTTGATGGTGGTAATATGACGGGGCAATTCTGATGGGGCAGTTTTGATGGTGGCAATATGATGGGGCAGTTTTGATGGGGCAATTCTGATGGTGGAAATATGATGGGACAATTTTGATGGAGCAATTCTGATGGGACAGTTTTGATGGTGGCAATATGATGGGGCAGTTTTAATGGGGACAATTTTGATGGGGCAATTCTGATGGGGCAGTTTTGATGGCAGTATGATGGGGCAGTTTTGATGGCGTCCGTTTTAGCAATTTAGCTATTCAGCATTCCCACGCATTTTCCCCAGGAAATGCATTTTCTAGTTTTAATTTTATTCCGTACGTTTTTTAGTTCTGCGTAACTTCTTCATACTTTCAGCTATTAAAACCATTCAACTATCAAAATGTTCGTCTCTTTTAGCTGATGTGTGCTCCTTTTCAACTTTTTATCTACCATTTATACTTTTTAAAATATTAAGCTTTTTATCACTTTTTTAACATTGAAGTCAATGGGAGCATGCTTGAAATCCTTAAATTCTTCTTCCGCTCCCAAAAGTTTCAGCTCCTTCATACTTTCACCTAGAGACACCAAACAAACTTTAAAATGTTCACAAAATATTCAGCTATCTGGCTATATCTTTTCAGTTTGATATCTTTTACAGTTTTTGAGAAAAAGCTTTTTGTTTAGAGGTCATTTCAGGAAATTTTAGCCATTAATTAGAGTGTACTGTGTTTGTTTTGTTGCCATGGTTACCAAAGCTTCTGTTATACACAGGGGGGGAGGTGGCTGGAGCATCTCAGCTCTGAATACAGAGCCCGGGAGAGGGGACAGACACACGATGTACTGATTATAATAGAAGAATATGATGGGGCAGTTTTGATAGGGCAATTCTGATGGGGCAGTTTTGATGGGGCAATTTTGATGGGGCAGTTTTATTGGTGGCAATTATGATGGGTCAGTTTTGATGGTGGCAATATGATGGGGCAGTTTTGATGGGACAATTCTGATGGGGCAGTTTTGATGGTGGCAATATGATGGGCAGTTTTGATAGGGCAATTCTGATGGGGCAGTTTTGATGGTGGCAATATGATGGGGCAGTTTTGATGGGGACAATTTTAATGGAGCAGTTTTAAAGGTGGCAATATGATGGGGCAGTTTTGATACGGGCAGTTTTGATGGGGGCAATATGATGGGGCAATTCTGATGGGGCAATTCTGATGGGGCAGTTTTGATGGTGGCAATATGATGGGGCAGTTTTAATGGGGACAATTTTGATGGGGCAGTTTTGATGGCAGTATGATGGGGCAGTTTTGATGGCGGCCATTTTAGCAATTTAGCTATTCAGCATTCCCACGCATTTTCCCCAGGAAATGCATTTTCTAGTTAAGTGTTCTTGCATAGCAAGACCACTTACTGTTATCTCACATATATATTATTCTTATTAGTGGGAATGCTTTAGCAGTCCCACTATTGTTATTCAATTTTATTTATTTTTAATAATTTTAATAATTTTATTCTGTACGTTTTTTGGTTCTGCGTAACTTCTGCATACTTTCAGCTATTAAAACCATTCAACTATTAAAATGTTCGTCTCTTTTAGCTGAGGTGTGCTCTTTTTCAACTTTTTTTCTACCATTTATACTTTTTAAAATATTAAGCTTTTTATCACTTATTTTTTACATTGAAGTCAATGGGAGCATGCTTGAAATCCTTAAATTCTTCTTCCGCTCCCAAAAGTTTCAGCTCCTTCATACTTTCACCTAGAGACACCAAACAAACTTTAAAATGTTCACAAAATATTCAGCTATCTGGCTATATCTTTTCAGTTTGATATCTTTTACAGTTTTTGAGAAAAAGCTTTTTGTTTAGAGGTCATTTCAGGAAATTTTAGCCATTAATCAGAGTGTACTGTGTTTGTTTTGTTGCCATGGTTACCAAAGCTTCTGTTATACACAGGGGGTGAGATGGCTGGAGCATCTCAGCTCTGATTACAGAGCCCGGGGGAGGGGACAGACACACCATGTACTGATTTATAATAGAGGAATATGATGGGGCAGTTTTGATAGGGCAATTCTGATGGGGCAGTTTTGATGGGACAATTCTGATGGGGCAGTTTTGATGGTGACAATATGATGGGGCAGTTTTGATGGGACAATTCTGATGGGGCAGTTTTGATGGTGGCAATATGATGGGGCAGTTTTGATGGGACAATTCTGATGGGGCAGTTTTGATGGGACAATTCTGATGGGGCAGTTTTGATGGTGGCAATATGATGGGACAGTTTTGATAGGGCAATTCTGATGGGGCAGTTTTGATGGTGGCAATATGATGGGGCAATTCTAATGGGGCAGTTTTGATGGCAATATGATGGGGGCAGTTTTGATGGTGGTAATATGATGGGGCAATTCTGATGGGGCAGTTTTGATGGTGGCAATATGATGGGGCAGTTAAGATGGTGCTAACATGATGGGGCAATTCTGATGGGGCAATTCTGATGGGGCAGTTTTAATGGGGGCCGTTTTATCAATTTAGCTATTCAGCATTCCCAAGACCACTTACTGTTATCTCACATATATATTATTATTATAGCCAAATTTACCACCCTAACTCCTCCCACAGTTTTTACACTACATAGACAAGTAATATACCGAAACGTGCGGATTGTTCCCGAATGGTGTGCTATTATTTTGTGGAACGTTTCGCCAAATGGTTCATGAAATATCGTTGTTTTTGCGGCGAAATTGGTCCCATAGGAATGAATTGGGGAAACTAGAGTGGGAGGTGACAAAAGCTGAAAAATCAGAACATGATTTCTAAACTGCCGCCACTCCCTCATTTTCAAGCCCACCTACACAAATCTTATATCAAAACGTTCAGCTATCCCTGCTGCCACTAAACATGTCCACGGCTAAGCCATAGTCCTGATAGTTTTCACAATATGACCATTTGTTTGCAACTCACGCTGTCCATTGACATTCATTGAAACTACACTCTAGCCCCTTCAAATTTGAAGGGCAATTTCTAAACTGCGACTGTGCCTCAATTTTTAATATTTCAGAGACATACTATACATCAAAATCTAGGTCTGGGTCTTGTGATTCTCACAATATAAAGATCTTCGCTGTAGGATTTATAGTTTTTAAAATACGGCCATTTGAATTACTGCATAGTTACTACATCTATCATGGTCCTGTGTACTGTGTATGGAGCAGTATTTGTGAAGCATAAACAGGGCATGAGCATTGCTAAGAAACAGTGGTTGTAAACACAAGATGCTGAGACACCCCAAATGCATGTGACTTCATCTGCTAGACTTGATAATGCTTGTAGACTCCTCCCACAGTTTTTACACTACAGAGACAAGTAATATACCGAAACGTGCGGATTGTTCCCGATTGGTGTGCTATTACTTTGTGGAACGTTTCACCGAATGGTTCACGAAATATCGTAGTTTTTGCGGCAAAATTGGTCCCATAGGAATGAATGGCGAAATGTTCAATGTCATTTAATTGGTGTGCTATTACTTTGTGGAACTTTTTTCGCCGAATGGTTCACAAAATATCGTCGTTTTTGCGGCGATATTGGTCCCATAGGAATGAATGGTGAAATGTTCAATGTCATTTAATTGGTGTGCTATTACCTTGTGGAACTTTGTGAAAAGCTGAAATATACCAGTGTGAATCCGGAATCAATGTCATTTAATTGGTGTGCTATTACTTTCTGGAGCGTTTCGCCGAATGGTTCACGAAATATCGTTGTTTTTGCGACGAAATTGGTCCCATAGGAATGAATGGCGAAATGCTCAAAACTAGAGTGGGAGGTGACAAAAGCTGACAACCCCATGATCAGCCAAAACATTATGACCGCCCCATAAAAAAAAATAATTTTTGAAAAAAAAATAATTTTTGAAAAAAAATTCATTTTTGAAAAAAAAAATTCATTTTTGAAAAAAAAATACATTTTTAAAAAAAAAAAAATTTTTTTGAATAAAAAATCATTTTTGAAAAAAAAATTCTTTTGAAAAAAAAATTCATTTTTGAAAAAAAACATTTCATTAAAAAAAAAAATCATTTTTGAAAAAAAATAATTTTTGAAAAAAAAAAAACTTGAAAAAAATGTTCAGCTCTTTCAGCTAATGATGGGACGTCAACTTTTTTACTACTATTTATACTTTTTAAAATATTAAGCTTTTTAACACTTTTCACAGTTACTCCAGCCACTCCATCCAGTTACTCCGCCCACTCTAGTTGTAGAGGCAAGAACACTTTTCACAATTTCCCCAGAAATTGTAGCTTTTCTAGTTAAGTGTTCTTGCATAGCAAGACCACTTACTGTTATCTCACATATATATTATTATTATTATAGCCAAATTTACCACCCTAACTCCTCCCACAGTTTTTACACTACATAGACAAGTAATATACTGAAACGTGCAGGTTGTTCCCGAATGGTGTGCTATTACTTTGTGGAATGTTTCGCCGAATGGTTTACGAAATATCGTCGATTTTGCGGCGAAATTGATTTCTAAACTGCCGCCACTCCCTCATTTTCAAGCCCACCTACACAAATCTTATATCAAAACGTTTAGCTATCCCTGCTGCCACTAAACATGTCCTAAGCCATAGTCCTGATAGTTTTCACAATATGACCATTTGTTTGTAACTCACGCCGTCCATTGACATTCATTGAAACTACACTCTAGCCCCCTCCAAATTTGAAGGGCAATTTCTAAACTGCGACTGTGCCTTCATTTTTAATATTTCAGAGACATACTATACATCAAAATCTAGGTCTGGGTCTTGTGATTCTCACAATATAAAGATCTTCGCTGTAGGATTTATAGTTTTTAAAACACGGCCATTTGAATTACTGCACGGTTATTACAGCGTTGCTAGGAAACAGTGAATGTAAACACAAGATGCTGAGTCACCCCAAATGCATGTGGTCATACCTTCATCTGCTAGACTTGATAATGCTTGTAGACTCCTCCCACAGTTTTTACACTACAGAGACAAGTAATATACCGAAACGCGCGGATTGTTCCCGATTGGTGTGCTATTACTTTGTGGAACGTTTCGCCGAATGGTCCACGAAATATCGCAGTTTTTGCGGAAAAATAGTCCCATAGGAATGAATGGTAAAATGTTCAATGTCATTTAATTGGTGCGCTATTACCTTGTGGAACTTTGTGAAAAGCTGAAAAATACCAGTGTGAATCCGGCCTCAATGTCATTTAATTGGTGTGCTATTACTTTGTGGAACGTTTCGCCGAATGGTTCATGAAATAACGTCGTTCTTGTGGCGAAATTGGTCCCATAGGAACGAATGGGGAAATGTTCAAAACTAGAGTGGGAGGTGACAAAAGCTGACAACCCCATGATCAGCCAAAACATTATGACCGCCCAATAAAAAAAAAATTATTTTTGAAAAAAAAAAATTTGAAAAATTAAATTATTGAGAAAACAAAAAATTATTTTTGAAAAAAAAAATTTATTTTTGAAAAAAAAATTCAATTGTGAAAAAAAAAATTCACAAAAAATTCGTAGTTTTTGCGGCAAAATTGGTCCCATAGGAATGAATGGCGAAATGTTCAATGTCATTTAATTGGTGTGCTATTACTTTGTGGAACTTTTTTCGCCGAATGGTTCACAAAATATCGTCGTAATTTTTGAAAAAAAATTCATTTTTGAAAAAAAAAATTCATTTTTGAAAAAAAAAATTCATTTTTGAAAAAAAAATACATTTTTAAAAAAAAAAAAAAATTTTTGAATAAAAAATCATTTTTGAAAAAAAAATTCTTTTGAAAAAAAAATTCATTTTTGAAAAAAAACATTTCATTAAAAAAAAAAATCATTTTTGAAAAAAAATAATTTTTGAAAAAAAAAAAACTTGAAAAAAATGTTCAGCTCTTTCAGCTAATGATGGGACGTCAACTTTTTTACTACTATTTATACTTTTTAAAATATTAAGCTTTTTAACACTTTTCACAGTTACTCCAGCCACTCCATCCAGTTACTCCGCCCACTCTAGTTGTAGAGGCAAGAACACTTTTCACAATTTCCCCAGAAATTGTAGCTTTTCTAGTTAAGTGTTCTTGCATAGCAAGACCACTTACTGTTATCTCACATATATATTATTATTATTATAGCCAAATTTACCACCCTAACTCCTCCCACAGTTTTTACACTACATAGACAAGTAATATACTGAAACGTGCAGGTTGTTCCCGAATGGTGTGCTATTACTTTGTGGAATGTTTCGCCGAATGGTTTACGAAATATCGTCGATTTTGCGGCGAAATTGATTTCTAAACTGCCGCCACTCCCTCATTTTCAAGCCCACCTACACAAATCTTATATCAAAACGTTTAGCTATCCCTGCTGCCACTAAACATGTCCTAAGCCATAGTCCTGATAGTTTTCACAATATGACCATTTGTTTGTAACTCACGCCGTCCATTGACATTCATTGAAACTACACTCTAGCCCCCTCCAAATTTGAAGGGCAATTTCTAAACTGCGACTGTGCCTTCATTTTTAATATTTCAGAGACATACTATACATCAAAATCTAGGTCTGGGTCTTGTGATTCTCACAATATAAAGATCTTCGCTGTAGGATTTATAGTTTTTAAAACACGGCCATTTGAATTACTGCACGGTTATTACAGCGTTGCTAGGAAACAGTGAATGTAAACACAAGATGCTGAGTCACCCCAAATGCATGTGGTCATACCTTCATCTGCTAGACTTGATAATGCTTGTAGACTCCTCCCACAGTTTTTACACTACAGAGACAAGTAATATACCGAAACGCGCGGATTGTTCCCGATTGGTGTGCTATTACTTTGTGGAACGTTTCGCCGAATGGTCCACGAAATATCGCAGTTTTTGCGGAAAAATAGTCCCATAGGAATGAATGGTAAAATGTTCAATGTCATTTAATTGGTGCGCTATTACCTTGTGGAACTTTGTGAAAAGCTGAAAAATACCAGTGTGAATCCGGCCTCAATGTCATTTAATTGGTGTGCTATTACTTTGTGGAACGTTTCGCCGAATGGTTCATGAAATAACGTCGTTCTTGTGGCGAAATTGGTCCCATAGGAACGAATGGGGAAATGTTCAAAACTAGAGTGGGAGGTGACAAAAGCTGACAACCCCATGATCAGCCAAAACATTATGACCGCCCAATAAAAAAAAAATTATTTTTGAAAAAAAAAATTTATTTTTGAAAAAAAAATTCAATTGTGAAAAAAAAAATTCATTTTTGAAAAAAAAAATAAAATTCATTTTTGAAAAAAAAAAAATTATTTTTGAAAAAAAAAAAATTTTTGAAAAAAAAAATTGAGAAAAGAAAAAATTATGTTTGAAAAAATATATATTTTTGAAAAAATAAAAAAAAATTATTTAAAAAAAAAAAATTATATTTGAAAAAAAAAATTTTTTTGAAAAAAAAATTATTATTGAGAAAAGAAAAAAATATTTTTGAAAAAAAAATATTTTTGAAAAAAAAAAATATCTTTTGAAAAAAATGTTCAGCTCTTTCAGCTACTATTTATACTTTTTAAGATATTAAGCTGTTTAACACTTTTCACAGTTACTCAAGCCACTCCACCCAGTTACTCCGCCCACTCCAATTGTAGAGGCAAGAACACTTTCCACAATTTCCCCAGAAATTGTAGCTTTTCTAGTTAGTGGGAATGCTTTAGCAGTCCCACTATTGTTATTAGTGGGAATGCTTTAGCAGTCCCACTATTGTTATTTAATTTTATTTATTAGTGGGAATGCTTTAGCAGTCCCACTATTGTTATTCGATTTTATTTATTAGTGGGAATGCTTTAGCAGTCCCACTATTGTTATTCAATTTTATTTATTTTTAATTTTAATTTTAATTTTATTCCGTACGTTTTTTGGTTCTGTGTAACTTCTGCATACTTTCAGCTATTAAAACCATTCAACTATCAAAATGTTCGTCTCTTTTAGCTGAGGTGCGCTCTTTTTCAACTTTTTTTCTACCATTTATACTTTTTAAAATATTAAGCTTTTTATCACTTTTTTTTAACATTGAAGTCAATGGGAGCATGCTTCAGAAACTTAAAATCTTCTTCCGCTCCCAAAAGTTTCAGCTCCTTCATACTTTCACCTACAGACACCAAAGAAACTTTAAAATGTTCACAAAATATTCAGCTATCTGGCTATATCTTTTCAGTTTGATATCTTTTACCGTTTTTGAGAAAAAGCTTTTAGTTTAGAGTTCATTTCAGGAAATTTTAGCCATTAATCAGAGTGTACTGTGTTTGTTTTGTTGCCATGGTTACCAAAGCTTCTGTTATACACAGGGGGGAGGTGGCTGGAGCATCTCAGCTCTGAATACAGAGCCTGGGGGAGGAGACAGACACACGATGTACTGATTATAATAGAGGAATATGATGGGGCAGTTTTGATGGGGCAATTATGATGGGGCAGTTTTGATGGTGGCAATATGATAGGCAGTTTTGATAGGGCAATTCTGATGGGGCAGTTTTGATGGTGGCAATATGATGGGGCAGTTTTGATGGGGACAATTTTAATGGAGCAGTTTTAAAGGTGGCAATATGATGGGGCAGTTTTGATGAGGGCAGTTTTGATGGTGGCAATATGATGGGGCAGTTTTGATGGGGCAATTCTGATGGGGCAGCTATGATGGTGGCAATATGATGGGGCAGTTTTAATGGGGACAATTTTGATGGGGCAATTCTGATGGGGCAGTTTTGATGGCAGTATGATGGGGCAGTTTTGATGGCGGCCATTTTAGCAATTTAGCTATTCAGCATTCCCACGCATTTTCCCCAGGAAATGCTTTTTCTAGTTCGTTTTTTTATTTATTTTTCTTCTTATTCTTCTTATTCCGTACGTTTTTTGGTTCTGCGTAACTTCTGCATACTTTCAGCTATTAAAACCATTCAACTATTAAAATGTTCGTATCTTTCAGCTGATGTGTGCTCTTTTTCAACTTTTTTTCTACCATTTATACTTTTTAAAATATTACGTTTTTTAACACTTTTTTTAACATTGAAGTCAATGGGAGCATGCTTGAAATCCTTCAATTCTTCTTCCGCTCCCAAAAGTTTCAGCTCCTTCATACTTTCACCTAGAGACACCAAACAAACTTTAAAATGTTCACAAAATATTCAGCTATCTGACTATATCTTTTCAGTTTGATATCTTTTACAGTTTTTGAGAAAAAGCTTTTTGTTTAGAGGTCATTTCAGGAATATTTAGCCATTAATCAGAGTGTACTGTGTTTGTTTTGTTGCCATGGTTACCAAAGCTTCTGTTATACACAAGGGGGGAGGTGGCTGGAGCATCTCAGCTCTGAATACAGAGCCCGGGGGAGGGGACAGACACACGATGTACTGATTTATAATAGAGGAATATGATGGGGCAGTTTTGATAGGGCAATTCGGATGGGGCAGTTTTGATGGGACAATTCTGATGGGGCAGTTTTGATGGTGGCAATATGATGGGCAGTTTTGATAGGGCAATTCTGATGGGGCAGTTTTGATGGTGGCAATATGATGGGGCAGTTTTGATGGGGACAATTTTAATGGAGCAGTTTTAAAGGTGGCAATATGATGGGGCAGTTTTGATGGGGGCAGTTTTGATGGTGGCAATATGATGGGGCAGTTTTGAGGGGCAATTCTGATGGGGCAGTTTTGATGGTGGCAATATGATGGGGCAGTTTTAATGGGGACAATTTTGATGGGGCAGTTTTGATGGCAGTATGATGGGGCAGTTTTGATGGCAGTATGATGGGGCAGTTTTGATGGCAGCCATTTTAGCAATTTAGCTATTCAGCATTCCCACGCATTTTTCCCAGGAAATGCATTTTCTAGTTAGTGGGAATGCTTTAGCAGTCCCACTATTGTTATTCAATTTTATTTATTTTTAATTTTAATTTTAATTTTATTCCGTACGTTTTTTGGTTCTGCGTAACTTCTGCATACTTTCAGCTATTAAAACCATTCAACTATCAAAATGTTTGTCTCTTTTAGCTGAGGTGTGCTCTTTTTTAACTTTTTTTCTACCATTTATACTTTTTTAAATATTAAGCTATTTATCACTTTTTTTAACATTGAAGTCAATGGGAGCATGGTTCAGAAACGTAAAATCTTCTTCCGCTCCCAAAAGTTTCAGCTCCTTCATATTTTCACCTACAGACGCCAAACAAACTTTAAAATGTTCACAAAATATTCAGCTATCTGGCTATATCTTTTCAGTTTGATCTCTTTTACAGTTTTTGAGAAAAAGCTTTTTGTTTAGAGGTTATTTCAGGAAATTTTAGCCATTAATCAGAGTGTACTGTGTTTGTTTTGTTGCCATGGTTACCAAAGCTTCTGTTATACACAGGGGGGGAGGTGGCTGGAGCATCTCAGCTCTGATTACAGAGCCCGGGGGAGGGGACAGACACACCATGTACTGATTTATAATAGAGGAATATGATGGGGCATTTTTGATAGGGCAATTCTGATGGGGTTAGTTTTGATGGGGCAATTATGATGGGGCAGTTTTGATGGTGGCAATATGATGGGGCAGTTTTGATGGGACAATTCTGATGGGGCAGTTTTGATGGTGGCAATATGATGGGGCAGTTTTGATGGGACAATTCTGATGGGGCAGTTTTGATGGTGGCAATATGATGGGGCAGTTTTGATGGGGACAATTTTAATGGAGCAGTTTTAAAGGTGGCAATATGATGGGGCAGTTTTGATGGGGGCAGTTTTGATGGTGGCAATATGATGGGGCAGGTTTGATGGTGGCAATATGATGGGGCAGTTTTATTGGGGACAACTTTGATGGGGCAATTCTGATGTGGCAGTTTTGATGGCAGTATGATGGGGCAGTTTTGATGGCGGCCGTTTTAGCAATTCAGCATTCCCACGCATTTTCCCCAGGAAATGCATTTTCTAGTTATTATTATTATTATAGCCAAATTTACCACCCTAACTCCTCCCACAGTTTTTACACTACATAGACAAGTAATATACCAAAACGTGCGGATTGTTCCCGAATGGTGTGCTATTATTTTGTGGAATGTTTCGTCGAATGGTTCACGAAATATCGTCGTTTTTGCAGCGAAATTGGTCCCATAGGAATGAATGGGGAAACTAGAGTGGGAGGTGACAAAAGCTGAAAAATCAGAACATGATTTCTAAACTGCCACCACTCCCTCATTTTCAAGCCCACCTACACAAATCTTATATCAAAACGTTCAGCTATCCCTGCTGCCACTAAACATGTCCACGGCTAAGCCATAGTCCTGATAGTTTTCACAATATGACCATTTGTTTGCAACTCACGCCGTCCATTGACATTCATTGAAACTACACTCTAGCCACTTCAAATTTGAAGGGCAATTTCTAAACTGCGACTGTGCCTCCATTTTTAATATTTCAGAGACATACTATACATCAAAATCTAGGTCTGGGTCTTGTGATTCTCACAATATAAAGATCTTCGCTGTAGGATTTATAGTTTTTGGGAAAAAGCTTTTTGTTTAGAGGTCATTTCAGGAAATTTTAGCCATTAATCAGAGTGTACTGTGTTTGTTTTGTTGCCATGGTTACCAAAGCTTCTGTTATACACAGGGGGGAGGTGGCTGGAGCATCTCAGCTCTGATTACAGAGCCCAGGGGAGGGGACAGACACACCATGTACTGATTTATAATAGAGGAATATGATGGGGCAGTTTTGATAGGGCAATTCTGATGGGGCAGTTTTAATGGGGCAATTCTGATGGGGCAGTTTTGATGGTGGCAATATGATGGGGCAGTTTTGATGGTGGCAATATGATGGGGCAGTTTTGGTGGGGCAATTATGATGGGGCAGTTTTGATGGTGGCAATATGATGGTGCAGTTTTGATGGGGCAATTCTGATGGGGCAGTTTTGATGGTGGCAATATGATGGGGCAGTTTTGATGGGACAATTCTGATGGGGCAGTTTTGATGGTAGTTTTTGAAAAAAAAATTATTTTTGAAAAAAAAAATTTCGTTTAAAAAAAAAAATCATTTTTGAAAAAAAAAAACTTTTGAAAAAAATGTTCAGCTCTTTCAGCTAATGATGGGACTTCAACTTTTTTACTACTATTTATACTTTTTAAAATATTAAGCTTTTTAACACTTTTTACAGTTACTCCTGCCACTCCAACCACACAATTACTCAAGCCACTCCACCCAGTTACTCCGCCCACTCCAGTTGTAGAGGCAAGAACACGTTTCACAATTTCCCCAGAAATTGTAGCTTTTCTAGTTAAGTGTTCTTGCATAGCAAGACCACTTACTGTTATCTCACATATATATTATTCTTATTATTATTATTATTATTATAGCCAAATTTACCACCCTAACTCCTCCCACAGTTTTTACACTACATAGACAAGTAATATACCAAAACGTGCGGATTGTTCCCGAATGGTGTGCTATTATTTTGTGGAACGTTTCGCCAAAGGGTTCACGAAATATCGTCGTTTTTGCGGCAAAATTGGTCCCATAGGAATGAATGGGGAAACTAGAGTGGGAGGTGACAAAAGCTGAAAAATCAGAACATGATTTCTAAACTGCCGCCACTCCCTCATTTTCAAGCCCACCTACACAAATCTTATATTAAAACGTTCAGCTATCCCTGCTGCCACTAAACATGTCCACGGCTAAGCCATAGTCCTGATAGTTTTCACAATATGACCATTTGTTTGCAACTCACACCGTCCATTGACATTCATTGAAACTACACTCTAGCCCCTTCAAATTTGAAGGGCAATTTCTAAACTGCGACAATGCCTTCAATTTTAATATTTCAGAGACATACTATGTATCAAAATCTAGGTCTGGGTCTTGTGATTCTCACAATATAAAGATCTTCGCTGTAGGATGTATAGTTTTTAAAATACGGCCATTTGTTTAGAGGTCATTTCAGGAAATTTTAGCAATTAATCAGAGTGTACTGTTTGTTTTGTTGCCATGGTTACCAAAGCTTCTGTTATACACAGGGGGGGAGGTGGCTGGAGCATCTCAGCTCTGATTACAGAGCCCGGGGGAGGGGACAGACACACCATGTACTTATTTATAATAGAGGAATATGATGGGGCAGTTTTGATGGGGTAATTCTGATGGGGCAGTTTTGATGAAGTAGTATTTGGGAAGCATAAACAGGGCATGAGCGTTGCTAGGAAACAGTGGTTGTAAACACAAGATGCTGAGACACCCCAAATGCATATGACTTCATCTGCTAGACTTGATAATGCTTGTAGACTCCTCCCACAGTTTTCACACTACAGAGACAAGTAATATACCGAAACGAGCGGATTGTTCCCAATTGGTGTGCTATTACTTTGTGGAACGTTTCGCCGAATGTCGTTTTTGCGGCGAAATTGGTCCCATAGGAATGAATGGCGAAATGTTCAAAACTAGAGTGGGAGGTGACAAAAGCTGACAACCCCATGATCAGCCAAAACATTATGACTGCCCCATGTAAAAAAAAAATATTTTTGAAAAAAGAAAAATAATTTTTGAAAACAAAAAAAATAATTTTTGGAAAAAAAAAATGTTTTGAAAAAAAAAAAAAAAATTTTGAAAAAAATAAAAATAAAATCATTTTTGAAAAAAAAATATTTTTGAAAAAAAAATTATTTTTGAAAAAAAAAAAAATATTTTTGAAAAAAAAAATTATTTTTGAAAAAAAAAATCATTTTTGAAAAATATTCATAATTTTTGAACAACAAAAATCATAATTTTTGAAAAAAATGTTCAGCTCTTTCAGCTAATGATGAGACTTTTTTACTACTATTTATACTTTTTAAAATATTAAGCTTTTTAACACTTTTCACAGTTACTCCAGCCACTCCAACCACACAACAGTTACTCAAGCCACTCCACCCAGTTACTCCGCCCACTCCAGTTGTAGAGGCAAGAACACTTTTCACAATTTCCCCAGAAATTGTAGCTTTTCTAGTTAGTGGGAATGCTTTAGCAGTCCCACTATTGTTATTCAATTTTATTTATTAGTGGGAATGCTTTTTTTATTATCTTTCTTCTTATTCCGTACGTTTTTCGGTAATGCGTAACTTCTGCATACTTTCAGCTATTAAAACCATTCAACTATCAAAATGTTCGTCTCTTTTAGCTGAGGTGTGCTCTTTTTCAACTTTTTTTCTACCATTTATACTTTTTAAAATATTAAGCTTTTTATCACTTTTTTTTAACATTGAAGTCAATGGGAGCATGCTTGAAATCCTTAAATTTTTCTTCCGCTCCCAAAAGTTTCAGCTCCTTCATACTTTCACCTAGAGACACCAAACAAACTTTAAAATGTTCACAAAATATTCAGCTATCTGGCTATATCTTTTCAGTTTGATATCTTTTACAGTTTTTGAGAAAAAGCTTTTTGTTTAGAGGTCATTTCAAGAAATTTTAGCCATTAATCAGAGTGTACTGTGTGTGTTTTGTTGCCATGGTTACCAAAGCTTCTGTTATACACAGGGGGGGAGGTGGCTGGAGCATCTCAGCTCTGATTACAGAGCCCAGGGGGAGGGGACAAAAGCTGAAAAATCAGAACATGATTTCAGTTTTGATGGTGGCAATATGATGGGGCAGTTTTGATGGTGGCAATATGATGGGGCTGTTTTGATAGGGCAATTCTGATGGGGCAGTTTTGATGGTGGCAATATGATGGGACAGTTTTGATGGCAATATGATGGGGGCAATTTTGCTGGGGGCCATTTTAGCAATTCAGCATTCCCACGCATTTTCCTCAGGAAATGCATTTTCTAGTTTTTTTTTTTTTTTTTAATTCCTTTATTTTAATTTCAAGAAAGCATGTTACAGTTTGAAGTACATATTGTCAAGTTCTATAACATTTAATGGATAATATAAAATAGAGGTAGGGAGAGGATTTTAACAGAAACTGTCGTCGACTAGAGATGTAACACATAAACAATCCTCTTGTTTACACAATCTGTATGGTGAAGGCGGAGCCTGTGTGCATGGGAGGGTCTAATGTAATGATTATCTTAGTGTCCATTTGCAAGCATTTCCCTGAGACATGCCTTGTGTAAACTGGTGACTCGTGTAATTATTCTTTATCGACAGGTAAAAGGGTGTACTAAAATAACAAAGAGAGAAACTCTCCACTGACCGGGGGTGGAGATATTCCTTGCCGATCAGTAGAGTCCGGCAAAGGGCAACTAACATAAAGTAATGTAGACCATGATATTCAATATATCTGATCAGATCTTCCCTAAGCCGGAAGAGTATAGGGGATTGTGTGAGGACCGGGAAGGGTGGGGGGGGGGGAGGGAAGAGGTAAAAAAGCGGGAGACAATAGGGAGGAAGGGGCAAGGAAAATAGAGAGGAGAGATGGAGTAGGAGGGGAAGAAGGTAAGGAAGGGGGGTAGAGAGAGGTAAAGAGAAGAGGGTGGCGGTGCCACCCTCCAGCCAGGCGGGGCCCTCATAACGGGGGGTGTCCACGCTAAGACACCTCCCGGAGGTAAGTCTCGGAGTAGATGAAGTGTTGCCAGGGGCGCCAGGTCTCCCGAAAGGCTTCCTCCCTGTCATGCAGCGTGGCCGTAAGATCTTCCATGTCGCGCAGTTCGTTAACCCTGGCATACCACTGGATCTTCGTTGGTGGGGTTTCCGATCTCCAAAATAGAGCGATGCAGGCCTTAGCAGCATTGAGTAGTTGTATAGTGAGTGAGGCTTTATATTTCTTAATTGGACTTCTAGATAGGTGCAGCAAACAGGCCCCGGGATCTCCCCCCAGTGCGACGCCCGTTAAACGTTCGGTTGTGTCTGTCACCTCTTTCCAAAAAGGTTTAATCTTGGGACAGTCCCAGAAAATGTGCAACATTGTTCCTTCTCCTGTTCCACAACGCCAACATAGACTTGGTACCAGCGGGAGGAACCTGTGGAGAGTGGATGGTACCCTGTACCATCTGGTCACAATCTTGTAGCATGTCTCCTGGACCCTTGTGGCTAGAGATGATTTTTGGGCAAAATGTAAGATCTTTTCCCTTTGTGCTTCATTAAAATGCACTCCTAATTCTGTCTCCCATTTAATGAGGAGGGGGGGCACAAAGCCTTCAGTCGGGGCAATCAGAGAGAGGTAGATCGAGGACAGAGAGTGGCGTACGGGCTCTCTGCGGTGTCAGACACGTTCCAACTCCGTGAGTGGGCGTGGGGGACCTAAAGTCTGAGCACTTCGGCGTAAAAAATTACGCAGTTGGAGACCACTCAGGAAATCCAATGGCGTGTCCAAGTCCTCTATTCCCGCGGCCGTCCTGAGCCGGCCACCGGAATCCAGGAAGTCGTAGAGGTGTGGCCATCTATCTCCCTCCGATGGGGCTCTATAGATCGGTCCCTGGCAGCCCGGCAAGAAATCAGGGTTGCCCAGTATCGGCACCATAGGGGAAGGGATAGGTGATATCAGGGTTTTACGAAAGGTTTCTCTGGCCACTCTTAATGTGTTTCCCAGAGTCGGGTGTTCGGCGATGATCTTCGGGATCGGAGTGGAAAGCCACGGCCAACTCCTAGCCGTACCATCGGAGTCCTCTATCTCCATAGTGACCCATTGTTTGGCCTCTGAGTGGCAGTACCAGTCTATCAGTCTGGTAAGATGTGTTGCCCTGTAGTAGGCTTTTACGTCTGGTAGTCCCACCCCACCCCTACGTTTTGCCATATAAAGTAGTTGTAATTTGATGCGAGGCTGCCTGTGCGACCAGACAAAATCTCGGAAAAGTGCGTCGATTCGCTTAAAGAAGGAGGGCGGGAGATGTATGGGGAGGGCCTGCAGGAGATAGAGTATCCTCGGGAGAGCTGTCATCTTGATGGCATTACAGCGTCCAAACCACGTTAGAGTGAGGGAGTGCCAATGTTGCAGGTCTGTTTTAAGTCTGTGTAGAAGAGTGGCAAAGTTTGCTTGGTAAAGGTCGGCGGGGTCCGCGGTGATGGCCACTCCTAGGTACGGAATGGTATCGACTGCCCAGTGGAACTTGTAGTTCAGGTGCAATTGTCGGGTATTTTGCGAGCTCAGTGTGATATTAAGCATGGAGGATTTAGACATGTTTATTTTAAATAGGGACAAAGTTCCGTACTCCCTCAAGGAATGAAGCAAGACGGGGAGTGAGGCAATGGGGTCAGCCAGGAAGAAGATAAGGTCATCCGCGAAAGCGGCGACCTTGTGGGCTCCAGATGTTTTACGGAAGCTCTCTATTTGGGAGTTGGCCCGTATCTTACAGAGCAGAGGTTCCAAGGTAAGAATAAAGATTAGAGGAGACAGGGGACAACCCTGTCTGGTACCATTTCGAATGTTAAAATAACCCGACCTGGTTTCGTTGACCCTAACCGCCGCTGTGGGGCTAGAGTAGAGTGATAAGATCCAGCTGAGCATCGACGTCCGGAGGCCAATGTGTTCGAGAGTAGCTCTAACAAACGTCCAGTCTACACGGTCGAAAGCCTTCTCCGCGTCAGTTGACAGCAGGAGAAGGGGTCGTCGCGTGGTCCTGGCGGCATGTATGAGGTTCAGCACCCTAATGGTGTTGTCACGGGGTTCCCGTTGGGGGACAAAGCCCGCTTGGTCTTTGTGAATTAGGTTTGGTATGTGTGGGAGCAATCTGTTCGCCAGGATCTTGGCAAACAGTTTCAAGTCGGTGTTTAGCAAAGCTATCGGTCGGTAGTTTCCACACCGAAGTAGGTCCTTTCCCTCTTTAGGGATGAGAGAAATGTAGGCCCTAAGGGAGTCTATGGGGAAGGAGTTACCTTTCGTGATTGAGTTAAGTGCATCCACTAGCGGTTTAGAAAGCGTCTCAAAAAAGGTTTTGAAATAGATTGGAGTAAGGCCATCAGGGCCTGGGGCTTTCTTGGGCTTGGAACTCGCCAGTGCTACCCCCAGCTCCTCCACCGTAATGGGGTCTTCCAGTTCTTCCGCGGTGTCGGCCGATAGAGATGGCATGCCAGAGGAGGCTAGATATTCGTGTGGGGTGGGTCCCCCAGAGGAGCTAGGGGCATCAGGAGAGGGTCTATCTAGATTATAGAGACCGCTGTAGAATGAGCGGAATTCTTCCGCCATTTCTGTTGAGGTAGAGACCCTCCGACCCGAAGGGGTCAGAATGTGGGGGATGAAAGTTTTGGTGCGGGGACCACGTAAAGCTCTGGCTAGGAGGGAGCCAGGTTTGTTAGAGAATTCGTACATTGTACGACGTGACCATGCTAACCTCTCTTTAGTTTTATGCAACAGAAGCGAGCGAAGCTCCTCACGCGCTTTAAGTAACTCCTGGTATACGGAGCGAGCTAGGCTGGCCTTATGTGTACATTCAAGGGTCTTGATCTGAAGAAGAAGTTCTTCAGTTCTACGGGTTCTTTCCCTCTTGAGACGTGCCCCAATGCCTATTAAAATGCCCCTGATAACTGGCTTGTGAGCCTCCCACATCATCAAGGGGTTGGGGACCGAGGCTTCATTGAGTGCAAAGTATTCCTGTAGTTTGGCTTGAATCTCAGCGCGGGTCTCTGCAGATTAAAGCAGAGACTCGTTCAGTCTCCATGAGGGTGGGGATTTAGACATTGGTCCCATTTGGAGCGTCAGGTGTATTGGGGCATGGTCAGAAAAGGAGATGACATCTATGGATGAGTCCACTACCCTCGGCAGGTCCTTATGGGAAAGGAGCAGGTAATCTAGTCTTGAGTACGAATGATGTACTTGTGAGAAGTACGAGTAATCCCTGTCCCTGGGGTGTGAGAGGCGCCAGGGGTCCATCAAACGCAGTGAGTGAAGATCAGATTTGATTCGTTTAAGGCGGGCGTATGAGAGATGGGAAGCACCCCGCGAAGTATCCAACAGGGGGTCCATCGCAAAGTTCATATCACCCCCAAAAATGAGCATCCCCTCCGTAAACTCAAGCAGTTTGGGTATCAGCCCACGCAGGAACTGTGCATGGTCGGCGTTGGGGAAATAGATATTGGCAAGAGTGACCTGAACGTCAAACACCTTTCCCTTAATCAGGAGAAAGCGGCCCTGGGGGTCCGCCTGCTGCGCCCCAAACTCCCAAGGTACAGATTTTGCCACTAGGATGCTAACCCCCTTAGATTTGGAGATAGGTGAGATGCTGTGGTATGCCGTCGGGAACAGATTGTTAGTCAGTTTAGGAATATGCTCACCATGAAAGTGGGTTTCCTGTAGAAAGGCAATTTGGGTTTTAGTTCTGCGTAGGTCAGCTAGGAGCTGGGAACGCCTCTCCGGGATATTGAGACCCCGTACATTAAGGGAGGTCACCTTTAGGAGAGCCATTGTGGCAGCCGGGGCACTGATGATCGTTGACAGGATGAGGAGGACGATCACTCTTAGTTCGGGTTCACGCCCCAACCCAGCTAGAGAGTAACAGCACCGGGGAAGAGAGGGGGACAAAGGAGGAGATGACAGGATCAGAGAGAGAGGGGAGGAGGGTAGGTGAAGGGGAGAGGGGGGGGAAGGAGGGTGGGAGTAATCTAAGTTAGTCAAGTAGCTACTCTATGAGCTCCCGGCCGAGACACAGAAGGAATTGTGCAGCAGCCGGGAGGTCGCCCTAAAGGGGGGTGGCCAATGCGGCGAAGCGCGCAATCAAATAGTTATTGCTATCGCCTATGTAAGCAAGAAAAGCTATATAATAAGGTACTTTTGGGGGTGGTAGGGAGATGCACTGAGTGGGGGGCCTAAAGAATCAGAAACATTGAGAAAAACAATACATTAACCATCGTAAATAAAGTGTGATTTACCACAGATCTGGGCATAACATCCATAAACTCAACTGTGTTTAAGGCTAGTAAGTACAACTAAGTAGACCTCTAACATCCATGACTTACTGGCGTTGACGCATCGCAGTGGCGGCCGAGGACTGAGGGCCCCAGGGCTCCACTCGCCCTTCTCCTGGACAGGACCAGGATAGAGCCCCCACCGCCTGACTGTCAGTGCGCCAAGGCAGCACGGCCGGATGTGAATCATGGAAAACATGCATGCACCTCCTTTTCAGCGTCAACGTTCACATCAGACATACTCGGATGGAGTGCATGGAGTCTAGCCTGCCGCAAAGATGCAGAATTTATAACATTTATAACAATTATAACAATGCGTCCCCCCTCCCCCCGCCCCTGTCCAGAATTAAGAATTAGCCCACGGAAAAAAGGAGGCATCTTCAGGAGGATAAAAATGGTGTCTGATGAAAAAAAAAAAGGGGGATGAATTAGATGTTCCAGGGAGGATCGCCATAGGGGGGGGAAGGAGCGGGGCACCAACCCATATGAGGTACTGAAAGTCTTACCAACAACCGAAAGGTGGCGTGCGTTTAGTCCTCGGATGATGTAGGATGGGCTCTTCGGACTTCTCGGTTTGGCGGGCGAGATCTTGGGCGTCGAAACCTCTGCTGTCTGGGTGGCGCTGAACCTTGTGGATCCTGGGAGAGCAGATATTCAAACCAGTTGGGCACCTCAATCGCTGGCCTGGAGATGAAATGAAAAAGGGCAGGGAGTTGGTCTGGCGTGCAGAGGTAGAATTCCGCCCCCTGCTTCCTGACAATAAGATGGAAGGGGTGACCCCATCGGTAGGTGGCATCAGCCTCACGGATAACTTCCAGTAGGGATCGCATGAGCCCACGCATGGTGCGTGTTTGTCTGGAAATGTCAGGGAAAATCCTGATGGGAGCCCCGTCGAAGTCTATTGGGCCCTTCTCCCAGGCAAGGCGAAGAATGTCCTCCTTAATTGTGAAGAAATGCACCCTGCATAATACATCACGGGGAAAGTCCAGTTCGGATGATGATCTCTGTGCGGAGGGCGGGGGTCTGGGGCCTGGGATACGATGCACCCTGTCCAGTTCCAGGTCGGCTGTCGGTGGTTTGCCCAGAACCTGGTTTAGGATGGCAACCACTGTGGATCGGAGGTCTGGGCCCATGGTGGCTTCTGGGATCCCCCTTAGGCGCAAATTGTTTCGCCTGCTCCTATTCTCGCCGTCGTCCAGGCGCAGCTGGACATCGACAAGATGGCGGCGGAAGGCCCCGTACTCCGACTCCAGTGTAGTGAGGCGCTTTTCTGTATTAGTTTGGGAGGCTTCGATCGTAGTGACTCTCTCCTCGACCACATCCACTTGCTGTTTTAGGTCATGCAGTTCTCTGGTTAGTGCGTTAACAATAGAGGTGGCCATGGCATTTAAGTCCTGCTTGGTGGGGAGGCCTGACACTATGTCTCTCAGAGAGCCTTCAACTAGGCCGCTTAGGTCACCAGCGTAGTCTGGAGGCAAAGGGGTGTCAGCAGTTATGAGAGCCGGGGACACTATAGGAGAGGGTGCTCTGTGCGGCAAGGGGGGAAAGTCCTCCTCCGCTGCGGAGGTAGTTGCAGGAGCGCCCTTCTTACTTGAGGATGCAGCGCCCGCCGTGCTGGCTCAAGGCGGCGCCATCTTGCTCCGTCCCACCGGCGAGGAAGCCTGCTGTTGCCGCAGAAAGTAGTGTGAGATTTCAGGTCCCTTCCGTACCTCAGTGACCGGTGGGTGGCTGCGGCCTCCTGGCATGAATGGATGGCTTAGTTGATCAGTGCTGCGGGTGATTCATGGCCCGTTTCAGTGCAGAGCTCCCGAGGACGCGTCTTTACGTTTCCATAGCAGGGTCACGTCTCCCCCCTTTAATATATTTTGCGCTGAAGTTCCTGCGTCTCATTCAGGTGTTAGGGGGCCCAGGCCAGGCAGTAGTGAGTAAGCGAGTGACGGAGCCTGTCTGCAGGGTCCGGGGTAGTCAAGCAGTAGGTATGGAGCAGTGTGTGTCCCTTTAACAGTCTTTCCTCTCACCTGCAATTATAAGATATAGAAGCTGTCCACTTCAGGGCTCCACAGGCTTGTCAGAGTATGCAGCCCAGCCAGCTTCTTCCACTATCTGGAGGGCCAAGGGTGGAGGTGCTCCAGAAATGGTTCCTCTGCCCAGATAGATGTCCCCCACCGTCTCAGGGCCTCTTCCTACAGGCCAGCAGGATCCGGATCTTATGGAGAGGCTGCGATTGCGGCCTAGTCATACGTGGGGGGGGGGGTAGAGACCAGGCCCAGAGCACGGCCTATTTTCAGTCCAGGGTCAATCCACTCACCCCCCTCAGCAGTCCACAGCAGCCGGCTTGTGTAGACACAGGGGCGATCGCGCCAGGGGACTCCCGGCTCGCCGCGCGGCCCGTCAGGAAAGACCGCGGCTTCGGCCTAGTGGAGCGGGAGTGTGCAGCGGCGCCGATCGCGGACCGGGAGCAGAAATCCTCCTCGCTCCTCACTTGGCAAAGGGTGCCTGGGTCTCCCCCGATCAGCTGGGGTGAAAGTTGTGTGGGAAAAGAGGGCGATGGAGCTGGATTCTGTGTTTGGATGAGCGGAGCTCTCAGAAAAAGCCGCCGCTCACAGCGCCATCTTGGCCACGCCCCCCATTTTCTAGTTTTTAATAATTTTAATTTTAATTTTATTCCGTACGTTTTTTGGTTCTGCGTAACTTCTGCATACTTTCAGCTATTAAAACCATTCAACTATCAAAATGTTCGTCTCTTTTAGCTGATGTGTGCTCTTTTTCAACTTTTTTTCTACCATTTATACTTTTTAAAATATTAAGCTTTTTAACACTTTTTTTTAACATTGAAGTCAATGGGAGCATGCTTGAAATCCTTAAATTCTTCTTCCGCTCACAAAAGTTTCAGCTCCTTTATACTTTCACCTAGAGACACCAAACAAACTTTAAAATGTTCACAAAATATTCAGCTATCTGGCTATATCTTTTCAGTTTGATATCTTTTACAGTTTTTGATAAAAAGCTTTTTGTTTAGAGGTCATTTCAGGAAATTTTAGCCATTAATCAGAGTGTACTGTGTTTGTTTTGTTGCCATGGTTACCAAAACTTCTGTTATACACAGGGGGGGAGGTGGCTGGAGCATCTCAGCTCTGATTACAGAGCCCGGGGGGAGGGGACAGACACACCATGTACTGATTTATAATAGAGGAATATGATGGGGCAGTTTTGATGGCAGTATGATGGGGCAGTTTTGATGGAGGGCATTTTAGCAATTTAGCTATTCAGCATTCCCACGCATTTTCCCCAGGAAATGCATTTTCTAGTTATTATTATTATTATAGCCAAATTTACCACCCTAACTCCTCCCACAGCTTTTACACTACATAGACAAGTAATATACCGAAACGTGCGGATTGTTCCCAATTGGTGTGCTATTACTTTGTGGAACGTTTTGCCGAATTTTTCATGAAATATCGTCGTTTTTTCTGAAAATTGGTCCCATAGGAATGAATGGCGAAATGTTCAATGTCATTTAATTGGTGTGCAATTGCCTTGTGGAACTTTGTGAAAATCTGAAAAATACCAGTGTGAATCTGGCCTCAATGTCATTAAATTGGTGTGTTATCTCACATATATATTATTATTATAGCCAAATTTACCACCCTAACTCCTCCCACAGCTTTCACAGTACATAGACAGTAGGGATGAGCCGAACACCCCCCGGTTCGGTTCACACCAGAACCTGCAAACGGACCAAAAAAGTGCTCATTTTAAAGGCTAATTTTCATGGTATTGTCCTAAAAAGAGTTTGGTTACCCAGGACCTGCCCCAGGGGACATGTATTAATGCAAAAAAACTTTTAAAAACGGCCATTTTTTTCGGGAGCAGTAATTTAATGATGCTTAAAGTAAGGAAAAAAAAGTGAAATATTCCTTTAAATATCGTACCTGGGGGGTGTCTATAGTATGCCTGTAAAGTGGTGCGTGTTTCCCGTGCTTAGAACAGTCCCTGCACAAAATGTAATTTTTAAAAGAAAAAAAGTCATTTAAAACTGCTTGTGGGTTTAATGTAATGTTGGGTCCTGGCAATATGGATGAAAATCATTGAGACAAACGGCATGGGTACCCCCCAGTCCATTACCAGGCCCTTTGGGTTTTGTATGGATATTAAGGGGAACCCCGCAAACAAATTAAAAAAAGGAAAGGTGTGGGGCCACCAGGCCCTATATACTCTGAACAGCAGTATACAGGCGGTGCAACCAAGACAGGGACTGTAGGTTTGTTGTTAAGTAGAATCTGTTTGTAATTTTGAACGGGTACATTTTTAACGTGTTTAGCTCCAGCCAAAAATTATTTTTTAAGCTTTTTGGAAAACATAGGGAAGGGTTATCACCCCTGTGACATTTGTTTTGCGGTCTGTGCTCCTCTTCAGAAGATATCACCTCACTTTTTGTCCCAATGACAAATGTTTTTTGAAAATTTGAGTTTTTTTGTGAAACAAGGATTGGTGATAAAGCATCAGTGGAAAGGAGAAATGTTTTTCCCATATTAACTCTTACAGGAGAGAATTTCCCTTCCTAGGGGTAGATTTCATCTCACTTCCTGTTGTCTCCTTCCGTTTGCAAGTAGGAGTCGTTTGTAAGTTGGATGTTTGAAAGTAGGGGCCTGGCCCTATATACTCAGCAGAAATTTGGGCCTTAGGTGGTGTTGTGGCCACAACACTGTAAGCCCTCACAGGGCCCTGCTGTGAAATAATAGATCAAGAATTGTAATTACATGCCCCTGTTGAACAGGGGCAGAAAAATTGGGCCTTTGGTGGTGGTGGTGCTGGTGCCACAACACTAAGTCCTGACTCGCTCTTGGTGGGCGCAGAAACGGGCCCTGCTGTGAAATATTGGATCAAGAATTGTAATTACATGCCCCTGTGGAACAAGGGCAGAAAAATTGGGCCTTTGGTGGTGGTGGTGGTGCTGGTGCCACAACACTGTAAGTCCTGACTCGCTCTTGGTGGGTGCAGAAACGGGCCCTGCTGTGAAATATTAGATCAAGAATTGTAATTACATGCCCCTGTTGAACAGGGGCTGAAAAATTGGGCCTTAGGCACTGGTGCTGGTGCAACAACACTGCAACCCCTCACAGATACTCTAGTTGGAACGCAGGAACGAGCCCTGCTGCAAAGTATTGCATCAAAAATTGTAATTACATGCCCCTGTTAAACAGGGGCTGGTGCCACAACACTGCATCCCCTCACAGATACTCTAGTTGGAACGCAGGAACGAGCTCTGCTGCAAAGTATTGCATCAAAAATTGTAATTACACGCCCCTGTTAAACAGGGGCTGAAAAATTAGGCCTTAGGCATTGGTGCTGGTGCCACAACACTGCAACCCCTCACAGATACTATAGTTGGAATGCAGGAACGAGCCCTGCTGCAAAGTATTGCATCAAAAATTGTAATTACATGCCCCTGTTAAACAGGGGCTGAAAAATTGGGCCTTAGGCACTGGTGACAGCGCCCAGAACCAAATATGTTCTTACAAGCTATCAGCGTGATCACTGAGGAGGAAGAGGATAATTACTCAGGATAGTCACTCAGCATCAGCATAGGCAGTCTTTGAAGGGATCTGAGTTTTCAAAAAAAATTATTCGGTTACATCAGCATCAGGTGCTTGGTAGCTGGTGTTGATCCAAGACTGATTCATTTTTATGAAGGTCAGTCGATCAACCGAGTCGGTGGACAGACGCACCCTGTGATCGGTTACAAAGCCTCCAGCAGCACTGAATGTGCATTCCGACAGAACGCTGGATGCAGGACAGGCCAGTAGCTCAACTGCATACTGTGCAAGGTCTGGCCAGTGATCCATCCTCAAGACCCAGTAACCCAGAGGATTTTCCGTGGGAAAGGTGTCCAAGTCAGATCTTGCCCCTAGGTATTCCTGCACTATGTAAAACAGACGCTGGCGATGGTTGCTGGAACCGATCATACCTTGAGGCTGCGGACTAAAAAATTGTCTGAACGCATCAGACGGCCACCTTCTCCAACGCTCCTTCTTTGACTGACCGAAGCCTCAGCAACACGTTGTCCAGAAACAGGAGTTTGTAACCTCCCAGTCTCTGGGAACGCGTTGCACAGACCTTTCTGCAAGGCCTCCCGAAGATGTTTCATCCTCTGCTCCCTCTGCGATGGCAAGATAAGGTCTGCAACCTTACACTTGTAACGTGGATCAAGGAGGGTTGCCAGCCAGTATTGGTCCTCCTTGATACCACGAATATGAGGATCCTTATGCAGGCTTTGCAGGATCAGGGAGGCCATGCAGCATAGGTTTGCTGAGGCATTCGGTCCGGAGTCCTCTGGGTCACTAAGGACGACATGATCCGCAGCCACCTCCTCCCAGCCACGTACAAGTCCATGTGTTTCTTGAGACTGATCCCTTAAAGACTGCTGCTGATGCTGAATGCCAGGCTCCACCTCTATACTGACACAATCCTCCTCCTCCTCTTCCTGTGTGATCGGCGGGCACGCAGGAACACTGTCTGTATAAAGGGGGCCTTGAGAGCTAAGGAAGTCCTCCTCTTCCTGCCTCTGTTCTGCCTCAAGTGCCCTGTCCATTATTCCATGCAGTGTGTGCTCCAAAAGGTGGACAAGGGGGACAGTGTTACTGATGCATGCACTGTCACTGCTCACCATCCTTGTGGCCTCCTCAAATGGTGACAGGGCAGTGCATGCATCCCTGATCATGGCCCACTGGCATGGGGAAAAAAAACAAGCTCCCCTGACCCTGTCCTGGTGCTATAGTCGCACAGGTACTCATTGATGGCCCTCTGCTGCACGTGCAGCTGCTGCAGCATGGCCAACGTTGAGTTCCACCTGGTGGGCATGTCATAGATAGGGCGGTTCTTCGGCAGGTTAAACTCCTTTTGGAGGTCCGCCAGCCGAGCACTGGCATTATATGACCGGTGGAAATGCGCACAGACTTTCCTGGCCTGCCTCATTACATCCTGTAAGCCCGGGTAGCTGCCCAAGAACCACTGCACCACCAAGTTAAGGACGTGAGCCAAACAGGGCACATGGGTCATTTGTCTCTGTCGGAGGGCAGAGAGGAGGTTGGTGCCATTGTCGCAAACCACCATTCCTGCCTTAAGTTGGCGTGGCGTCAACCACCTCTGAACCTGCCCCTGCAGAGCTGACAGAACCTCTACCACAGTGTGGCTCCTGTCTCCCAAGCACCCCAGCTCAAGCACCGCATGGCATCTTTTGGCCTGCGTACATGCGTAGCCCCTTGAACGCCTACGGAGCACCGCTGGTTCCGAGGACGAAGCACAGGAAGAGGCCATGGAGGAAGAAGAAGAGGAGGTTGTGGAGGAGAGAGGTGTGTCACAATCATTAGCAGAGGCATTTTGGAGGCGTGGTGGCGGAACAACCTCCAACACTACTGCACCTTGTCCTGCATCCTTCCCAGCTGCCAGCAGAGTCACCCAATGCGCTGTGAAACTTAGGTAACGTCCCTGTCCATGCCTGCTGGACCATGAGTCAGCGGTAATATGCACCTTACCGCTGATCGCCCTGTCCAGCGAGGCATGGACATTGCTTTCTACATGCCGGTAGAGAGCCGGAATCACCTTCCGTGAGAAAAAGTGGCCTTTGGGTACCTGACACTGAGGAACCGCACATTCAACAAACTCATGGAAGGGGGCAGAGTCTACCAACTGAAAAGGCAGCAGTTGAAGTGCTAGCAATTTTGCCAAGCTAGCATTCAATCGCTGGGCATGTAGATGGTTGGGAGCGAACTTCTTTTGGCGGTGCAGCAGCTGGGGCAGGGAAATTTGCCTGGTACAATCTAAAGTCGGTGTACCGAAATTATAATGCCCATCAATGCAGCCTTATCTGTCCATCTGCAGCCTTTTCAGTGTCAGTGCAGCCTTGCCCCAGTGCAGTCTTGTCAGTGCAGCCTTGTCAGTGCAGCCTTGCCCCAGTGCAGCTTTGTTAGTGCAGGTTTGCCCCAGTCCAGCCATGTCAGTGCAGCTTTGTGCACTCGGTGTAGATTTAAATATGGCGCCGAGACTGCAGGGAGCCGAGATACACATACCCAAGTGTTCTCGGCTTTTTTCGGTGCCGCCATCACGCCCAGTCCCGCCCCGTCCCGCCCCGTCCCGCCCCTGGACCTGTGTTATGTCCATCATAGGGCGGGACTGGGTGTGACTGTGCTTTTTTCGGCGCCGCTCACAATCACGCCCAGTCCCGCCCTATGATGGACATAACGCGGGACGGGGCGGGACTGGGCATGACGGCGGCGCCGAAAAAAGCCGAGAACACTCGGGTATGTGTATCTCGGCTCCCTGCAGTCTCGGCGCCATATTTAAATGTACCCACGGCTGTGTATGTCGGCGGCGACCGCGGCAATCGCTCTGATGACACAGAAATCGGCGGGGATCGGCCTATAACACGCACCCACGATTTTCCCCTGATTTTCAGGGGAAAAAAGTGCGTGTTATATGCCGATAAATACAGTATATTATATTATGCATATTCTACTTTTACCTCACATGATCTGATTTTTTTTTATTTTAAAAATTATAATTTTTCTTTATTTTTTATAAAAATATTATTTTCTTGATCATTTCTTTATTTTATATGAAATTTATTTTCCATGTGCTCCTTGCTGTGAAGGGCAGTTATAGGTGGGGGAGGGGGCCATTTTGTTTGTTACTGATGTAATATTGGTGAGGAGACACGCTGGACACCTTTGCTGCCATAGTGCTATGTGCTGGGTGTCCAATGTGTCCCCTGTGCCTTTAAGGAGGATTGGGCTACCTCTAGGCCCACCTGAACCTTATCTATCCATTAGAATGCATGTGCTTCCACTGTGGAGAACTCATAAATTTACAGGAATTAGGACTGCACATAATACAGGGTGCTGTGAAGAGGCTTTGCAGCTTATGCATGCGTTTGCAAATGTCTCCTATATAAACCCCTGTTTTTAACGCATACTGTTAGCAGGTTAATGCGGTTGTTAAGCAGCCTGGTTGGCGAGTTGAGCTGGGCATTTCTCTGGTTTCATCCTACAGTGATGCATGACCACGTAGATGCCAGTTAAAGTAATGTACTGCAGAATAGCAAAAAATGCCCTGGTCATGAAGGGGGTTAAATCTTCCGGCGCTCAAGCAGTTAATAAATGCTTTGCTTTCTGTCGGGATCTGTTCCTCTTTGTACATACTGCTCCTCAACATGCAGAATCAGGACTTTGTGCACTAGGATTGCAAAATTGAGAGATTTTTGGGGCAGTGGGGGGGGGGGGGGCTTATTATATGTATAGAGCATATGGTTTTCCCCAAACCACCCAACCTCTATGCAGCCACACAATATTTTGTGGAATCTCTAGCCTATGCCCACCTAATGGAGAGTGGGGGTTAGGGTAATCCCACCCTTCTCCACTTCTGAAGTGTACAATTTTTTTTTTAATGGAGTATGTACTCTGAGCCCCCCTCCATCTTTTTATGCAGTCTCCTTCTATAGGGGAATCTCTGAGGCCCAGTTGTATACCATTAGGTGGCTCTCATTCTTCTCACACAGGGCATCTCTCTTTTAGTGGCCACCACCCCAGTACCATCCCAAGGCAAGCCATAGATGAATCTATTTTCTTTCCTTCACCATGGGTGGAAAAAAGAAAGTCACTCGATTCCCCTATCGACACAGCCAGGGTTGATGGGGGGATGCCTCGCACAGCGCTATTGTATTCTACAACGATTACTGCTAGCAGCTATAGTTGCATGTTGAAAAATCTTTCAGGCTGGTTGTACTCAAGTTGATCAATGGATTGACTAGGGTACAATCAGCCTGCCCATACATGCATGGAAATTCAGCCAATTCTTGCCAAAGTGGCTGAATTTCAACCCATGCATGGCCAGCTTTAAGGGGACACTAGATTCTGGTCTAAATAAATCTATTCAATTATGTATTTTCAACTCAAAAAAGTACCATCGTTTGTTTTCAGTTTTCTTCATTACTTTTTTTCTTTAAAGCGGGGTTCCACTCAAATTTGTAACTTAATCTTATCCCCTTCAGTTAATTGCATAGATGTTCAAATGGCGCACGAAAAAAATTTTTTATCGCTGTAATTACCTTTATATTGTACTTTATTGTGGCACTTCCTGTCTCTCCTCCCATGGGAGTAGGCGTGTTTATTGCCTTGATCATGCGTGTGAACAAGCTGTGAATGAACAGCATTCACCGCATCCAGGAAATCAATGCTTGTGGGCTTTACATGCCCACAAGCAAGATGGAAATAGCCAGCATCACATTTTTTAAGTTATTCTTCAGTACAAAAACAGACAAAGGTGGAAATATTACACCCAAACTGAGTATTATTTTGGGGTTAGCAAAGTGTCTCAATGACCTAAAAAAAAATAAAAAAAAAATAAAGGATTGGTCGCCGGACTCCCGCTTTAATTTCTGCTATGATCCAAGTGCCTGTTAGGAGGATAGCTACGCTCACTCTCTTGCTCACTCCCAAGATGGACTAGACCAGTGATGGCGAGCCTTGGCACCCCAGATGTTTTGGAACTACATTTCCCATGATGCTCATGCACTCTGCAGTGTAGTTGAGCATCATAGGAAATGTAGTTCCAAAACATCTGGGGTGCCAAGGTTCGCCATCACTGGACTAGACACTATAGGGTTTGTAGTGTGCATAGAGCAGTGCACATGACCGCAACTAACACACATTGCTCGTTCCAAAATGGAATTGGGGGGGGGGTGCGCAGGCAGAGGGTCAAGAGCTCACAGAGAATGTTACAAGGAGGTAGAAAAAC